>OY728147.1:1708549769-1709174769 GCA_963277665.1 Viscum album | reverse complement strand
TTAGTTCCATTCAGAAACACATCAATGAATATTAGAGTGGGAATAAAATTTATTCTAAAAATCACTAGCATGAGATAGAATTTAAAGTTTCTAAAAATATATTTCTATGAAGTTATCTATGGAATAAGATATTGAGATTTTGAATGAAGGGTAAAATAAGTCCTAGTTATATCAGTCCCATTAAATTTCTTGATTATATTGGTATGGAATCCTATCAGTTGTGGATTCTACAAAACATCTCTCTAGATCATGATGTGTTCCATGTATATCTCCTAAGGAAGTAAATTCTTAGTTCTATACATATACTTAAGTTAGAGGTCATACCACTAGAGAAAGATCATTATTATGAAGAAAAACTAGTGAGATTACAGATCATACATAGAATTTCTATTAAAATAGACACACACATCAATTTATAGTTTTGTGGTGAAACCACCAATTTGAAGAAACTATGTTGGATCATGATGAAATGATAATGAAGAAATATCCTCATTTGTTTCTAGTAATGTGTCAAATATTTACTATGAAATTCATTTTATGGGTGGTAGAATATGACACCTAAAGATTTTTTGAACTATTTTTCTAAAATTAATTTAATCATTTTAATATTTTTAATTCCACTCAATACCATTTTTGGCTTTTATAAATCACAACACATATTTTATATTGTTTTACAGATGACACTGAGTTTTAACAAACCATTATATATTATGAATATTATTTAAATGTGGCCATTATAACATAAAAAACAAACAATTTGATATGAATAGTAAACAATATTTTTAAATATTAAGTATAATGGATTTATAAAAAGAGAACATTTTTATAAAAAATTACATAATTTAATAATAAAGAATTTATATTTCAAAAATTATATTTTCCCAAAAAAATATTGTATTTTATGAAAAGATGATAAATATAATTTTTACCACTTATAAAATTATATTTAAAAAAACTAAATTTTTTAAATCTCCATGTCAAAATTATCTTTGAGGGAATGTTTGATAATTTTTTGAAATGATATAATTTTCAATGATTAGTGAAAAATACTAGTTATTATTATGACAAGTCATTTCATTTAAATTTTTTAAAAACATAAAAATACTTTAATGATTATTTTAAAAGTATAATTATTTAAATTATATAACTATAAATTCAATTTAGGTCATCAGAATTATTTTCATATTGAATTTTGATATAAAAACATGTAAACTTTTAAATTATTTCTCTTTCGAAACCCTTTTTCTCGTCGTGTCTATTGGATTAATTTTAAATTATAATTTTCCACTTGTGTCGATAGAAGTTGAGAAAATGTATTGAATATTTGAAATAACCACAATTTATATAATATAATAAGGTGAAATTAATTTTTTACCATAATTAATAGTATATTCAGTAACACATTTTTTCGTGGTTCAGGTAAAAATGGGTTTACCTTGGGTTAAACTAAGAGGATAAGGGTTAAAATAACAAAAATAAAGTCTAAAACCCACTTTATGTTCATATTTAGACCTTATAATATTTAAATTTTGATAATTATACATTTCATATCCCTATTTAATGTAAAAACGTGGGTAATGATTTTTGATTTCAAAAAAATACAAGTGCTCTACTCACCTCAATTTTAAAAGGCCAACCCTAATCCTCTCCTGTTCATTCTTTTAAAACTAATTTAAATGGCCAGTATATACCCAAATAATTTCCCAAATTATATAAATTAATCCTAAAATCCTTATTGTTTTCATAAATACATCCTATGATAGATTGTTTATGGAAACCAAATATTGTTTTCCAAAGAAGAGTTAATATCTCTAACCGACGTTTTAATATTTTTCTTCTTCTACCTATTTCAATTATCATTAAATAATTATGATATAATAAAATTAGTATATTTAACATACCTATAATTTTTTATGATAACATAATGGCCTAATACCATTCCCTCTATCATTAAATGGGATATAAAATCATCATTCATCTGTTCGGCAGACTACCGCCTCACGAAACGATTTTGTTTTTTTCCATCACCACATATCCAGATAGGATATAATGATGGATTTATTTTTAATATATGTTATTCAATTTATTATTATTCGTATTTAATAATTATATAACATATTCTTTCTACCTTTCTATTACATGTGAAAATGATAAAGTCGTTATTGTGTTTAGAGGACTACTGCCTCGTGAAGCGATGTGATTCATTCACACTTTACATAAAAGATAATAAGGAAGGAATTATTGAAAATATGTGATATATATGACATTAAAAATTTATTATTAATTATAAAATATTACTTTCCTTAATTTTTTTAATCCTTCTAGAAAATGTAAATACGGTTCCTGCATACATATGACCTACCATCTTCTAAAACGGTGTATTTCATTTTCTATAAAAAATTTATAAATTATTCAAAAAAAATATATACTAAAATATATTTATTTATTTATTTATTTATATCATGGTAAAATTTGTGGATATTTTTTAAATAAGATAAAATTAATAGGTTCAATTAAAATAAAAAAAACAAAATATACATGAAAAACAAATTAGTTATTTCCTAAAACATGATGGTAACCTGGAATTGCGAATAAATAGGTAAAAAGGTCATAACTAAATTGTATATGGTATGATATATATATATGTGTGTGTGTGTGTGTTTGTGTGTGTGTGTTTCCTTAATATATGTATAATAAAATTATCTTTATCATATGGGGTTTTAATGTCTATGAAGGGAGTTGAGACTTTAGGAAATGGATTTTTGTCTCAATTATCCTTCTTTGAGACATATGTTATGTTACACACCTATCTTTTTTTATGAAGTCTATATATAACCCCTCTGAGATGACATATCATAAATTTATTTATTTTCTTGAAATTTTATGTTTTATTGAATTTTATTCTTTTATTATTATTACGATTCAAATTTACCAAAGTGGAAAGGATTTTATGATACAATCACATAGTTTAATAGAATTGTTTTGATTAGGCCTCCGATGGTGAAATATTATGATCTATCTATCAAGAAACTAATTTATTTTATTCTTCTATGTTTATGTTAGAAGAATAAATTATTTCTCATATTTTTCCTCTCTTTATGTACTCAGGATCTCAAAATAATATTTTTAAGAGAACTATATTTCATTCCCTCCTTGGTCTAAATCCATTTTTTACAAAAAAAGTATTTTCTAATTTTAAAAAAAAATTATTTTTATCATCTGATAGTTGATTTATAAATTATTTTTTTCTCATTTTTTTCGTTTTACAATTTTATTTGAAAAGAATATTTATGTCATTTTTGAAACAAGTCTCATTTATCATTTACTAAAATTATTAAAGGATTGTTTGTTTTTATATGTGTATAAAAATAATGGTATTTCACCCTACTATGTAAACTAAATGAATTTAATATTACATTACATATATACATATTTATTTCAATGAAAATTATTTTGAAAAAATATTATCAATTTTTTTATTTTAATATCATAATTTTTAAATTGAAAAGTGATTTTTTATCAGGAAATATTAAAAGTGATATTTTAATATAATTTTCTATATAATATGACATCATTTGATGTTAATTATGATTAATTGGGGATATTATCCATGTATTCTATTATATTTATTTCTCTAAATGGTTTGTGTTTATGGTTTTTATAATATTTTTAGACATGTTTCTTTTGCACGAGGTACACCATGATAAAATGATTATGAATCCCATTTGTTTTTTCATAGGTTATGTTTTGATGAGATGATGAAAAGATTATGAATTATTTTTATTTTCCATGGGTTATGATATAATGAAATAGTTGTAAAACACATTTCTTTAATGGGTTCTTATTTTATTTATGTATTATGGTCTTGTGGCACACATATGTATGATTTTCATTATGTGATGGTTAGAACCTATATCTCCCCACAATTCATTGAGTAAATATAGATATATCATGAGATAAAAATTAATATAATAGGGAGTGGACCCGATTTATTAAGGGACTCAATCTACTCTGATTTTCTTGGGAGAGAACCTATACTAATACGATGGTTTATGGAGTAAACCCAATGCACCTAGATTGTCTTGGTAATTATTTTTGAACTAATAAGGAAATGATTTTATATTATTAGATGTATACCAAAAATACAGGTCTTATTTTAATGTTACACTCTCATGGTTCATTCTTTATTTCATTATGATTGATGTCTTTTGAACTACCAAAATTTATACTATGTCCTTACTTTGTGATCGTTGATATGCAGTAATGGTTTTTGAATTTTATTCACATTTTCTCAAAACCAGTAGATTCATATTATGTGTTTGTAACATGTTAATCAAATGAATAAATTTAGAATGGATTAATAAAAAAATAACTACCATAGATCCTTGACTTCAACATGACACCTATAATGTTATATAATTGATACTTATATTTCCAGAGAGTTACAAATAATTTAGGTGGTTATGCCAACTAGTAATAATAAAAACCTTTGAAACTTATGAGGTCATCATGTGTGGTATACAATCATTTTCTATTAAGTAATTCCATGGGAGTTAATCATAGTGAATATTATGGTAATTAGGAATTGTGTCAACCTCCGTGAGGTAATACTAGAAGATCAATAATATCAAGAATTATCACAGACCAATTAGAGGAATTACTAGGGTATAATAAGAAACTAACTTCATAACCTAATCCTAGTGGGAAAACCAAGGATGATATAAGAGAAAAGTGTCATTGCTGAATCCTAGGGGGTGACCCTAGGCCATCATGGTCATTAATCATCATGACTTACTCATAGGTTGTGACCACATGAATTTATAATCATTAGGCATCATTGAAAACATCAATGAGGTAATACTAGGTAATTTATCATAATAGGTATATCTACTAACTTCATGTTGATGACCCTATGAAATCAATGTAATTCTAGAAAAATAGGTTAGAACCTAGGAATCATAGGAATCTCACATATATAAAAATGCTACTCATAGGTATATTATGTCCCTCTTATGACGTCTCTTTCAAAATAATAATGAAAGCATGGGTTATCCATCCACCTTAAAACTTATCACATGTTTGAGGTTGTCCTCTATAAAATATGAACATTCATCACTTAGGTTATATGAGGCTCACACCATAGATCTGATTTTTATGTTGGGACTTCAGATCATTTCTACCTATCACCTATACTGCCCACTCTATGGTCAATATGCCAATGGGGTGTCCATCGGGGTCCCCTAAGTATCATCATTATATAGAAACCCTGTATAGGTTCCTTTATATCAAATATTCTTATCAAATAATCACTATTCTATCAAAATATATCATTTACCATGGCCTTATCATGGTCATCATATAGCCTCATTGACCCCATATGGAAATGTAGAGTGGAATGACACTAGTATGATATTATAAAGACCTTCACAATACCCAAATAATTTTGGGTTGGCCCTCATACCCAACTTATCTGTTAGAAATATAATTATAATCCCTCATATGTAATTACATCCAATGGAGGAATGAAAAATCACCCAAAACTCATCTCTAATAGCTTGAAGGATTCCAGGAATCTCAATGTTCTCATAAGGAATTCCATGTAAAAACATCCATATCCAAAAATGTCATCAATAATATGGTATTTATGGCTCCAAGACGAGGACCACATTTTTAAATTTACCCTATTTGAATTATACACATCACAGTCCAAGTTTCACATGTTATGAACTTATAATCAATGCCTCGAACATCAAAGGATGAGTAAATCAACCCTATGCACAAGTGTCTATAGTGTATCTTGGTGCTTTGTTCTATAATGAAATTTCATTTTAAAGAACCAATTCACATTAAATAAATGGTCAATTCCCTTTAGTGGTATGACCACATATCCAATTCCATCATTAAAATTCATAAAAATAGGGAAATGAATACATACCACCTATATTAGTAATAAAGTGAGTCCCTTTTAATGTATATCAAATAATATCTTCCTAACTTTTCCATGTTCATATAGGAATTTTCTATCCTCCCAAGGACATTTCTCAAGATAATCCATCAAAATCAATTAATTATATTCAAATTATAATTAACTCAAAAAGTATTAAATAATTCTTATATTTATTTAATGTTAGGAAAGTTCCTAATAATAGATCGATACATAATAGATCAACCTTGAGACAAAATGGGTGGTCCACTCTCAACACCTATGAGAACAGAAGAAGGTACATCTAATTAAATTAATTACAAGAATTAGAATTAATAAAAACTAAATTTACATAGGTATAAATTCATAAAATCTATCTGAGTTATATTGTCTCAAAAAATTTATCACTAACCTTCCTCAGATGTCCCATAGCATACTCTAGAAATCCTTATGCCCTAATCCCTAATTGATGACACCTAATAATAATCTAAATTAGTTTAATTTATACAAAAATAGTAAATAAATTCCTCTAATAACACACCTATACCTAAGTGGAATACTATGTCAAGTCATCCTCATTTCAGATTATTGAATACACATCACATGAAAATGGCCAATAATTATTAGTCGATTCCACCATGCTTCTGTAGAATCAGAATCAAACCCTAAACTAGAACCCCAACTAAATATATGGGACAGAAGTGAAATATAAATTAATGGTAGGGTGTGGAGAGGCTCATTCATAATTTCTTTATAAATTAACCTAGATCAACCATGTATCATGGGAAAAAAGGTGAAGGAAGAATGAGAAGAGGATCAGTTGAGTTTTTCACCTCTTGATGCCTTGGGTCCCTATGAAATTGAGTGGGATGAAAATTTAATCTTTGATCATACCCAAATAAAAAAACATCCCTATTAATCTATTGTATGTCTACCATAGATTTCATTATGTGATATACCTTAAAGTGTAGGAATTTTATGAGGCCTATATTGACTTTCTCAGTGAAAACTCTTTTCTTTTACTGCCTTTTGAGACATGAGGTCACTTAGAAGAGGGCCTCCATGGACTATGAACTAGTAATAGTGTGACCCTTAATGGTAATTGGGAAACATACTGTAAGTTGCTTAATTTCAACATCCATTTCACCTGACCATGCTTTGATTTATACTTGAGCACCCAAAACATAAACGAGTACTTGTTCCATATTTATAACCATCAATGAAAGATATTCTAACTCTGATAACTCTGAACTGAATCCTAGTTCTCAACATAAACTCCTCACCAAAATAAAATATTTAAACACCTTCATGACTTTCTAACCTGGAAAAGAATGTAATTTTGAGATCTTCACAATAATTAAATTATCATCATCGAGTATCAAAATGTCAAATTTCTATTAATATCATCATATCTATAATTTTAATTCACAATGAGTTTGAGGTTCTCTACATTGGTATTACAATCAAGTTTTTACTACATGAATAAAAATTCCAAGGGTATTATTCATAAAAAATAGATCCATTTATTGAAATTGTTACCAAATCAGTTATATGTCACTACACTTTGGATGAGAATGTCATATATAAGATATTTATCAATTTATAGATATAACATTCTATAAAAGAAGACTCTTCACCTAGTGAACAGTTCAATAGTGGAATCAGAAATATGAAGAATCTATATGGGTGACCGAGGATGTGATGAAGTGGGGAAATCCTAAATATATTTTCCTAGATTTATGGAAATTTTTTGGATAAATTTATTTTAATGGGGTTATAATTTTATAATCTATGATTTTATATGTATTTCCCTTGAAATAAATTTAAAGTAATATATATATTTCCTTACACACAACTATGATTCTAAATGATCCTAGGAAAAAATAATCTTTTATAACATAGTCATTGAGTTACATGGTTTGAATTGTAATTAAAACATTATTAAAAATATTTATAAAGTATTTAAATAATAAAAATTTATAGTTTCATTTTAAATAAATACTAAATTTTTAGTAAATCCATTTTTTTATTACAAAATATGTTTTCTTCTAAAATGGTTTTTATTTCATTACATGAATAAATAAATAATAAAATAATAAAATAATTTAAAATTAATTTTTATGGAATGAATAATATTTTTTAAATAAACATTATAATGTTATCTTACTTTTAATTTTTACAATTTTTCTAAAATGATGTATTTTTTTTAATAGTGAAAAATATCAATCTTCATAGAAATTGTGTTTTATTTTAATTCAAAAGTAACAATATATTTTTAATTTAATATTGACATAAAATTATAATTTTTTAATTATAATAAATATAATTAACTAAATAGAAATCAACATGATACTTGATTTTGGTATAAGATCATTTTGGGCTTAAAAATATAATTTTATAAATACTGTTTACATGTACACAATGTGTTTTTCATCATAATTAATTAATTTAATTTCAATTTATTAATGTTTTTAATTAATTTTATTGGATATATATTCAATCATATATTTTAAAAAAAATTGTGTTTTAAAAGTCAAGTAATTGATGTAAATTATGTTTTATACATAAAATTGCATTTTTGTTAAAATGGTTTTCATTATATTTTTTGTGATTATTTAAATATAATTAATACCACTTATATAATTTTAATCTTATATATTTTATAATAATTAAAATTATAATAATTAATATAATTTAATAGCCTCTTCTTAATTTTTGGTCATAATGAAAATAAAAAAAACATTAAAATTATTTCACCATAGTTGATGTTAAAAAAAGTTTACCAGGGGTTAAACCATGAGGAAAGGGTAGTATTTAAAATTAAACATCTATAATTTTTATTTTTGAAAATATTTCAAACTATTATTATCATAACTTCTATTCTTTGTACATTTGGACAAATTTCTTATGAAAGTGACCTTATATCATTGAATTCATTTAATAAATTCCATGTGTGTGCATCTCCTCAATTATTATAGGGATCCTCTTCTCCCCCATATTAACCCCACTAAATCATTCTATATTGAAAAATAATATATCAAAAACCTTCCTAGATTTATCCTCTTAATCCTGGTTCTTTTGGTCTTCTCCTATGACCGATCCTTTGAGGCTTGAGGTGTAAGTGAAAAGTGGTTTCTCAAAGAATAGGTATAAATCTTTACCAAGTTCTTTTGATTTTATTTCTTCATCGACATCCCCTAAACTTATTTTATCCATAAAAAATTATGAATATATTATAATCAAAATGATTATATTTTATTATAATTATAGAAAAATTGTTTCCCATATCTTCTCTATAAAATGGGAAATGAAATTATCAATCATGTGGATTACCTTATGAATACAATGATAAAATTAATTTTCCTCCACGTATTTTATGTACAGTGATTACAGAATATTGTATATATATATATATAATTATTTTTTTTTTAATTGGTAATTAATATTTACCTTTTTTATTTCGCATCCACTGATAATTGGGAACTTCCATCGTCTGTACGTACGGACTACCAACACCAGGTAGTGATGTAATTAATTTTTAATAAATGATTTATAGGAATGGTTATAAATATGTATTTAATGAATATATATTATATGTATATAATTATTTTAATTTTTCATATGATTTAACCACAATCTTCATGAACAATACATAAATGTCAGACTAAAACAAACATGAAAAAATAATAATGTAACACCTTAAATGTAGATGGTAAAGAATTATTATTTATTAAATACTAATAAATTGTTATAAGTACACCATGAATTGTATTTTATGAATTAATATGGTTTTGGTATATATTTATAATAAATTTTACTTTTCCATATTGGTGGTTATTGAAATTATGAACCATGAAATACTTAAGGTATGGGTTTCTTGTCTCACTTTTCATTCGGTTGGAAAAATGTCATATTAAACACTTGTTTCCTTAATGTTTTTTATATACTACCCCTTTTATATGTTATATCATGAATTTATTTTTATAAATGGTATTTTTTCCTTTTATGTTACTCCTCACACGGTGGTTATGATTAAAAAATTATCAAAGATGAATAGATTTTATGTTATAATATATTTTTCTTACCTTGATTATTAATACATAAATTTATGAGTATATAATTTTATGATTAATCCCTTCTAAATAATATATGTATTTATATATTATTATTTTCAATAAATTACATATTTTACTTTAATTTTTCTTTCGTTAACAACTCAATATACCGAAATAATGTTTTAAAGAAAAACTGACTTTATTTCACTATTCAGGCTAAAATATTTTCTTCCATGTACATATTTTATTTAAGATAATTTAAAAAATTCTTTTACTATTCCCAAGTAGTTATAAATTTAATTTTTACCCATGATTCACTTTCTATAAAAAAATTAATTGAATCTTCTTGAAATTTTATAATAGAGGGAGTCTTTACTTTTTACTAAAATTATTAAAAGAATCTTTTTTAACATGTATAGTATAAAATAATTTTTATGATATCATGAATTATATTTCCTTTCAATATTCAATAATTTATATCCATTTTTATTTTTAAATAAAAATTATCCTTAATATTTTTGAGATTTTTAGATTTTTAATATTTTTTTCAAAAGGAAAATGGTATTTTCCTCTAGATATATTCTTGTTAGCTTCCAATTTTATTTCTTCTATAAAAATGTCTTTTGATGTTCTAATGAATTACATGGAATTTTATCCAATGTTATCATATTTATTCTTTATTTGAATGGTTTATGATTAAAATTAAGAAACATTTATGAAACAAATATCCTTTCCACAGGTTATGATATGATGATATGATAAATATTTTATGATCTTATGGACCACATATGTATGATTTTCATTATGTGATTGCTGGGTCTACAATTTTTTAGACCTAAAATAAATTAGGTAAATATAGATATATCCGGAGATAATAAAGACTAGATTAGGGATTTAACCCATTTTAGTATAGGCCATTATCCTATATGATACTACTTGGAGTAAACCATAGATAAATAAATTAAGGAATAGGGATTGATCTCAATCCACTATGATAGTTTTGGTAGGGAACCATAATCAATGAGATTATTTTATATTATTATTTGTATGATAAAAAATTTATCATTATTATTATGTTATTTTCTCATTGATCAGTATTGATCATTAAGGAATCGATATTATTAGGTTTTATGTCATTTTTAAAAAAAACCTTATGTTATGTTTCATGATTAATGATATTTGACTGATTGGTATGATTATTTTAAGCCATTATCATGCTCTCATAACCTTATTCATATCATATTTTCACATATGACCATTAATAATTATCTCTTATACTTACCCTTACTGAGAATCTAAGCTCACCATTTCTTATCTTTCTTTCCATAGGGTATGAAGAATATGTTTATGTATGATATGTCCAAGAAGGGTGGAAGATATGAAGAACATAATGGTATATGTATGTATATATTTTATATATGAGTAATTTAGGTATCCATGATTCCAATTACAATGAAACCTTATGGTTATGGAATGGATCATAATGACATGCAATTAATATTATACTAATAATATGTTGTATTTATATATGTAATTTAAATGTTTCTATAATTTTTTAAAGAGAATGGTTTGGTTATATTTGGAAAATATAAATAGGAAACAATAGTGAGATCTATAAGATAAGAAAAATTATCAGGTAACATCCTAATATCATATAATATTAGATATTATGTGTATTTTTGAGAAATAAATCCATGTTTGGGTTCTACATGTGAACATTGTTTTCACATAGATTTATCTATTGGTAATAACCCTAAAAAAGGTTGGATGAGTATATCCTATACATAATTTATGTACATGTAGAATGGAACCTTATTATTTATGTGTTTTGACACTATTTTGGGATGTTCATTGTTTAATTCACATTTTCATTATGATTAATTATAAAGGATTTGATTAGATATTGATCATGGATGACCTAAGTTGAAACTAAAGTGTCAGATATTAGAAATAAGTTGTCATGATGTATACATCCTATGACTAAATTTTCTTAATTGATCACTATGATTAATTATACATGATGGTAATTCTAACTATTCATGTTTTAGTAAGGTATTGAAGAGAGAATAATGAATTTTTGGTGGTTATAGTTATGATCAAATTTTAAAGTACTATATTCATGATTAGTTAAATGAATTATTTTATATCATGAAAATTATCTAGTAATTTCAATTAATATCCTCAATAATTTTATATTGAATTGGAATTAAAAACATTTAATGGTATGATGATCACATCAACATTTATGAATCTTCGAAGGTTAAATTTTGTGGGAATGTGTTTCCTACAAGTCTAACTATTCACCTATCGTTCAATTTTATGTAAATTTGGCCATATATTAGATATATTTATGTAAATACCATATACATTTACAATAAATATAAGGCACATTATATATTCTATAATAAACTATGATTAAATATTAGTATGATGTAAAATGTAAACTTCCAATGGAAATTGCATCCATTGCATTAGAGTATATTTCTATTCAATGGGGGTGTTTATCTAATATGGTTGGGGATAAACTAAATATCAATTATATACCTATTTTATGGGAGTTCATGGATTAATTTAAATAATATTTTTCTAATCTTTCTCCAAATCATGTAGTTCAGTTTTCAACAGAACTCACACTCAATTCTACACCAATATCAAATACCCCATATAGTATTGCCCCAATTCAGTTTGAGGTATTGAAGAGGGAAATATATGATATCGTTGGTAAGGGATTCATTTGACCAAGTGATCTACCATGGTGTTCACATATTCTATTTTATAAGAATTAATATGGATCAATGTGACATAGAATTTTTAGCACCCCTGGTTTGAGGAATGTGTCCTTTGTTTATGAATTTTTATGTGTTTAAAGTGCATGGGATGATTTGGGAAGAGTTTGGGAGAGTTTGTAATGGTTTTGGATGAGTTTGGAGGCTCTTAAAAGGGTGCATGGTTTGAGAACGGTTAGTGGAAACCGTACAAATTCCCCAGGAAACCGTGCAAGGGAGACAGTAGGCTTTTCATGGCCTGTGCACAGTTTTCCAAACCATGCGAGGAAACCGTACGGACCCTTGCTCCTGAGGCAGTAGCATGCGCACGGTTAGTGCATGGTTTTCCAAACCATTCCAGCTAAATGAGCAGCCACTTAAAAATAGTGTTATAAGTTTCGGGCTCACTCGGGCTTAACCTAAAACACTCCAAACTTCCTCCCACTCGTGGCTCAATCGGGATTTTCGGTACTCAAGGGTTGGAGGGGCTCTCCCACTCGGTTTGGAAGGATTTTGAAGGTGTTTCAAGGTGAATTGAAGGTGGTTGCTCACAGGTAAGTCTTCTCTCATGGTTTCATTGTGTTTTCCTCTATATCTTCTCTTCTCACTTTCTTGGTTTTCTAGATCTACACTTTTTGTGTGTAGATCTAGGGTTTTGGTTGCCTTTGATGATGATTTTAAGGCTTTTAGATGTTAGGGAAGGGGATCTAGAGAGGTTTTGGTGGTGTGTTCACTGGATTTGAGGTGCGGTGGCTTGTGGGTCGATTTCTCAAGAACCCTTAAGGTAGGTGGCTTCTCTCTCGACTCCACTTGGTTAGAACTAGTGGTTCTTTGTTACAATTAATTGTTGTGATGAAAATTAATTGTGAATTTCTATGTGAAATTGGTTGAAATCCCTTGGGTGATGTTTTGGGGATTTTTGGTAAAAGAGGGTTTTGTGATGAATTGCTATTTGTGTGGATTTTAAAATGGGGATTTTAAAATGCGATGTTGTGGTTGATTTTTGAAAATGATTGATTGAAATGGTTTTCAATAAAAGGGTTGTTTTATTGAAATGTGGTTTGGCATGGGAAATGGTTTTCAATAAATGGGTGATTTATTGAATTGGATGGATATGCAATGGAATTGGTTGATTGCATGTGGTCGTGACCTTGGTTGGTTATATTCTTGGCTTTGGCTTGCTTGAATGTTGTGTGGAAGTGGTGAGAAGTACCACTATAAAAAGGGGATGGATAGTGGATGGAAGGGCCCCCATCAATGGTAAGTGGACAGGAAGTGCCGCTTAGTGTGAATGGGTGAACGGGTTGGACGGAAGCTCCGTCGTTTGGTTGTTTGGTTTTTTTGTTGTATGGTTGTTTTTTTGTGCATTGCTTAGCAAGATGGAATTGTTGTGATAATGGGTAAATGTTGGAATGGTTGTGGCTTGTTTGGTTGGCTTTCCCTTGGTTGCTTGGTTTGGGCGTGATGGCTCGGTAAGGGCATGTTTGGATTATGGAAATGTTTTTACTTGTGATTTAATTTATATAAACTATTTTATATAAATGTGCCAATGGGTTTATCCTAGTGGCGTGTGTAGGGAAGTCATTTGGGGAAATCCTACGGATTTTTTGTACTCACCCCCTGCTTTGGCACGTTGGTGTCTTTGCAGATGTTGTGTATCATGACGTGGGAAAAGGTAAGGCATCTCCCTCCTTTAGTGGAGCATTGTGATCCCTTAGTGGATCTTTGAGCTTGGAGATTGGCGTGGAGCTGTGGTGGTGTCATGGATTGTGGTGTTGGTTGTTTAGTTTCTGTAGTGTACTCTGATGTTGTGTGGAAATTTCTATTTGTATTGGTTTTCAGTTGTGTTGTAGAATAACTTGGTTGTCTTTTGGGAATGAATGTTTGGGTTTGAAAGTGCATGCATCATATAGTGATTGATAGTGGATGGTTTGGTTTGTTTTTTTTATGGGAAAATCATTCCCCAACTTGATCATGAAGCCCTCGGCATTCATTTCTAGCCTTTGGCGCCTTGGGAACGTCTCTTAAGGCCATGTAGCCCTCACCACCTCCTCAAGCCAATGAGGTAGGGGCGGGGTGTTACAAGTGGTATCAGTTTGTTTGGTCCTTTGGAGTTGATTCTCAGATTTGGTGTTGACATTCGTTGTGGTATACTCTTTGAGTTGGGATGGTATCAAGTCGTAGGATTGTCGGAACTTGGTATGTATAGCATAAAAGGATGTAGCTTACCCTTTTATGCTGAAATTCAAGTTACCAGGGAGTTGGGTACATAAGTGTTTTGGAGACACTTATAGGCATTAGAAATCTCATTGTCATGGGTGTAACTAATGAGATGAGCATGGAATGCATGGTAGAAATGACTTCCCACTAGGATGCATATTTCATTGAGGTATAATGATTTATGATGTGATATGAATATGTGAAATTGTAATGTGAATAAATTGGTATTTTGAAAATGGTTTGGTTTTCAAAATGGTGAAACATGGAACATGTGGAAAATGTGGAAATCCTTGTTGTGATAGTGTTGTGAAATGTGATTTGAAATGGGATTTCATGATGTCTATAGAAGTGAGACTCATGGATTTTTGTTTTCTGTTTATAGAAATGGCATTGGGTAGGCATCGTAGAGACCAACTGGAGGAGGCTACTGAGAATGTGGTAGCACCTGAGCCTTAGGTGAACCAGCAGTTAGTGCAAAGTATAGTGCGATTTTTACAAGCTGTGGAAAGTGGAAACAAAGCGGATGAACCAAGGCATGTGGATCATGTGGTTTAGTTTCAAAAGCAGAATCCACCCATCTTTAGGGGTGATTCAGATCCAGAGAGGGCAGAATAATGGTTGAATATAATGAACAAGATCTTCGAGTTCTTGGGAACTCTGGTAGAGTTAAAAGTGAAGTTGGCCATGTATATGTTGGAAGATCTTGCCCTTCAGTGGTGGGAGTTGGTATTCCAAGTGGGGATGGACTAGGGTATGATGTGGGAACTCTTTGAGGAATTTTTTAATAAAACAATTATACCCACATACGTTCATAATTCAATGTAAGACTGATTTCTTTAGTTTAAAGCAAGAGCTTATGTCTGTGACGGAGTATGCAGCTATGTTTATGAACTTAGTGTGGTTTTCACCCGAGGTGGCAGGTAGCACGTCATTGAAGGAAAGGATCTTTGAAGCGGGGTTAAGGCAAGAAATCCTTTCAAAGATATCGGTGTTGTGTATAGATGAATACACAGAGATGGTGAATAGAGCCTTGGTGGCTGAGCGGGATCTGTTGGGAGCTTCGGGCGGTGGAATCATGGTGGTAACCATCGGGAAAAGTGGGAACTCTAATGCTAGGTTCAAGCGGAAGAGGGAAACTTATTCCTAGGGAAAGAATATGACATATAATTTGATGGAAGGATCGGTAAATCTTCCTCCAAATCCCCAGAGCAAGCCGGGATGTTTTCAGTGTGGTTTTACGAACCACATCAAGCAGGATTGTACGGCACAACCTTGATCATGTCATAATTGTAAGAAGATGGGGCATCTGCAGTGTTATTTTCAGAATTCTATAAGGTCTGGTGTGCGGGACACTCCTCAGGGATTGCAGACATCATATACTTCGACGGGACGGGGACAGCATCATACCCCTCGTCAGCAGAGTAAATTGGGGCATGGTTATTCTTGGAATACCACGTTGCCTCAGAAGAGCAATAAAGAGTAGAGTGTGGTAATAAAACATGTGTTCGGAGCTGATCAGGATGTGGTGGACGATCAGTCAGGACCATCCACGGTGTCAGGTACTATTCTTTTAAATTCTACCTTGATGCAATTGTTGTTTGATACGGGTGATTCACACTCTTTTATTGCTGCATGTATGGTTGATTTGCTGGGTTTAAGGGTAGAAATGATGCCCTCAGTTTTGAAACTTCAAACTCCTCTAGGTTGAAAAGAGTGTTGAGCCTTCTTGTTTAGATAATGTTGTATCATTGTGGGTGAGGTTGATATATTGTGTAATTTCTCAATGCTTGAGATGGATGGGTATGATCTAATCTTTGGAATGGATTGCCCGGTGTCTTTTAAGGCCCACATCGATTGTGATGCGTGAACAGTGTCTTTTACAACACACGATGGTGTTAGAAATATCTTTAGAGGAGAGAAACATGAAAGGAAGGGTGGGATGGGTTTGTTGGCACCAGAAGTGGGTACGTTATCGTACCAGTTGGCGGTTTTGTCATTGGAATCAGTAGAGGATGTTGAGCAGAGTGTTCCCCCGGATGTGGTGGATCAGTTCATGGATGTTTTTCCTGAAGAATTCTCTGGCTTGCCTCTCGTAAGAGAAGAAAAGTTTACGATTGATCTCCTTCTAGGGACCATTCCTATCTCACTTCCATCTTATCAGATGGCACCAGCTAAAATGTGGTAATTGAAAGTTCAGTTGGAAGAGTTAGAAAACAAAGGGTTTATCCGGCCTAGCATGTCTCTGTGGGAAGATCCGGTGTTGTTCGTGAAAAAGGCGGATGGAAATTTTGAGGCTATGTGTTGATTATCTTAGAGTTAACAAAGTTACGATAAATAATAGATATCCACTTCAAAGAATTGATGATTTGTTCGACCAGTTGAGGAGAGCCTAGTGGTTCTCCAAGATCGACCTGAGGTCGAGATATCATTAATTACAGGTGAGGAAGGAGTATATTCCTAAAACATCTTTCCGAAGAGGATATGGCCATTATGAATACGTGTTTATGCCCTTTGGTCTAACGAATTCACCAGCAGTGTTTATGGAATTGATGAATCAGATATTTCAGAGATATCTGGATTCATTTGTGGTGGTGTTTGTAGATGATATTTTGGTGTATTCAAAGACAAGGGTGGAGCATGAGCAGCACTTGGCGACAGTGCTAGGGATCTTGAGGGTTCATCAGTTGTATGCCAAATAGTCAAGTGTGACTTTTGGATACAGAAAGTTTGTTTTCTTGGCCATGTGATTTATGAAAGAGGTGTTTTAGTGGATCCATAAAAGATAGAGGTCGTTATCTTGTGGCAACTGCCAAAGAATGTGTTTGAGATATGGAGTTTTCTTGGTCTAGCTGGGTATTATCACCATTTTGTTCATGATTTTTCACGTTTGGCTTCGCCAATTACAGCCTTCAAAAGAAAGGATTTTCCATTCCAGTGGAATGAATAGTGTACGTTGTGTTTCGAAGGGCTAAAGGGTCGTCTTACATCAGCACCAATATTGGTTTTTCCAGAATCAAGAAAAGGGTATGTGGTGTATTGTGATGCATCGAGATTAGGGTTGGGGTGCATTCTCATGAAAGGGAATCATGTGGTTGCATATGGATCACGGAAGTTGAGAGTGCATGAGAAGAACTACCCAACTCATGATTTGGAGTTGGCAGTAGTGGTCCAGTCTTTGAAGGTGTGGCGTCATTATCTCTTTGGTGAGAAATTTACGATATATACAGATCATAAGATCTTGAAGCACATTTTCTCACAAAGGGATTTGAACTTGAGGCAAAGGAGATGGATGGAATATCTCTAGATGTTTGATTTTGACTTGATGTACACACCGAGTAAGGGAAATTCGGTGGCGGATGAATTAAGTAGAAAATCATATTCTCAGGTGGTAAAACAGGCATCGGACTAGTGGCAGTTAATGTCGGTTATAGCTGACATGTAGTTGGAATGTGAGGACCAGGGCGATAGAGCGGTCTTCTTTATGGTTTTGTTGATTCTTGACTTGGTTGTCCGGGTTAGAGAGGCACATATATCTGATTCTGATTGTGTGACCATAGGGTCGAGACTCAATGGTGGGGAGACCATTGAGGGTTGGAAACTGAATGGGGATTTAGTTTTGTGTTTCCGGAATCAGATGGCTGTACTTGTTTCTTTTCAGGAGGATCTTCTTAGGGTGTATCATCATTCTAGGTGGGTTGTTCATCCTAGAATTCAGAAAATGTATAAAGCATTGAAATCATAGTTCTGGTGGGCTGGCATGAAAATAAAAGTGGTTGAGTTTGTTTCGAGATGGTTGACTTGTCAGTAGGTCAAGGTAGAGCATCAGAGGCCAGCAGGAATGTTGCAGTTTTTACCAATCCCTGTTTGGAAGTGGGAGCAGATAGTGATGGATTTTGTCACAGGTCTCCCAAGAACTGTCAGAAATCACGATTCCATCTAGGTTATAGTGAATCGGCTAACAAAGTCGGCCCATTTCATTCTGATTTTTGAATCATATACGGTGGAGGATCTATCCAAAATCTATATCCGGGAGGTGGTAAAGAGGCATGGTGTTCTAGTTTCGATTGTATTAGATAGATATCTGAGGTTTACATCTCATTTCTGGAAATCATTGTAGCAATCCCTTGGGACACAGTTGAAGATGAGTACGGCATATCACCCTCAGATTGATGGTTAATCTGAGAGGACGATACAAACTATGGAGGATAATTTGTGGGCTTGTGTCATGGATTTTGGTGGCTTGTGGGAGGATCACTTGTCGTTGGTTGAGTTTTCGTACAATAATAGTTATCAGGCATCCATACAGATGTATCCGTTTGAAGCATTTTATGGGAGGTCATGTCGTTCTCCACTATGTTATATGGAAATGGGTGAGTCCTTGATGGTTGGACCGAACCTTGTCCAGGAGACTACGGAGAAGATCAAGTTGATCAGGAAGAGAATGGAGACAGCTCAAAGTCTTCAGAAATCGTATGTGTATCATCATCGACGGTTGTTGTCGTTTGAGGTGAGTGATCATGTGTTCTTTTGGATCTCTCCTAGGTTGGGACATCATCGGTTTGGGAAGCATGGAAAGTTATCTTCGAGGTATATTGGGCCTTTTGAGATTCTTGATAAGGTTGGTGAGGTGGCTTATCGTTTGGATTTTCCACCTAGGTTTAGTGTGGTGTACAATGTGTTTCATGTGTCACTGTTGAAAAAGTATCAGCCGGATCATGACCATGTGATTCGATGGGATCCTGTTGATCTAGAACCGGATGCTTTATTGGTGCACGTGCCAGTGCGGGTTGTGGATAGGTAAGATAAAGTCGTGTGTGGTAAAAGAATCAGTTTAGTTCGTGTTTTGTGGCAATATGGTCAGATTCAAGAGGAGACTTGGGAGCGGGTGAAAGAGATGGTCGAGTAGTGGCCCGAGCTCTTTCGGAAAAGGGATGGTTCACTACTTTCTGAGGACGGAAAGTCCAATGGTGGGGAGAATGTAGCACCCCCGGTTTGAGGTATGTGGCCTTTTTTATGCATTTTTATGTGTTTAAAGTGCATGGGATGAGTTGGGAAGAGGTTGGGAGAGTTTGGAATGGTTTTGGATGAGTTTGGAGGCTCTTAAAGGGGTGCACAATTTGAGCATGGTTAGTGGAAACTGTGCGGATTCCCTAGGAAACCGTGTAAGGGAGACAGTAGGATTTAAACGGCATGTGCACGGTTTTCCAAACCGTGTGAGGAAATCGTGCGGACCCTTGCTCCTGAGGCAGTAGTGTGCGCACGGTTAGCGCATGGTTTGCCAAACCGTGCGGGCTAACCGTGAGGCCCCTTAAAAATAGGGTTATATGTTCTGGGATCACTCGGGCTTAACCTAAAACACTCCAAACTTCCTCCCACTCGTGGCTCACTTGGGATTTTTCGGTTCTCAAATGTTGGAGGGGATCTCCCACTCGGTTTGGAATGATTTTGAAGGGGTTTCAAGGAGGATTGAAGGTGTTTGCTCCCGGGTAAGTCTTATCACATGGTTTCTTTGTGTTTTCCTCTAGATCTGCTCTTCCCTCTTTCTTGGTTTTCTAGATCTACACTTTTTGTGTGCATATCTAGGGTTTTGGTTGCCTTGGATGATGATTTTAAGGCTTTTGGATGTTAGGGAAGGGGATCTAGAGAGGTTTTAGTGGTGCGTTTTCCGGATTTGAGGTGCGGTGGCTTGTGGGTCGATTTCTCGGGAACCCTAAAGGTAGGTGGCTTCTCTCTCGACTTCACTTGGTTAGAACTAGTGGTTCTTTTACACAATTAATTTTTTTACTGAAAATTAATTGTGAGTTGTTATGCGAAATTGGTTAAAATCCCTTGGGTGATGTTTTGGGGATTTTTGGGAAAATAGGGTTTTGTGGTGAAATGCTATTGTTGTGGATTTTAAAATGGGGATTTTAAAATGGGATGTTGTGGTTGATTTGTGAAAATGATTGATGGAAATGGTTTTCAATAAAAGGTTTGTTTTATTGAAATGTGGTTTGGCATGGAAAATGGTTTTCAATAAATGGGTGATTTATTGAAGTGGATGGATATGCAATGGAATTGGTTGATTGTATGTGGTTGTGACCTTGGTTAGTTATATGATTGGATTTGTCTTGCTTGAATGTTGTGTGGAAGTGGTGAGAAGTTCCACTATAAAAAGGGGATGGATAGTGGACGGAAGGGCCACTATCAATGGTAAGTGGACGGGAATTGCCGCTTAGTGTGAATGGGTGAATGGGTTGGACAGAAGCTCCACTGTTTGGTTGTTTGGTTTTTTGGTCGTATGGTTGTTTTTTTGTGCATTGCTTTGCAAGATGGAATTGTTGTGCTAATGGGTAAATGTTAGAATGGTTTTGGCTTGTTTGGTTGGATTTCCCTTGGTTGCTTGGTTTGGGCGTGATGGCTCGGTAAGGGCATGTTTGGCTTATGGAAATTTTTTTACTTGTGATTTAATTTATATAAATTGTTTTATATAAATGTGATAACGGTTTTATCCTAATGGAATGTGTAGGGAAGTTATTTGGGGAAATCCTGTTGAGTTTTATTACTCACCCCCTACTTTGGCACGTTGGTGTCTTTGCAGATGTTGTGTATCGTGACGTGGGCAAAGGTAAGGCATCTCCCTCCTTTAGTGGAGCATTTTGATCCCTTGGTAGAGCTTAGATCTTGGAGATTGGCGTGGATTTGTGGTGGTGTCATGTCTTGTGGTGTTGGTAGTTTAGTTTCTGAAGTGTACTCTGATGTTGTATGGACATGTCTAGCTATATTAGTTTTGAGTTTTTTTGTGGAACAACTTGGTTGTGTTTTAGGAATGCATGTTTGGGTTTGAAAGTGCATGCATCATATAGTGATTGATAATGGATGGTTTGGTTGGTTTTGTCTTAAGGGCAAATCATTCCCCAACTTGATCTTGAAGCCCTCGGCATTCATTGTCAGCCTTTGGCGCCTTGGGAACATTGCTTAAGGCCAAGTAGCCCTCACAGCCTCCTCAAGCCAATGAGGTAGGGTCGGGGTGTTACAAAATTGATTATGGTGACCTTAATAAGTTTAAAATCAATAACTAGTATCTGAGTCCCCATATTGAATATTTTTTTCAATCAATTATGAGGTGATCAATGTTTTTATAAGTTTGAACATCGATTTGGATATTATGATCATAGTGTTATAATAGAATATATGTTAAGTTAATAAGGTTTTCCTTATGACTTTTCCAATAATTCTTATTTTGAAAATCACAAACACCTTATACTTAAGAAAATCTATATTTTACTTTTATAAGGAAAATTTCCTTCCTTAAGGAAATTTACCCTAACCTAGATTTTCTTACACATATCAATATTTTTCTTAAGTGTAAAAATTGGATTCATATCAAAATCTCGGAATCATATAATGATTAGTTATGAAGCATTCTGTTTTAGGAACCGAATTCTGGATATGAACTCTAATAAAGTCCCACTCCGAATTCTGGATACGAACTCTAACAAATTTCAACTCCGAATGAGGTGAAGATTGAAGCTGATCATAGAAATTTCCTTATCAATTATGATGTTCATAGGAAATCATGCAGCAAAATCACTTTGTGGTCTAATAAAGTTGAAGAAGACATTGTGGATTTTGATCATTTTAATAATGAGGTAAAATGTTCCTTTGACACCAAGGATAACAATATTAAGAATCTTCAGGATGATTTGACCACTGAGCAAAATATTTGGAATCACAAGGTCATAGATCTGAATGGGAATCTAAACTCAGTTGCTCAGAACTGGAAAGGGGAAAGGGATTTTCGGCTTGAGTTTCAAGAAAAGTTGCAAAAGCAAGATGAGATACTAAAGATGTAGGAAGTGGCCATGAAGGCTCAAGCAGAAGCTTTGAAAGCACAATATGAAAGGATAAAATCCTTGGAGAGGCAAGCTGAGGAAGATCAAAGAGGTTTGAAGAAACTGAAAATCTTGTTGAAGAAGCTGATACCGAAGGAAAAAGAGGACAAATAGAAAAATCTGATCTTTTGTTGTATTTTCCTTTCCTTGTAAAAAATTTTTTAACCCTAATGAAATATTTGGTTGGTTGTATCTTGTGTTATTATATACTAATGTTTCAGGTACCATATTTTTTCATTCCCTTAAATCCTTTTTGAAAATCACAAAGGGGGAGAAGAAAAAAGAATCACTCAAAAGGGGAGAAAGAAAATTTTAAAATGGAGAAGGAAAAATTTCTAAGTGAAATATCCTTAAAGTAAGGGGAGTTTATCATTACAAAGTTTTTCATTCCCATTATAATGAAAACTCCACTCTGAAAATTCAGAATACAATCCTTAGAGTTTCAATGCCTAAGGGGGAGTTAGTTGTATTCATCATCATCCATGAATAATGGGAGATAAGTTTTAATTTCAAAGTCTAATGAAATTTTTCAAAGTCCTTATACTCTTTTTCGTAAGGATGTTTGTGCTTTCCAAAAAGGGGGATATTGTTAAGATTATAAGGTTTTCCTTATGACTTTACCATTCCTTCTTGTTTTGAAAATCACAAACACCTTATACTTAAGAAAATATATTTTTTACTTCTATAAGGAAAATTTCCTTCCTTAAGGAAATTTACCCTAACCTAGATTTTCTTACACATATCAATATTTTTCTTAAGTGTAAAAATCAGATTCATATCAAAATCTTGGAATCATATAATGATTAGATATGAAGCATTCTGTTTTAGGATCTGAATTCTGGATATGAACTCTAATAAAGTTCCACTCCGAATTCTGGATACGAACTCTAACAAAGTTCAACTCCGAATTCTGGACTCAGAACATTTATAAGTTTGACTCCGAACTATTATAAGTTCGACTCCAGACTTTTAGAAGTTCGACTCTGAACTATTATAAGTTCAACTCCGAAATTTTATAAGTTCCACTCCAAACTTTTATTAGTTCGACTCCGAACGTTTACTAGTTCTACTCTGAACTTTTATGAGTTTGACTCCGAAATTTTACTAGTTTGACTCCGAACTTTTACTAGTTTGACTCCGAACTTTTACTAGTTCGACTCAGAACATTTATGAGTTCGACTCTAAACTTTTTACTAGTTCGACTCTGAACTTCTACAAGTTCGACTCCAAACTCTGTAAGTTCAGATTCTGAACTCTGGTGAAACCATACTCCAAATTTCCTTAGAAATTCAGACTCTGGACTTCTACAGAATTCAAATTCCAAATTCCTATAAAACAGAATCCGAATATCCTTTTATTATAGACTCTGAATTCCATTTTGGTTAGACTATGAACTTTTATTTGATTACATTCCAAACTTTAGTTTTTCTTATATTTACACATGTTTTGTTATAAAACAATGTCATCCATTCTGTTTCTAACTAACTGTTGGTCGAGTGATACGTGTACAGGTCCCTACAAAATTCAAGGAAAATATGATCGTTGGAGGAGGGAGCCGACCGTTGGAATTTCGCCTATAAATAGGAGCACATTTGAAAAGCTCCTAATACTGATCTTAGACAACTCTGACAACTTGTGCTTATATTTTGTTGAAGTGATTTATAGAGAGAAAGGCTCTTATTAACTCTCAATCTTCATACAGAAAGTTTGAATGACTTGTTCAAACTTTTCCATGTGCATATTTCTTTGTGCGACTCTGAATGTTGGAGACTACATTCGAGGGATTCCGGGGATAGGAAGACAAAGGTTCCAACACCTTTAAGTTGAGGGATTTCTTGCTGAGGAAGACAGAGGTTCCAACTACCTTGAAGTTGAGGGCTTACGGGGCTAGCAAGACAGAGACTCCAATCTTCGTATCGAGGGCTTACCCTGGTGTGGGTAAGACAGACTTTATTGAAAGTATAAATCAAGGGACCTTTATCCAAGGTTGTTTGATACTCTTATCTTTGTGTTAAAAGACTTATATCTTGTTACTTGTAGTCTTACTACTTGTTTTTTCCACTTAATTTTGTATTGTAAAGAAAGTATAACCTTATTATATTTACTTACACTTGTACTTTGATTAATTTAGATTCTATAAACTTTAAGGTAGAATCTCATTTTGTAAACTTTGGTTAAGTTTCAATTTCCGGATCCATATTTCCGGAACCAGTTTTTCAGAATCACTTTCTAGATTTAAGCAAGTGTATAGAACTAGAAGTTTGTAACTTCATACTTTGACCCAATATTTTAATTGGTGTTAGATGTGTTGTGAATTTTCGTAGCTTAACTTTGTTAAACATAGATCATTCCTTTTTTAAGGAAAGTGTACAATTCACCCCCCCCCCCCCACCTCTTGTATATTGAGCATCTACATCGTTATTGCGATCCTACAATATATACCCAATACAACTATCCATTAGAGGTATGTACACAATGAGTTTATAATAATTTCATTTGGTATTACTAATGGGCTCACTATCTTCATGGGTTTAATGAATAGATGATTTTTAGATTACCAAGATCAGTTTATCATAATATTTATAAAGGATATTATTAGATATACTATTTGAAATGAAGATTATAAAGATCAAAGGAGTATTATAATTTAGATCATATATAATGTAAAGTTTAATGAAAAATGTATTGAGTGTGACATTTATCAATATAAATTTTCATTTTTTGGGTAATATAATCTTCATTTTGGGTATATCGGTGGACCTATTAAAGATTACCATTATAGATCATTAGTATAGACCAAGCACTTATCCCAATGTCCATTATTTTCATGGATTTTTTGGATATTATATATACCTTATGATGGATTTCCCATGGCTATCTAATTCTGTAAAAAAAATTAATTCAAATGGGATTTATATTCCTTTGGACTGATGAGTTTGATGATAAATTCATGGAACTGAAGAGAAGGGTGGTTAGTGAACCTATGTTGGCACTAACTATAGTGGAGAAGGGTGTGTGATTTGTAGTGATTAATTGTATAAGGTAATGAGATAAGTTATTATGTAGTATGATATGGTGATACTTTATTACTCATGCTAATTGATGGTTCTTGGGAAAAATTAACCAACTCATGATCTGGAGTTAGTAGCAGTAATCATTTCATTAAATATATGGAGTCATTATAATTGCAGATAAATACGTCACATAAATTATTCTCATAAAATTTAAATGTATATACTCACCAATAACGAGGTGAATAATTGCTATAGAATATGGTTGGAGTTAATTAGTGATTATTACTTCTCAATACATTACCACCCATGGAAAGTGAAAAGGTTGGATTATGATTTGTGAGGAAAGGACCATTCTAGATTTTCTATTATATGAACCATAAGAGATCCAATTTTTTTTTTAAACTAATGGATCTACAAATAATTATGGAAGTGGATAAATATTATATTTATTAAATGATTGATCAACCATCTATTCACGTTATGATTAAAGAAGTAGAGAAATATGATATAGTGTTATAAAAAGGTGATAAATGTTACTAAGTTCATCTTTGCTTATGATGAAATGGTAAGTTTTAAGAATTGAGTATATATCCCATAAATACCGAACATCATGAAAGAGTAACTTGAGGAATATAATTTCTTAAAATTAAATATTGAACCTATAATTAAAAATATGTATTAAGATATCAAAAATTATTTCTCACGGGAAAACATAAAGAGAGATATTTCATAGTATGTATCCTAGTTCATTTTATCATAAAATATTATGTGTGTGTGAGAGATATGACTTGGGGATGTTTATAACAATTACCCATGACCAAATGAAATTTTAAAAAATCATTATGCATTTTGTTATCAGACGCTACAAAATGGATAACGGTCATAATACTATTTGTGTTGTTGTTGATCACCTTATGAAGTCATCACACACCACTAAAATTAGTTAATATATCACTCTTTATAACCATAGAAATATATATATTATGTATTTGGTATTGTTTTATAGAGTACCAAATTCTATTGTATCTAATAAAAATATAAGGATTACCTCTATATTCTGTAGAATTATTCAATATTATCTAGATACATAATTATTTTCAGTACAACCTATCATCTTCAAAAATATTTTTAGTACAATAGGACCATCCAAATGATGGCTTATTTTTTAGACATGTTTCTATTGATTTGAAAGGATTTTCATATTGACACCTTCCTCTAGTCAAATGCTCTATTAAAAAATTCTTGTGCTCAAGGATTAAAAGGGATCCTTCTAAATATATTTATGGAATAAATTGAAGAAATATAACATAATGGGATGAATTTTGGGAAATAATGATATTGGGACATGAGGTAGGTTAGGAAATGGTTGTTAAGGATAGAACCATTCACCAGTAAGAAAATGTAGAATATAGTATAAAAAATAGTTTTTTTTTTGAAAAAAATAAAAGAGATATTGAATTCATAGTTAGTGGGAATTTTTCCTATGAATTTCTCCATGGTATATTGTTATGAGAGTAATAAAAAAGTGTATGGAAACCCCTATTTATATTGGCTCTATTGATATGTTTGATAAAGTATGGATTGTAACTTATTTTTTACCACTTTCAGTAAACCTCTTTGATGTTTATGGAGTGTTACATATATCACTTTGGAGGATGTATATTTGGGATACTTCACTTGTAATGAACATAGAGGTTGTACCACTAGATAATGAAACTTTTAATGATGGACAAGAAGAAGATATCATGGATCATATAGATAATATTTTACTAAAAATGACTACTAACCAAGTTAATATTCTTTGGAGGAATATGATATTTGAGGAGGTAACATTGGTACCTAAGGATGTGATAGAGTAGAGATTTATAAATTATATATATTGTAATGTTGGAATTTACATGGGAAAAAAATTATATGGTTATTAGAATATGGTTCCAAAATATTTTAGATTATTTACATTAACATAAACATTAAGTATTCAATAACATGCATTACATTCAACCCAAGTATAAATGAACTCTTATATATTAATCCTTTATAAGAGTGTCATTTGTTATGAATACTAATAAAGGAATTATAAAACATATATATAAATAAATAAATAAATTAAATGTATTTATTAATTTAGAAAATATTACTACTCAATTTTTATTAAATTCATTTTCTTCTTCAAAAATAAGTTTTTTTAATAATTGTTTTTTTTAATTTTTAGCATGAGTGTTAAAGATAATTATAATTAATTTGTAAAATTTTGTTCAAAATAATGATTATAATTATTGAAATTGAAATAATTATTTTATATTAGGTTGAATTTAAATGATTATTACTAAAAAAATTATTTTTTCAATTTATAGTGAAAAATACACATAGAAATAAAATTGAATTAAAAAGGGGAATCTAAGCCCAAAATCCAAAAACAGGGAAAGAAAAAAAGTTTTACGGGGTTTTAAAATAGGGGATCCTGAGATCATACCCCATATAAGTATTCCTATTTTCATGTGGATTAAATATAGCAACAAAAGAAAGTCATCATACTATCATGGGGGCCTTGGAAGCACGAAAATTAAGCGCTTTATTCCCCTCACACCACACAAGAATACTTTATATGCTATTATTTATAAACACCATCATATATTTTAATGTAAAAGTAGCAATGTGTATTGAATTTAATTTTAATGTAACATACGACTCATTAAATTAAAAATAATTTAATAAATTACATATAAATCATCCTTAAAAATTATTTTTTTAGTTTGTTTCTTGGGATAGAAAATACATTTACCAAAAAAAACTTTTTTTCTAGATGCAAGGTGTACTTATCTTGATAATGTAAATTAACCTCAATTGATTCATGATTATAATGAAATTTCTAGATTATATAATCAATAAAATATTTTTACATACATTTTATTTTTTTATATAGATTGGAATGGAATTAAATAATGTTTTATGCTCAAAAATGAATTTTTATAAAATGTTTTTTCATTATGTTTTAAATGATTATTTAAAATTAAATTATGAATCTCATATAAAATTTATAATGTAAAAGGGATTAAAAAATTTTAATTAGAAAAGTTATTATAATTTAATTGGTTCAGGTTAATTTTTGTTCATCGTGAACAGTAAATGGAATTACATTTTGTGACCACATTTACTGTTAATGTTAAATCAGTTCTACCAATGGAGGGTTATAAAATGAGATAAGGGTATTATTTTCACCAATACTTGTATAATTATCATTTGATGAAAATATTTTGACCTTTTATTATGATACAATCTAATCCAATTCCATTTGAAGCCTCTTTCCAATAGAAGTCACCTTATATCATTGAAATATTTTAAGAAATTCGATGTGTGTCCGTCCCTCACATATAAATTTTAAAGCCCTCTCCCCTAATATTCAAACCATTTTAGACTTATTTCTTTTATAATTCCTCTTTTTTTAAATATTTTTTCCCTTTATACAAGATCTTATGTTATTCTCCTAAGATAAATCCTTCAAGTATTATGGTGTATTCCAAAGATTCTTTCTCAAAGAAGAGTTATAAATAATAACCAAGTTCATTAAATATTATTTTTCATTATACACCTTATAAAAAAATTTACAAAAAATAGAACTATTAAAACAGTATAATAAATATACTATGATGTAATTATAATTACATAAAAACATTTTTCCATATATTATTCCTAAAATGTATGACGAAAGTATTGCTCATGCGAACATGTTGACTACCACTTCCACGCCGAGATATAATTCATTTTAAACCACTATAATTCATTATTGGTTATTATAATTTATTTACTATGTATATATATTATATTCATGAAATAATAATTATTCAGTATTGGGTGATTATTATATACCTTTGCTTTTTCTATCCATTGAAAAATAGAAACATCACTCGTGTGTACATACAGACTACTGTTTCCACATAGAGATATAATTTTTTTTCATCATATATTAATATGAATGATTATAAATATTTATATAATGAATATCTATGATATCTATTCCATGATTTAAATTTGGTATATGGAACAACCGTGACCAATATTGAAATAACATAATTTTTGAACAAATATATACATGAAAAACAAAGCAGTTAACACCTGAAATGATAATATTAATGAAATATGGTTAATAACAATGAGATAAAGTGTTATAAGTAAAATATTTGTGGTATTATAGGTATAAATATGTTTCTGAAATATAATTATAATAAATTTAAATTTATTATACTTGATGTTAGAGTGTATATGATGCAAGAGGGTATTGAGGTTAGAGTTCCTCTCCTCACATCTGTTTCCATGGGACATATGCCATATTTACCACTTTGTTTTCTTTATTATGGTATTTATACTTTTTATTTGATATTTTATATCTATTATATATTTCTATAGATCATATTTAAAATTTTATTTTATGTTATTATGTTCATGGAGGTTATAATTCAAAAGTAACCAGTTTTGTAAGGATTTTCTGTTACAATAACTTTTTATAGGGTTTTTTATGATTAAATTTTTGATGTTGAAATTATATGATGTATCTATATAAAATAATTTATATTTTATTCCCCTCATGTTATTTCTAGAGATCATATTGTTTTTCATTTTTTTCATTTTTTTCATCATTTTTTACTCAAGATATAGATAAAATTATTATAAGAAAAAGTATATGTATTTCTCTATTCAGTCTGGTATCTTCACTCCCTTGTCCATATTTTTAGTAAAATGTAATCAATAATTATTTCAGTATTCACCAAAGATTTATTAAAGGAATTTTTACCCATGTTTTAATTTCTTGAATTTTTTAGTGGAATATTGTTTTACAATTTCTAAAACATTTACTTTAGATTTTTTTTTATCAAAAATGTGACATGAAGTATCGTTTTATTGTACACCACTTGAACAAATTTATCTTCCATAATGAATACTAAAATATTTGAATATACAGTTATAATTTTCCTATGATCATTTTATTATGAATGATTTCATTAATATTTTTAATATTTTTATATTTTAAATATGTGGTTTCAAAATTAAAATATAATTTTCCTTAAGAGGTTTTTTAGGGATATTTAAAATTAATTTTCATCTATAATAACTTTATTTGATGTTTTTTATGATTTTTCATGTTTATGATCCAATTTTACATTATTATTTTTTATTTGGATGGTTTTTTATTATGATGATGACTTATTTATGAGACCCATATTATATACACATTTGTTAATATTATTATGTGATAGATGTTTCTTGATCTTATGGCACACATTTTTATCAATTTCATAATGTGATTGGTGGTACTAGAATTTTATAACCATATAATACATTTTATAAAGATGGATATCTCATGAGAATATAATGAATGAAATGAGTACTAAACCCAGTTCATTATATTAAATTTTCTAATAATATTATATTGGGAGTGAAATTTGAGTAAGAAAATGATAGGATTTGGATTTATCCCAATTCACTTTGATATTCTTGGAAGTGATACATGACTAAGGAAATGATTTTTTACTATTATAGGCATCATAATAATTATTCCTTATAATTATGTTATTTATTCTCTGATAATAATTTATCATTGTGGATTCCACACCCTTATGTATTATTTAAATTCATGGAAAATACATTATTCCATGATTCATGACTAAAGACCAGTGAAATACATTGAATGATTATTTTATGTAATTATTATGTGATATAAAAAAATTTCTTATATTATGATCTGTTGTGATCATTGATTGATATCTCTTATGTTTATACTTACTAAGTATATGAGATAACCCTTTATTTTATTATCTTTCCCTTTGTTATGAAGAATTGTCTTATGTATAAAATATCTTGGATGGGTTCATATTGTGAAGAACATAATGGGAAATTATATATATATTTTAGGTAATAGTTTTTTATGTATCCAGGTTTACAATAATAGTAAATGTTTATTGTACTAGAAGTTATCATAATGTTTTTTAATGAATATTCCACAGATAATATACAGTATTTATATATGTAATTTTTGGGTCTTTACAATTTTACTATTACAACACCTCCTCACCATGATTAATTAATCCTAAAAGGAGTCCTAATAAAAATTAAATATCCCAAAACAATGATTATATCCAACTTATGGGGTAATTTCATGGTTTTATCACTAACCATTCATTTTATCCAACATGTTCTTCCTATTAGTAATAACACATTATTGATCAGAATCACTCTTAGTTCACATGAATATTATCCCAAATTATTTCTAATAAATAAAATTGAATAAATATAATATATTGTATTCATTTTGAAACCAAATAAAACTAGATCTATCATTATAGTAGTATCAAAATTTCATCTTATCCATACATTTACTGGTGGGATTAGATCAATGAACCTATAATTATAGTGTCACTCCATAATTTCCAATATTCCATACTTTACTATATGTAATAAATATATGGGACTTCTTGAATCATACACAAGAATCAAAGAGAAACATAATTTAATATTAATTCTTAGTTTATGAGAACAACATCATTGGATTCCACCAAATTTATCCCCATCGAGGGTCATTCTGTCAACTGGCCAATGGTGAACTCCAAAAAATATTGATTTATATATAAGGATACCTGAGTATATCCTCAATTGGTTCCATATACACATGTGTTCCACTCTTCTTGATCCATTCATACCACAGTCAACTCATTCCACCATTGTATCCATGATGAAATGATCATCACGAAAGAATCGCCTCTCATCCAAATCAAAACATCTAGTCGCCAACCCCGTATTAATTCCATCATCACATCTCCCTAAAAATAAAGGCCAATTCCAAACCTCTGGTTGACTGCATCATGAACTCATAATCCATCTCTGAGGACTCCTCTCACTATATAGGGAATTTTCATATTCTATAAAATTATCTTGAAAACATGGCCACCCTTATCCCTAAAGTACAATGGTATATCGATCACACAATACCAATAACTGATCCATAAATAATGGAACTACAAATAACTAGTTTTCATACCACCTCATCCTAATCTAAACCCAATTGGTGTATACTATCATACCACCTAGTCACAAAATATGAATCTTGATCTCATGGGTTGAAAAGTCACAAAAACTTGGATCATGTGTCTAAAAAATTAACGTTATACATGAAATTTAAATCTATTAAAATTTGAAACACCATTAATTCACAAATTATATATATATATATATATTCACCTATTATGTTCTTTACAATACAATTATACACTAAATAGCATCATATCAATACTTGAAGTGTCTTACCATGGTTCCAATATGGAAAGTAAAGCTAATAGATTATCAATGGGGTCCAAAATCATAATAATCACTTCCTCTAAAACCAAACCTCTGGATTAAAATCACCAATACATATGGTTCTTTACATAATATATTCTCAAGGAATCATAATTCCTATACTGTATACCTGATAGAAACTTCTAAACACTAATCCAAGGGAAGGAATAAACACAAGCCTTCCATTTTTACAATATCTAAGGCATCACCATGAATATAACCCATATATTGTAGCTTAACCAATGAATAAATAATAAATTTGAAAAATCTATCCATATTTCCCATCTAGAAAGAACTCAAAATCCAATGATAACACCTCACTCACATTACCCTCACTTATATATCTCCTCTCAACTAAAAAATATCACCTAAATCAATAATACCCTATGTCATATATCCTATTATGGAAATAAATCCAAGTCCATAGGTCATATCTCATATATGTCACATCATTGGGAAAATAACTATTTATACTTATCCCAAACAACACCAGAAAACTCATGTTCCAAGACACCAACTCACTAGAATTCAAAAAAAATCATTATGTATCACATGTCTTACCATCAAACCTAATTGGTAAAACATTCCTCACAAGGATGCCTCCACATAATTTATAGTCTTTAGACTATTAGTGGGATTCTAGGGTTTTACTATGTGGATAATATACATTTACATAATAGTGAAATTAACATAATAGAAATAACTAAATGGTATCCATAATCAAAATTATACATCTGAGTAAATGGTAGAAAAAATACATCAATGTAAAATAATGTTAATACAGAATAATAAATTCATTCAAACTCATAATAGAGCCAGCATACAAGGACTTATTTCTCATATGATATATCATAATACAAAAACGAAATAAAAAAATATATAAAAGTGTATCTAACACATACAAAAATAAAATCATATACATTTTCTAAAACCATTTTATCCACCAGATTAATCAAATCCTTGATATCCATCCAACCTAAACAAGTAAATAGTGAAGGTTGCTCAGGTGAACAAGTACCATGAGTTCCCTAGATAGGTTTTAGTACAAATCAGTAGGGATCCACCAACATGGTCCCATTCATAACTAGAAAAAAAAATTGCGTTCATGTGACATTCTTAGTAATATAAAAAATAAAATTTTAAAAGATAAATAAAATAAACATAATCAGTCATCAACTTCAACATCACACCCAAGATCAACTATTCTCAATTTATCTAGTTCCATCATGTCTATAAGTATTTCATAAAAAAATAACCACCAGTAATAGGTGAAACCGCGGACCTCTCATAGGTAATCCTAGGTGGTACATAATAATTAGAAATAAATTCAAACCCTAATAGATAATACCATGTGATATAGAATTCGGGATTCTTAAATTTTACCCTTGGTAGGTAATCCTAGGTGATCAATATTATCTGGAATCATCACTGTGAATAGTTAGATAATCCTAGGTGATCATAAGAATTTTACAGCATTGTTGAGTTTTAAATGTGTCCCTGGTCCATACTAGGAATTAAGAATCATTAATAACTACTGGGGTATAACCTTAGACCTTCATGATCATCATTCATCAATACTGATCATTGGGGTGATCGTAAGTATTCATAGACTTCAATATTCATTACTGAACTTTTGGAGGTAATCCTAGGTAATTTATCACATTTTTAATAATTATTGAATGCTAAGGGTTGATCCTACGAAATTCATATAATTCCATGAATAGAAGCTAGATCCTATAAATTGGAAGAATCTCACATATATAGATTTTCATTCATGATCGTTTATTATATCACTCTAGAGATATCTCATTCAAATAAATAGTGAATTCTTATGGTCAACCATTTACTAAAATTCATCACAAATAATCACAACCATACTCTCATATGTATGACATATGCTCACTATGTCCATAGAAAGTTCACAACGTCAATCATTCTTTCCAGGGTTCTATCTAAGCTCATAATTACACATCTCCTTCAGTACCCTCTCTAGTGTCAATATATCATTGGGAACCCACTGGGATCATATAGGTGTCCTCATAATACAAAATACATACATGTATTTCTAAATAAAAAAGTTATCTCTCGATTCATCAACCATAACATAAAAGGAATCATGTTTCTTGATATTATCATGATCATCGCATGGACTCACATAACTAATAAGGAATGAATTAGTAGCATCACTCTAGTGAAATGACATAAATCCAATCTGAATATGAAATCCTGACTAGTATATCCATCATAACCACTGTATATTTCAATCTTATGAAGGTATATCAACCTAAGTAATCACAAATTATGGGGAAGGACCACTAACACTAATATAATTTTATGATTCCTAAATAAATCTAGGTATCCTAAGGATATCACAATTCCTAAGTAAATAATCCATATTAATTTACCACTTTATTTTTCATAGATTTTTATAAAGCTCCTACATATGGGACGCTATAACACATTCACCCCATTTAAATTATTCCCCTCTGGGTCTATGTCTCATAAGAAATGAATCTAACATAAATATTTCAATAATCAGTGCATGATGGAATAAAACTAGTGAACAAGGTTCCATCACATCCCATGACACTTTTTTAGTCAATAGAATTCTTTTTAAAGAAAAAATTCATTCAAAGTGGAAGGTTTATCCATTTTTATAGTAAGAACACATCTACCACACAAAAATTAAAATACATACACCATAGAGAAATATATATGGACGACCATTCTTAAAAACGGTTTCATTTCTTATTAATGCATCTCAAAAAATATTTCTGAAGCTCGTCCAAGTCAAAGTATCCAACATCCATTCACTTGAGTCCCTATTTGAAGCCAATATATTCAATTAATTAATTATAATTGAATAAATATTACTTAAATTTACATATAAATTGATATTATAATTAAATATGGAATAATGATTAATAATACACATACCCATAACCATGTAAAAAAACACCATGAAATGGGGTGAGATCCACACATGAAACACACTGATACATAACCTAAAACATTTAAATCAATTAATTATAACAATAATATCAAATTATAGTTTAATTTAAATATGAATAATTTCTTGATTTTTATCTAGTTTATCTCCTCATTCTGAAACCATAACCAACTGCCCATAGCAAGCCAATGATGTTCTGCCAAAACCCTCACTGGAAAAGTCATAACATTTGACACCTAGTTTATAACCAAGTTAATTTAATTTTACAAAATAACCTAAATGAAATAATATAGGGATTAATGTCAACGAAAATGGGGTGATAAGTCTTGTAATCATTATCTTATGACTTTCACAACACATCACATGAAAAATAAAAACCATCTTCAGTAAATTACACCATGAATTAGTGGAATATGCACCAATAATTATAATGAACCCATGATAAAATTAGTGGGAAGGAATATGAATAAGAATGGAATGATGTTTGAGAAGAAACTCACCAAAAATATCTAATAGATTTCATGTTGAACTATCAATACTTAATATAGAATTGGGGGTTGGAAGATAGTTAGTAGGATTGGATAAATTTGTGTCCTCATGATTCTCCTAATCCCTTTGACCTTCAAGGTGGTGGATAGAAATGACCAGTCATCTCCAGATTAAAAATTCATCCTGGGTTGATTTGAGGCATGAATTTTTGGATCACAGTGTGATGAACCATCTGAAAAATGAACATGTTGAGGGTTCACTATATTAGTGCCTCAAAAATTTCATAAAATAGTTTCTTTTATGGTGTGATACCCTTATTTATAGAGATTTTCTTAAAGAGAAAATAGTCACATCATGACCCTTCCCTGTACATGACATGAAAAATTATAAGTTGTTATATTTTTTCACGCAAGCATTAGAAACACCAACCGGTCTTGGTTCTATGTCTATAACCATATATGAATTATGTTTTAACTCCAAAAACTATGATTTGAACTATGTTCCATCACTAGAATCAAAATATCAAATTCGATATGGAATTAAAAATTTTAAAAGGCATAGTGTTTTAGATGTCATATTAATCTTATATATTTCACATTAAACCGATTAATGTGCCCCAAATTTCCAATCCGAATATTTTTATTACTCTTTATTGGATTGATAATGGGGGGATCATTGATGAATAATTTTTTTATTCTCATTCATTCTTACATATCCATATATGAATTTTTTTTCCCCACATTGTGTGTGTTGTATTTTTTGTAAATGGTTATCAGTGATATTGATGTATTGATAATGTTTGATGTATATATGGGAAAAAATTAGAATCTATATAAACATATTGACTAGAAAATAAATATAAGAACCTTATAAATATGTGAACATGAGTTCCCAAGAAGGTGTCTCCTTGTGTAAGTTGTTACCTGTCATTATACTTATGAAAATAGAAGATGGCCTTGTTTTGTTTCTTGATGATTCATTCATTCTGAAGGCAAATGTGTATAAAGATATAGAGTACTATGGATAATTTCATATGGTGTATTCTTTATCTTTAAGAATAATTAAATGAATTCTCATCCAAATGATTATAACATTTCAATGAAAAAAATTAGAAAGATATTTGTATGAATTATGAAGATATTTAAAGAAGAGATGGTTAAAAAATGGTTGAAAGATATAATCTTGAGTTTCATAATACTATTATTTTGGAAGATTAAAAAATACATATAATAGTAAATGACTAATTTTTTAGATCAATATAATTAATAATATGATGAGTGTAAACATCATTTAGTCCAAATGAGTGGAAAAAATTTAATTTTCTATAAAAATAATTTTTGAGATTTGTAGTTTTGAAACCTTGACTTTATATGAATCATATATAGACTGGGAAAAAAATTTATCTATTTAAGCATCATGTGTGATATGTATAAACATAATTTTTACATTATAATCACTAACATGTCATGAAACATTGAATATATTGTATAATGAAAATTCATTTTCTCTATAATTTATATATAATAATGAATTATTGACTCAACAAATTCTTTGTGAAGCTTTCATCAAATATATATATATAATTGTGTGACTGTGTGTATTTATATACATCATGATACTATTTAACATTATTCATTTAGATAGTTTACAAGTTTATTGGGTAATCACAAATTAAATTTTAAGATGCACCATATGAATTTTTATATATAACATTATCATTTGACTCTCATGTTGAATGTATTCCATTGATGTCTTTTAGTACATATGAAATTCTCATATGAATTTCATGTCATTTGAAATCAATCATCATAGGAAATTGAGGAATAAAATACTTTAAGTGTGTAAAACATTGATTTTTAATTGTATTATTTTGTGTATTATGATAATAGGTTAACTTGTATGTCATTGTCACTCTATAAGGCTTATAGAAATCAAATGAGTTATAAATTTTACACTCGAATTAACTCATTTGATGCCAGGTCAATATATATTAAATTAAAATAAATATCATGAGTTTTTTAAAATTAATCATGTAGAATAATGAAGATGGAATAGAAGAAGATATTGTAGGGTCATTCCAGACTAAGAATGAGGATTCCACAATAGATATATTTACATGAACACCTGCATAATGTTTTTAAATGAATGTAAATTTCATGGGTAGTAGTAAAATATGGATGTTAGATTGATTTATGTATTAGTCCATGAAAAATCCTAAACATATGAAAAACTTTTCTCTTTTATTTGTGAAAAAAACGTTTATGTGAGAATTTAGTAGAGATTTTTGTCTTTTGGAATTTCAAATGCTCAATAATATTATTTTAGTGTTTTTTGAAATCCTAAATTAGGTATAGATTCGATTTAATTTATTTATAATATACTGTGAATATAAGGAAATGAGAATAATGATATATGGATGATACAAAAGCTATTTGATATTTTTCTATATATATATATATATATTACAAGATGAAAAATGATGTATTTGAGATCTTGTAATCATAATATAATTAATGTGGAATAATTATGAATTGAATTTTATAGAGAAGGATATCTGACACTCTTATTCTCTTGACGAAGTGCAATATGTTTGGTTTGGAAAGACCTAGTGCAGACTTGCTATGCATTTAAGTATGAGAATATGTAGAGAATTTAGAAGTAGTATATAATTTTTTCACTATTTTATTCACAAGTTGAAGAAGTAGAAGCATTTAATATTTTTTTATGAAGAAGAAAGAGTATTTTGGTGCACAACTATTCATATAAATGAAGATAAAGTGAATTTATTCTACTATTTAGGTGAATGAAGTATAATTTGATGCAGGTTGCACATCAAAAACATACAGAAGCCCATGTTGGTGGAATTTTAAATTTTTACTAAATCAATTATGATTTTAACATTTAGGATGCCCAGGAAAAATATATTATATGTGAAAATATTATTTTATAAGATAAACAAGGAACACTTATAGCTTACATGATGATACTTGTGGGTTCTATGACTTTGGTGGAATATAACTCATATAAATTCCATGTCATATAACATTAATATATGAACCTTTTGAATCTTATTTTATTATTTTGTGGGTATTTTTTAGATATGTTCCATGAAAGAATTATGTTATGAAGATATAAATTGAGATGAATTCACATTAATAACTAATAGAGTAAAAAATGTATAAAAAGTAAAAAATTTATTTAAACACCCCAACCCTGATTCACCCCTAAAAATGTCGAATACATCCAGAACCATTTACCATAATATTTATAAGATAATGGTTTACCCCTTATTGTATTATCTATTTATTGATTTTTTTATCATTTAAATATTTCATTTTACATTTCTAAATTTTCTATGAAATGCATATTTCAGTTATTTTTAGAAGCGAATTTTATTCTTTATGGGACTGAAAATACCATATTCTATTATTATTCATAAAAATATTAATGTATCTACCTATATTACATTGATCATAAAAAATAAATGAGATTAATATATTTAAGAAGAAGCTGCTCTTATCTAAAGTAGAAGAAGAGTCAGTTTATCCATGAAATGAATGTAAAAAGAAATATTTTGGCACCAATAAAGAAGAAACAGTATTTAATTATGAAATTAATTAAATGGAGAGCCTTTCAAACTATATATAATTAATATATTCAAGTGATCTTATGCTATGTGAAATTTCTTACATTAAATATGCATAATTTAACCCATGAGTTAGTGTTGAAGATCAAATATCTACAAGTTCTAAATACATATTTGTTAATAAATTTAATGAAATGATAAATTTTTCAAAATTATTTAGTTATACTATTTTGGGTATTTTATCAGAGTAAGTAGGATGAGATCCTCTATCATCAGGAGGAATCAGAAAATTTGAAGAAATCATTAGATGTAAATATCATATCCTATGCAAATCCATTCAATCAAATTAGTTCAATAGAAGCTATTAATGTTGTTATTAAATAAAAGCACACAAAAAATGATGATAAGTGGATCAAAAAATAATTAAAATGATGATTCCACTAAAAACTATGATTGAAATTTCGTTGCATTGGATGTAATTTTGAAATATATATTTTATGAAAAAATAATGAATTAGATGTTTAATCCAAAAATAATCAAGCATTTTGTTATATTTAATAAAAAATAATATCATTCAAGAAGTATATTTTTAAAGAGAGTGGAATAATTATTAATATAATGTGATGTTGATTCTATAATATAAGAACACTATCAATTTGATACATCTTAAATTAGATATAAAAAATTTATTATCTGGAAATGGCATGTATTTTTCCTTTATCATTGGAGGGTGGTCAGGCACATCATTGAATATACGCAAATTTAATATTTATAAACCCTAAAACATACTAGTATTGTGGTAAGAAGGGTGTCAAAACATAGGGAGTGACTTAAGGTGTACTAGACCAAAATAAACTAAAACAATCCAAAATAATAAAAACATCTATAAGAAAATAGTAATAGTGAAAATTGAAAAGAGTGTGTGAAATGGGGTAGAGAAGCAGTGAGAAAAATGGAAGACAGGGAAAGAGACATGAATTTGATGAGATTAGGGAGATTGTAATATCATGAATGGATTAAGATATTTTCTATTCACGCTCTAGTTAACTGTAATTGAATTGGTGTTGAAAAAATGGTGTTGATCCATTGAGCTCTCTCTTCAGTAGATCAACACAGCTCTTTGATCATTACTTAGAAATGATCTTTCAATCGTCACTTAGGAATTAAAATGATTCTCAATGAAAAATTGAATATTAACCTTTTTCCATTTTTATTAATTTGCATATGTTTCAAATTTAATGTGTTTGTTATCGTCTCTTTTCATTACGTAGCATAGCATAGAAATTTGTACTCATCAAGAATGAATTGATATCTTTGATCTTAAAGTACAGAAAATCAATTACAGAAATTAAGAGTAGAATATAATAAGAGTTTCAAATCAGGAAAATCTGATTTACCTTATGCAATTTAACTACGTATACAAAAAATGAAAACAAATGTGGGAAACTTGAAGAAAAAAATAGAAAACATCTCTTCTGAGATGAATTATTTTATCATCTCTTGCTCCAATGATCAACTTCTTCTTGGTCACCTTCCTTATTTGTTCTTTGTGTCTATTTAATGGGGATGTAAGTGGATGATCAGTAATAATGTAAATGGAATGGAAGTGTTTTGATGGGTGATTAGATGGAGTGATTGGATCTCCAAAGCAGTCGTAGATGATGTACTGTCACAAACCAAACCGGGTCGCCATCCGACCCAGTGCCCGACCTGGTACGCGCCAAGGCCCAAGGGGCATTCCTGATCCCCACGGGCTGGCACAAGTTCTAGGGTATCAAAACATTACATGGGAACGATTTACCCAAAATAAAATATTGAAAAACAACTAACAAGATAAACAAACTGAAACTGAAAACAAACAACCAAACACGCCCTTAAACTATAAATAGGTTTAAAGTCCACAGTTCAACTAAAAACCCCAAGTGAAAAACAAGGATAGAAAACTAAACTCTGATACCAACCTCCCAGTGACATGAGAAGCCGCATCCCCAAGCAACCAACACCAACCTACACGCAAATACCAACAACATCCAGAACCACCATCACTAAGCACAGTGTCACAACCTGGAATACACAAGAAATAAGGTCTACATACACCCAAAGGTGTATGTATGGTGTGAGCCAAAGTCCCAGTAGGACATCACCAAATAAAAAGGTTCCATGCCACAACATCAAAAAGATAATTTAACATGATTATTTAAAACCATACTTTTAAAACGCTTTTAAGGAAAACATTTAAAAAATGAAAGTGAAAAGGGAAGAGTACTGAAAGAAAAAACATTTAACAATACTAATTTAAAATGGAAGGGAAAATTTATAAGGAACATTCACGAACTCAAGTGGTCCTATGTATGCCGATGGAAGGCACCACGTCTTGAATAGTAGAGCACTGCGGGTAAATCTCCTAAGGTTTATCTAGCTTGAGTGGGACCCTAGAACCTCATGTCTCGGTGAAACGTGGTTTGGAAACCACGACCCTCAAAAAATGTGTCTTAGAAGGCCACGACCCTCAGAAAATGTGGCTTAGGAGGCCATGACCCACAGAAAAGCATATGCTTAGTTAGTGTTGCAATCGTCAGCCCTGCCAGTGAAATCGGGTCGAGTCACCTCCGGAACACTAGCCCACTAGTCTAGTCCACCCTCCTAAATACCCGGGGTTTCCCCTTGTGCTCAATCAAGTTTCTCATTCATAGATTATATTGTTTTCTCATATCACAAACCAAACAAGACATTACACACAAAAGAAACCACTTCCATACCCAAACAACATTTCAAAAAATCATGCAGACCAAAATACCTTACCAAAATATATTTGTCATTACCTAATCATTTCACAAATCCCTATTTGGAAACACTCAAATAAGAACATAAACCATTCACAAAACTTAGAAAACATTATTTAAATAACACAACAAGTACCGACTCAAATAAACATACCCAATTGCAAGTAGGAATGTCATTTCAGACCACTTGCTTAACAAATTTTCCTTAAAACTAGTTTCGCACCACTTATAAAACACCACCAAGCGACGTAAAGAGTATTTATACCAAAAACATGTATTATTTTACATAAAAATACTACTTTAAAAACAAACTCATATTCAACTCTTCCAAAACACTACTTTCGCATCATCTAGATAAATCAATAAATCATTTAAACAATTTATTAAATCATTTTTTCTTTATAAATAAATAAATAAGACTTTACCCCAAAAACCCATTTGATTCCATATGGGAATGTCACATTAAAACCAAGTTCACAACATAATCATACCAACCATGTTTTCCACTACTCAAACTATTTTCAATTCAATTTCAAAGATGAACAACAAGTTTGACAAGCCAATGGCGCACACTTTTTTTTAGAAAACTCATTTCCAACACACTACACCTTTGATATACTTTAATAAATCATTACGAAAATTGACAAGAATGATTTATCACCATCCAAACAACCCTTAGAAAACTATATATAGACATTACATCAAGGCACACACAAAAAACATGACCAATCCCTATATTACAAATCCAAATCCAACCGTTTAAAACACAAAACATTTAAAAACATCAAACGCGCCACACAATAAAACCAAATAATGCATTGATAAATTTAAAAAAACGTATTAAGTTAATCTAATAAGGTTATGGCATGGAAACATCTTCCTCGGGAGGAGAAAACTCGTGAGTTTTATGTGAATCATCACCCGCACCTCAAGCAATTAACATAGAATCCTAATCAAGAAGATTAAATCCAAATGAACCTAAATTAAAACCCCTAAAAACAACCATACCTGTTGGTGGACCACAACCCCAAATAAAATGAGGAAAAATCCTAGGTTAGAGGAGAGGTTTACCTGGTGGGAAACACATGCGCAGAAGGAGGATATCGTGGGGTAGTTCACCGGACAAAGCAAAGGCCCACCAGCAAGGCGTCGAAGGTGTGCGCGCAAAAAGGGCCACCATAGTAGATGTGTAGTGTAAGCTGGTAGGTAGGGAGAGGGCAGAGAGAATTATGGGGGAGCACTAGAAGGGAGCCACATTGGAACAGGGGTGCACCGATAGGGGGGCTTCGCGCCGGCTAGGGCTCCGCCAGGAGGGAATAGGGGAGGTCGATCCACCAGGGGGCGCGAGCAGAACCGAGGAAGGGGGGCTTCTACGGGGAAGAAAAAAATGGGGGGGAAGCTAGGTCTCAATGCAAGAAGGAAAAAAAGATATAATGAAAAAAATAATAAAAGAAAACTAAAAAAACTAAAAAACAATACTAAGGAGAGTGGGAGGGCTAGGTCGCGACGGGAAAAGGGGGTAAGTGGAGGAGGCGCAACCCTAATGGAAAGAAAATAAAAATAAAAATAAATAAAAACAAATAAGATAACAAGAAAAGAAAAAGATACTAAAAATAATTATAATATAACTAATAAACTAAAGCAAAAGTATTCATCATAAATAAAATAACTTAATCATCATCAATAATATTTATAATAATAATAAGACTCAATAATAATTATTAATGTCCTCAAATAATAATATTATTATTATTGTAATTAAAGAAATTTATTAAAGTTTATTCAACTTATAATTTTCATTTTATTTCTATCTCATTATTCATTATTATTTCATCATCCCATTATTATTCATTTTGAAAGCGGGGCAGACTGCACGGTCTCAAAACCGTTCCCTGCCCGTGCGTCCGGTGAAACAAAACCCAAAACACTCATAATTATTATTATTATAATAAACTAAAATATGAATAATGATGAGAATAATAATAAAAATAATAATAAAACTCAATTGATGGTACTAAAATAAAAATAAAAAGCTATATCTATTATGATAGTAATAATAATAATAATGTCCCTGAATGACATTGTTATTTTTATTATAAAAATACTCTTAATTTATTTGATTTTTATTTCATCACACTATTAATTTCATTTATTTATTATTAATCCACTTTATTTAATTAATTGACCATAGAGCAAGGCATTCAATGAATCGGGCGAGGTCACACGGCGACCCAAGTGAGGTTGCGCGCCTTCGACCATGGTGTGTTGGACATAGTCAAGGCCAAAACATTATTTTTTTTAAAAGAACTCAGAAATTTTAAGTCGACCTCGACTTGAAGTACCCGATGACCAAAAAAAATATAAAAACGACGGGTGTGACAATTCTCCCAACCATAAAGCTTTCCTTCCCTAGAAAGCCACAACTAGGGTTGAGACTCAAAGAAGAAACTGATACCCCACCAAGGTTCAAAGAGGGTCTCTATGAAAACAAGTGGAAATAGGTGAACACATCATGCTCAGAGAAAGTGACTAAAATGATAAACTCAAGAAACTCATAAAATGACTTTCTGATATCTGTTTCCCACCCTAAAGAGCTAGAACGCCTCCAGTTGACTGACCATGGAAAGGAACTCTCACACCCATGGAAACCAACTTCACAAGCCGAAACATCTCAAGTACTATTAAACTAAAACCACACCATTTGGTTAGAATGAAAAAACAAGGTCAAACCACGTCCAAGGAAAACTCTTATCGCCTAACACAAAGTCATTACTAGGAACAGAACTTAAAGGCCATCATGGGAAATCCTGAAGAGCTCCCCACCATTAGAAACCTATTGATGCCCGAGATGAGATTGGAAAACCGACACGGGGAGGCCCGAGAGGAATCCCCACCATAAGAATAGGTTAATATCAGTTTATTTGTGGGTAAATTCAGTGAGGCCCCCAATGGGTCTCACAACCACTGGCACCAACAAAAACACACAAACTCAAGGGCTTCCCAGTACTGACCCAAAACCTAACCAAAAGGGCGGGGAGGGCAGGGCCAAACCATTGGGTGTCAAAACCACAGCCAAAGACAAACCAACATCTCAAAATCCCTGGATGAACATCGTTAAACTTTGATACTAATTTTCCCAAATATACCCCATGAGGACCGCTAAAAGTGATTAAATATGGTGGGATGAAACCCCCCAAGACTTTACGGTAACAAGACGGACACACCTCCTCATAGCCACAAGAAGCCCCCATGCACCCAAACGGGTCATTCAGAACGGAACCACATGAAACAATTTAAACTGCCTTTACTTTCAACACTGATTAAAAAAATAAAGTCAGGGTCGTATACACTCCTAGGGTTCCTGACCGCACGCCAGATTCACTCAAAGTCCTATGGCTAGAGCCCTGATGTTTGAAGCATCTCCTGCCTCGCGTTCAGGTATTAAAGACTCCCAAATGGAGATTTTCCTTTTGGTGGCATACGCAACCATACCACAACCGAGATAAAACTAGAAAAAACAATACACCATGACATCCAACTACTCACTCGTGACACATTCACTAAAACAGGGGTTTAGATGAAGCACATGCATCTAAATATTCACCTTAACTAAGAAACTTAAGAAATAAAGATTCATGATAAACACTCTTCTTTTGACAGAAAAAACAAAACTTTCTAAGAGGAGGAAGCACTCCTATAAAAATAAGGATTCTCGAAGGGTTCCACTAAATCCAACTTTGCTCTTAAAGAGAACTCATGATGCAAGTGTCACCAAACATGGACCTTGCGGCCAATGGGAGCACTACAAACCTTTCAAGACATATTTCAGAACATATAATTCCTAACCACCTTCACCCTTCCCCGTTGGAATTCCTTTCACCATTTCTAGGAGAACCTTCAAACACAACAATGTCAAACTTCGTACCCGACAACTCACACAACTCAAAGAGACCAAAACTCCCTTCAAATCTCCTCGCATATGTCATCCCGCTGCGAGAGGATCTGTTTAGTTGTAAAATGGATAGGTGGGTTCAATTATAGAATTCAAGAAGAGAGACCTATGATCAACTGGAGGGCCGGCCAACGGGAAAATTTCCCATGGCCATAATTCAAACACATGTCAACGCTTTATGGGGGGCGTACACTAGTCAAGAAACAAAACCATGAACCCAACAAAACTGGTCCAATGGTCAAGACATACCACAAGCATACACTAAACGTGTAGGGGGAACCACTACAAGGGATTCCCAAAGCACTTTTCAAAAGAATTCACTAACTACATGCTTGCATACCAACTTAAAAATAAGAATTCAAACTCAGGACACAAATCATTTAGAAAGGATCCTCGTCTCAAAATGCCTCACACCTGGAATTTCAAAAACATAAGGACACACCACACAATCAACGGTTATTAATACACTGAATTCTCATTTTACAAGACTTTCTGAAAATAAGCAAAGCTAGTGGGTTGCACAAACACCAATGGTGTCCCATAGTCCTCGCACATGCATGTTCCCGTGCCACATCGTCTCCCACATCATATCCATCCAGGAACTCATCTGATCATTCCATTAACCATTTCTCTTTCCATATACGCTCGTGCATGTGGTTTCCCACGAGAACACCAAGGGTAAAAACCAAACTTTTCCATTTTTCAAAACCAAAACATTCATCCCACACCTTTCAAAACTCATACATCATTTTATTTTTAAAGCACTTCATTTCAAAAAAGAATCTCAAAACCAAATCATTTTTACTTAAAAATTAGATTTCCATGAGTCCAAAACAAAGAGACAAGGGATGATGTAAGAGAAAACTAGTGTATGTGGGTGACTGGAACATATGGTTGGTGGCTATACGCCAATCACACCACCACCAAAGAGGGTATTCTGGGACAGCGTCCCTGGCTCCACATGGCTTTCCAGATCTTGCGAGCTCACTAGGACCACTGACCCTACTATTTTTTCATTTCCCCTAAACAAGATTAATCGCAAGGACCAACGACTCAGTCAAAACACAACTTACTTTGGTAAATCGAGTCATGCCACGAGGTGTGCTGGCCAGAAACCTTGCTCGTAGCTAGAATGTCGAGTTTTTGACACCCTTAACTTTGGTCTACACTAACCCTATCCCAAAATAACACGACCCAAGAGAGCAAAACTGCCTCTGATACCATTTTGTCACGAACCAGACTGGGTCACCATCCGACCTAGTCTATACCTAGGCCCGAGGGGCGTTCCCAATCCCCACAAGATAGCACAAGTTCCCGAGTATCAAAACATTTCATGGGAATGATTTACCCAAAATAAAAGATAGAAAAACAACTAACAAGATAACCAAACTGAAACTGGAAACAGACAACCAAACACGCCTTTAAACTATAAACAGGTTTAAAGTCTACAATTCCACAAAAAAACCCATGTGGACAACAAGGATAGAAAACTAAACTTTGATACCAACCTCCCAGCAACATGAGAAGCCGCATCCCCAAGCTTCCAACACCAACCTGCACGTGAAAACCAATAGCATCCAGAACCTACATCACTAAGCATGATGTCACAACCTGAAATACAAAATAAACAAGGTCTAAAAACACCCAAAGGTGTATGTAGGGTGTGAGCCAAAGGCCTAGTTGGACGTCACCCAATAAAAAGGTTCCATGACACAACATCAAAAAGATAATTTAACATGATTATTTAAATCCATACTTTTAAAATGCTTTTAAGGAAAATATTTAAAAATTTAAAGTGAAAAGGGGAGAGTACTGAAAGAAAAAGCATTTCACAATACTACTTTAAAATGGAAGGTAAAATTTATAAGGAACATGCACGAACTCAAGTGGTCCTCCGTGTGTTGATGGAAGGCCCCACGTCATGAATAGTAGAGCACTGCGGGTAAATCCCCTAAGGTTTATCTAGCTCGAGTGGGACCCTAGAACCTCATGTATCGGTGAAACCTGGCTTAGAAACTATGACCCTCAGAAAACGTGGCTTAGAAGCCCATGACCCTCAGAAAATGTGGCTTAGGAGTCCATGACCCTCGAAAAAGCAAATGTTTAGTAAGTGTTACAATCATCAGTCCTGCCAGTCAAACCGGGTCGAGTCACCTCCAGAACACTAGCCCACTAGTCTAGTACACCCTCCTAGCTACTAAGGGTTTCCCCTTGTGCTCAATAAAGTTTTGCATTCACAGAGTATATAGATTTCTCTTATCACAAACCAAACAAGACATTACACACAAAAGAAACCACTTGCATCCCCAAACAACATTTCAAAAACTCACGCACACCAAAATACCTCACCAAAATATATTTGTCATTACCTAATCATTTCACAAATCCCCATTTGGAAACACTCAAAGAAGAACATAAACCATTCACACAACTTAGAAAACATTATTTAAATAACACAACAAGGACTGACTCAAATAAATATACCCAATTACAAGTAGGAATGTCATTTCAGACCACTTTCTTAACAAATTATCCTTAAAACTAGTTTCACACCACTTATAAAACACCACCAAGCGACGCAAAGAAGATTTACACCAAAAACATGTATTATTTTACATAAAAATACTACTTTAAAAACAAATGCATATTCAACTCTTCCAAAACACTACTTTCTTGTCATCTAGATAAATCAATAAATCATTTAAACTACTTATTAAATCATTTTTTCTTTATAAATAAATAAATAAAACTTTATGCCAAAAACCATTTGATTCCATATATGAATGTCACATTAAAACCAAGTTCACAACATAATCATACCAAACATGTTTTCCACTACTCAAACAATTTTCAATTCAATTTCAAAGATTAACAACAAGTTTGACACGCCAAGGGAACACACTTCGTATTAGAAAACTCATTTCCAACACACTTCGCCATTGATATACTTTAATAAATCATTACAGTAATTGATGAAAACGATTTCTCACCATCCAAACACCCCTTAGAACACATTATAGATACATTACATCAAGGAACACATAGAAAACACGACCAATCCCAATATTACAAATCCAATTCCAACTGTTAAACACAAAAAACATTTCAAAACGTCGAACACGCCACACAATAAAACCAAAGAATGCATTGATAAATTTAAACAAACATTTTAAGTTGATCTAATGATGTTATGGCATGGAAACACCTACCTCGGGAGGAGAAAACCCGTGAGTTTGATGTGAATATTTACTCGCACCTCAAGAAATTAACATAGAATCCTAATCAAGAAGATTAAATCCAAATGAACCAAAAATAAAACACCTAAACACAACCATACCCATTGGTGGACCACAACCCCAAATAAAACGAGGAAAAACCCTAGGTTAGAGGAGAGGTTTACTTGGTGGGAAACATGTGCGCCGAAGGAGGAGATCGTTGGGTAGTTCACCGGACAAATCAAAGGTTGGCCAGCAAGGCGTCGAAGGCATGCACGCAAGAAGGTCCACCATAGTGGAGGTGCGCCATGAGCTTATAGGTAGGGAGAGGGAGGCGAGAAGTATGGGGGAGCACTAGAAGGGAGACACATCAGAACAAGGGTGCGCCGGCAGGGGGGCTTCACGCCAGCAAAGGATATGCTAGGAGAGAAGAGGGGAGGTTAGTCCACCAGGGAGGGCACGAGCAGAACTGAGGAAGGGGGGACTTCGACAAGGAAGAAAAATACGGGGGGGCAGCTAGGTCTCGATGCAAGGAGGAAAAAAAGAGATAATGAAAAAAAATGAAACAAAAAAAAACTAAAAATAAAACTAAGGAGAGTGAGGGGCTAGGTCGCGACAGGAAAAGGGGGTTAGGGGAGGAGGCACAACCCTATTGGAAAGAAAATAAAAAAAACAAATAAAAACAAACAAGATAACAAGAAAAGAAAAAGATAATAAAAATAATAATAATATAACTAATAAACTGAAGCAAAAGTATTCATAATAAATAAAATAACTTAATTTTCATAAATAATATTTATAATAATAATAAGACTCAATGATAATTATTAATATCCTCAAATAATAATATTATTATTATTGTCATTAAACCAATTTATTAAAGTTTATTCAACTTATAATTTTCATTTTATTTATATCTCATTATTCATTATTATATCTTCATCCCATTATTAATCATTTTGAAAGCGAGGCAGACCACGTGGTCTCAAAACTGTGCCTTACCCGTGCATCTGGTGATGCAAAACCCAAAACACTCATAATAATTATTATTATTATTATAAACTAAAATATGAATAATGATGATAATAATAATAATAATAATAATAATAATAATAAAACTCAACTGATAATACTAAAATAAGAATATAAAGTTGTATCTATTATGATAATAATAATAATAATAATAATAATGTCCCTGAATAACATTCTTATTATTATTATAAAAAACTCTTATTTTATTTGATTTTAATTTCATCACACTATTAATTTTATTTCTTTATTATTAATCCATTTTATTTAATTAATTGACCATTTATCAGGGTATGCAATGAACCAGGTGAGGTCGCACGGCGACCCAGGTGAGGCTATGCGCCTTTGACCGTGGTGCACTGGACACAGTCAAGGCCAAAACATTCATTTTTTTTAAAAAAATAACTCCAAAATTTTAAGTCGGTCACAAACCAAACTACCCAATTCCCAATAAAAAAAATTAAATAAATAATCTAAAAATTACGGGTGTGGCATGTACCCCCTTGTAGTACTTTCCGATCTTCTGGAATGTGTAGGAGAAGAATCATCAATTAATTTTCCCACCTCTCTTGCTTCAAGAGTCTTCTTGATTCTCCCTGTCTATGTCATAGCTCGTTGATCACTTACTTAGCCTAGACGTGGTACTATCACATTGAAACCTCCTCCATGTTAGTGACTATAGGTGAAGTTCTTTAACAGAATCCACATCCCCGCCATTGTGCATGATCTCCCCCTTGAAAATATAAAAATAGTAAAGTAGTGTTATCAAATTAAAAAAAATCTATTATTAGTATATCATTATTTTCAAATGAATACTTAAATATATAATCACATATATCTATAATTACTATTATTAATATACATACATACATATATATATATAATAAATATATTTATTAGAATAAATTACTATTACTAATATATGTATATATATTATAACTATTATATTTATTTTTTAAGATTTGCTATTATAAAAAAGTAATTAATATTATATATATATATAAGTATATTTATTATTATAATATATTTTTTATTATATTCTTATTATTAATATATTAATTATTATTATTATAAATTAAATGATATTATATCTTACATTATATTAGTATTATATATAATAAAATAAAACAAAAGATAATAAAAGAACATGATAGGGGGAGGGGGTTTTGAAGGATAGATTAGGAGGAGGGGGTGTGAGTAGAGAATATAGGAAATGGAGGGGGGTTATCATGTGGATTCAGTGGTAGGGTGGAAGGTCATAGGAGGTTTGGATTCATAGATTCTTTATATAGGCATTTCATGTGAGTGGTGGATCTTTTGATGATATGCGGCCCTGATTCCTCTTTAACAGAGACATGCAGCTCCACTAAAGGTGCTGGTGCGACGAGGTGAGGTAGTGAAGTGAATGGAAAGGCGAGGAGATTCAAGCGGCACAGATCTTCTTATGTGGTTTCAGATGAGATTCAGATCTAGTTTTATTTGATTTGTGAGTTTCAATTGAGTCTTATTTTTTGATTTGATATTTTGATCTTGTTGTTTTGATTTTTTGTTGTTCTATGCGCTATTTCGGTGTTTTTATTGTAGTTTTGTTTTTTGTTTTTCGAATTATTGTGTTGCTGGTCAATACTCAATGCTTATGTGTTGGTGGAGATGAGAGACAGTGATTCAAAGTGGAACGGTGACTCAAAGTCACCGTTATGAGTTACCATTGGGTATCAGGGTGGTGGTGAGATAAGAGGTGGAGGCAGGAATTGTAGAGACCCCGACCCCAGATAACCATAGGGGTCGGTGCCTTCTGAACATGATGTGTTATCTTAAAATAAAATACACTTTGTTAGCAACACATCATGTCCCATACAGAGGATCGTGTGCGGTTCGGGTTCTGGGAAACCGGAAACTTCTGAAACCATCCATCTTACAAAAGCTGACACCTGAAAATTTTAAACCAAAACATAGGGTGAGCATTGAAATACTCAGTAAGGGGGTTTTAAAAAGAATTTAAAATACAGTAACATTTGAAAACATTCTTTTAAAAGAGTTTGAGCTTCCACTAAGAAAGATTTTAACACAACAAACATAACAATGCTTTAATCAAAGTTTTCACGACAAACATGAGACGAATACGTTAATTCTTGAAGGAGTGATAATGGTTGATATAAACAAGTACTACATGTGATTTACTTGAGCATAAAATTTAAACAGTTAAAAGTAATGCATAATCAGAGTTGCGCACAAGGAAACAACTAAACGTTCATATGCTGGATACTATTCTATTAAGTGATAACACTAGGCATGCTTCAAACTTCAAACTAGGGAATTATGAACTTTATACAAACATTAAAGGCATCAGTCATGAAAGAACTTTATCTTGGAAAAACTTGTTACATGACTTGAATTATGTGGCATCAACATTTTAATATTGAAAATCGTTTCGTTTCACCAAGGTCCATCCCCAAGGTGTCGTTAAAAATTACCAAGGTTATTCACCAAGGCATCGTTAAAATTGTAATCTCTAGTGGTTACATCATTACCCAATGCATTGGAGCGCTATCAGGGCGCACCCTTAAATTTGCCTTTATTATCATGTGAGCCACATCGTTCATTCTTTACTGAAATCATTCATTACCCAAGGTGTCCCATACCACTTTGGGTAATTAGTTCTTAGTTCCTCTTCATGTTGAGTCATATGCATGAATAATATTAATAAGGTAACAATTACATAACTGGTTTACAAATACATGATATGACAGATAAACATGAAAATATGGAATAAAAGAAGGCATGGTTAAGCAAGCATACTATGTGCGTAGAACAATTATTTAAGCACATAAAATGATGAATGTGAGAGACTTGCTCCCAAGGGTTATTAAATGATGAGTTTCTAAAATTCCAGTGCATGGAAAAGAACTACTTGGCATTAAATATTGTACTTCACAGGTCATAGTTCTTGCAACAAATCTCCATCCGCTAATAATTACTGCGACATACTTGGTATAAAAATAATAAACACTTGCAATCTTTAAAATTCCGACACTTGGAAATAAACCACTTTAAAAATGATACCTTTCATTAATCATTATTCTTCTCTGGTCATAGAATTTGATGTTACACTCTGCCCGCTAAAAATCCTTGCAACGAGTTCGGTATAAAAATAGTAGAGGATTTCAACATATTAACATAACCCTTAAATCCATATCCTTTTAAAATCAGATTAAAACAGGCATAAGCATATCCTTAAAAAAAAGCACACATGTCAGCTCAAGGGCGACATTAAACCAGTTCATTGCTGTATACTTAGACCCAAAAATAAAACAGCATAGGCAAGCGCTAAAATTCTACATGCATAACCATTTCTTGAAACTAGGGTTTTCAGATGTTAATCTTAAAAACACATACATACATAGGGTTATATATACACAATGTATATAAATAGGGTTTCTCATAAATTAAATATGGTTCACTTGAAATCTAAATCCACTAACAATATATCATTTATTCAGTTTAAAAGAAAATGAACAAAACCTTATGGGTTTTTAGTGTTCAAGAAACTGTAAATATACTTAAAACTTCGACTTCAACTATTACATGTTTGCACTTAAAACAAAAACCTGGTTCACATCTAATATTTTTCATAGACGAAGTAAAAATCAAAAACTAATTTTCATTGAAATACATAACTAATAAAAATTATATAATTACATATATATAAGGCTTACTTAAATATTGTACATGTTAGGACTTGTTTTAAAATAACCCCTTTCATAGTCATATTTCTTATCATAAAATACTGAATTATAAGGAGGTCTTAAAATCTTAATTTTGTATGGTTTGCATGGAATATATATGTATATAATGTTATATATATATACCTTTAACCATTAGGTGTATATATATATAAACTCATATACATAAAAAAATTTGAATCGAGAACCAGGGGTGGGAAAAAAAACACATAATCGTAGCACCCTTACCTTGCTGTGGAGGACACTCCGACTCAGAGAGGCCTACTGGTTCAGCTGGAGAAATCAGGAGGAGCTTTGGTGGCCGGAGAGGTTGCGGCCACTTGGAGAAGCTGCGAGGCGACGTCCCGGTGTCCAGCAGTGTAGCGCCGGATGTAGTGTGGTCGTGCGTGAGGGTGAGGTGCGAAACTGGAGGTGGTTCGTGGTGGCAAGGTGATGGTGAGGCGGCGGCAAGGCAATGGCGAGGTTGGCTCCGGAGGTCCTGCTTCCACTGGAGTTTTTCAGATCTTAAAGGGAAACGATCCGAGGGAGGTTAGGCCGAGCCTAAGGTGTCCTATGTAGGTGGGGTGTGCGAGGGTCGACGTGAGCAGTGGAGAGGGGAGGCGTCTCGGGCAAAAAAAACCAGCTGGTTCGCGGGTCCCTCGCGCGAGGTGGAAGAAGACGACGTGAAGGCTGAGAAAATAAAAAAAAGCGACGGTCGGGATCCAACATCACGAGATCGGACGGCCGAAAGGAATTGAGCGTTTTAAAAAAAATGCATCAAAGGCCGGGATTCTTCCTATGCGAGATCGGACGGTCAAGGATAAACCGCGGGGGAGGAGATCCATGCGAGAAATCGGGATGGCCTGGGTTATATGTAGTATATAAAAAAAACAGTTTAATAAATGCTAAAACCATTCTACTTAGCAATATATATATATAACCGGTAAATTTGGAATTTGTATAAAATTTAATAAGTACTTTTTAACTCATAAAACTAAAATCCCATTTTAGTTTGTGTAAACAATTTATACTATTTGACATAACTATTATTTTCTTTTTAAAAAAATATAATACATTTTTAATACAACACTTTTATAAAAACTAGGATCTAATAACCATTAAAAATCCAATTTATAAATTACTTCACTTGTTGATTTATAAAATTATGTTTAAAGGAACCATAGTTTTTCTCTAATTCAAAACACATAGTTTTAGAGATCCGAAAAGAGACATTTTTCAATTATTGCTGATACCCCGTTCGACACATTTTAAAATATCATGTTTTTCACCACATAAATACCGTCATAAAAATAGATTCATTTTCAATAATATTTTATTTTTAATACTTGAAGATATAACTCTAATATTTTGTATAAAATAAAATGAAATACCATAATATTATAAAAGCATTATAAAGACAAATTTTTATAAAAAGGTGCACTTTATCCCTTGGAACCCAACGGTCCAAAAAAAACGGTCATATTCCTTTTAGAGGTCCATTATAAAAGCAAGGGGTAGGTTGTTTTATATTTTCAAAACACCGGACCCTTGGCGGATGGCTCTCCTCATACCTCTGGTGCTGAGTGCGTGCGCGGTGATTCTGGCGGTTATACTTTTCACACTGTTGGATCCTGAAGATGACGACTATCCGATTGCCCGTGTTGTGGTTCTTTGTAGTCTTGCTGTGGCCGTGTTAGGTCTTGTGCATGGCACTTTTAATTAGATGGGTCTTGTTGTAAAGTAATGTTTTAATAAATGTCAGTTTACCTTATTCTCTATGTTTTATTTCATTTCTAATTCCTTATTAGAAAAACGAATAAAACAAGAGACATTAATAAGGACATAACACTTCTTACATAAACCAGTTCATAAAACCTGGGGCGTCACATTATCCCCCCCTTTAGAAAATTGCGTCCTCGCAATTTATTTCACGACACTACAAGGTTCAGAAACGTTCCTACCACCTCCACCAACGATAAGGGTCAACAGGTTTATTTAGAGGGATCCCCGTAGCGAAGCTCACTTCATCCAGCTCCCTAATCCACACACACCTAAGACAGGAGGGGTAGCACTTATGCTCCGGGCTTTCAGGCCTCCAAAGGGAAGCTCGAACCGTACAAAGTTCTGAAATGTCTTTGCAGACCAACGTTCGAAGAACTTTCCGAATTATGTCTCGGTCGAGGATATCGATGCCATAGATATGGTCAAACAGGCTAAAGATGAGAAGTTGGAGCATATAAGCTGCATAAAGATTTCCCTCTAACACAGCCTCCTGGAATTTCACTCTGGCCGTGAAGTTTCGGCCTAGGGTGAAACAAAGAAAGAGCCCTTTGTGGTAACTTCCTCGTCGTTCACGTCCGGCTAGCTGAGCAGAGCCAATGCGGTAATAGATGGAGGCATTCCCCTGGCAGGTGCGGAGAATCTCCGGACCGTTTGTTATCTCAAACCATTGCTTGCACGTTCTTCCCAAATTTGCGAAGGGGTCATACTCGTCCTCACACGTTTTGATCGCAATGATTTCCAAAATCTCGGTGGGAAGAGATAACAGGTGGGTTTGTCCTTCCATCTGAAAGTTTAAAGACAGGAGTTCCATTACTTGAAAATCATACAAGGGCAAAAACATGGTACGGACAAGGAAAGGAGGAAGATAACATTTCAATAAACATACGTTCATTATTATTAGTGCTTGAGTTTCCCTTACTCATTGACTAAACGAACTCCACACAGAGAAGCAAAACTCCCTAACTCCTCGAACCAAACACAGGCCGAGCATTCAGGGAAAAACTCATGAGGACAGCTATGACGTCTTGTGAGTCTAGCATGGGGGACGTGAAGTTGAGAGACATCTTCATACACTTGTCGTCTGTAAGACAACCGGGTGGACTCATCTTCTAACCTTCCGAAGTCCAACAACTCACCCCAGAAGCCATAGTTTAAAATCTGACAAAGGTAGCCCGCTCGGAGGTCTCCGTCAGCAGCAGCTTCTTGAAAGGGGTTATCAAGCATAGTGTCAAAGTTTTCACCCGCCGTGAAAATCCGGAAAAGTCCCTCGTAGTACCTTCCTCGACGTACATAGGAGGGAAATTGGGTTATTATCATAAGGAGGTAATCCAATCCCAACCCTTGGTGCAGACTAAGCACTCGAGGTGAGTTGGATACATCGTAAAGGTATTTGCATGTCATACGGATATGGGCATAATTTAGAAAGACCTCACGGCTTTCTAAAGACACAATGGTCTCTAGGGTCTCAGTGGGGAGAGATAAGAGATTTGTGCCTTCATTTTCCATCTGAAATTTAAGAAAACCAAGTTTTTTAATAAAATTGAAATACATATACATATATAATTTGTTTCAGTTTCTGGCTTTCCAGAGTTATCCAAACCGAACCTCTGATACCAACTGTAGAGACCCCGACCCCAGATAACCATAGGGGTCGGTGCCTTCTGAACATGATGTGTTATCTTAAAATAAAATACACTTTGTTAGCAACACATCATGTCCCATACAGAGGATCGTGTGCGGTTCGGGTTCTGGGAAACCGGAAACTTCTGAAACCATCCATCTTACAAAAGCTGACACCTGAAAATTTTAAACCAAAACATAGGGTGAGCATTGAAATACTCAGTAAGGGGGTTTTAAAAAGAATTTAAAATACAGTAACATTTGAAAACATTCTTTTAAAAGAGTTTGAGCTTCCACTAAGAAAGATTTTAACACAACAAACATAACAATGCTTTAATCAAAGTTTTCACGACAAACATGAGACGAATACGTTAATTCTTGAAGGAGTGATAATGGTTGATATAAACAAGTACTACATGTGATTTACTTGAGCATAAAATTTAAACAGTTAAAAGTAATGCATAATCAGAGTTGCGCACAAGGAAACAACTAAACGTTCATATGCTGGAAACTATTCTATTAAGTGATAACACTAGGCATGCTTCAAACTTCAAACTAGGGAATTATGAACTTTATACAAACATTAAAGGCATCAGTCATGAAAGAACTTTATCTTGGAAAAACTTGTTACATGACTTGAATTATGTGGCATCAACATTTTAATATTGACAATCGTTTCGTTTCACCAAGGTCCATCCCCAAGGTGTCGTTAAAAATTACCAAGGTTATTCACCAAGGCATCGTTAAAATTGTAATCTCTAGTGGTTACATCATTACCCAATGCATTGGAGCGCTATCAGGGCGCACCCTTAAATTTGCCTTTATTATCATGTGAGCCACATCGTTCATTCTTTACTGAAATCATTCATTACCCAAGGTGTCCCATACCACTTTGGGTAATTAGTTCTTAGTTCCTCTTCATGTTGAGTCATATGCATGAATAATATTAATAAGGTAACAATTACATAACTGGTTTACAAATACATGATATGACAGATAAACATGAAAATATGGAATAAAAGAAGGCATGGTTAAGCAAGCATACTATGTGCGTAGAACAATTATTTAAGCACATAAAATGATGAATGTGAGAGACTTGCTCCCAAGGGTTATTAAATGATGAGTTTCTAAAATTCCAGTGCATGGAAAAGAACTACTTGGCATTAAATATTGTACTTCACAGGTCATAGTTCTTGCAACAAATCTCCATCCGCTAATAATTACTGCGACATACTTGGTATAAAAATAATAAACACTTGCAATCTTTAAAATTCCAACACTTGGAAATAAACCACTTTAAAAATGATACCTTTCATTAATCATTATTCTTCTCTGGTCATAGAATTTGATGTTACACTCTGCCCGCTAAAAATCCTTGCAACGAGTTCGGTATAAAAATAGTAGAGGATTTCAACATATTAACATAACCCTTAAATCCATATCCTTTTAAAATCAGATTAAAACAGGCATAAGCATATCCTTAAAAAAAAGCACACATGTCAGCTCAAGGGTGACATTAAACCAGTTCATTGCTGTATACTTAGACCCAAAAATAAAACAGCATAGGCAAGCGCTAAAATTCTACATGCATAACCATTTCTTGAAACTAGGGTTTTCAGATGTTAATCTTAAAAACACATACATACATAGGGTTATATATACACAATGTATATAAATAGGGTTTCTCATAAATTAAATATGGTTCACTTGAAATCTAAATCCACTAACAATATATCATTTATTCAGTTTAAAAGAAAATGAACAAAACCTTATGGGTTTTTATTGTTCAAGAAACTGTAAATATACTTAAAACTTCGACTTCAACTATTACATGTTTGCACTTAAAACAAAAACCTGGTTCGCATCTAATATTTTTCATAGACGAAGTAAAAATCAAAAACTGATTTTCATTGAAATACATAACTAATAAAAATTATATAATTACATATATATAAGGCTTACTTAAATATTGTACATGTTAGGACTTGTTTTAAAATAACCCCTTTCATAGTCATAATTCTTATCATAAAATACTGAATTATAAGGAGGTCTTAAAATCTTAATTTTGTATGGTTTGCATGGAATATATATGTATATAATGTTATATATATATACCTTTAACCATTAGGTGTGTATATATATAAAATCATATACATAAAAAAATTTGAATCGAGAACCAGGGGTGGGAAAAAAAACACATAACCGTAGCACCCTTACCTTGCTGTGGAGGACACTCCGACTCAGAGAGGCCTACTGGTTCAGCTGGAGAAATCGGGAGGAGCTTTGGTGGCCGGAGAGGTTTCGGCCACTTGGAGAAGCTGCGAGGCGACGTCCCGGTGTCCAGCAGTGTAGCGCCGGATGTAGTGTGGTCGTGCGTGAGGGTGAGGTGCGAAACTGGAGGTGGTTCGTGGTGGCAAGGTGATGGCGAGGCGGCGGCAAGGCAGTGGCGAGGCTGGCTCCGGAGGTCCTGCTTCCACTGGAGTTTTTCAGATCTTAAAGGGAAATGATCTGAGGGAGGTTAGGCCGAGCCTAAGGTGTCCTATGTAGGTGGGGTGTGCGAGGGTCGACGTGAGCAGTGGAGAGGGGAGGCGTCTCGGGCAAAAAAAAACCAGCTGGTTCGCGGGTCCCTCGCGCGAGGTAGAAGAAGACGACGTGAAGGCTGAGAAAAGAAAAAAAAAGCGACGGTCGGGATCCGACATCACGAGATCGGACGGCCGAAAGGAATTGAGCGTTTTAAAAAAAATGCATCAAAGGCCGGGATTCTTCCTATGCGAGATCGGACGGTCAAGGATAAACCGTGGGGGAGGAGATCCATGCGAGAAATCGGGATGGCCTGGGTTATATGTAGTATATAAAAAAACAGTTTAATAAATGCTAAAACCATTCTACTTAGCAATATATATATATAACCGGTAAATTTGGAATTTGTATAAAATTTAATAAGTACTTTTTAACTCATAAAACTAAAATCCCATTTTAGTTTGTGTAAACAATTTATACTATTTGACATAACTATTATTTTCTTTTTAAAAAAATATAATACATTTTTAATACAACACTTTTATAAAAACTAGGATCTAATAACCATTAAAAATCCAATTTATAAATTACTTCACTTGTTGATTTATAAAATTATGTTTAAAGGAACCATAGTTTTTCTCTAATTCGAAACACATAGTTTTAGAGATCCGAAAAGAGACATTTTTCAATTATTGCTGATACCCCGTTCGACACATTTTAAAATATCATGTTTTTCACCACATAAATACCGTCATAAAAATAGATTCATTTTCAATAATATTTTATTTTTAATACTTGAAGATATAACTCTAATATTTTGTATAAAAGAAAATGAAATACCATAATATTATAAAAGCATTATAAAGACAATTTTTTATAAAAAGGTGCACTTTATCCCTTGGAACCCAACGGTCCAAAAAAAACGGTCATATTCCTTTTAGAGGTCCATTATAAAAGCAAGGGGTAGGTTGTTTTATATTTTCAAAACACCGGACCCTTGGCGGATGGCTCTCCTCATACCTCTGGTGCTGAGTGCGTGCGCGGTGATTCTGGCGGTTATACTTTTCACACTGTTGGATCCTGAAGATGACGACTATCCGATTGCCCGTGTTGTGGTTCTTTGTAGTCTTGCTGTGGCCGTGTTAGGTCTTGTGCAGGGCACTTTTAATTAGATGGGTCTTGTTGTAAAGTAATGTTTTAATAAATGTCAGTTTACCTTATTCTCTATGTTTTATTTCATTTCTAATTCCTTATTAGCAAAACGAATAAAACAAGAGACATTAATAAGGACATAACACTTCTTACATAAACCAGTTCATAAAACCTGGGGCGTCACAGGAATTGTTTTTGCGACCGTAAATGATTTTCCCACTAGTGCAGTGATAATCACTAGAAAAAATAAAGTAAAAATGCAAAAATAAAAGGGAAACCAGATGTAATGTGGAAAAACCCCCAACTGGAAGGAGTAAAAAACCACAGGAAAATATAAGGATCGATATGCATAAAGTGGGTACACACTCCACCACTTATTCTAAGAAGAAAACACTCATAAAATCTCTCTTGAATATGATGGGGAAATCACCTCACAAATATCGCACATAACTAAAGAACTTTTGAATGGGATGATATGAGAAGGTGATGAGAATTTGAAGCCGGTAAGAAAAACCCATTGGGAGAGAGCCTAATTTATAAGATTTCTCTCCCCCTACCTCCTCTTCCTCTATTGATGAGTTTGGTGGGGTTTTTCCACCCACCACCTACCACCGCCATCCCCCTTTGACAAATCAAGGGGGGCAGTTCCATCCAGAAAAAAATTTGCTGGCACATCTCCCACTTAGAGATTTTATTGAAAACCAATCACATCTCCATATCCTTTCTATCTTCCAAACATGCCGATCAAGTCTCTACAAGTTCGCTCGAGGATCTACACCTTTTGAACCTATCAGATTCAATCTCCTTCATCAGAAAATCTGCCAAATTTTCTTTAGTATGAATTTTCTGAATATCCACACTTTTGTTCCTCCGCCACATATTGGACAAAGTGATACTTTACCCCAATGTGATTCATCCTGGAATGAAAATATGGATTCCTTGTGATGAATGTTGTCGCACACACTCTCAAAAATATTTATTTGTAATTTTACTAAGTGCAGCATAGTGGATGACCAAGGTCATTCTCTCAAGGAGGAAGTGAATTAAACAAATATTAATAGGCTTGAAGTAAGTAAGAAAATAGATCAAAACAAATGAAAAGAAATATGAGGGGGGTTTGTTTTTTGGATTTTCGAATTGTAAACTAAACAAGAAAATGAGAAGTAACAATCAAGAGACAATTTATTTAAAAACAATTATATGAGAAGACGTAGTTGATCTAACCTTTCCCCTTAATAATTAATTTATCCTTATCCCATATTATTATAATTAATTCAATTATAATCCTCTAACCTTGTCAACCTCTGAACCCTATGGAAATTAACACAACAAAAAATATTTTAAAAATGATCCTTCAGTCAACTTCAGGACTTCCAATCATAGCACCCTGCCTTAATTGTGATCCAAAAGCCAACTTATGGTCAATTTCCAATTAGGGCAGTATATCATCCCTAGATTTGAGAATTAATTGAGTTTGGGATGAGACTTGAACCCTACAATTCTATCCCAAATTGATTAGATTTTTCAATTGTGGTTTCACTCACACAGTTTACACAAGCCCGACCACACGGTCAAGTGCAAGTCGATCGAGTAAATTAGAAATTAAAACTAAATTAATTGATAAAAAAATTTGAATTATAGTATGATTATGGTTTCAATATAAATAAATAAAGGGATTAGGGATTAGATTAACTATGAAAGAAATCACTCTTCCATGGGAGGAGTTTTCATCGTAGAGACGCTTTGTATAAGCAATGGATTGAAAGGGGAACACCCAATATCATCTATACTCTTAGATTATAGACCAAGAATAAAAATAATAAGATTAAAATAGAATAACACAGAATATTTATTGAATAAAACTCACGTTACTGGCATAAAAATAAATATAAACAAAGTGGAGGTGGGAGAGGAGAGCCTTTTTTGGAAGAGATATTTTCACGAGGCATTACTTATTCAAAGAGTTGTGAGGCATTCCAAAGATCTAAACTTTCGACCACACCTTCCCAAAGCCTCTACCAGTCCTCCCAAAGAGTGAAAATGTTCTTTAAATAGTGTTTTTGAGGGCTAGGGTTACAAATATTTTTAAAATGTGAAAGTTAAATTCGACCAAATATTTTACTCCAAGTGGCACCGCATAGTTGACCTTCAAAACGCATGAATTAGTTGGACCTCTATAAAGATCATTTGTTTGGAATCATATCCCCAATATTCCATCAAAAGTTTGGCACAATCAAAGTTCGGATGAAAGAATATACGACCAAAATGGTGAAGTGATGTCCAATCTGGATAGTTCAGTCCAACTTTGTCTTCAAGGACAATTTACCCCACTCAAATGCACGATCCAGCTCTCATGTCCTAAATAGAATTTGTATCTACTTGAGTCGGGAACATAGTTACAATATTTTAAGTCAAAATAATTTACAAAAAAATATTTATTCTTGAGATACTACATTAAATTTTTAAACGGTAAAACTGGAATTTCCATCAAATTTTCAAATGAATGATCTAATCCCAATTATTCTATAAATTAACATATTTAGCACAATTTGAGGAAATTATTTAATTTATTATCAATAAAATATTCAATAAAATTGCATTTTATTGACTCCCCCACACTTACCCTTTTTCACTCCTGGGAAAAACTTTTTATCATGTATTTGAGAAAATCGTCACAAGATATACATGTTTATATTTCTCAATCCACATTGGAAATTTAGGCAATGTAAGAATCCCATCAAGAGTAAATTTCAATAAATCATAATTTCATTGTCTCATAAATTGTGTCAGAACAAAATCCAGTGAGATTAATAACACTAATCACAGTAAAACAAGTCATGGATCAACCATGCCACTAATTCCCCACGTGTGTGAGTGCCAACCAATCCAAGCTCATAAATCCACACTTTATTCAGTATATTCAGTTCATGTAAAAAAATTCTTCTTACTTGGTTTAATTCCCCAAACTTGTTCTACATACCTTTTCAATCTAATTTCAAGACCCACTCACTTAAGCATTCCCGAAAGTCAAACCATAATCTCCTGACCTAGATATCCCCATATGTTGTAAATTTCATCACTACCCTCATTTATTATTATTATTTTTTAAGTTTCACTTGGGACAAATCTCACACTCAACTCTCACACCATGTTTTATCTCCTCACGACACTAATTGTAAAAGTTATAACAAGATAAAAGGTTGAGGAAAAGTGGTTTTTGACTTGTCCATGACACAACCCATTTTTTAGGGCATACAACAGTCAGATAAAAGCTACACATGCATAGGTCAATTAAGTACAGTAATGAAACCGATCATAAGAGAAACAAACGTATGGATAAACCAGTGGATTTTTTTTACCTAACTTGGCTATACTTTCAATTGAGTAGGAGAATTTTCACAAGTCGTTGTAGAGTGAAAAATTGTGTGTATAAATCAATGACACAATTTGCCATGGACAAATATCATAGATAATGATGTCAAAATCTAAAAGGTTTTATAATGGCACAACCATTCATATTATCAACGACTTCAATTTTTTTAAAAATAAACCCATAATGATGGAATATTACTCATGCCTATAATTCTACCAATGAATTTTGAAAACATGCATTTTTCATATGTTCCACATGAGAATGTTACATGATATATATATTTTTTGATATTTTTTGTTTTTTTTTTTTGGTTTTTTTTATGGTTTTTCTTTTGAAAATTTTAACCAAAAACTTAATAAAACATACACACAAAACACACAAATGAAAATCCTAAATATCTACCCCAAAATGTTGTCCCCTCCCCCACACATAAAATATTTCATTGTCCTCAATGTGAACTTATGAGATGATATGTGCACATTAAAAGAAGAATTTTAAATATGAAAAATAATATAAAACTAAAAGGGATAGGAACAGCCTGATATGCTCAAGTGATAATGGGGTCATTCAATGTGGTGAAATATACTACATCAGTAGAAATTCCCTCAATGTAATTCTTTAAGTGTTTCCCATTGACTATGAATCTTCTTCTAGTGTCCTATTGCATGATCTCCAATGCACCATAATAAAAAACATTAGATACAATATAAGGGCCCAACCATCTGGAACGCAACTTACCAGACATCTGCTTCAGTCGTGAACTGTATAGAAGGACTTTCTCTCCAACATGAAACTCCCTTTGTTAGATCAGTCTGTCATGAGCTACCCTTGATATTTCCTTGTAGAGCCTTGAGTTCTCATATGAGGATAATCGAATCTCCTCAAGCTCTTGAATTTACAGCTTCCTTTGAATTCCATATTAGGCCAAATCCATGTTGCATTTCTTCATAGCTCAATAAGCTCGATGATTGACTTCCACAGGGAGATGACAGGCTTTCCCAAAAACAATCTAGAATGGGAACATATCTATGGGTGTCTTGTATGCAGTCCTATAAGCCCTAAGTGCATCATCCAAGTGCTTGATCCAATATTTCCTATTCGGTTGCACAGTTTTCTCCAAAATTTGTTTCAACTCATGATTTGAAACCTCAGCCTAGCCATTTGTTTGGGGGTGGTATGGTGTTGATGTTTTTTTTGTCACCCCATACTTCCAATTAAGGGAAGAAAGATTCTGATTTCAGAAGTGTGTCCCTCGGTTACTGATGATAGCCTTCGGTACTCCAAACCTACAAAAAAATATATGCTTTGACAAAGTCCACAACAACATGAGAATCATCTGTCTCGGTGGCCTTAGCCTCCACCCATTTACTCAAATAATCAACAGAAACCAAAATATACAAAAAAAACAAAAGTAACTAGGAATAGGACCCATACAATCAATGCCCCATACATCAAAAAACTCACATAATAGTATGGGTTGTTGGGGCATCTCATGTCTAATAGAAATGTTCTCAGTGTGTTGGAAATGAGAGAATGACTTACAAAACACATGGGAATAATGGAATAAGCTAGGACAATATAATACAGATTCCAAAACTTTCATAGTTGTCCGTTGAGGTCCAAAGTGTCCACCATAAGAAAGTGTATGACAAAACCGACTCTAACTCTTGATTAGGAACACACCTCCTAATAACTTGGTCACAACACATGCTCCAAAGGTATGGATCATCCCAAACATAAAATCTTGACTCACACTTTAACTTTTGGACTTGATGTTTCTTTAAATTTCTAGGGATTTCAATGTCAAGAAGGCAGTTAACTAAATCATCATACCAAGGATGCATACCTGATATGGAATAAAGATGCCCATCCGGGAAAGTGTCATGAAGTGGTACCTGGTCCAAGGTGTCATCCTATAGTGTGTGATTAAGCCTAATCATGTGGTCCGCCATAAGGTTTTCTGACCCCTTCTTGTCCTTTATCTCAGTATCAAATTCTTGAAGAAGGAGCATCCATCGGATAAGTCTGGGCTTTGTGTCTGGCTTCTTCAAGAGGTACCTCAAAGATGCATGGTCAAAAAAAACAACTAATTTAGAGCCCAATAAATATGAAAGAAATTTATCTAAATAAAATATGATGGCAAGAAACTCCTTTTCTGTGGTTTTGTAGTTTGATTGGGCTGAATCCAGTGTCCTAAACGCATAGGAAATCACATGTGAACATCCCTCCACCCTCTGAGATAAGACATATCCAACTGCAATGTTGGGGGAATCACACATAATCTCAAAATGAATTTCCCATTGTAGGGTTTATATGATCGGTGGAGTGGTTAGACACTTCTTTAGCTCATAAAATGCTACCCTACATGAATCATCAAACACAAAATCAGAATCCTTTTTAAGTAATCACGACAAAGGAAGAGTAATCTTACTAAAATCTATGATGAAGCACTGATAAAAGTTTGCATTCCCTAGGAAAGATCTAATATCACACACACATGAAGGATAGGGTAATGATTAAATGATATCTACCTTAGATCTATCAACCTATATCCTATGTTTTGACACCACATGCCCTAAGACAATGCCATGATCTACCATGAAATTACACTTTTCAAAGTTCAAGCCCAGATTATTCTCAATAAAACAATTCAAAACCTTTCCCAAAATATTTATACATTCATCAAATGAGGATCCATACACTGTAAAATTAGGCATAAATACCTTTATCCAGGTCTCAATCAAATCAGAAAAAATGCTCACCATGCATCTCTGAGAAGGTACCTAGGGTGTTGTAAAGTCCAAATGGCATCCTCCGGTAGGCAAATGTGCAAAAGGGACAAATTAATGTAGTCTTATACTAATCCTATGGAGCTATAGGAACCTGAAAATATCAATAAAAGTCTTCCAAAAAACAATAATTTATATTCCCAACTAGTCTCTCAAGAATTTTATCAATAAATAGGAGGGGAAATTGTCCTTGTGAGTGGACTAATTTAGTTTCTTATAATCAATACACACACGCCAATTGTTTTGAACCCTCATTGGAACTAACTCATCTTTCTCATTTTTAACAATAGTAACACCACATTTATTGGAAACAGCCTGAATAGGACTCACCCACTGGGAATCTAAAATGGGATAGATTATACCTGCCTTGAGAAATTTTTCAACCTCTTTTTTAACAACCTCCAAAAGTGTTGGATTGAGTATCCTTTGTGGATTCCTACCCGGTTTAGCCTCATCCTCTAAAAGAATCATATTCATGCAAATTAAGGGGCTAATAACTGATATGTCAGCCAAGGTCCACCTGATTTCCTTAATTTTCTCCCTCAAAAAATTCAAAAGTTTTTCTTCATGCTAAAAAGGGATATTTTTAGCAATGATAACAGGTAATTTATCACCACTTAACAAGTACAAGTATTTGAGATTAGGTGGAAATGGATAGAGTTCCAATGTAGGGGGTGTTGTACGGATGGAGAAATTGAAGGAACCAAAATATTTTCATAATAAACATCAGTGTCAGAATATACATCATTAAAATCAGAGAATAAAGCACAAAATCCATCAGCATACTCCACAGCCATGTCATAATAAGATTGAACATGATCAAAATAAGTATGAATCCATTTCAAAATCAAATCTAATAGAGTTTTGTGCATTATAAACAAGTGTGAAAGTACTCTTAGACATCAAACTATAACCAATACTCATAATCTCCCTAATCATAGGACAATCAAAATCCTTGGGGTTTTTATTTGGTGGTTTAAATTGGGAGATAAAAATGAAGAATGGTTCATCTAAGGGTTACTTAATGGAGTCCATACCATTAAATATCACAACTTCTTCCCCAAAAACCATGTAAAGTGTACCATAATTGACATTTCTGACAGTTTTTGCAGTTTTGAGGAAGGGCCTACTGAAGATAATGGGACCATTAGAACTTACCTTATTGTTCTCCATGTTAAGCATGTAAAAATCTATTGGAAAGATCATGTCTCTTACCCAGACAAGTACATAGTCAAGGACTCCCGCTGGATATGTTGTAGCTCTATTTTCCAACTCCACCACTACTCTCGTCGGCTTAAAATCACCAACTTGTAAAGAAGAAAATACAGAATGAGGCATTACATTTATGGAATCTTCTAAATCACAAAGTGCATCAGAAAATTGCAACTCCCCTATGGTGCATGCGATGGTGAATGTATCTAGATCCTTGCACTTTTTCAGCATTTATAGAGTTGGTGTAATGAGTGCTAACACATTCCTTATAAGATTTATCCTCTCATTTCCCTTGAGACCTCTTCAATTGGTGAAAAGTTATTTTAAGAATTTTACATACCTTGGGATTTGTTTAATGGCTTCAAGTAGAGGGATGTTGATCTCCACACACTTGAATGTGTCCAAAACCTCTTTCTACATCACCTCTTCAGCCATATTTTTGGTTTGTACAACTCTATTTGGAAATGGAAGGGGTTTAGGTGGAACATCATCAATCTTTTTCTTACCTTTACATTTCTCCTTTGGTTGCTCTTCAGTTGGTCTTGAATGGGGCTTCTCTGGATTTGAGGTGAATCTTGGTGGAATGGTTGGTACAGATGTATCATTAATTTGGTTCCCACTTCTCAATGTGATAGAACTGACATTCCCCTTAGGATTTAGAGTAGGTTGTAAAGGTGGATTTCTAGAATTCTTACTTACCAGTTCATGAAGGGTCGTGGCAATCTGGCTCATTTGAGTCTTCAACTCCCTCTACTCTGAACCTTGGCTCTTCAGCTCATTCTGTTGATTAAAAACAATTTGATTCAAAAATTAATCAGTATTAGAATCTACCTTGGGTGGGGGATTCTCTTATTGTTGACTTGTTTATGCTTGAGATTCAAATATCCTTTGGGGTTGTTGGAAACCCTACTAGTATGGTGAAGGCTGCTGGAAGTTTTGTTGAAATGGGGTCCTTTGTTTTTTTCCAGAGGCATACCTCATGTTTGATTGGTCCTTACACCCTTGGTTTTATGTTATAGAAAAGGAATCAAACTTATTTTGCGGATATGGTTGTTGCTGCTGCTGATATGGTCTCCCAGGAAACACTGTTTCACAATCTTATATTTCTTGTAGTTAGGGGCAACAGTCAGTTTGGTGGCTTGTCTCAGTGAAAATTCCACAAGGCCTTGAAGGAGGGGGTTGGGATGTCTTTTGTGCCAAATCAATCTTCCTCACCATGGTGGTCAATTATTCCAACTTAGTATCAATTAAATGAATTTCAAGAGAAGATAAAATTTCCTGATGTACTCCACTGACATGTCATTCACCACGATCACCAAATTACTGAGAGTTTTGTTCCATCTTGTTGATCAATGCATGTGCAGATACTGGTTTTTTGATGACCAATGATCCTCCAGCTGTAGCATCCACCATTCTCCTATTCATATGTGTGAGTCCTTCATAGAAGTACTGGATGAGGAGTTTCTCGCTAATTTGGTGATATGGACAGCTTGCACACAACTTCTTAAATCGCTCCCAATACTCATACATTGACTCCCCTTGGGCTTTCTTGATCCCCAAAATATATTTTCAAATGGATGTTGTCCTTGATGCTGGAAAAAATATCTGCAAGAAAAGAAGTTTTAAATCGTTCCAAAAAAGTTACATCTTCATGTTGTAAATAATACATCCAATATTTTGCAGCTTCATCAAGTGAGAATGGGAATACTCTAAGTTTGATTTGATATTCAGAAACATTTCTTGGTTTTAAGTTTGAAAAAACTACATTAAATTCTTTCAAATTTTTATTGGGATCCTCACCAGATAATCCATGAAACTTTGAAAGAAGATTAATTAACCCAGATTTCAGTTCAAAGTCCGATTCGAGATTTGGGAATGCAATGCAATTTGGTTGATAGTAAATATCAGGTGCATCCAATTATCAAATGGTTTTATAAGTTCATTTCCATTATTTTCAGACATTGGTACTTGTTTTATGTTTGAATTTGAATTGATTCCAATTTCATTGTTCTGAGAGTGGAGGAATTCTCCAACTTTTTGAATGTTGAAACTTCTCATAGACTGAGACTGTCTGATTCGAGCCCGAAGGCTCCGTTCAATCTCAGGATCAAGATCTAAGAGATCTTCAGGATTAGTTCATATCATAAATCATAAAAAATAAAAAGAATGAAAGTGGTCCATAATAAAAATGAAAATGAGAAGTTTGATTTGATGGTCCAAAAATAAGAAGAAGAAGAAAACCAAAGAAGAAGAAAAAATTAGATTGGGTAAAGAAGGAAGAAAGAAGAGAAGAAGACAATAAAATGTAAAATAAAATAAATACCTCTAAATGGTTGAAATAATTAATTGACTCCCTAGAAATTATGCCAATTTGAAAGGCATTATCGCACACGCTCTCAAAAATATTTATTTGTGATTTTACTAAGTGCAGCACAATGGCTGACCTAGGTCGTTCTCTCAAGGAGGAAGTGAATTAAAAAAATATTAATAAGCTTTAAGTAAGTAATAAAATAGTTCAAAAAAATGAAAATAAATATTAGGGGGGTTTGTTTTGTGTATTTTCTAATAGTAAACTAAATAAGAAAATGATAAGTAACAATCAAGAGATAATATCTTTAAAAACACTAATATGAGAAGATTTAGTTGATCTAATCTCCCCCCTTCATCATTAATTTATCCTTATCCCGTATGATTATAATTCATTCAATTGTAATCCCCTAACCATATCAACCTTAGAACCCTATGGAAATTAACACAACAAGAATTATTGGAAAAATGAGGCTTCGGCCAACTTCGGGACTTCCAATCGCAACACCCTGCCTTGATTGTGATCCAAAAAGCCAATATATGGTCAATAGTCAATTAGGGCAGTATATACTCCCAATATTTGAAAATTAATTGAGTTGGGGATGAGACTTGAACCCTACAATTTTATCCCAAGTTGATTAGATTTTTCGATTGTGGTTTCACTCACACGGTTTACACAAGCCCGACCACGCGGTCAAGTGCAAGTCGATCGAGTAAATTAAAAATTAAAAATCAATAAATTGATCACAATTTTTGAATTACAGTATAAAAATGGTTTCAAAATAAATAAATTAAGGGAGTAGGGATTATATCAACATTGAAATAAATCACTCTTCCATGGGAAGAGTTTTCATCGTGGAGACGTTTTTCATAAGCAATGGATTGAAAGGGGAACACCCAATCTCATCTCTACTCTTAGATTCGAGACCAAGAAGAAAAATAAGAATATGAAAATAGAATAACACAGAATATTTATTGAATAAAACTCACGTTACAAGCATAAAAACAAAGAGAAACAAAGTGGAGGTGGGAGAGGAGAGCATTTTTTGGAAGAGATGTTTTCACAAGGCATTACTTCTTCTAAGAGTTGTGAGGGGTTCCCAAGAGACACCCTTTCGGCCACACTTTCCCAAATCCTTAAAAAGCCCTCCCAAAGAGTAAAAATATCTTTTAAATAGATTTTTGGAGGTCTAGGGTTACAAATATTTTTAAAATGTGAAAGGGAAATTCAGAAAAATAATTTACTTCAAGTTTCACAGCATAGTTGACCTCCAAAACGCGTGAATTGGTTAGACCTATAGAAGGATCATTTGTTTGGAATAATGTCCCTAATCTTATCTCAAAATTTGGGTCGAATTCAAGTCTGGATGAAATAAGATACAACCCAAATGGTGAAGTGATGTCCAATCTGGATAGTTCAGTCCAACTTTGTATTCATGGACAATTTACTCCACTCAATGCACGATCCAGCTCCCATGTCCTAAATAAAATTTATATCTCATTGAGTTACAAACATAGTTACAAAATTTGAAGTCAAAATAATTTACAGAAAAATATTTATGCCTGAAATACTACAGTGAATTTTCAAAGGGTAAAACTGGAATTTCCATCAAATTTTCAAATGAATGATCTAATCCCAATTATTCTATAAATTAACATATGTAGCACAATGTGAGGAAATTATTTCATTTATTATCAATAAAATATTCAATAAAATTGTGTTTTATCACCTTGCTATGTGCAAGGCACTCTGACTATCACAAAATAATGGAATCTTCTCTTGTTTGTGCCCAAGATCCTCCAACAACCTTCTCATCCAAATAGCCTCTTTGTAACCCTGTGTAGCTACCATGTACTTTTCCTATATCATGGATAAAGCCACAACTAACTGTAACTTTGAAATAGCGCTCACATCTCCTCCTGTAAGAGTAAACACATAACACGTAGTGGATTTCCTCCGGTCAAAATCACCTATAAAATCTGAATCAACATAGCCTCTGACAGTAAAATCTGATCTACCATAACAGAATGCAGCATTTGAGGTCTCCTTGATGTATCTCAGGATCTTCTTCACTATGTTCCAATTCTCCTATCCTAGATTCTTCATGTATGACTAACTACTCCCACTACATGTGCAATTTCTGGTCTAGTACAAAAAATTTAGAACATTAGACTACCCACTATTGATGCATACGGTACTCGAGACATTTCTATCCTCTCCGCTTCACTTCTAGGACTCATTGTTGAGGATAACTTGAAATTAATGGGAAAGTGGGGTAGAGATTGGCATATAGTCTTTCATGTTGAAGTGTTTCAAGACTCTCTATAAGTAACTCTTCTATGATAGTCAAATATTCCCATTAGTCTTATCTTAATAAATCTTCATCCCAAGAATCTTGTTTTCTGGTCCCAAGTCCTTCATATCAAACTCCCTAGCCAACTGTGCCTTCATCTCCTAGATCTAATCTTTTTTGGGGCCTATAACCAACATTTCACCCACATAAAACAGAATAATGATGAAATCATTACCATCTGAACCCCTAAAATATGCACAAGGATCTGAATGAAGTCTGTTGTATCTGAGGCTCATGATATAGGAATAAAATCTCTTGTAGAAACACCTCGGCTCCTTTTTGAGACCGTACAGAGATTTTTTCAACCTACAAATCAAGTTCTCTTTTCATTCTTCTATAAAACCTTCTAGTTAGAGAATATAGATATCTTTATCAAGATCACCATGAAGAAAAGCAGTCTTTACATCTAGCTTCTCTAGATGTATTTTGTATATATCAAAAATCGCCATAACTAACCAAGAAATCGTCAGTCTAACAACAAGATAAAATATTTTATTGAAATCAATACCTTCCTTCTGAGAAAATCCTTTGACCCCCAATCTTGCACGATATCTTTCCACATAGTCTTATCTATCTCTCTTGATCTTAAAGACCTATTTTTTTATGATAGTCTTCCTTCTATGAGGTAATGGAATAATATCCAAAGTCTTGTTCCGGTGCAAGGCTTCAAGTTCCACCTGCATCGTCGCCATCCATGAGGATACATATGGACTCTATGTCACCTACACAAAATAATATGGCTCTCCATCCACCATTAATAAGAAGTACGCACTACTTCTCTCAATGACATAGTCTAAGTACCATATTGGTACTCTTTTCTCCTGAATTGACCATCTTGGTCTAGACTCAACTGGTATTTGATCACCGTGCTCTGGTAATGCTTCAGAGAAAATTAAATCTTCCTTGGATTTTCCCTCTACTTCAACTTTGGTAATTTATGTATTCTCTTTCCCCATGTCTTGATAAGTTGTCATTTTCACCTTATCTTCTGCAAAAATAACATCTCTAATGATGATAAATTTGTGGGTAGTGGGGTCCCGCAAACAATACCCCTTCACACCATCAGCGTGCCCCAAGAAGATACATTTGATGGATCTTGAATCCAACTTTGATCTTTCCTTGTTATTAAACATTGCATATACAGGACTTCCAAAAGTATGTATCGAAGAATAGTCAATGGGTTTACCAGTCCACATCTTCATTGGTGTCTTCATCTCAATCGCCATTAAAGGAGATCAGTTGATCACATAACAGATAGTATTCACTACTTCTGCCCAAAATGTTTTCAAATTTCCTAGAGTCTTTAACATCTCCCTTGTTATATCCAATCGAGTTTTTTTCATCCACTCCTCCACTCTATTCTTCTGAGGAGTGTATGTCACCGTGAACTATCTCTTGATACCTTCCTGTTGACAAAAAGTATTAAATTCCTCGCTTGTATATTCTCCACCATTGTCAGTCCTTAGACACTTGATCTTATTTTCAAAGTCAATCTCCTTCCTCACTTTGAATGTTTTGAAGACTTCAAAAACATATGCCTTCCTATTGATTGGGTACACCCAAAATCTCCTAGAATAATCATCAATGAATGATACAAAGTACATTGATCCTCTTAGGGATATAACCGGTGCTTACCAAAAATTAGAATGGATCAACTCCAATATCTCCTAAATTCGTGCTGTTAACGTCCTGAGCTTTAACCAGTGTTGCTTTCTCAAAACACAATGCTCACAAAATGGTAATGATACCTTTGTAATCTCGGGTAGAAACTTCGAATCTGAAAGAATTTTTAGGCCTCATTCTGACATATGTCCATGCTTCTGATTCCATAACGTCATCAACGCTTCCATCAAGGTAGTTAATGCAACAACTATCTCTGCCTCCTTGTACATTTCACCCATAAACACGTACAAGTTCTTTGACATCATCTCTGCCTTCATTACCACTAGCGCACCCTTTACAATTCTCATCACTCCATTCTCAGTGTGAGTCTTGCATCTAATGTCATCAAATTGGCCCAAAGACAATATGTTCTTCTTCAGGTCCTTCACATGACGTACTCCTTGGATGGTTCGAACAATACCATCATTCATCTTCAGTTTGATGGTACCAAATCCATTGATCTTCAGGGTGGGATCGTTCCCCATGCTCACAAGTCCTTCTGGGATGGTTTTATACTGGTCAAACCATTCCCATCAAGATTTCATGTTCCATGTTTCTCCTAAGTCGATAATCCATGCATCATCGAGATGTTGTCTGCTTCCAACAGTCATCGCCACTTCACTGACTAGTATATCTTCTTTTCTAGAAGTACTCACTACATTCCCCTAAGATCTCTTTTCACCACTCCTCTTATTCCAACAATCCTTATTGACATTCCCCTTCTTTACACAATTGAAACATGTGGAATTTTTTTCTTACTCCTTGATTTGGACCTGCCATGATTTTGGCTCCCACTGAAACGACACTCTGTCATCCTTCCTCTCTCCATTGATAGAGCCTTTTCTTGGTGAGAAGTTTTCTATCTATCCTCCTTGTTCTTGAGCTTACTTTATTCTTCAAGAACTGTAGTTACAACATCATTAAAGAGAAGCATATCCATCAGGATATTGTTGGCGAGGTTGATAATGATTTGGTCATACAAATCTAGAAAACTCTGGAGTAGAATATATGCACGTTCAGTACCTACAATTTTATAGACCAATGTCATGAGATGAGAAAATAGGGTACTGAGGTTGCTGATGTGGTCGGTCACTAATGATGACACCGCCATTCAAAGAGTGTACAATTTTTTCTTTGGGAAAATTTTGTTGTGTGGTGACTTGGCCTCGTATAACTTCATCAGAGTATCCCATATTTCATTTGCCGTCTTTTTCTCCACAATGCTCGATAGGACCTTGTCTGTCAAAGCCAAATGGATGTTGGAAATAGTATTCTTGTCCATATCATTCCATTTCTCCTTGGTCACACCTACCGGATTTTCACCAATTTTCAGTTGGCCATTATCCTTTTGTAGCACTTCCTGTGTCTTCATTTTCCACAATGAAAAATTATTCTCGTTGAATTTTTCAATCTCGAATTTTGCTGCAATATAGACATGTCGTCAGTACAGAACCTCCTCTATATCACAATGGTGTATTTAATAATCTCAATAAATTTTTTATACTATGATATATCAACCAGAGTTGCAATCATAGAGCATACTCAAATTTATGAGAATTATTAATACCTAAAAATGTGAACAGCATCTGACCAGAACCTTGCCTTTGATACCACTTGTTGGGACCATAAATGATTTTCCCACCAGTGCAGTGATAATCACAAGATAAAATAAAGTGAAAAATTCTGAAAGAAAAGGGGCACTAGATGTAACATGGAAAAACCCCCAAATGGAAGGGGTAAAAAAACCATAGGCAAATAGAAGGATCAGTATGTGTAAAGTGGGTACACACTCCCTCACTTATTACAAGGAGAAAACACTTGTAAACTATCTCTTGAATATGATGGGGAAACGGCCTCAAAAATATCACACATAAATAAAGAACTTCTGAATGGGAATATATGCGAAGGTGATGAGAATTTGAATCCGATGAGAAAAAACATTGGGAGAGAGCCTAATGTATAGTTTGCCTCTCCCCCTGACTCTTCTTCCTCCGCTGATGAGTTTGGTGGGGTTTTTCCACCCACCACCTACCACTACTAGCCTCCTTTCACAAATCAAGGGGGGTAGTGCCATCTAGAAAAAAAATCTGCCAACAATGGTGATAGTAGAGTCACCGGTGGTGGAGAACGGTGTGAGGGGAAGAAGAATGGTGCCATCAAATGGGAGGATAAGATGGAAAAGGATGGATGAATGGTGACTCAAGTCACCATTGGTAGAGGGAGAATTGGAGGTGACTCAATGAGTCTCTATTAGTAAAACAGTGGGCAGAAAAGGGGGAAACAGTTACTTGAGTTACCGTTGCGTGGAGTGTTGGCCGAAGGTGGAGCTAGCGGTGGGTTGGACTTAACAATAGTAGACACCTAGAAAATGCAAAAAATCAAAAAAAATTACATTAAATAAAAGATCAATAAATTAATAAAAATCAATAAAATAAGATTACAAATAATGAAAAACTAAACATATTATTTTAAAATTATTAAAAAAATAATATTAATAAAAATTATTCAATAAAGAATTATTTAAAATTAAAAAGTGTTAGAAAAAAATTAATTTAAAATAGTAATAGATAGATCGGTTTGGTTAAATTAATTAACACATTAATAAATTAATGAATTAATGAAATTAAAGAATTAAAATATAATTAAAATATTACTAAGTATTAAAATATTTAAAGAATATAATTAAATTTTTGAGATTAATTTAATTAATTAGTGAATCAAAAACATAAAGTGAATTATTTATTAATAAAATTAGCTGATTAAATTAAATAATTATTAAAATAATTATTTTTAAATTCAAAGGAAATAAAAAAGTGAAAGAATAAAAAAATGAAAAATTATAATTTAAATAAAAACTAAAGAAAACAAAAAATTGAAGCAGAGTGAATTATTTTATTTTAAAATTATTCAAAATGACAAAAATAATCGATAAAGTAAAATATTTTAACACAAAAACATATTTTGAATAGTAATGTACAAAGTTTATAACAATTTGTAATTATTTTATAGAAAATTCCATTTTAATAATAAAAAGAGATTAAAAGGTGAAAAATGATTTGGCAAAAAGCAATGAAAAACAGTCACATCAAACTCCCCCACACTTAAATTTTTGTTTATACCCAATGAAATGAATGATTATTGAATTTTTAAAAATAGAAGTAATTATTTTTCAGTGAAATCAAAAATGAAGCTTGTATGGACTTTTTTAAAAAATTGAGGCATAGAATCAATTCAGGATCTAGATTTTCAAATGTGTTCAAAAATTGAAAGGCTCCTTCCTAAATTCAAACTACCACTAGAAATCAAAGGCTTTACAGAATAATTTACTATCATGGATTTCATGCCTCTTATATGAAATCACTAACTATGATACACTAATTCCAGTTCATGTTTCAATTCAAAAAGTGATAACATGTTAGATAAAAGTGTAATTAAAACCTTATCCAAAGGCACCATCAATTATCATGTTCTCTTAGGTTATAAAAATCAAGGACCAGATTTTTTTTGAATCACTTCATTCATATAACTCAAATGATCTTTAACTATGTCAATTTTTCCTTTATTTATTAGGGTTAAAATGTAACCTCACCTAAATGAGTTCATTTTTGATAGGTCACTTTATTTTAATTTTTCCCAACCATATTTATTGTGGAAGGCATTGTGCATAAAACTTATTGAAATTAAAAATGGGTATTATTTATTAATAGAAACACACTCAGTGCACCTTGTCTCAGAAAATCATCATGGGATCTCATTTTCCCATTTTACTCTAGTTACAAAGGTTTTAAAAATTATCATTTGAGTAGGCTCAAATATGTGTTTTTTTTAAGATGTTTCCCCTAGGATCTATTTAAAATTTATAGTTTCCTAAATCCATGATCTTGATTGTAAAAAAATCTATCATATATTACTCTCTTCCTAAGTTCCTAAACATAAAATCCATAAGGGCAGTGTGTTACTTCACTCAGCAATGACATATCCTCAACAACTTCAGATTCAATGAAACCCCTAACTACCAATAGGTAGTAATCCTCTATGAAGGACTAAAATTATGTGTAGAATGAAACTAGATGATCCTCAAGTTGTGAAAGAAAATTTCAAAAAAATGGAAATAATTTAAAAAAAAATTAAAAAAAATTACCATTTTTTGACAAAAAAATACGGGGGGAATTTGAAGTGAGAAAATTACCCCTCTACCCCAAAAATAGAACTCAAAATTGTCCCAAATTTTTAATATCATTGTGATAGATAGCTTATTTCAGAAAAAATTGGCAATTCAACACTTAAAATAATGAGTAGGGGTAGTAGTGAAGTTAAAAATATTGTTTCCCACATACAAAAAGAAAGAGGAGAAACAAAACAAAAAGAAAGAAAAAAAGACCCCCATAAGCCATCACCATCAAATAAAGTTTAATGATTTAGAATGTTCCTGATTTGAATTATTAAAAGCAGAAAAAAAAATATTTAAAAATTAATTTCAAAAAGAATTATGTTATGAAATAATGTGAAATAGCAACAGAAAAATAAAAGTGAAAACTAAGGTTGAAGAAAGTTTCATAAATCAGATCACGATAAATTTTCAACACTCTATATACTAGTAGCTAAACACCCATACAAGAAAATAGGTTCACTTTTCATGGAATTTAGGGGGACTCCCCCACACATAGGTCCTAACATAATGAAAAATGAATGAATTAAAATGGAATAATTAAAACAAACACTCCACTACTGAAAAACCTTTTCATTCATTAATTTTATAAAGTCTCTCCATGTTTTCATTGTTCAAGGACTCTAGCTTCTCCATTAAATTACCTAAAAGATGTAAAACAATTTACATTAGACTTCATGAATTTAATACTTAAGGTAAAAATCAACCATAGTATTAGTTAGGGAGTTGTATCTAGTGCTCTTAAAATAGCAGCTTCTTTCCAAGATAAATGTTCCAAATAATTTTTCCATCGGTAAAATTTCTCTCAACCAACCACAGACCAACTAAACCTCATAAAAATTAGTAATCATTAAAAAAACCCATCAATAAAAATAAAAAATATATCAATTAATTTTATCAATCAATGGTCACTAAAGTAGTGAGACACACAATCGATCAAGGAGCATTTATTCAGCTAAAAAATTTAAAAACTAGAAAACAGGAAAATCATGGGTTTCCTCCCATAGAGCGCTAGGTTTAAATTCCTCATCTAGACTTTATTTCCCTAAACAAAATTCTTACCATTATCGTTAAGAGGTAAGATTCAATAGTACTTGACACATCAATGTTTATTTTGGACATTTCAGTAAGTTCACACAACACCTAATTAAACTCAACAATTTGAAGAAGTCTTTTGAAAAATTCCATAACTCGAGGACTAATCCTCCTTCCACCAGTAGCTTCAAAACTTATAACATCACTCAAATAATATGGTAGAGAAGGGAAACACTCATCAGAAAATTTAAGGTGATCATCCACACTCAAAAAAAGGATTCTTATCATTATCCCCCACACTTAGTTCAGAAAAAAAAATGACAATTGGTGTATTAGGTTAACTGTCAACAATAGAGTGAATTTTTGATGAAATTTTGATAGGTGAAGATGGGGAAGAAGAATCAAGTTGTTCTATGAAGTTCTCAAACTCATGGAAAAAATTGATCATCCAGTTGGTGAAATGAAGTAGGGGCATACCTTTTATCCTCATTTGGTAAAAAATATAGTAACTACTTCTGCTAATTCTTAATAGATTCAGAATAATCAACATAAACTTCGGGATGAACGTGGTTATATCTAGAATTATCCACATATCTAACACTTTAAATTTCATATTTCAAGGTACTAGTAGCAAAATGACTTCCCTCAGATTTTACCAAACATGAAGCAGCATCATGGTTGGTAACATCGGTTGGTGGAAGATCCTGAACAGTTTTAGAAAATTTATCAGCAAGATAACATGTAGCGCAAAGGATTACTTCATGGTTTTGAGCAATGTATTTCATAATTTTGTTTTCAGTTCATCCCAACCTTTCTAACTCCTTTGTGGATTCAGACTCAAAAAAATATTCTTGAAAATGTTCACTGATAGATTTAGTGATTAAATCATAAAAGGGATGATGATTTTTCATTTTCATCTAAACTCTTAAAACCTCATCAACCACATCAATCAACTTACAACTCGCCTCTAGTTGAGACTCATTATAAACAAGAAAATCCCCCTTGATCCTCACTAGCCCGAAGGGTATTCTTACCCTTGTAAACATCAATGATATCCTCACCAGTGGTTAAGAATAGCCATCTAAGAATTAGTGGGACATTTTGATCACACTTCATTTGAAGAATCAGGAATTCAGTGGGAAAGGAATGTTTCCCTACATCAACCGAAAAATATTCTACCCTCCAATAAGGGTAGGAAAGTGACATGTAAGCTAGGTGTAGGGTAACTGAAGTTTGTTTCAGCTGCTTAAGTCCCAAATTTTCATACATAGGATAGGGCATTAGATTTATGCTAGCTCCTAGATCACACAAGAACTTAATATCCTCACATTGATAGATTTTACAATAAATGTTAAAGAAGTAGTGGTCTTTCAGTTTGGGGGGAATATTTTTTTGAAAAATTTCACTACACTCTTCATTCAAGCTCACCTTTGATCTGTTACCCAAATCTGTATTGTTATCTAATAACCTATTAAGAAATTTTAGGTATGAAGGAAATTTTTTAAAGCGTACACAAAAGGAAAATTGACATTAATGCTTCTAAATATATGAATAAACATAATATAATCAGGTTCACTGGTGTTTTTCAACCTTTGGGAAAAAATGATGGGATGGGGTAATTATTTAGAACATATGAGTTACCCTTATCATCCTAAAACCCTGCCTTAATTGTTTCCTCTTTTTATAACTCCCATTTCATTTTTCTTTGTTTTATGGCTTTCTCAATTGAATTTTCAACATTTTACTCAGTTTCTTTAAATTTGTGAAGATTTTAAAAATTGTGACTTTCTAGGTTTTTAGTTCTAGATTTATCTTGAATATAAATTTCCTCTGGACTAGGTTTTTTTTAAACTGGTTCATGAAGTTTAAGGCTTGACTTGGTAGTTTCTTCCATGAAATTTTCTCTTGGGTTTGACTCTATTGTACTGGGAATATTTCCCTTCTCCCTAAAACCTTGATCTCTAGAGAATTAACCTATTTAAAGTTATAAATTGTGAATCTTGGCATTTGTATCTTTCTTTAGTGAGATGATATCACCCAACACTTGCTGCAATAGACCCATTAACTTTCCTTGAGGATTGTATGACACACCCCCCATATTGGTTTTGGAAAAACTGTTTGGGTTGGGGGTGGAAGTTTTGGGTAAGGGTTTTCTCATCACACTTTGTTCTTTCCGAACATATGTGGGTGAGTTTTATAACTAGAGCTATACTGATTTGGGAAATTATCATTTTCCACTTGGTTCCTAGACCTAAATTCCACAAACTGGTTAGTCTCATCACATGAAATAGGGAGATCAATGTTTGGACAACATTTTTGACTATGACCGAACATTCCATAGTGAAAACACTTCTCCCAAAGAACCTTATCATCAACAACAGAAGCATGAGGGGTTTATCTAAGTTCTATGAATGGTTATATTTCTTTTGCACTTGTGATGAGTTGTTTGAGCAATCTTATCAAATCCATGTTTAAGTTCATTAGTTGTGGAATCAGAGACTACACCTAGGAAAGATTGATCCACTTGGTTCTGGTTGTACGGGGTGAGGGCATTGTAAAAGGTGTCCATGAGCATATGGGGAGCCAACTGATGGTCAGGACTCTACCTAAATGGGCCTATAAACCTGTCCCATGCTTCGTAAAAAAATTCCCCTCATCCCGAAAAAATCCAGTGATCTTATGCCTAACCTCAATAGTGGTATTCCTGGGATTGAATTTGGACACAAAAGCATTGAACACCGCATCCCAATTTTCAAATATTTTCTCATTTAGGTCTTTAAACCATGTAATAACCTTACCCTTATGACAGAATGGAAACACTCTCAACCACAGTCCCTCCTCACTCAAATATCATAGAGGTAATTGTTGGAAAGAACCATAAAAATATTTAATGAATTCAAGTGAGTCCTCTACTAGAAGACCATTGAATGATTGTTTTTGGGAGAGATGAGACCACTTAATCTCATAATTCCTAGACTTAGTGGACAATTTGATGCAAGAAGGATTTATTGAAACTGTAGGGATTTGGAATTCTCTAATTCTAGGTTTTCTAGGTGAAGGAACTATGGGATGTTGAAAATTGATATTTTTATTTTCAACAATGTTTTCCAAGTTTTCCATTACTATTTTCTTTTTTTTTCAAGAACAAAACAATATTTGTTCATTTCTGAATTTGGTGTTTCAAGTTATGACTTAGAATCTCAAGTGTGTATCTATTTTTAGTAAAAGTTTTGAGACTTTTGTTTAGAATTTTTTATTCGTGTATATATATATATATATATATTAATTTTATCTTTTATGTTTTTTTGTTTTTGTTATATATTTTTTGTTTTTTACTTGGTTGTGTGGGCCTTCCCTGAAAAAATTTCCAAAATTTTGTCATGCATGTCATTGAGTATGCATAAATTAAATATTTTTAAAATCTATAAACTAATAGTACTATTTTAAGAAGGGTGTTGAACCATGGGTAAGGACTTAAGGTGTGCTAGACCAAACTAACTAAAACAATCAAAAATAGTAACAAAAACTAAAAGAAAATAGTGAAAGTGAAAAGTAAAAGGAGTGTGGGAAACTGTATGTGTGTAATGGGGTTGGGAAGCAGTGAGAAGAATGGTTGTCAAATAAAGAGACAGGTTGTGTATGAGATTAGAGAGACTGGACAGTCATGAATTTATTAAGAGATTTTCTGTTCACTCTCTAGTTAACTACAATTGAATTGGTGCTAAAAAATAGTGTTCATCCATTGAGCGCTCACTTAATTATAACAACACATCTCTTTGACCATTCCTTATAAATGATCTTTGAATCAATACTTTTGAATTAAAATGATTCTCAATGGAAAATATAATATTAACCATTTCTATTTTAAGTGATTTGGTTAAGATTCAAAGGTAAAGTGTTTTCTGTCGTCTCTTTTTATTAGGTAGCATAGTGTAGAAATTTGTACTCATCAAGAATGAATTGGGTTCTTTGAGATTAAAGTATACAAAATCGATTGTAGAAATTAAGAGTAAAACATAATAATATTTTCAAATCTGGACAATATGATTCCCCTTATGCAATTTAACTACACATATCGTAAATAAAAACAAATATAGAAAACATGATGAATGAAAATCGAAAACATCTCTTCTGAGATGACTTCCTTCCTTAGCTCCTGGTCACGAGATGAGTATCTCAACATAGCGGTTCGCCTGTGCGGCACCCCAGCCCCCTCCAAGGTGGGAGAGGTTCAGCCATCTAACTCTTCATTTGATGTAAGGTTCACTGGTTTCATCTTTCCATGGACTCGTCAGAAGAGTGGCCTCAACTCCCAACCAGTGGTGTCAAGACTGACACACACCATCCTCTACTTTGTTGGGGCGACTCCTATCTCTTCGATAGGTACAAACCAGATGAACCGCAACTTTGATGTTCTTATTGGGGTGGGACAGGACCTCCATGACTGGGTTGTGACATTCCAACTAACCAGCTACCAAGCGTGGCCTCAGGGGACACTCCTTTTCATTGGCATCAATGGTAAACCCACTCTCTCAGTCACAAACCACTGTGGTCCACCCAATCTATGGGTCGCAAACCACTTCCACGAGACCCACCCATCATTGTGGCGTCTCTACCTCTGACATATCTCGAGCACAACCTTATCTATCATGTCACCTCTTCATGACACCCCAGGACTCCGCTCCCACCACCAAGGTCCATCCATAAGCATTTCGCAACACCATGAGGCACATTCCCTCTAAAACAACTTTTCACAGGCTGAGCATCTCAGTGCATCAGTTCACTCGTGCGGCACCCCATCCCCCTCCAAGGCGGACGGGGTTCAGCCATCTAGCTCTCCATATGATGTGAGGTTCATAGGTTTCATCCTGCCATGGACTCGTCAGGAGAGTGACCCCAACTCCCTACCTGCGGTGTCAAGACTGACGCACACCATCCTCCAATTTTTCGGGACGAATCCCATCTCGTCGATAGGGAAAAACCAGATGAACCACCACTTTTATGTTCTTGTTGGTGTTGTACATGACCCCCATGATTGGGTCGTGACATTATCCCACCACCATTCCATGCACGCCCTCGTGCATGCAGGATCGTGGCCTTTTGTGTGTCTGTGAAATGGACTGCTTCCAAAAAAATGGCTACCAAGCATGGCCTCAGGGGATGCTCCATGTCATTGGAATCAATAGTCGACCCACTCTTGGGGACACAAACCACTATGTTCCACCCACTCTCGGGGTTGCAAACCACCTCCACGAGACACACCCTTCATTGTTGCATCTCTGCCTCTGACATCTCTTGAGCGTGACCTTCTCTATCATATCACCTCCGCATGACTCCCTGGGACTCTGCTCCCACCACCAAGGTCTATCTGGCAGTATTCCACAACATCGTGAGGCACATTACATCGGATTCCACTTGTCATGGGTTGAGCGTCTCAACACAGCAGTTCACCCGTGCGGCACCCCAACCCCCTCCAAGGCGGGCGGGGTTCAGTCGCCCAAATCTTTATATGATTTGAGGTTCACTGGTTTTGTCCTGCCATGGACTCATCCGGAGAGTGGCCCCAACTCCCAACCAGTGGTTTCAAGACTAAAATGCACCATCCTCTACTTTGTTGGAGTGACTCCCATCTCTTCGATAGGGAAAACCCAGATGAAACACATCTTTGATGTTCTTACTGGTGTGGGACATGTCCCCCATGATTGGATCGTGACATTCCAACTCACCAGATACCAAGCATGGACTCAGGGGACACTCCTTGTCGTTGGCATCAATGGTCCACCCACTCTCTGGGTTGCAAAGCATCATGGTCCACCCACTCTATGGGTCGCAAACCACCTTCACGAGACCCACCCTTCATAGTGGCATCTCTGCCTATGACATCTCTCGAGCGCGATCTTCTCCGTCGTGTCATCTCTTCATGACACCCCAGGATTCTGCTCCTACCACCAAGGTCCATCCAGCTGCATTCTGCAACACCACGTGGCACATTCCCTCTGATACCACTTGTCACAGGCTGATCGTCTTAGCATAGTAGTTCGCATGTGTGACACCCTAGCCCCATCCAAAGCGGGTGGGGTTCAGCCATCCAGCTCTTCATATGAAGTGAGGTTCACTGGTTTCATCCAACTATGGACTCATCAGGAGAGTGACCCCAACTCCCAACTAGTGGTGTCAATACTGACACACATCATCCTCTACTTTGTCAGGGAGACTCTCACCTCTTCGATAGGGAAAAACTAGATGAACCGCAACTTTGACGTTCTTGTTGGTGTGGGATAGGACCCCCATGATTGGGTCGTGACATTCTCCCACCACCCCATGCACACTATCTTGCATGCAAGATTGTGGTCTTCGGTGTATCCGTGAAATGGTCTACTTCCAACTAATCGACTACCAAGCATGGCCTTAGGGGATGCTCCATGTCGTTGGTGTCAATGGTCCACCCACACTCTGGGTCACAAACCACCGTGGTCCACCCACTATCTGGGTCACCAACCACCTCCACGAGACCCACCCCTCATAGTGGCGTCTCTGCCTCTGACATCTCTCGAGCATGACCTTCTCTATCGTATCACCTCCACATGACACCCCTGGGACTCCGCTCCCACCACCAAGGTCCGTCCGGCAGCATTCTGCAACACCACGCGACACATTCCCTATGATACAACTTGTCACGGGCTGAGCGTCTCAGCACAACAGTTCACTCGTGCAACACCCTCAACCCCTCCAAGGCGGGTGGGGTTCATCTGTCCAACTCTACAATGATATGAGGTTCACCGGTTTTGTCCTGCCATGGACTCATCAGGAGAGTGGCCCCAACTCTTAAATAGTGGTGTCAAGACTGACACGCACCATCCTCCACTTTGTCGGTGCGACTCTCATCTCTTCGATAAGGACAAAGTAGATGAACCACAGCTTTGATGTTCTTGCTGGTGTGGGACATTCCCCCCATGATTGGGTCGTGACATTTTCCCACCATCATTCCATGTACACCCTCGTGCATGCAGGATTGTGGGCTTCTTTGTGTCTGTAAAGACCCGTAAAATTCAAGGAAATTTTTTTCTTAATTTTCTTGGAAATTTTACAAGAACGCGGTTTCTGACGGCAACTGATTCTGAGGCCCGGTGTGCCCGGAATCATTTTTCCGAAGATTAGCTCGGGTACGTTCAGTGAACGAACGAGCGAGTTTTTCTAACTTTTGAACCGGTGCTCGGAATCGAATTCTGAGGGCACCGATGGAATCACAGCGCCGGTATTTGCTTAGAAACGCCTTTTTCGGAGTTGTGTTTTCTCGGTTGTGGTTTTTAATTTTTGGGGTTAAGTTATGAAATAAAATAAAAAGGGGTGCGACAATTTTATTTTATTTCACTTTAAGCCGCTTAACCTAAGTTAAGCTGATATGGTGGGACCCACAATATCCTACCCACTTGGTAGGATATTTGTGAGGTGGGGCCCGCACGAGCCCCGCCGTTTATTTCCTTCTAAGTAACGCACCTGCAACCCCCCTTTTTAATGTAAGTCAAACCTTGCGTTTATTCTGGTTAAGAAACGCCCCACTAAATTGGGCAGTTAAATCGTTACAGTTAATTCATTGAATTAATTGTTCGTTTCTTATCTTTGGAATTTCAAATTCTTATGTTGATAATAAAATAAGAGGAGGACTTATTTTATTATTGTTGGGGTGTTGTGTTAAACCTTTGGGAGAAAAAAAAAAGAAGATTCTTCATTTTTCGACGAAGAACGCGAAGAACGCACCACCGCCAACGAAGAACGCCAACCTCTGACGGCGGACGACGGCGAGAGACACCTTCCTCGGAGATCACCTAATGCCAACGACGATCCTCTACTTCCACAGCGATCCTCTACTTTCGCGGCGATCCTCTTCTTCCGCGACGGTTAATTCCGCGACGAACGCTCGTTCAACGACAGCGTTGAGGTAGGGATTTATTTTTGTTTGTTAGTTCGTGAAATCTTTCGTCGCTTTCTACTTTCTTTTGAGCCACCTGTTATCGTGCTAACGGGAGGAGGTCGGACCGTACGAACACGACCGACGCTCCTCCCCTTTTTTTGGTTGTTGGTATTGTTGCGGCGAGCAAGGTAACGCGGTGCCGAAGCACCGCGCAGAAATTTGATAAGGAAAGGGGGGGAAGCGCGGCGCCATCGCGTCGCACCGTTGAAGACGAACCAAGACGCGGCGCCGTCGCGCCGCGCCGTTGAAGACGAACCAAGACGCGGCGTCGTCGCGCCACGCCGTTGAAAATGAACCAAAGATGTGGCGCCGTCGCGCCGCACCGGAGAACCACTAAAGCACTGCGGCCAAAGCGGGGTCGCGGCGGAGGGGCGCGGCGCCGTCGCGCCGCACCGGACGAACCAAGGTCGTGGTCGGTTCCGGGCCGCGGCGGAGCAACAGTTCCAGCGGCCGATACCGGGCCGCCGGTGTCGGAGCAAGGGGACCGGCCCTTGTCGGTCCCGTGGTGGCGCAGCCAGCCGGCCGGTGCGGGCCGGCCGGTTCGAGGAAACCGTCGGGGGTCGTAACCCCCGCCCGGCCAGCTGAGCGGCCCCATAAAGGGGTCGCGGTTTCCTTCACGCGGGGGCAGCGCCCCCCGCACCCAAAACGGCTCGGCCATTCGACCGAGCCCCTGGCCAGCGCGCCGCGCGCCGGGCGGCTGCCCTAGCCGGTCCGCCAGACCGAGCCAGTCGGGCCGAGCCGCGCCCCGCCGGGCCGGGCCGGGCCCCACCCAAGCGGGTCGGACCTGGTTCGGGTCGCCCCGGTTCGGGCCAACCCTGGGGGTATCGGGCCGGGTTGGACCGGACCCGAACCCCCTATTACCGAAGCTCTTTCGATCTGTTGCCCATAACTTCAGCTACGGGCCTCCGATCGACACACCATCAGTTACGATGTGATCCTTGGATCGAGACAGTCGTTTTGGTATATCGCACTCAAGGTTTCGGAGAACTTTGGGTTCGGCCGGGTTGGTTCGTACACAAAACCAACCGGGCCCTCGGAGCAAAAACGCTTATAACTTGAGCTCCGGACGTCTGATTGACGTGCCGTCAACTTTGATGGATTCCTCTAAGTGAGACGGATCTTTTGGCTTACTCCGCCCGAGGTTTGGACGCAGGTGGAGTACGGTCAGGTTGGTTTTGACATAAAAACCAACCGGGCCCCTGGGATGAAAAGGCCAATAACTCTCAGACCGGGCGTCCGATTGACGCGCCGTCTGTGGCGTTGAGTTCCTGTTGACGGTACAGAACTTTTGGATACATCAACTCTGGACTATGTATCAGTTGATGTATCAGCCTCTCGGATCGTGGAGCGGACCCTCCCGAACGAGCTTGCTGTGTGCGGAAACCCTAGAGCTGGCTGTGACTGCGATGGCGACGACGACTGTACAGAGATCCTCAGTGGATTCGACGACGACGACTACAACACTCAGCGGTCCTACGTGGATCAGTGTTACCGATCCTGTGTGGGTCCGATCCTGTGTGGGTCAGCGCTCAGCGGTCATGTGTGGGTCAGCGCCTACGGATCCTGTGTGAGTCTGATCCTGTGTGGGTCTGATCCTGTGTGGGTCTTTGCGGAGGTTAGTTACCTATCGATCCTGTGTGGGTCTGATCGTGGTTGAGGCTTGCAGAGAAGAACGGTACCTGGAGGTGGACCACTGGGCGGGACATACTCGAAGAGGACGGCTGGACCGAGGAGCTGTGGAGGCTATCTGTACTCACCCTTCAGGGGGGGACTTCCAGTGGATGGCTCGACGCCGCGGCTTTACTTTTCAGTTGTTGTTTTCCCTTTCCAGTTGTACTTTACTTTCAGTTTGGGTTTGTATACTGGCTCACTTACTTTTCTGCACTTACTGTTATACTCAGTTTTTACTTAGTGTTTACTTCTGCTTGCTTGCTCTGTGATGTTTGGTTACTTTACAAAGGCAATATCTTCCCTTTTTACCGGGAATTACGCGTTGGCGCTAGTCGCCAGCCCCTGGCCTATGGAAGGCGGACTTGGGGTGGTCACAGCACGGGCCCCGAGGACGGGTCGTGGCAGTATCCGCGAAATGGTTTGCTTCCAACTAACCGGCTACCAAGCATGGCCTTAGGGGACGCTCCTTATCGTTGGCATCAATGGTCCACCCACACTTCGGGTCACAAACCACCGTAGTCCACCCACTCTCTGGGTCGCAAACCACCTCCACGAGACCCACCCTTCATAGTGGCGTATCTATCTCTGACATCTTTCAAGCGCGACCTTCTCTGTCGTATCACCTCCGCATGACACTCTGGGACTCTTCTCCCACCACCAACATCCGTTCGGCAGCATTCTGCAACACCACGAGGCACATTCCCTCTGATACCATTTGTTACGAGCTGTGCGTCTAAGCACAACAGTTCGCCCGTGCGGCACCCCAACCCCCTCCAAGGCGGGCGAGGTTCAATCGTCCAGCTCTTCATATGATGTGAGGTTCAACGGTTTCGTCCTGCTATGGACTAATCAAGAGAGTGGCCCCAACTCCCATCCAGGGGTGTCAGGACTGACATTTACCATCCTCCACTTTGTCGAGGCGACTCTCATCTCTTCGATAGGGACAAACCAGATAAACCACAGTTTTGATGTTCTTGCTAGTGTGGGACATGACCCCCATGATTGAGTCGTGACATCCTGCTCCAATGCTCTGCTTCTGCTCGGTCGTCTAGTTGCTCTGTTCTCTATGTCCAGTGAACCTAGATGGAAGTGGTTGATCGATAACAATGGAAATGGAATGGACGAGTGGTGATGGGTGATCAGGCGGTGTGAATGGATCTCTAAAGTGGTCGTATATGATGTGCCCTTGGTGGTACTCTCCGATCTTCTAGAATGTGCAGGAGATGAATCATCAATGCGTTTTCCTACCTCTCCTGCTTCTAGAGTCTTCCTGATTCTCCCTATTTGCGTCATAGCTCACGGATCACTTACTTAGCCTTCATGTGACACTTTCACAATGAATCCTCCTCCCTATGTTCTCTAATAGAATCCACATCCTGGCCATCATGCATGATCTCCCCCTTGAAAATAAAAATCCACAAAAGTAGCGTTAGCACTTTAGAATTAAACTATTATTAGTTTATCATTATTTACAAATGAATACTTAAATATATAATCACATACATCTATAATCACAATTATAAATATACATACATACATACATACATATATATATTAATTATATTTATTAGAAGAAATTATTATTACTAATATATGTATATATATTATAACTAGTATATTTATTTATTAACATCTACTATTGTAAAAAGTAATTATATATATATATATATTATTAATATATGTATTATTATTATAAATTGAATGATATTATATATTCCATTATATTAGTATTATATATAATATACTAAAACAAAAGGGAAAAATCGAAAATGAGGGGGAGGGGGGTTTCTGGTGGACAGATTAGGGGGAGGGCTGTGAGAAGAGAAGAGGGGAAATGGGGGGGGGGGTGTTATGAGGTGGATTCCGTGGTAGAGTGGAAGGTCGCCCGTGGTTCGGATTCATAGGGTCTTCACAGCGGCGCTTCAGGTGAGCGGTGGAGCTTCTGATGAGCGGCGGCCCAGACACTTCTTCAACGGAGGTGTGCGGCTACACCGGCGGTGCTGCTGCAACGAGGTGCAGATAATGTAGTGAACGGCGCGGCGAGGAGTTTCGGGAGGCATGGATCTTCTTATGTGGGTTCAGACGAGCTTCAGATCTGCTATGATCTGATTTGCGAGTTTTGATTGAATCTTGTTTGCGGATTTGAGATTTTGATCTTGCAGGTTCGAAAACAAATTAATTTAAAATAATAATAAATTAATCGGTTTGCTTAAATTAATTAACCCATTAATAAATTAAATAATTAATGAAGTTAAAGAATTAAAATAAAAATAAAATATTACTAAGTATTAAATTTTTTAAATAATATAATTAAATTGTTGAGAATAATTTAATTAATTAAAGCGTCAAAAACCAATGTGAATTATTTTTTAAGAAAAGAATTAATTAAATTAAATAATTAATAAACCAATTATTTTGAAATTCAAAAGACATGGAAAAAATAAAAGAATAAAAAGGATGAAAAATTATAATTTTAAAAAACAAAAGAAAAAAATTACAGCAGAATGAATTATTCTATTTTAAAATTAATCAAATTGACAAAAATAATCAATAAAATAAAATATTTTAACACTAAAAACATATTTTGAACATAATGTACAAAGTTGACAACAATTTGTAATTATTTTACAAAAAAATACAATTTTAATAATAAAAAGAGAACGAAAAGGGAAAAATAATGTGGTAAACATAAATGAAAAAAAGTCCTATCAGAGGGAAAATGTGTTTCTACCATAGAATATTTTTAGGATGCTTTTGATGCTAAAATTATTCTATTGCACATTAAGTAGACCGCACAATAGTCTGGCGGACATTCTAAAACAACCATGATGAAAGTGATACCATCATTTTTAAAATATAATGTTTATAACAAATCTATTTATATGAAAAATATATTATTAAATTCAAAATTTGTAAAAATATGGATTCTAAAAAAGGATGGGTAGCCTAACACTATATCCACAGTGAATAAAGGAGGAGTATATAAGCTGGCTCCCTAATGAGATCCAAACTAGTGTTGAAGAAAATAGAAAAATAATTTGTTTGAAAATTTGAATTTTTTTGGAAGTAAGCTATTTTGAAGAGAATATCAATGTTTTTGTGGAACTTTTTGGTGTTGTATTACATTGGGGTATTGTTTATGGGATTTTTGGAGGAATCAATTAATCATAGAAGTATAATGGAATCCTATTTCAAGGGAGAGAAGGTATGAAATGACGTGATAATGATAAACTAAGATATATGTTTATAATTAATATAGATTTGAAGTTATTAAACATTCCTAGGGTATGTGAAATGTGTGTGGTCACAATTATTATGTATTTCCATAGTAACATGAATTAAATTCATATGAGAAAAGAAAAAGACAAATTATTTTGAATAATGATGTGATATCCTAGGGATAAAAGATAATGAAAAATGAATACCGGATAGCTCCCATGTAGTTTCAAAGGAAGAATGAGTTGGCCTTAGACTACTGGGTTAATGAATAAAAGTTTCAATGTAGATTCATAAATTTTAAGAGGTTTTATACATCCAAAGGATCATATGTGATAAAAGGAACCGTTAACAATCAATGCATATAACCAAAATTTTCTTTTAATGTACCCAAATCCTGTTTAGTTATTTGGATAGAAGATTAAAAGAGGAAAATTAATATGGAAGAGTATTAAGAAAAATAATGTAAAAAAAGAAAAGAATATGGTCCACATGAAGATCTTTATTTTAATGAATGGATATCAAAAAATGAAAAAACAAGAGTCTTAGAAGAGCTGTGTGTTAGGTGCAACAGGGAAAGAAAAAATTCCAATGGTTTTGGGCAATACACTCAACATAAGAATAAGATTTAAAGGGGATTAATATTACATTAAGAATGTATTCTCATGAATAGAAAGGATCCCAACAAAAATAATATGGAAATATGAAGCGATTTATTATTTAAAAATCTAACATAAATAAGATAGCCAGATGTTGAAGCATGAAAGCTAGGAAGAATGGAGAATCTTGGTTTAAAAAATTCTATGAACAATGCCCTTTAAATTAAGGGGAACAAATATTTACCTTATTACCTTACCTCATTGTTTTTTATTTGTACTTATAAATAATTCAATTCAAGGTAAATCATTGATCTCGGGGGAACCTGAGAATAAATTAAGGAGGTCAAAATAGGGAAACTTTTGAAGAAGAAACTATCATAAAACGTTATCTTCGGTGGTAATCTAAATAAAATCTATTGAAAAGGTAGTCATTATTGACGATCATGTGTTCTATCAAATATTGACAACAAATTGAAACAATCCATTTAGGTGAGTTCTCTACTTGGGACTTATTACAAATATTTTAATGGAAGAGTTCCACCATTATAAAGTTTATGATAAATGTTTCCTTGAAGGGGAGATTGGTGAAGAATAAAGATGAAGCCTCAAAAGTTATTTAAAATTAAAATCTATATATTGTAGATATTACTTGATCACATTTCATTGAAAAGGGATTCTTACTTATTCTCTCATCCTAGATAGAAAAATATCATAATCAAATATTAATGGCGAATAAATTTATTCCATCAGTGAGATAAATTAGAAAATTTGAAGAATATTCATATATGTTTTCAATATATAAATCCCGTATATTTTTACATAAATTCACTTGAAAATATATATATGAATTGGTATCAATTGGTTATATCAACATAAAATTAGCAAGATAACATTTATAAATGATAATATGTTTCTCATTTAAGCAAGTATCAAATTTATTTGAAAATTGAAAACTTTTTTAAAATCAAAAACCCTTTTTTCTATACCCTACATGGATCATGTAAACATTGTTTGGAATGGTTGATGGGACATTGTTTATCCTTATATTGATACCACATTTCTGATTATTATTTTTCTCCTTAATGGGAAGAGAATGTGAAAGAATGATTAATGAGAAAGGAGGAGAGAATGAACATTACTAGCATTGGAGTATCATTTTATGAGTGTATTGGGAACATATGAAAGAGAGAGCTTATTGAGTCCACTTTGTGTCTATTGTGTTTTTTTCAATGGTTTTAAATGAGATTTATGTACCTATGATGTTGATTCAAAAATGGGAGAAATAATATTTTATGTGAATAAATTGACATGGAAGTAAATTGAAGTACCCAATAAATGTTTGAAGAAGGGTTCCTGAGAAGGTTTCTACTAGTAAAATATTTTTCTTAACAATATGAATACGAAAATGGAAGAAGTTATTTCTTTTGGAGTTTTTATTAATAATTCATACTAACGGAAAATTAGTTTGATAATTTTGTTTACCTTGGGTAATTTATAATTGTATGGTCTATATATCTTTGACGAAGACTAAAAAGGAATATATTTATTATTATTAGATTGAAAAGACAAATAATATTTTGGAAAAAGTTTAGATGATGATTGAGGATATTAAATGAAGATAAGGATTATAGAAGGATGGATTTAGGGATCTTGAGTTAGGGACTGGTATTATTTTAAAACATTTTGGGTAAATTCTGAATTCCAAGGACTAATTTATAAGATCTATATAAACATCAATATTATTTTCTTAAGGATCTACATGTATAACATAGTGGAATAATGAAAGTATTTCTTGTGTGTTAAGAACTATATTCATAACATTTGTGTCTTTTAGGGGGACCACCTATCTAAAGTGTATTTTTTATAATAACATTTATTGGTGACTGGTTCATATGCTCCCCTGTGAAGCTCTTTAAGCATGTTAGATTCATTGCCCACAATGTTAATCCTTGATAGGTGAAATATTGGCTATTGGGACTAGCAACACCAAGGTGGATCAAGAATTTGATTTTTTTTTAAAAATTATTATTAATAGTCAATGTCAAAAAATTCTTATAATGACCACTGAATGTGATCCATGGAATTTATAGCGTCTGATAATTTCTATCCTTAGGTTTCACTAAGATTGGGTCACTGACTAATGCATGGGAAGTTGAATTTTACATTTTCACATGTTTCATGATACTAAGATTAATTATAAAAATAAATTATTATTTATCATTTCCTCTAAAATTCAATGATATGCATAAAATATTCCATGTTTCTACACTATGGAAATATATTCCTAACTCGATGCCCAATATTTGATATGATGATGTTGAGCTTGTAGTAGTTGAATTCTATACATATAATCTTATAAGTATCATTAGTTAGAGTGAAAATTTGTTTCATTGAAGGTTGATACATCTTTCCTACACCATTGGTAGCATGTAAAGCTCCAAGAAGACACTTGGGACTGGGACATTGTGTTGAAGGCTTAATGGATTCAATTATTTCCTCTATAAGTTAATTATTATTTAATGTGGATAAGATGATCAGTGGTGGGTTGGTTGTAAAGACATTTATCTTATTGGTTAATTTTATATTTAATTTAGATCACTAAATTCATCTATAAGTTTCTTTTCAAATTCACATGGTGTTGGATAAGGATAGAGGATGCTTGGTGGAAAATTGGAATAATTGGGTGTTGGTACCTTGGTTCTTACTGCATTGCGAACCGGGTGGAAAAAGAGGATATATTATGGAATTATAGTGTATTCATGCCTAATATATTCTCCAAAAGGAACCTATATAAGTTTAAATAGGTATATGATGGACCAATGGGTGTATTTTTTCATTTGGTACAATTTTTTCATTAAACCTAATAAATCGGTCCCTCAAACACCTTAATTGTGATATTTCACCCAAATTTTTGACCATTTTATTCTATTTGGATCTCCCATATTATAATCATATATCATAGTTTTATTGACCTATATCCTTGTAATTTACTCCATTAGGTTGGTCATAGAGGATCTTATTATGAAAGGAATGGTTTGGTATCCCACATAGTATTGTTGTTCCTTATATTTATAATTATATGGAGGTATAATTAGATCCTTTACAATTCTAGGCATTGAAAACCTACTGAATTTATTGAACATCCATCAATATAGCTGCTACCATATTTCTACATAGATTAATAAAATACATTCTTATGGTTTTAATTTTTGGATATTTTCTTATTTAATATAGGAGGTGTAAACTCTAAACCGTACACACTTTAGTTTGGTATATTTGTTTAGGTGGGGAAATCCCCCAAAACTATAGACTTGATAGAGTGTACCAAATTTATTTTTGGTAATATTGTTCATACTATCACACACATAGTGATTTATCCTCTAAATGATTAAGGGTTCATTGATCCCATTAAAATAAATTTCATCAGATGAGGATTTTTTCCTAAAATAGTATCATGGATGAAAGTAAATTTCATGGGTTGATGTTTTTTGATATTACCATGTTATAATGGAGTTATTATAATTCTACATTTCATTTTACATGATATAAAATGGACTAAAATACACTTTAATACATTAATGTTTAATGAGGCAAGAAAATGTATGTAATGACCCAATGTTTTATCAGTGGAAATTAATTTCTTATAAACATCTCATATAACCACATGAAATCACAACATAATGAACAACTAAGTTCTTTGTGAACTTTAAACATAATTTTTTCACTTCTGTGTTTGTAATTTTGAAAATTTAACATACATGGTTGTGATTAGTAAGTTATTTGGAGTCTGATAAGAAAAACTTAATTTTTGGTGAATAGTAACCTACCCTTATTAACAGTAACATACACTTATGAATAGTGATATAACATAATGAATATTATCCTTACTTGTGATAGTATATAAATAAGATTTAAGTGAAAGTATGATGTACCTATATTTTAGAATAAGTAATGAAATGTTTTAAAAATAGTTTTTCAATAATTTTTTTAAATTAAATATTAAATTAATCATATTTAGAAAATATTTTTTGAAAAATGGAATTCATTTTTGAATTCTACACATCAAAAAATGGTTGGAGTGAATTTTTGAGATTTTTCTGAAATACTTGATTTTTTGATGAATAGTAAAATACGGTAATTCAGAATAAATGCTAAAACCAGAATTTCGGCATCATGCTTGAGTCATGGATGATGTAATTGTCCATTTGTTCGAACTCACATGGAACTATTACTATTCTTGGTCATGAAATCATCACTATTTCTGGTCATGATGTAAATTAATAAACTAATGATTACAAAATTATGAAAACCCTCCTCTCCTCCACTATAAACCCCCCTCACCCCATCTTTTCTTCACTCCTCTCAAGCCTTGTGACTTGCCAATATTCTACCCAAATATCTTCCTATGATCCCCCCACGTCCAAAGGCCCCTAGTATCTTCAAAATACCCAAACCTCTCCCCTTAAGCGGTTCTCAAAGGAGGTAAACTCAAGAGGTAAATTCATCTTTCCAATTCTTTCAATTCTTTTATGTTCTTTTCTTTTCTGGTTTTTTTCCTCACCTCACTTCACCCAAATGGTATGATAAATCTAGTAGAATACATGTACTGGTATTCTATTATGTTAATGAGATAATTCTTTATCTTCTCTCATTTCCCCACCTTTTATTTGAAAGAAATGAAAGCACTATTGGAGTTGTGTTAATTTAGCACATTCAAGGACAACAGTTTATAAATTTATATTATAATATTTAATTATGGTTATGAAACCATTTTTTTTATGGTTGGAATAGATTGTTATATATCCTAGTAAAGGTTCTATAATCCTTTTGTACAAATAGTATTATGTTATAAACCAAAACAAGTTCATTGTAATCAAACCCACCGATTAACCAAAACGGTTATCACTAAAGTTTTATATAATAATTCATCTTCACTCCTAATAACCAAATAAATTTTTATAACCATTTCATCTCCTAGATTTTCACTAATATCATACAAATCCAATTCTGGAAAACCCCTTTCATCTTACTTGTTTATCCAAACATGAATATAAGTGAACCGATCATTAAAACCAAGTAAGCAAACATACCCGAATAATGAAATTGAATCTCATAACCAATCAAAATGATCATGAATGATCTTAGAAATGTTTATAATAAATCATTTTTATATATAATAGGTTATTAAATTATTAATTAATGAACCTAATTTTATTTTTCAGGTCATTAAGTTCAAGCAAAGATCACCATCAGACTTAAGGTAAGGGATCCTTTCCATTTCACTCTTAATCAAGATGTCCACTATACTATGCCATTTTATGTGTAATCCCTAATGATGGGGGTATAATTACAAACCTCCCCCACACTACTCTCAGGATGTATAAAAAATGATAAACCCCTTTTCTCTCTCATCATGCCCTCTTAGGTACACCCGACACCATGCTGATAAACCGTAACGAATTCTACCCGAACCTTCTTTATTCTTTCGGGTTGCCTTATCTTTATTTATATAAAAAAGGAGTTATCTAATATTTTTATGTACATATTATAAATTCTGTTTAGTTTTAAAAAATTCATTTATGAATACCCTTTCATCACTCTGTTTTGGGGATATACATGTTTTTAAAAGATTCCCTCATAACTTTCTGATAAGCAAACCTATTTTAAGGGAACATCCCAAATTTTTTCCCAATCTCAAGTGAACTCTATCCCCTTTTTTTATGACACCATTGTCTTTATAAAATCATTATTTTTATTATGCAAACATTCTTGGTTCAATTCTTGTTTTATATAAAATATTTTTTTCTTTTCTACTTTAAAATCTCTATTGTATTTTCCTTAAAACCACACAAAAATGTTTTAATGCTAATGTTTCTCAAATACACTTCTTATATGTTGTCACTTATATTTGAAATTTCTTACCATGTTATAAGTCTATTTTACCTTATGAACATCCATGTATGTTATAATCCTTTTATTTCATGGACACTTTCATGATACGCCCATTGGTTATGCTTTATGTCATGATTATGGTACCCAATTCTTTCTATGAGTACCCTAATGTTTATGTATGGTTACTTATGTATGATTATTTATGTGGAAAGAATATTCATGATAAAGTTGAGATGGGTGCATCCAGATAGTGCTCCAATGCATTGGGTAAAGTTAAGTCTCTTGAGATACGATGTGAAACAAGATTGTCAGTTAGCCTCGACCTGTACTACTATGGGAAATGGGATTGGTGGTTTTCCTTGACTCATACTAAAGACATGTTTTATGTTTCTGCCACATTTACATGATTCTGTGTTTATATGATCCCATATTTATGTGATATGATTTCATATGTTCCATGCTTTTTGATATCATTATGGCATGCCTCCTAACTCACTTTCTTAAGTTGTATCCTTATGTTCATTCCCTTACTAGGCTTTTTAGATCATCCCTTTGTTCATGTGTTCCCTAGGGTACCCTATGAAGATGTAATTGCTCAACGAAAGTTAGGAGATCTTTATGGATATTAAATAAAGAAGTGCTTTTTTAGACCCATGTTTTATGTTTTAGGTACCAAGTCTTCCAAGGCACAAGAATTAACGATCCTTGGCTTGTACTCTGATGTATGATTATTCTTAAAATCATGTAATGTTATGTAAAAAGGATAGGGTCTCTAAAGTTGGTATGAGAGGATGTTCTAGTTATTTTTGGAGATTAAAAATAGAGATCCTTAGTAAGAACCTTAAGTATGAGACTAATTATAAGGAAACACCCCTATGTTTTGGTAAGTATAGAGTAAGTGGTTTATCAAGAAAATACATCCCTGTCTTGATACAAATAGGTAGAGGCAGCTTTGGAACATATGTACCTAGGAGTGAAAACTCTAACAAGGAGTTTCGGGTTTGACCTGGGGTATCCTGGGACACAACAACGGGTCTTGCTTCACTCTTGGTTTGACACTCCCAGGGTGTAACGACCCAAATTTTCATTAATGGAAACCCCTCTTGATCTAATTAAATGTCTATTTATGTAAAATGTTTATATAAAATGTCAACTTCTTTGGTTTAATGTTAATAATTTTGAACGTTGCTAATATATCCGTTGAACAGTGATCACATGATTAGTATAAATATAGGGCTTTAACAAATCCAATTTACTTAGACAAAAGAAGCGATGACCTCATCCAGTAGAATTTCTCCATACGAAGCCAATTTGTCGGAGCTCGTAAAAGAGGTGGCGTCCTTGGGTTTTTCTCTTGACCAAGCCCAAGCTGAGCTTCCTCATGTCAATCTTGAACGGGACCGTCTACGGGAAAATTGGAAGTTGTTAGAGATTACCACTCGAGTGATGTTATCTGAGCCACCCCAAGAGTCTCTCACCATCACACACCTTACCCTCAGGTCTAATGCGACTGTTTTAAGGGGTTATGTAACAAATCTCTATTACTATGTTCATGTACATTATTTTTGTATATAATAATGAATATACTTTCTTGTCATTATTGATACATTGTAAATAGTGTTTAAAGTACAAATAGTGTTTTTAGTTGTTATTTAATTAAGAATTATATTTTATTAAATTAAGGGATTTTTTGAATTAAATAATATTTTAATAAAATATTATTATAATTATTAAATTAATTTTTATTAAATATAAATGATCTTATAATTTTATGAATGCAATTGTAATTTTTATTAAGGGTTGAAAGCCATTTTTTTCAAAACCAGTGAATTTTCGATAAATGTAGGTTTTTATTTTAAAAGTGAAAATTAACATATTTAGAAAATTATTTAGATAAAATAAATGTTATTTCTGTAATCAGGACATCGAAATTATCCAACAGTGAATTTTTCATAATTTTCTGAGACAGTCAAATTTTTGGGTAAAAATTAAATGCCGTTTAAATATATAATGTGTTTTATGACATCATAATGACCTAATAGTTATGTAATAAAATACTATAAGAATTATGTTCGGCCAATATATGTTTTACCATTAAAATACTATGATTTTTGGGTTGGTTTGACTTATTTTTAAAAAGCATTAATGGACCCCTCAAGACTTATTAAACATCTTGTCTTTTTAAATTATTTTCCATTGGAGTGTGACTCACCTCCACATAAGCAACACCATTATTTTAAGAAGTTAAGACTTTGGCCTTATAAAATATTGTTTTTATATCCCCTTTTCCAAAAAATATGGGCAAAAACCATGAGCTGATTTGTGGTTTGGATTAGTTTAATGTAAGGGGTCCCAAACCTAAATAATAAAGAATTCATTCACCTTTCCTATATAAACCCACCCAAGATCCCACTTCCTCCTCACTCAAAGACTTTGGAGTTAGTCCAACCTCTACCCTACTCTCTCTAGAATCCTCACAAGGTTCCCCAAGCTCCCAAGAAGCCTCTCTCAAGCCTCTCTCAAGCCTTTGGAAGCACACTTCCAAGTAAGGGTTTTTCTTCCTTTCACTTTTTGGTCCAATTTTCTTAATATTGTTATGCCCTTTTAATTTCAATTATAAATGCTGGGTTATGGTTTTACACCTCCCCCATACTTCCCTCTTATTGTTTGAATGATGGGAGCCCCCCTTTCTCTCTCATTAAATGCCTCCCATGTACACCCGTTACTTTGCCGAAATTCCGAAAGAAACTTCTCTCTCCTCATTTACATTCAAGCAATACTTTTGTATCATGAATCTAAATTCCATTACAATTTTTGGGACATGTATGCCCCCCTTACTGTCCATTTCATGTAGATACGATGAGACACCCCTTTCTATCTCATCAACCATTTTTATGAATTCTTATATCACGCCGTTACGCTGCCGAAATTACACCGATTTTCTAAGCCAATGCCATTGTGTAGTGAATACCATGCCCATTTATCCATCAAGGGTATTAAACTTCATGGACATTTACTTATTGATTATAAAGTTTCATTCCACATTTTTTTCATGGAATGAATGATTATGTTTTATGAATCCATGTTTTGTGATCCATGTGACACACTTATACATGAAATGAAATGTTTAAGAAAGTTGCGCCCTTATAGCGCTCCAATGCATTGGGTAAAGTATAGTATCATGATATGTCATGTGAAATTAGTGTTGACTCATGCTAATTCAAGTTCAATGAGGGTTTAATTGTGTTTCATGTGCAATGAGGATTTACTCATTCTCTATGTGCGATGTGCCTTGGCTCATGCTAATTCCATGTTAAGTGTTGTTGCCACATTTCCATGTTATGATTATCATGCTTTATCATGCCTTTATGTTCATGTTTCTCTTGTGCTCCATTGATATTCCTATTGTCTAACATGTATTGTACTCCTCATGTATTCCATGTTTATTCCCTTACTGGGCTTTATAGCTCACCCCTTTTCTTATGCATGTCCTCAGGTTCTCCCATGCAATGCTAAGTACGAGGGAATGTATTGGTCATGTAAAGGAAGTTTTCAATAAAGATGTTGTATTTTATGTTTTAAGTTGTTATGTAATGATCCTAAGCCCCAAAGACACTAGACCTCTCGATCATCCATGTTGTATCAAGTGAATAGTTTATGAAATAAATCATGTTTACGTTTATAATAAAAGAAGGGTTGTCATAGTTGGTATCGGAGGATAGGTTTAGTTATTTTTGGGATTAGGATTAGAAAACCCTAGTAAAACCTTAGAGACAAGACTAAGTATAATAAAAACATCCCTAAGTTTTGGTAAGTACTGAGTAAGTGGTTTATCAAACAAATACTTCCCTGACTGGATACGAGCAGGTAGAGGCGGCTCTGGCACAGATGTATCCTAGGGGTAAAACCCGAAAACACCGCTTTGAGCTAGAATCGAATGGGAACTGGTGCACAACAATGAGCTTTGCTGCACTCTTGGTTACGAAACTCCCGGGGGATATGTTTTGATAAATTCACAAACTTAGTATGAACCCTTATTAAGGGAATAGAAAAATTCCCCTTAGAATATATGTTATAAAGTAGATCATGAAAATCATAGATTGAAGCATATAGACTCATGAGTTAAAGAAATAAAAGTTTATTTATAAGTCATCAACTTTTGTCTTTGGGTTACCCTTCACGTGTTACCCCCGTAACTTTCCTTTTATTCCAGCCAATGGCCGGTAATATGAGGACTCGGGCTAACAACCAATGTGAAGATCAGTGTGATGACTGTACTAATGAGATGCCCAATCCAATGGGAGCGGGAATCACGAACTTTGTCATGCTTCTCTCTCGACTAACTCAAACTTTGAATAGAAACACAGGTCAAGAGGAATGTCAAAACCCCCCTAAGAAGGAACAAGTCACTATCAAGATCTTCATGAGACAAAGGCCTCCTACTTTTAGCGGATCATCTGATCCCACGATCACTGAAAAATGGATCAACTCCATTGAAAAGATCTTATCCATCCATCAATGTTCTGAACAAGAGAAGGTTCTCCTGGAGGCTTATCGTATGGAGGGTGAAGATGATCAATGGTGGACATTGATAAAAAATATGAAGCCTGAGGAGGAGATCGAGGTGTTGGAATGGAAGGATTTCCGGAAGATGTTTTTCGATAAATATTTTCCGCGCACCCTCCGGCTTAAGATGGAAAGGGACTTCCTTTCCCTCAAGAAAAAAGAAGAAGAATCTGTTGGAGCGTACGAGGAAAACTTCACAAGGCTTGCACGATACACTTCCATCTTTGTCGTTACCTCTAAATGCAAGGTTGAACACTTCTTTGGTGGGATGAAGCCTAGCCTGCGGAAAGCATTAGCGATCCATGACTTCGAAAGCTATGAAGAAATTGTCCGATGTGCCCTCAAAGTCGTAATGGAGATCGGGGAATCACAGGGGTATCATGGATAAAAGAAGCGTAAGGTGGAATTCAATGCGGCGGTCCGATGGATAAATCCAACAGTGCTAAGAAGATCCAGCACCCCACTTGCCAAAAGTGCAGAAAGAAGCACCCTGGAAATTGCCTCAAGGGGACGAGGAAATGCTTTAGGTGTGGAAGAGAAGGGCACCTAGCTGTTAACTGTCGGCAAGAAAGACCCACGAATGTGACAGAGGAGAGGAACGCTCCATTCGAACCTCAACGCATGGTTCATTGCTACAACTACAAAAAATCGGGGCATCTTGCAAATCAGTTCCCTAATCCAAAGGTTTTCAGAGGCAACCAACAACCTTCAAGGCAGAAAGGAAGAGATTTTTCCATCACTTCTGCCAAAGTGAACCCCGAAAACAAAGTGGTGATAGGTACGCTAGTTATTCATTAAAGAATAGCGAATGTAATTTTTGATTCAGGTTCTACGCATTCTTTTATATCTCTAAAGTTTAGTAGAACAATCCCAGCACCACCACAAATCATGGAAGTGAAGATGTCGGTGAGTACGAAAAATGGGGTAATCATTGTATCCCATGAATATAACTCCTCCCCTGTCATAATCCGTGGATTTAATTTCCCGGTGAACCTCGTCATACTCCCTCTAGTGTAATTTGATGCAATTCTTAGCATGGATTGTCTTTCCTTATATAGAGCCAACATAAATTGTCGGGAGAGGGAAATCACACTCCATATGGAGAATCGACCCCCGATTCTTTACAAGTGTAAGGAGGAAGATGAATCTCCTTTAGCTCCATAATCTCAAGAATGGATATTACTACCCTATGATCATGAGTATCTACTCAGATGATTGAGTCCAAGTAAGAAACTATCCTTGAAGAAATGCCTATTGTGAGGGAATTCGCTGAAGTGTTTACCGAGGAACTATATGGTCTTCCTCCTAGAAGATATGTTGAATTCTCAATTGAACTTATACCAGGGGCGCTACCAATATCCAAGACTCCATATAGAATGGCTGTCGTGGAGTTTGAAGAGCTGAAGAAACAAATACAGGAGAATCTGGATAAAGGGTTTATACGCCCAAGTGCTTCACCATGGGGTGCACCAGTCCTCTTCGTCAAGAAGAAGGATGGGTCAATGCGGCTTTGCATCGATTATCATGAACTTAAAAGAATCACGATAAATAACAAGTATCCTCTACCACGGATCAATGAATTGTTCGATCAACACAATACTTATCCATGATAGATTTGCGGTCGGGATATTATCAAGTAAGGGTGAAGAAGGAAGATGTCCCCAAGACTACTTTTCAAACAAGATATGGGCACTATGAATTCAAAGTAATGAATTTCAGACTCACCAATGCTCCAGCAATCTTCATGGACTTGATGAATAGAGTCTTTAGAGATTACCTAGAAAAATTTGTGGTAGTATTTATAGATGATATTCTAATATACTCCAAAACCAAGGAGGATCATGAGAAGCATTTAAGAGCAGTACTGGAGACTTTGTGTAAGTAGAATCTCTATGAAAAGTACAACAAGTGTGAGTTCTGGTTGAAGGAAGTATCATTCTTGGGCTATATCATCACAAGCAATGAAATATCTGTGGATCCCTCCAAAACAGATGTAATTGAGGGATGCCCAAGGCCAACATCGGTAATGGACATCCGTAGCTTCTTGGGGTTAGCTAGATATTATCAACGATTTGTGAGAAATTTCTCATGATTGTCCAACCCTATTACCAAACTAACTCAAAAGGGAGTAAAATTTTCTTGGAGTGATAAATGCGAAGAAAGATTCAAGGAGTTGAAAAAGAGGCCTATCACTGCGCCCATGCTCACTTTACCCACAAGTGGGGAAGTTTTGTGGTATTCAGTGATTCTTAGAAGAAGGGCTTAGGATGTGTGCTGATGCAGAATGATAAAGTGATATCCTATGCCTCAAGGCAGTTGAAAATCCAGGAGCGAAACTATCCAACGCATGATCTGGAGTTTTCGGCTGTGATCTTTGCCTTGAAAATCTGGCGACATTATCTCTATGGGGAGAAATGTGAGATATATACTAACCACAAGAGTCTTAAATATATAGTCACACAGAAAGAGCTTAATATGTTCCAGAGAAGATGGATAGAGCTCATCAAGGATTATGACTGTTCAATACATTACCACCCTAGGAAAGTGAACAAGGTGGAATATTCCCTAAGTAGAAAGGACTCAGTGATTCTATCAATGATGAGAATTGAGAAGGATCCAATCTTCTTAGACTTGATGAATATGGACATGAGAATCATAAAGAAGGGAACATCATCAATCCTTTCACAAATGATTGCTCAACCCTCTCTTTTAGAAAGGTTAAAGGATGCTCAAAAGGATGATGTGCGAATTCAAGAAAAAGTGGAAGCTATCGAAAAAGGGAAATACTCGGAGTTTAATGTTAATGAAGAAGGAATTGTGTAATTTGGGAAAAGACTATGCGTTCCATCAAGTCCGAAGCTGAAGAAGGTACTTTTGGATGATACCCACAGTTCAAATTTCTCTATCCACCCAGGGAGCACAAATATGTATCGAGATCTTCAAGAAAACTTTTTGTGGGATAATATGAATAAGGATATCGCTGAATATACATCAAAGTTCCTGGTGTTCTAGCAAGTGAAGGTAGAGAGGCAGAAGTCTAAGGGGATGATGCAACCATTACCCATACCAGAATGGAAATGGGAGAACATCACCATAGACTTCATCACCAGACTTCCAAGGACATCCAAAGGTAGCAATGCTATCTGGGTTGTGGTGGATCTTCTTACAAAGACTGCACACTTCATTGCTATTCAAGAGGATTTCTCATTGGATCAACTAGAACAGATATATATCAGGGAAGTGGTAAGGCTTCATGGAGTACCACTATCTATTGTGTCTGACTGAGATCCAAGATTCACCTCTAAGTTTTGGAAGAGTCTTCAACATGCTCTGAATACTGAACTGAACTTCAGTACGACCTATCATCATCAAACTGATGACCAATCTGAGAAGACTATCCAAACACTTGAGGACATGTTGAGAGCATGCTCTGATGTATGATTATTCTTAAAATCATTTAATGTTATGTAAAAAGGATAGGGTCTCTACAGTTGGTATTAGAGGATGTTCTAGTTATTTTTGGAGATTAAAAATAGAGATCCTTAGTGAGAACCTTAAGTATGAGACTAATTATAAGGAAACACCCCTATGTTTTGGTAAGTATAGAGTAAGTGACTTATCAAGAAAATACATCCCTGTATTGATACAAATAGGTAGAGGCATCTCTGGAACAGATGTACCTAGGAGTGAAAACTCTGACAAGGAGTTTCAGGTTTGACCTGGGGTATCCTGGGACACGACAGTGGGCCTTGCTTCACTCTTGGTTTGACACTCCCAGGGTGTAACGACCCAAAGTTTCATTAATGGAAATCCCCATTGATCTAATTAAATGTCTCTTTATGTAAGATATTTATATAAAATGTCAACTTCTTTGGTTTTATGTTAAGAATTTGGACCGTTTCTAATATAGTCGTTGAACATTGATCACATGATTAGTATAAATATAGGGCTTTAACAAATCCAATTTACTCAGACAAAAGAAATGGTGGCCTCATCCAGTAGAATTTCTCCATACGAAGCCCATTTATTGGAGCTCGGAAAAGAGGTGGTGTCCTTGGGTTTCGATCTTGACCAAGCCCAAGATGAGCTTCATCATGTTAATCTTGAATGAGACCATCTACGGGAAATTCGGAAGTTGATAGAGATTACCACTCGAGCGATATTATCTGAGCCACCCCAAGAGTCCGTCACCATCACACACCTTACCCTTAGGTCTTATACGATTGTTTTAAGGGGTTATGTAACAAATCTCTAGTACTATGTTCATGTACATTATTTTTGTATATAATGATGAATATACTTTCTTGTTATAATTGATACATTGTAAATATTTTTTAAAGTACAAATAGTGTTTTTAGTTATTACTTAATTAAGAATTCCATTTTATTAAATTAAGGGATTTTTTTAAATTAAATAATATTTTAATAAAATATTATTATTATTAAATTAATTTTTATTAAATATAAATGATCTTATAATTTTATGAATGCAATTGTAATTTTTATTAAGGTGTGAAAGCCATTTTTGTCAAAACCCTTGAATTTTCAATAAATGTCGGTTTTTATTTTAAAAGTGAAAATTAACATATTTAGAAAATTATTTAGATAAAATAAATGTTATTTCTGGAATCAGGATGTCGAAATTATCCAATGGTGAATTTTTCATAATTTTCTGAGACAATCAAATTTTTGGGTAAAAATTAAATACCGTTTAAATATATAATGTGTTTTATGACATCATAATGAACTAATAGTGATGTAATAAAATACTATAAGCTTTATGTTTGAAAAATATATGTTTTACTATTAAATTAATGTGATTTTGGGTTTGTTTGACTTATTTTTACAAAGCATTAATGGACCCCTCAATACTTATTAATCATCTTGTCTTTTTAAATTATTTTCCATGGGAGTGTGACTCACCTCCACATAAGCAAAACCATTATTTTAAGAAGTTAGGACTTTGGATATATAAAATATTGTTTTCCTCTCCCCTTTTCCAAAAACTATGGGCAAAAACCATGAGCTGATTTGTGGTTTGGATTAGTTTAATGTAAGGGGTCCCAAACCTAAATAATAAATAATTCACTCACCTTTCCAATATAAACCCACCCAATCTCCCACATCCTCCTCACTCAAAGCCTTTGGAGTTCATCCAACATCTTCCCTAATCTCTTTATAATCCTCCCAAGGTGCCCCAAGCTCCTAAGAAGCCTCTCTCAAGCCTCTCTCAAGCCTTTGGAAGCACACTTCCAAGTAAGGGTTTTTCTTCCTTTCACCTTTTTGTCCAATTTTCTTAATATTGTTATGACCTTTTAATTTAAATTATAAATGTTGGGGTATGGTTTCACACCTCCAACATACTGCCCTTTTATTGTTTTAATGATGGAAGACTCCCTTTATCTCTCATTAAATTCCTCCCATGTACACCCGTTACTATGCCTAAATTCCAAAAGGAACTTCTCTCTCTTCATTTACATTCAAGAAATACTTTTGTATCATGAATCTAAATTCCATTACAATTGTTGGGAAATTTATAACCCCCATTACTATCCATTTCATGTAGATATGATGAGACACCCCTTTCTCTCTCATCAACCATTTTTATGAATTCTTATATCACGCCGTTAAGTTGCTGAAATTGCACCGATTTTCTAAGCCAATGCCATTGGGTAGTGAATACTATGCCCGTTTCTCCATCAAGGGTATTAAAATTCATGCACATTTAATTATTGATTATAAAGGTTCATTCCACATTTTTTTGTCTTGGAATAAGTGATTATGTTTTATGAATCCATGTTTTGTGATCCATGTGGCACACTTATAAATGAAATGAAATGTTTAAGAAGGGCGCGCCCTTATAGAGCTCCAATGCATTGGGTAAAGTATAGTGTCATGATACGTCATGTGAAATGAGTGTTGACTCATGCTAATTCAAGTGAAATGAGGGTTTACTTGTACTTCATGTGAAATGAGGATTTACTCGTGCTTCATGTACAATGAGCCTTGGCTCATACTAATTCCATGTTAAGTGTTGTTTCCACATTTCCATGTTATGATTATCATGCTTTATCATGCCTTTATGTTCATGTTTCTATTGTGATCAATTGATATACCAATTGTCTAACATGTATTTTACTCCTCATGTATTCCATGTTTATTCCCTTACTGAGATTTATACATCACCCCTTTTCTTATGCATGTCCTCAGGTTATCCCATTCAATGCTAAGTACGAGGGAATGTAGTGGTCATGTAAAAGAATTTTTCAATAAAGATGTTGTATTTCATGTTTTAAGTTGTTATGTAACGATCCTAATCCCCAAAGACACTATACCTATCGATCATCCATAAGTGAATAGTTTATGAAATAAATCATGTTTAAGTTTGTAATAAAAGAAGGGTTGTCATACAGGGGATATGCTTTGGTAAATTCATAAGCTTAGTATGAACCATTATTGAGAGAACAAAAAGGATCCTATAAGAATATATGTTAGTAGATGGATCATGAATAACATTTATTGAGTCATAGAAACACATAAGTTAAAGAGATAAGTGTATTTTGTAAGTTATCCCTTTAATATCATTGCTTTCCCCCTTATGTCATACTCATACCCAAGTTTTCTTTTATTCTATCCAATGGATTTTAATAGGATGAATCAGATTAACAACCGATGTACAGGGAAATGTGATGACTGCCAAAACGAGATCCCCGCAGATGGGAGCTCAAGAAGGACATATCCTGATTATTCCCTACCAACTATCAAAAATCACGATTAACAATAGGTACTTGGTTGAATTCCCAATGGAGTCAAGGAAGAGGAAGATGAAATTTCATGAAGGTTCGTCTGATAAAGGTGATAAGGGAAAGAAGACCCAATTTTCATTATTCAACAAGTGTGGAAAGAGGCACCAAGGGGAATTTCAGAAAGGGACTCAAAGATGTTTTAAGTGTAGAATTATTGGGCACAAATTATCCAATTTTAGTGCAAAAATGAATAATGTGATGAATGGAAACAATGTTCCATATAAGGAATCATACATAGTTTTATGTCATAAATGTGGAGAAGTTGGACATTATCCAACATGATGCTTTATTGCAAGGGAGGAGAAGCATGATGAGCATCAACAATCTCCATGATCAAGGGAGCACTATAGGTCCTATGCTATGGTGGATAATGATGAATAATTTACATGTAACCACTACTTAAAAGTAGTGTGTTTCATAATGTATTTTAATTCACGTCCTATTAGATTATCTTTAATGTTTTCTAAGAACACTGAGTCCCCACATAAAATGATATTATATCATTAGTGAAGAATTCTATGAGTATTGTATCAAAAATTGAATTTTATGGGAATGTTTTTCTTGAAATATTATAAGTCTTCATTTGGTATAATATGAGGAAAAATGACAAAGTGATAGCCTACACCTCAAGGCAGCTGAAAATCCATGAGAAAGTTCATCCTACGCATGATCTGGAGTTGGCGGTTGTGATCTTTGCATTAAAAACATGACAATATTATCTCTATGGGGAGAAGTGTGACATATATAATGACCAAAAGAGTCTCAAATATATATTCACACAAAAATAGATTAATATGCACTAGTGAAGATGGATAGTGTTCATCAAGGATTATGAATTCTCAATTCACTACCATCTCGGTAAGGAAAACATGGTGGTGGATGATCTAAGTAGAAAGGATCCTGCATCTTTATCAATGATGAGAATTTAAAAAGATCCAATATTCTTATATTTGTAGAGTATAGACATGGGAATAATTAAGATAGGAACATCATCAATCCTTTCTCAAATGATGGCTCAACCATCTCTCATAGAGAGAATAAAGGATTCTCAAAGAAAAGATGTTGAAATTTAGAAAAGGGTGGAAGCTATCAGAAATGGGAAATCTGCCAATTTCAAAATTGAAGAGGAAGGAGTTGTAAGATTTGGGTCACAATTATGTGTACCATCCAATCCAGAGATAAAGAAGGATCTTTTGAATGATGTGCATAGCTCGACCTTCTCTATCCATCCAGGGAGCACAAAGTTAAATCGAGATCTCTGAGAAAACTTTTGGTGGGACAATATGAAAAGGGAGATTGTAGAATATACATCAAAGTTCCTAGTATCTCAGCAAGTGAATTCTGAGAGGAAAAAGTATAAGGGGATGATGCAACCTCTACCCATACCAACATAGAAGTGGGAGAACATTACCATAGACTTTGTCACTAAACTTACAAAAAAATCCAGAGGAAAAAATGGTATATGGGTTATTGTGGATCATCTTACAAATACATATCACATTATTTCTATTAGAGTAGACTTCTTCATTGGATAAACTTGCACTGATATATATCAAAGAGGTGGTAAGACTGCATGGAGTTCCACTGTCTATTGTATCCGATCGTGATATGAGATTCACCTCGAAGTTCTGGAAAAGTCTCCAATATGCTCTAAGCACTGAACTAAACTTTAGTATAACCTATCATCTTCAAAATGATGGCCAATATGAACTAACTATTCAGACATTGGAAGATATGATGATAACATGTTCTATGGAATTCAAAGGAGGATGGGACCAATATCTTCCACTAGTTTAATTCTCCTACAACAATATTTTCCACTCGAGAATCCAAATGAAACCATATGAATCCCTTTATGGGAAAAGGTGCATAACACCAGCGTGTTGGGATGAAGTCAGTGAGAGTAAGCTACATGGATCATGTAAACATTGTTTGGAATGGTTGATGGGACATTGTTTATCCTTATATTGATACCACATTTCTGGTTATTATTTTTCTCCATAATGGGAAGAGAATGTGAAAGAATGATTAATGAGAAAGGAGGAGAGAATGAACATTACTAGCATTGGAGTATCATTTTATGAGTGTATTGGGAACATATGAAAGAGAGAGCTTATTGAGTCCACTTTGTGTCTATTGTGTTTTTTTCAATGGTTTTAAATGAGATTTATGTACCTATGATGTTGATTCAAAAATGGGAGAAATAATATTTTATGTGAATAAATTGACATGGAAGTAAATTGAAGTACCCAATAAATGTTCGAAGAAGGGTTCATGAGAAGGTTTCTACCAGTAAAATCTTTTTCTTAACAATATGAATACGAAAATGGAAGAAGTTATTTCTTTTAGAGTTTTTATTAATAATTCATACTAACGGAAAATTAGTTTGATAATTTTGTTTACCTTGGGTAATTTATAATTGTATGGTCTATATATCTTTGACGAAGACTAAGAAGGAATATATTTATTATTATTAGATTGAAAAGACAAATAATATTTTGGAAAAAGTTTAGATGATGATTGAGGATATTAAATGAAGAGAAGGATTATAGAAGGATGGATTTAGGGATCTTGAGTTAGGGACTGGTATTATTTTAAAACATTTTGGGTTAATTCTGAATTCCAAGGACTAATTTATAAGATCTATATAAACATCAATATTATTTTCTTAAGGATCTACATGTATAACATAGTGGAATAATGAAAGTATTTCTTGTGTGTTAAGACCTATATTCATAAAATTTGTGTCTTTTAGGGGGACCACCTATCTGAAGTGTATTTTTTATAATAACATTTATTGGTGACTGGTTCATATGCTCCCCTGTGAAGCTCTTTAAGCATGTCAGTTTCATTTCCCACAATGTTAATCCTTGATAGGTGAAATATTGGCTATTGGGATTAACAACACCAAGGTGGATCAAGAATTTGATTTTTTAAAAAATTTATTATTAATAGTCAATGTCAAAAAATTCTTATAATGACCACTGAATGTGATCCATGGAATTTATAGCGTCTGATAATTTCTGTCCTTAGGTTTCACTAAGATTGGGTCACTGACTAATGCTTGGGAAGTTGAATTTTACATTTTCACATGTTTCATGATACTGAGATTAATTATAAAAACAAATTATTATTTATCATTTCCTCTAAAATTCAATGATATGCATAAAATATTCCATGTTTCTACACTATGGAAATATATTCCTAACTCGATGCCCAATATTTGATATGATGATGTTGAGCTTGTAGTAGTTGAATTCTATACAGATAATCTTATAAGTATCATTAGTTAGAGTGAAAATTTGTTTCATTGAAGGTTGATACATCATTTTTACACCATTGGTAGCATGTAAATCTCCAAGAAGACACTTGGGACTGGGACATTGTGTTGAAGGCTTAATGGATTCAATTATTTCCTCCAAAATTTAATTATTATTTAATGTGGATAAGATGATCAATGGTGGGTTGGTTGTAAAGACATTTATCTTATTGGTAAATGTTATATTTAATTTAGATCACTAAATTCATCTATAAGTTTCTTTTCAAATTCACATGGTGTTGGATAAGGAGAGAGGATGATTGGTGGAAAATTGGAATAATAGGGTGTCGGTACCTTGGTTCTTACTGCATTGAGAACCGGGTGAAAAAAGAGGATATATTATGGAATTATAGTGTATTCATGCCTAATATATTCTCCAAAAGGAACCTATATAAGTTTAAATAGGTATATGATGGACCAATGGGTGTATTTTTTCATTTGGTACAATTTTTTCATTAAACCCAATAAATCGGTCCCTCAAACACCTTAATGGTGATATTTCACCCCAATTTTTGACCATTTTATTCTATTTGGATCTCCCATATTATAATCATATATCATAGTTTTATTGACCTATATCCTTGTAATTTACTCCATTAGGTTGGTCATAGAGGATCTTATTATGAAAGGAATGGTTTGGTATCCCACATAGTATTGTCGTTCCTTATATTTATAATTATATGGAGGTATAATTAGATCCTTTACAATTCTAGGCATTGAAAACCTACTGAATTTATTGAACATCCATCAATATAGCTGCTACCATATTTCTACATAGATTAATAAAATACATTCCTATGGTTTTAATTTTTGGTTATTTTCTTATTTAATATAGGAGGTGTAAACTCTAAACCGTACACACTTTAGTTTGGTATATTTGTTTAGGTGGGGAAATCCCCTAAACCTATAGACTTCATAGAGTGTACCAAATTTATTTTTCGTATGTAATATTGTTCATACTATCACATGCATAGTGATTTATCCTCTAAATGATTAAGGGTTCATTGATCCCATTATAATAAATTTCATCAGATGAGGATTGTTTTCTAAAATAGTATCATGGATGAAAGTAAATTTCATGGGTTGATTTTTTTTGATATTACCATGTTATAATGGAGTTATTATAATTCTACATTTCATTTTACATGATATAAAATGGACCAAAATACACTTTAATACATTAATGTTTAATGAGGCAAGAAAATGTATGTAATGACCCAATGTTTTATCAATGGAAATTACTTTCTTATAAACATCTCATATAACCACATGAAATCACAACATAATGAACTACTAAGTTCTTTGTGAACTTTAAACATAATTTTGTCACTTATTTGTTTGGAATTTCAAAAATTTAACATACATGGTTGTGATCAGTAAGTTATTTGGAGTCTGATAAGAAAAACTTAATTTTTGGTGAATAGTAACCTACCCTTATTAATAGTAACATACACTTATGAATAGTGATATAACATAATGAATAGTATCCTTACTTGTGATAGTATATAAATAAGATTTAAGTGAAAGTATGATGTGCCTATATTTTAGAATAAGTAATGAAATGTTTTAAAAATAGTTTTTTAATAATTTTTTTAAATTAAATATTAAATTAATCATATTTAGAAAATATTTTTTGAAAAATGAAATTCATTTTTGAATTCTACACATCAAAAAATGGTTGGAGTGATTTTTTGAGATTTTTCTGAAATACTTGATTTTTTGATGAATAGTAAAATACGGTAATTCACAATAAATGCTAAAACCAGAATTTCGGCATCATGCTTGAGTCATGGATGATTTAATTTTCCATTTTTTCGAACTCACATGGAACTATTACTATTCTTGGTCATGGAATCATCACTATTGCTGGTCATGAGGTAAATTAATAAACTAATGATTAAAAAATTATGAAAACCCTCCTCTCCTCCACTATAAACCCCCCTCACCCCATCTTTTCTTCACTCCTCTCAAGCCTCGTGCCTTGCCAATATTCTACCCAAATATCTTCCTATGATCCCCCCACGTCCAAAGGCCCCTACTATCTTCAAAATACCCAAACCTCTCCCCTTAAGTGGTTCTCAAAGGAGGTAAACTCAAGAGGTAAATTCCTCTTTCCAATTCTTTCAATTCTTTTATGTTCTTTTCTTTTCTGGTTTTTTTCCTCACCTCACTTCACCCAAATGGTATGATAAATCTAGTAGAATACATGTATTGGTATTCTATTATGATAATGGGATAATTCTTTATCTTCTCTCCTTTTCCCACCTTTTATTTGAAAGAAATGAAAGCACTGTTGGAGTTGTGTTAATTTAGCACATTCAAGGACAACAATTTATAAATTTCTATTATAATATTTAATTATGGTTATGAAACCATTTGTGTTATGGTTGGAACAGATTGTTATATATCCTATTAAAGGTTCTATAATCCTTTTGTACAAATAGTATTATGTTATAAACCAAAACAAGTTCATTGTAATCAAACCCACCGATTAACCAAAATGGTTATCACTAAGGTTTTATATAATAATTCATCTTCACTCCTAATAACCGAATAAATTTTTATAACCATTTCATCTCCTAAATTTTCACTAATATCATACAAATCCAATTCTGGAAAACCCCTTTCATCTTACTTGTTTATCCAAACATGAATATAAGTGAACCGATCATTAAAACCAAGTAAGCAAACATACCCGAATAATGAAATTGAATCTCATAACCAATCAAAATGATCATGAATGATCTTAAAAAGGTTTATAATAAATCATTTTCATATATAATAGGTTATTAAATTATTAATTAATGAACCTAATTTGATTTTTCATGTCATTAAGTTCAAGCAAAGATCACCATCGGACTTAAGGTAAGGGATCCTTTCCATTTCACTCTTAATCAAGATGTCCTCTATACTATGCCATTTTATGTGTAATCCCTAATGATGGGGGTATAATTACAAACCTACCCCACACTACTCTTAGGATGTATAAATTATGATAAACCCCTTTTCTCTCTCATCATTCCCTCTTAGGTACACCCGACACCATGCTGATAAACCGTAACGAATTCTACCAGAACCTTCTTTGTTCTTTCAGGTTGCCTTATCTTTCTTTATATCAAAATGGAGTTATCTAATCTATTTATGTACATATTATAAATTCTGTTTAGTTTTACAAAATTCATTTATGAATACCCTTTCATCACTATGTTTTGGGGATATACATGTTTTTAAAAGATTCCCTCCTTATAAATTTCTGATAAGCAAACCTATTTTAAGGGAACATCCCAAATTTTTACCCAATCTCAAGTGAACTCTATCCCCTGTTTTATGACACCACTGTCTTTATAAAATCAGTATTTTTATTATGCAAACATTCTTGGTTCAATTCTTGTTTTATATAATATATTTTCTTCTTTTCTACTTTAAAATCTCTATTGTATTTTCCTTAAAACCGCACAAAAATGTTTTAATGATAATGTTTCTCAAATACACTTCTTATATGTTGTCACTTCTGTTTGAAATTTATTACCATGTTATATGTCTATTTTACCTTATGAACATCCATGTATGTTATAATCCTTTTCTTTCATGGACACTTTCATGATACGCCCATTGGTTATGCTTTATGTCATGATTATGGTACCCAATTCTTTCTATGAGTACCCTTATGTTTATGTATGGTTAATTATGTATTATTATTTATGTGGAAAGAATATTCATGATAAAGTTGATATGGGTGCATCCAGATAGCGCTCCAATTCATTGGGTAAAGTTAAGTCTCTTGAGATACGATGTGAAACAAGATTGTCAGTTAGCCTCGACCCGTAGTACTATGGGAAATGGGATTGGTGGTTTGCCTTGACTCATACTAAAGATATGTTTTATGTTTCTGCCACATTTATATGATTCTGTGTTTATATGATCCCATATTTATGTGATATGATTTCATATGTTCCATGCTTTTTGATATCATTATGGCATGCCTCCTAACTCACTTGCTTAAGTTGTATCCTTATGTTCATTCCCTTACTAGGATTTTTAGCTCATCCCTTTGTTCATGTGTTCCTTAGGGTACCCATGAAGATGTAAGTGATCAACGAAAGTTAGGAGATCTTTATGGATATTAAATAAAGAAGTGCTTTTTTAGACCCATGTTTTATGTTTTAGGTACCAAGTCTTCCAAGACACAAGAATTAAAGATCCTTGGCTTGTACTCTGATGTATGATTATTCTTAAAATCATGCAATGTTATGTAAAAAGGCTAGGGTCTCTACAGTTGGTATTAGAGGATGGTCTAGTTATTTTTGGAGATTAAAAATAGAGATCCTTAGTGAGAACCTTAAGTATGAGACTAATTATAAGGAAACACCCCTATGTTTTGGTAAGTATAGAGTAAGTGGTTTATCAAGAAAATAAATCCCTGTCTTGATACAAATAGGTAGAGGCAGCTCTGGAACAGATGTACCTAGGAGTGAAAACTCTAACAAGGAGTTTCAGGTTTGACCTGGGGTATCCTGGGACATGACAACCGGTCTTGCTTCACTCTTGGTTTGACACTCCTAGGGTGTAACGACCCAAAGTTTCATTAATGAAAATCCCTCTTGATCTAATTAAATGTCTCTTTATGTAAAATGTTTATATAAAATGTCAACTTATTTGGTTTTATGTTAAGAATTTTGACCGTTGCTAATATAGCCATTGAACAGTGATCATATGATTAGTATAAATATAGGGCTTTAACAAATCCAATTTACTCAGACAAAAGAAGCGATGGCCTCATCCAGTAGAATTGCTCCATACGAATCCCATTTGTTGGAGCTCGGAAAAGAGGTGGAATCCTTGGGTTTTTATCTTGACCAAGCCCAAGATGAGCTTCATCATGTCAATCTTGAACGGGACCCTCTACGAGAAAATTGGAAGTTGATAGAGATTACCACTCGATCGATGTTATCTGAGCCACCCCAAGAGTCTGTCACCATAACACACCATACCCTTAGGTCTTATGCGGCTGTTTTAAGGGGTTATGTAACAAATCGCTAGTACTATGTTCATGTACATTATTTTTGTATATAATAATGAATATACTTTCTTGTCATTATTGATACATTGTAAATAGTTTTTAAAGTACAAATAGTGTTTTTAGTTATTATTTAATTAAGAATTATGTTTTATTAAATTAAGATATTTTTTTAATTAAATAATATTTTAATAAAATATTATTATTATTATTAAATTATTTTTTATTAAATATAAATGATCTTATAATTTTATGAATTCAATTGTAATTTTTATTAAGGTTTGAAAGCCATTTTTTTCAAAACCAGTGAATTTTCAATAAATGTCGGTTTTTATTTTAAAAGTGAAAATTAACATATTTAGAAAATTATTTAGATAAAATAAATGTTATTTCTGGAATCAGGACATCGAAATTATCCAACGGTGAATTTTTCATAATTTTCTGAGACAGTCAAATTTTTGGGTAAAAATTAAATACCGTTTAAATATATAATGTTTTTATGACATCATAATGACCCAATAGTGATGTAATAAAATACTATAAGATTTATGTTCGGCCAATATATGTTTTTCCATTAAAATAATGTGATTTTGGGTTTTTTTGACTTATTTTTACAAAGCATTAATGGACCCATCAAGACTTATTAAACATCTTGTCTTTTTAAATTATTTTCCATGGGAGTGTGACTCACCTCCACACAAGCAACCCCATTATTTTAAGAAGTTCGGACTTTGGCCTTATAAAATATTGTTTTTCTCTCCCCTTTTACAAAAACTATGGGCAAAAAACATGAGCTGATTTGTGGTTTGGATTAGTTTAATGTAAGGGGTCCCAAACCTAAATAATAAAGAATTCATTCATCTTTCCTATATAAAGCCACCCAATCTCCCACTTACTCCTCACTCAAATCCTTTGGAGTTAGTCCAAACTCTACCCTACTCTCTCTAGAATCCTCACAAAGTGCCCCAAGCTTCCAAGAAGCCTCTCTCAAGCCTCTCTCAAGCCTTTGGAAGCACACTTCCAAGTAAGGGTTTTTCTTCCTTTCACTTTTTGGTCCAATTTTCTTAATATTGTTATGCCCTTTTAATTTCAATTATAAATGTTGGGGTATGGTTTCACACCTCCCCCATACTGCCCTCTTATTGTTTGAATGATGGGATACCCCCTTTCTCTCTCATTAAATGCCTCCCATGTACACCCGTTACTATGCCGAAATTCCGAAAGGAACTTCTCTCTCCTCATTTACATTCAAGCAAAACTTTTGTATCATGAATCTAAATTCCATTACAATTTTTGGGACATGTATGACCCCCCTTACTGTCTGTTTCATGTAGATATGATGAGACACCCCTTTCTCTCTCATCAACCATTTTTATGAATTCTTATATCACGCCATTACGCTGCCGAAATTACACCGATTTTCTAAGCCAATGCCATTGTGTAGTGAATACCATGCCCATTTATCCATCAAGGGTATTCAACTTCATGCACATTTACTTATTGATTATAAAGTTTCATTCCACATTTTTTTGTCATGGAATGAATGATTATGTTTTATGAATCCATGTTTTGTGATCCATGTGGCACACTTATACATGAAATGAAATGTTTAATAAGGGTGCACCCTTATAGCGCTCCAATGCATTGGGTAAAGTATAGTATCATGATACATCATGTGAAATGAGTGTTGAATCATGCTAATTAAAGTCCAATGAGGGTTTACTTATGCTTCATGTGCAATGAGGATTTACTCATTCTCTATGTGCAATGAGCCTTGGCTCATGCTAATTCCATGTTAAGTGTTGTTGCCACATTTCCATGTTATGATTATCATGATTTATCATTCCTTTATGTTCATGCTTCTCTTGTGCTCCATTAATATTCCTATTGTCTAACATGTATTGTACTCCTCATGTATTCCATGTTTATTCCCTTACTGGGCTTTATAACTCACCCCTTTTATTATGCATGTCCTCAGGTTATCCCATGCAATGCTAAGTACGAGGGAATGTATTGGTCATGTAAAGGAAGTTTTCAATAAAGATGTTGTATTTAATGTTTTAAGTTGTTATGTAATGATCCTAATCCCCAAAGACACTAGACCTCTCAATCATCCATGTTGTATCAAGTGAATAGTTTATGAAATAAATCATGTTTAAGTTTTTAATAAAAGCAGGGTTGTCATAGTTGGTATCAGAGGATAGGTTTAGTTATTTTTGGGATTAGGATTAGAAAACCCTAGTAAAGCCTTAGAGACAATACTAAGTATAATAAAAACATCCCTAAGTTTTGGTAAGTACTGAGTAAGTGGTTTATCAAACAAATACTTCCCGGTCTGGATACGAGCAGGTAGAGGCGGCTCTGGCACAGATGTATCCTAGGGGTAAAACCCGAAAACACCGCTTTGAGATAGACTCGAACAGGAACTGGTGCACGACAATGGGCCTTGCTGCAATCTTGGTTACGAAACTCCCGGGGGGTATTTTTTGATAAATTCACAAACTTAGTATGAACCCTTATTAAGGGAATAAAAAAATGCCCCTAAGAATATACGTTATAAAGTAGATCATGAAAAGCCTATATTGAAGGCTATAGACTCATGAGTTAAGGAAATAAAAGTTTATTTATAAGTCATCATCTTTTGTCTTTGGGTTACCCTTTATGTGTTACCCCCGTAACTTTCCTTTTATTCCAGCCAATGGCCGGTAATAGGAGGACTCGGGCTAACAACCGATGTGAAGATCAGTGTGATGAATGTACTAATGAGATGCCCAATCCAATGAGAGCGGGAATCGCGAACTTTGTCACGCTTCTCTCTCAGCTAACTCAATATTTGAATAGAAACATGGGTCAAGAGGAACGTCCAAACCCCCCTAATAAGGAACAAGTCGCTATCAGGAGATTCATGAGACAAAGGCCTCATACTTTTAGTGGATCATCTGATCCCACGATCGCTGAACAATGGATCAACTCCATTGAAAAGATCTCATCCATCCATCAATGTTCTGAACAAGAGAAGGTTCTCTTGGAGGCTTATCGTATGGAGGGTGAAGATGATCAATGGTGGACGTTGATAAAAAATACAGAGCCTGAGGAGGAGATTGAGGCGTTGGAATGGAAGGATATCCGGAAGATGTTTTTCGATAAATATTTTCCGCACACCCTCTGGCTTAAGATGGACATGGACTTCCTTTACCTCAAGAAAAAAGAAGAATAATCTGTTGGAGAGTACGAGGCAAACTTCACAAGGCTTGCACGATACACTTCTGGCTTTTTCGTTACCCCCGAATGCAAGGTTGACCACTTCTTTGGTGGGCTGAAGCCTAGCCTGCGGAAAGCATTAGCGATCCGTGACTTTGACAACTATGAGGAAATTGTCCAATGTGCCCTAAAAGTCTTAATGGAGATCGGGGAATCACAGGGGTATCATGGAGACAATAAGCGTAAGGTGGACTTCAATGCTAGCTGTCCGATGGATAAATCCAACGGTGCTAAGAAGATCCAACACCCCACTTGCCAAAAGCGCAGAAAGAAGCACCCTGGAAATTGCCTCAAGGGGATGAGGAAATGCTTTAGGTGTGGAAGAGGAGGGCACCTAGCTATTAACTTTCGGCAAGAAAGACCCACGACTATGACAGAGGAGAGGAACGCTCCATTCGAACCTCAACGCGTGGTTCATTGCTACAACTGCAAAGAACTGGGGCATCTTGCAAATCAGTTCCCTAATCCAAAGGTTTTCAGAGGCAACCAACAACCTCCAAGGCAGCAAGGAAGAGCTTTTTCCATCACTTCTGCCAAAGTGAACTCCAACAACAAAGTGGTGATATTTACGCTAGTTATTCATTAAAGAATAGAGAATTTACTTTTTGATTCTGGTTCTACACACTCTTTTATATCTCTAAAGTTTAGTAGAACAATCCCAGCACCACCACAAATCATGGAAGTAAAGATTTCGGTGAGTAAGAAGAATGGGGTAGTCATTATATCCCATGAATATAACTCCTCCCCTGTCATAATCTGTGGATTGAATTTCCTGACGAACCTCGTCATACTCCCTCTAGTGAAATTTGATGCAATTCTTGGCATGGATTGTCTTTCCTTATATAGATCCAACATAAATTGTCGGGAGAGGGAAATCACACTCCATATGGAAAATCGACACCCGATTCTTTACAAGTGTAAGGAGGAAGATGAATCTCCTTTAGCTCCATCATCTCAAGAATGGATATTACTTCCCTATGAGCACGCGTATCTGACTCAGATGATTGATGCCAAGTAAGAAACCATCCTTGAAGACATGCATATTGTGAGGGAATTCGCTGAAGTGTTTACCGAGGAACTACCTGGTCTTCCTCCTAGAAGAGATGTTGAATTCTCAATTGAACTAATACCAGGGGCGCTACCAATATCCAAGACTCCATATAGAATGGCTATCGTGGAGCTTGAAGAGCTGAAGAAACAAATACAGGAGAATCTGGATAAAGGGTTTATACGCCCAAGTGCTTCACCATGGGGTGCACCAGTCCTCTTCGTCAAGAAGAAGGATGAGTCAATGCGGCTTTGCATCGATTATCGTGAACTTAAAAGAATCACGATAAAGAACAAGTATCCTCTACCACAGATCGATGACTTGTTTGATCAGCACAATACTTATCCAAGGTAGATTTGCGGTCAGGATATTATCAAGTAAGGGTGAAGAAGGAAGATGTCCCCAAGACTGCTTTTCGAACAAGATATGGGCACTATGAATTCACAGTAATGCCTTTCAGACTCACCAATGCTCCAACAATCTTCATGGAATTGATTAATAGAGTCTTTAGAGATTACATAGAAAAATTTGTGGTAGTAATTATAGATGATATTCTAATATACTCCAAAACCAAGGAGGATCATGAGGAGCATTTAAGAACATTACTGGAGACTTTGTACAAGGAGAAGCTCTATGCAAAGTACAGAAAGTGTGAGTTCTGGTTGAAGGAAGTCTCATTCTTGGGCCATATCATCACAAGCAATGGAATATCTGTGGATCCCTCTAAAATAGATGCAATTGAGGGATGCCTGAGGCCAACATCGGTAATGGACATCCGTAGATTCTTGGGGTTAGCTGGATATTATCGACGATTTGTGAGAAATTTCTCATGATTTTCCAACCCTCTTACCAAGCTAACTCGAAAGGGAGTAAAATTTTCTTGGAGTGATAAATGCCAAGAAAGCTTCAAGGAGTTGGAAAGGAGGCTTATCATTGTGCCCGTGCTCACTTTACCCACAAGTGGGGAACTTTTTGTGGTATTCAGTGATGATTAGAAGAAGGGCTTGGGATTTGTGCTGATGCAGAATGACAAAGTGATATCCTAAGCCTCAAGGCAGTTGAAAATCTAGGAGCGAAACTATCCAACACATGATCTGGAGTTGGAGGCTGTGATCTTTGCCTTGAAAATCTGGCGACATTATCTCTATTGGGAGAAATGTGAGATATATACTAACCACAAGAGTCTTAAATATATATTCACATAGAAAGATCTTAATATGTGCCAGAGAAGATGGATAGAGCTCATCAAGGATTATGATTGTTCAATACATTACCACCCTGGGAAAGCGAACAAAGTGACAGATGCCCTAAGTAGAAAGGACCGAGTGATTCTATCAATGATGAGAATTGAGAAGGATACAATCTTCTTAGACTTGGTGAATATGGACATGAGAATCATAAAGAAGGGAACATCATCAATCCTTTCACAAATTATTGCTCAACCGTCTCTTTTGGAAAGGTTAAAGGATGCTCAAAAGGATAACGTGGGAATTCAGGAAAAAGTGGAAGCTATCGAAAAAGGGAAATCCTCAGAGTTTAATGTTAATGAAGAAGGAATTATGTAATTTGGGAAAATACTATGTGTTCCATCAAGTCCGAAGCTGAAGAAGGTACTTTTGGATGATACACACAGTTCAAATTTCTCTATCCACCCAGGGAGCACAAATATGTATCGAGATCTCCAAGAAAACTTTTGGTGGGATAATATGAAGAAGGATATCGCTGAATATACATCAAAGTGCCTGGTGTTCTAGAAAGTGAAGGTAGAGAGGCAGAAGTCTAAGGGGATGATGCAACCATTACCCATACCAGAATGGAAATGGGAGAACATCACCATGGACTTCATCACCGGACTTCCGAGGACATCTAAAGGCAGCAATTCTATCTGGGTTGTGGTGGATCGTCTTACAAAGACTGCACACTTCATTGCTATTCAAGAGGATTTCTCATTGGATCAACTGGAACAGATATATATCAGGGAGGTGGTAAGGCTGCATGGAGTAACACTATCTATTGTGTCTGACTGAGATCCAAGATTCACCTCTAAGTTTTGGAAGAGTCTTCAACATGATCTGAATACTGAACTGAACTTCAGTACGACCTATCATCATCAAACTGATGGCCAATCTGAGTGGACTATCCAAACACTTGAGGACATGTTGAGAGCATGCTCTGATGTATGATTATTCTTAAAATAATGTAATGTTATGTAAAAAGGCTAGGGTCTCTACAATTGGTATTAGAGGATGATCTAGTTATTTTTGGAGATTAAAAATAGAGATCCTTAGTGATAACCTTAAGTATGATACTAATTATAAGGAAACACCCCTATGTTTTGGTAAGTATGATTAAGTGGCTTATCATGAAAATACATCTCTGTATTGATACAAATAGGTAGAGGCATCTCTGGAACAGATGTATCTAGGAGTGAAAACTCTGACAAGGAGTTTCGAGTTTGACCTGGGGTATCCTGGGACACGACAACGGGCCTTGCTTCACTCTTGGTTTGACACTCCCAGGGTGTAACGACCCAAAGTTTCGTTAATGTAAATCCCCATTGATCTAATTAAATGTCTCTTTATGTAATATGTTTATATAAAATGTCAACTTATTTGGTTTTATGTTAAGAATTTTTACCGTTGCTAATATAGCCGTTGAACAGTGATAACATGATTAGTATAAATATAGGGCTTTAACAAATCCAATTTACTCAGACAAAAGAAGCGATGGCCTCATCCAGTATAATTGCTCCATACGAAGCCCATTTGTTGGAGCTCGGAAAAGAGGTGGCGTCCTTGGGTTTCGCTCTTGACCAAGCCCAAGATGAGCTTCATCATGTCAAGCTTGAACAGGACCGTCTATGGGAAAACTGGAAGTTGATAGGGATTACCACTCGAGCGATATTATCTGAGCCACCCCAAGATTCTGTCACCATCACACACCTTACCCTTAGGTCTTATGCGGCTGTTTTAAGGGGTTATGTAACAAATCTCTAGTACTATGTTCATGTACATTATTTTTGTATATAATAATGAATATACTTTCTTGTTATTATTGATACATTGTAAATAGTTTTTAAAGTAAAAATAATGTTTTTAGTTATTATTTAATTAAGAATTAAATTTTATTAAATGAAGGGATTTTTTTGAATTAAATAATATTTTAATAAAATATTATTATTATTATTAAATTAATTTTTATTAAATATAAATGATCTTATAATTTTATGAATGCAATTGTAATTTTTATTAAGGTTTGAAAGCCATTTTTGTCAAAACCCTTGAATTTTCAATAAATGTCGGTTTTTATTTTAAAAGTGAAAATTAAAATATTTCGAAAATTATTTAGATAAAATAAATTTTATTTCTGGAATCAGGATGTCAAAATTATCCAACGGTGAAATTTTCATAATTTTATGAGACAATCAAATTTTTGGGTAAAAATTAAATACCGTTTAAATATATAATGTGTTTTATGACATCATAATGAACTAATAGTGATGTAATAAAATAATATAAGCTTTATGTTCGGAAAATATATGTTTTACTGTTAAAATAATGTGATTTTGGGTTTATTTGACTTATTTTTACAAAGCATTAATGGACCCCTCAAGACTTATTAAACATCTTGTCTTTTTAAATTATTTTCCATGGGAGTGTGACTCACCTCCACATAAGAAAACCCATTATTTTAATAAGTTCGGACTTTGGCCTTATAAAATATTGTTTTCCTCTCCCCTTTTCCAAAAACTATGGGCAAAAACCATGAGCTGATTTGTGGTTTGGATTAGTTTAATGTAAGGGGTCCCAAACCTAAATAATAAAGAATTCACTCACCTTTCCAATTTAAACCCACCAAAGCTCCCACTTCCTCCTCAATCAATGCCTTTGGGGTTCGTCCAACATCTGCCCTAATCTCTCTAGAATCCTCCTAAGGTGCCCCAAGCTCCCAAGAAGCCTCTCTCAAGCCTTTGGAAGCACACTTCCAAGTAAGGGTTTTTCTTCCTTTCACTTTTTGTCCAATTTTCTTAATATTGTTATGCCCTTTTAATTTAAATTATAAATGCTGGGGTATGGTTTCACACCTCCACCATACTACCCTCTTATTGTTTTAATGATGGGAGACCCCCTTTCTCTCTCATTAAATGCCTCCCATGTACACCCGTTACTATGCCAAAATTCCGAAAGGAACTTCTCTCTCCTCATTTACATTCAAGCAATACTTTTGTATCATGAATCTAAATTCCATTAAAATTGTTGGGACATGTATGAACCCCCTTACTTTCCATTTCATGTAGATATGACAAGAAACCCCTTTCTCTCTCATCAACCATTTTTATGAATTCTTATATCACGCCGTTAAGCTGTTGAAATTGTACCGATTTTCTAAGCCAATGCCTTTGGGTAGTGAATACTATGCCCATTTCTCCATCAAGGGTATTCAACTTCATGCACATTTACTTATTGATTATAAAGTTTCATTCCACATTTTTTTTCATGGAATAAATGATTATGTTTTATGAATCCATGTTTTGTGATCCATGTGGCACACTTATGCATGAAATGAAATGTTTAAGAAGGGTGCACCCTTATAGCGCTCCAATGCATTGGGTAAAGTATCGTGTCATGATACGTCATGTGCAATGAGTGTTGAATCATTCTAATTCAAGTGCAACGAGGGTTTACTTGTGATTCATGTGAAATGATGATTTACTCGTGCTTCATGTACAATGAGCCTTGGATCATGCTAATTCCATGTTAAGTGTTGTTGCCACATTTCCATGTTATGATTATCATGCTTTATCATGCCTTTATGTTCATGTTTCTCTTGTGATCCATTGATATGCCAATTTTCTAACATATATTGTACTTCTCATGTATTCCATGTTTATTCCCTTACTGGGCTTTATAGCTCACCCCTTTTCTTATGCATGTCCTCAGGTTATCCCATACAATGCTAAGTACGAGGGAATGTAGTGGTCATGTAAAATAATTTTTCAATAAAGATGTTGTATTTCATGTTTTAAGTTGTTATGTAATGATCCTAAGCCCCAAAGACACTAGACCTCTCGATCATCCATGTTGTATCAAGTGAATAGTTTATGAAATAAATCATTTTTAAGTTTGTAATAAAAGTAGGGTTGTCATACAGGGGATATGCTTCGGTAAATTCATAAGCTTAGTATGAACCATTATTGAGAGAACAAAAAGGATCCTATAAGAATATATGTTAGTAGATGGATCATGAATAACATTGATTGAGGCATAGAAACACATAAGTTAAAGAGATAAGTGTATTTTGTAAGTTATCCCTTTAATATCATTGGTTCCCCCCTTATGTCATACTCATACCCAAGTTTTCTTTTATTCTATCCAATGGCTTGTAATAGGATGAATCAGATTAACAACCGATGTACAGGGAAATGTGATGACTGCCAAAACGAGATCCCCGATCAGATGGGATCTCAATAAGGACATATCATGATTATTCCCTACCAACTATCAAAAATCATGATTAACAATAGGTACTTGGTTGAATTCCCAATGGAGTCAAGGAAGAGGAATATGAAATCTCATGAAGGTTCGTCTAATAAAGGTGATAAGGGAAAGAAGACCCAATTTTCATTGTTCAACAATTATGGAAAGAGGCACCAAGGGGAATTTCAGAAAGGGACTCAGAGATGTTTTAAGTGTAGAATTATTGGGCACAAATTAGCCAATTTTAGTGAAAAAATGAATAATGTGATGAATGGAAACAATGTTCTATATAAGGAATCATACATAGTTTTATGTCATAAATGTGGAGAAGTTGGACATTATCGAACATGATGCTTTATTGCAAGGGTGGAGAAGCATAATGAGCATAAACAATCTCCATGATCAAGGGAGCACTAAAGGTCCTATTCTATGGTGGATAATGATGAATAATTTACATGCAACCACTACTTAAAAGTAGTGTGTGTCATAATGTATTTTAATTCACATCCTATTAGTTTATCTTTAATGTTTTATAAGAACATTGAGTCCCCACATAAAATGATATTATATCATTAGTGAAGAATTCTATGAGTATTTTATCAAAAATTGAAGTTTATGGGAATGTTTTTCTTGAAATATTATAAGTCTTCCTTTGGTGTAATATGAGGAAAAATGACAAAGTGATATCCTACACCTCAAGGCAGCTGAAAATCCATGAGAAAATCTATCCTACGCATGATCTGGAGTTGGCGGTTGTGATCTTTGCATTAAAAACACGACAATATTATCTATATGGGGAGAAGTATGAGATATATAATGACCAAAAGAGGCTCAAATATATATTCACACAAAATAGCTTAATATGCGCCAGTGAAGATGGATAGTTCTCATCAAGGATTATGAATTCTCAATTCACTACCATCTCGGTAAGGAAAACATGGTGGTGGATGCTCTAAGTATAAAGGATCCTGCATCTTTATCAATGATGAGAATTTAAAAAGATCCAATATTCTTATATTTGTAGAGTATAGACATGGGAATAATTAAGATAAGAACATCATCAATCCTTTCTCAAATGATGGATCAACCATCCCTCATAGAGAGAATAAAGGATGCTCAAAGAAAAGATGTGGAAATTTAGAAAAGGGTGGAAGCTATCAGAAATGAGAAATCTGCCAATTTCAAAATTAAAGAGGAAGGAGTTGTAAGATTTGGGTCACAATTATGTGTACCATCCAATCCAGAGATAAAGAAGGATCTTTTGAATGATGCGCATAGCTCGACCTTCTCTATCCATCCAGGGAGCACAAAGTTGAATCGAGATCTCTGAGAAAACTTTTGGTGGGACAATATGAAAAGGGAGATTGTCGAATATACATCAAATTTCCTAGTATCTCAAAAAGTGAATACTGAGAGGAAAAAGTATAAGGGGATGATGAAACCACTACCCATACCAACATGGATGTGTGAGAACATTACCATGGACTTTGTCACTGGACTTACAAAAAATTCTAGAGGAAAAAATGGTATATGGGTTATTGTGGATCATCTTACAAATACATATCACATTATTGCTATTAGAGAGGAATTTTCATTGGATCAACTTGAACTGATATATATCAAAGAGGTGGTAAGGCTGCATGGAGTGCCACTGTCTATTGTATCCGATCGTGATATGAGATTCACCTTGAAGTTCTAGAAAAGTCTCCAACATGCTCTAAGCACTGGACTAAACTTTAGTACGGCCTATCATCTTCAAAATGATGGCCAATATGAGATAACTATTCATACATTGGAAGATATGATGATAACATGTTCTATGGACTTCAAAGGAGGATGGGACCAATATCTTCCACTAGCTGAATTCTCCTACAACAATAGTTTCCACTCGAGCATCCAAATGAAACCATATGAAGCCCTTTATGGGAAAAGGTGCAGAACACCAACGTGTTGGGATGAAGTAAGTGAGCGTAAGCTACTAGGACCTGAAATGGTCTAAGTAATGGCAGAGAAGGTGAAAACCATTCAACAACATATCAAGGTAGCCCAAAGTTAACATAAGTGTTATGCAGACAATCATCGATTAGACCTTGAGTTCAAAGTTAGAGACATGGTATTTCTACGCATATCTCCATGGAAGAAGGTCATGAGGTTTGGGAAGAAAGGAAAGATAAGTCTTAGGTATATCGGCCCCTTTGATATCCTTGATCGAGTCAGAGCTATGGTCTATACACTAGCATTTCCACCTATCATGGATCATGTACATGATGTATTTCATGTATCCCTCTTAAGGAAGTACATACTAGACCCTTCACATGTACTCTATTTAGAGGTGGTACAGTTGGAGGATGGTCTTTCTTACCAGGAGCAGCCAGTAAAGATCTTGGATCATAGAGATAAAGTTATACATAACAAGACTACTCACCTGGTTAAGGTACTATGGAAAAACCATAGGTACGAAGAGGTAATATGGGAACTAGAGGAAGTAACGAAGGAAAATTACCCGCACATATTTACGTATTAGAATGTAAAATTAAATTTAGAGGAAGAAATTTCATAAGGGGGGAAGAATGTAACGACCCAATGTTTTATTAATAGAAATTCATTTCTTATAAACATGTCATATAACCACATGAAATCACAAAATTATGAACTAATAAGTGCTTTTGGACCTTTAAACATAAGTTTGTCACTTTTGTGTTTGGAATTTTGTAAATATGACATACATGGTTGCAATCAGTAAGTTATTTGGAGCCCGATAAGAAAGACTTAATTTTTGGTGTATAGTAACCTACCCTTATGAATAGTAACATACCCTTGTGAATATTTATATGCCCTAATTAATAGTAACATTACTTGTGATAGTATATAAATAAGATTAAAGTGAACGTATGATGTACCAATATTTTAGAATAAGTAAATGAATGTTTTAAAACTGGGTTTTAATAATAAATTATGATTTAAATTAAATAATAAATTAATCATAATTAGAATATTATTTTTGAAAAATGGACTTCATTTTTGGATTCTACATGTCAAAAAATGGTTAGGGTGAATTTTTGAGTTTTTTCTAAAATACTTGATTTTTTGATGAATAGTAAAATATAATAATTCACAATAAATGCTAAAACCTGAATTTATGCATCATGCTTGAGTCATGGATGATGTAATTGGCCATTGGTTATAAATCACATTAATTTATTACTATTCTTGGTCATGTAATCATTACTATTTCTGGTATTGAGGCAAATTAATAATCTAATGATTAAAAATTTATGAAAACCCTCCTCTCTTCCACTATAAACCCCCCTCACTCCCTCTTCTCTTCACTCCTCTCAATCCTTGTTCCTTTCCAATATTCTGCCCAAATATCTCCCCATGATACTCCCCCACGTCAAAAGGCCCTTAGTCTCTTCAAAATACCCAAACCTCTACCCTTAAGAGGTTCTCAAAGGAGGTAAACTCAAGAGGTAAATTCCTCTTTCCAATCCTTTAATTTCTTCTATGTTCTTTTATTTTCTCGTTTCTTTCTTCACCTCCCTTCACCCAATTGGTATAATAACTCTAGAAACATACATGTAATGGGATTATATTATTCTAATGGGATAATTCTTTATCTTCTCTTCTTTCCCCACCTTTTTATTTGAAAGAAATGATAGCACCGTTTGAGATGTGTTAATTTAGCACATTCATGGACAACAGTTTATAAGTTTCTATTATCTTCTTTAATTATGGTCATGAAACCATTTGTGTTATGGTTGAACCATATTGTTATATATACTAGTTAAGGTTCTGTAATCCTTCTGTACAAATATTATTATGTTATAAATCAAGACATGTTCATTGTAATCAATCCCACCGATTAACCAAAACGGTTATCACTAAGGTTTTATATAATAATTCATCTTCACTCCTAATAACTAAATGAATTTTTATAACCATTTAATCTCCTGTATTTTCAATCATATTTTACAAATCCAATTCTGGACAAACCCTTCCATCTTACTTGTTTATCCAAACATGAATATAAGTGGACTGATCATTAAAACCAAGTAAACAAATGGACCCGAATAATGAAATTGAATCTCATAACCAATAAAAATGGTCACCAATGATCTTAAAAAGGGTTATAATAAATAATTTAAATATACAATGGTTTCTTTAATTATTAATTAATGAACCTAATTTTATTTTTCAGGTCATTAAGTTCAAGAAAAGATCACCATCAGACTTAAGGTAAGGGATCCTTACCATTTCACTCTTAATCAAGATATACTCTATGCTATGCCATTTTATGTGTAATCCCTAATGATGGGGTATGATTAAGCACCCCCCATACTTCCCTCATGATTTATAAATGATGAGAAACCCATTTTATCTCTCATCAAGCCCTCTTAGGTATCCCCGACACCATGCCCATAAACCGTAATGAATTCTACCTGAACCTTCTTTGTTCTTTCAGGTTGCCTTATCTTTCTTTAAATCAAAATGGAGTTATCATATATGTTTATTTAAATATTCTAAATTTTGTGTAGTTTTACAAAATTCATTTATGAATACCCTTTCATCACTCTGTTTTGGGGGTATACATGTTTTTAAAAGATTCTCTCCTAGAACTTTCTGATAAGCAAACTCGTTTTAAGGGAACTTCCTGATTTTTTACCCAATTTCATGTGCACTATATCCTATGTTTTAAGCCACCATTTCCTTTATAAAATAACTCTTTTTATTATGAAAACCTTATTGGTTCAATTCTAGTTTTATATAAAATATTTTCCTCTTTTCTATTTTAAAATCACTATAGTATTTTCTTTAAAACCACAAAAAAATGTTTTAATGCTAATGTTTATAAAATACATTTCTTATATGTTGTCACTTCTATTTGACATCACTTACCATGTTATATAACTATTTTTCTTTATGAACGTCCATGTATGTTCCAATACCTTTCTTTTATAGACACTTTTATGATACGCCATTGGTTATGCTTTATGTAATGATTGTGGTACCCAATTCTTTCCATGGTTACCCTTATGTTTATGTATGGTTGATTATGTATGATTATTTATGTGGAAAGAATATTCATGAAAATGTTGAGATGGGTGCACCCAGATAGTGCTCCAATGCATTGGGTAAAGTTAAGTCTCATGAGATACGACGTGAAATGGGATTGGCGGTTTGGCTTGACCCGTACTACTATGGGAAACATGATTGATGGTTAGCCTTGACCCATACTACTATGGGAAACACAATTGGAGATTAGCCTTGACTCGTACTAAATACATGTTTTATGTTTATACCACATTTAAATGATTCTATGTTTATATGATCCCATGTTTATGTGATATTATTTCATATGTTCTATACTTTTGATATCATTATGTCATGCCTTCTAACTCATGTGCTTAAGCTGTATCCTTATATTTATTCCCTTATTGGGATTTTTATCTCATCCCTTTGTTCACGTGTTCCCCAGGGTACCCTATCCATATGTATGGGCTCAAAATAAATTATGATCTCTTTATGGAGATTAAATAAAGAAGTGTTTTTAGCCCCATGTTTTATGTACCTAGTCTTCCAAGACACTAGACTTAACAATCCTTGGCCTGTACTCTAATATATAATTATGCTTAAAATAATTTAATGTTTTGTGAACAAATCTATGGTCACTACAATGTAAATATTCATGATGTTTCATTCTTTCTAGTATAATTCATAGTTCATTTCATATAATAATAAATTTTTAGGTTACTATGAAAGGAATATAAAATGTTTTTTTAACCTTCTCTCCCTTTTGGGAAAGATGGTATATGAAAATAATTTCTGTATGAGGTTTAGTAGGTATCCACTTGATGAAAAAAAGATGATGTTTTGGGATAGGGTTGGAAATCTCTAACATAGAAATCTATTTCCTGAGATGGACCAATAGATTGATTCAATTATGTATTAATGATTCCCCTTCCTTGATACTTATCATTAGGCCCGACATAGTGTAATCAGATAAAAAAAATATGGTTGAATATATATTCATGGGTGTAATATATAATAGTATACTCCCCACCACATTTTATAGATCAAACTATGACATTATATCAAATTTTAGTATAGGCTCAAAGCAGGTACATCATTTATCATTCCTCTTGATATAGAGTATTATTGTTATTATCCACGATATCCATCTCAATATACATATAAAATAATATTGTTCAATGTGTTTCTTATTTACACCAACCCTCTATTATTTCCATATATGGTCTAGTTTATAATGGATAACTAATGTGTGGTGCAGATACCTCCTTTTAGGTTTTTCAATACTAATGATCAATTTGTGTCTACAAGACATGAATATATGCCTCTATTTGTGACCCATTTTAGGGAAGGTAATTATGAAACATAAGTTACATGTGGTCTTTGTAGATTGGTTGGTTTCTATTGTATCATTAGGAAATTAATTATGGTGGATAAAGAAAGTATATCCATTGATGATCACTGATTAGTTCATTTCATTTGAATTTTATAATTGTTTTCTAGGACCAACATTGAATTATACTTATCATACATAATTTTTTTATCTACTTTAATCTAATTTGTTGATTCTATAGAGATTTTCAAGTCCTTTATATATATGATTAATGGATTTTTCATTCCATCACATATCTTAGTTAATTTACTCAGCCATTCCAAATATTTGACAAGTTTTATACATGGTATCAAATTTTATTAATGTAGTTCATTCCTCATCTAGAAATAAGCATGATATGGTTATTTTATTTTAATTTTGTAGAAATATCCTCCCACATTTACATTACTCAACCCCTTATATTTAAACTAGATTCTTTATATCTTGAGGTGTGATATGTATTATGGTGACCAGACCCAACATTCTTCAGCTACTCTAGTATCATTCGCTACACATAGAGTTACCTTAAATATAGAATTTACCTCATCCTCAACAAAAAATAACTACTAAATATGGATCCTAGAATTACATTGACATTTTCCACTCGGTTGGGGTGGTCATCGTATCATAATAGACCTATCTTACAATACTAAAATTGAGGTCCATAACTATAATGGTAGTCCATGCTACCCAAAGTACAATTCATTATCAATCCATAACCATAACACCAAAATCCTAGTGGATATGACTCAAGGTCTAGGATGTTATTACCCGCCATGATACTCATGTGATCTAACCAAATGAGTACTCCCCACCATTCCTGTAGTATATTCATAATCTCATTAGTTTCAAATTGATAAAAGTTATGTAACTTATCAATTTTGTAACAACAAAATCGAGTCACTTGACTCCTCCACATTCCATAATATCCTTGAGTTGTCTAAGCATATTCCATTTTCATTAAAAGTATCTACTTCATTTCACATAAAAGCTAACCATTTAATCATATCCTTAATTATAATGATACATAATAATTTTTATATCACAATATAGAGATCTAATATCCTAAAAATGTTATCACCCACTGTACTCATTCCAATTTTTCAGTCTATAACCAGCCATACACGAAGATAAATATTCCCCTAAAAACATATTATATCAAATTAAAAGGTTAATTATGTTATTGATCTATCATCTAAATAAATGTGTGTAACAAATTTAAACTATTTATGGGGTATTATACATAATTTTTTTAATAATATTAATAATTTCTAGAACATGTTTTCACAACCCACATTAATCATATTCGGGTAACTCTCACTCTATTAATCCCATATAATGAGAGATGTTATGGAAACAATCTAAAAATAGTGTATTCTTACCACTATTGTTTATTGAATGACATTTATGATAAGATGTGCAATTAAGTTTTTCACATCCATGAAATATGACTCATTCCATATTACGTTGTATTCAAATGCTTCTAGTCCCGAAGGACTAATCAAATGAAAATTAATCTCTAATATTTTAGTCACCATCCAAAATCATAATCCATGCTTCATGTTTCAAATCAAACCATAATAAATTCATAGTCATGGAATAAATACATAATAAAAAAATTAACGTCATTCTAATCACATGAATCATATACCAATGCTTCACATCTATAACGGCACCCACGTTCTAGATCTTAACCCTAACCCTTAGTCTACTAAAAAAATCACTATTTATCCTATATTGTAACTAGAAAATTGATATATTAAGACACTAATTTACTCAAATCACTAATATTTTATTTTATATTTCAATATACCTAGTTACCCATTCCTAGTTCAAAAACTACACTCTTTTTTGTCATATCTCAAGAAGAAACATATGTACTCATATCTAAAAACCGAAGGAAACTCATTTTCAATGTCACCATATCTTAGGATCCCAAATATATTTGGTTTTTCTCATACTCATACCAATAAATCAAGGGTCACCTTTATCACATCCATGTGAATCAATATGATGTAACTCCTAAGTGATTTTTATCTAAAAAGTCATTATAGATTTTTATATTCTATGTAGAGTGCCACTAATTAGTTATTCATGAAAAAACTAAATACATTATTATTGATGATTTAAATAGTCTAAGAACTATTTAGTTTTTTATAAATCTTATATAAAAATCCAAATTTTATATGGGGTTTCATTAATAAAAACAAACCTCTATCACCCTTGGATAATTGTATAACCATAAACTACAATCATGAAATCAAACATTATCAAAATCAAATTAATTATAAAAATTAAAATAATGAACAATAATACCAATGTATAAAAACATTGATTCTATGTATACTTCCTCCAGGAATGAATAAATACTACATCCATCCCAATTTCCAATAAAATACTTCTTTATGTTCCATCTTCAAAATCAATAAAAATTAAAAAAAATAATATGATACAATTTTTTAATGTGTCTAGAATAGAACCCTTTCATTAGTCATGATATTGTTTTTATATGAACTATTAAATTCCAACCCTTATGATCATGTCAACTAAATTATATTTGTGGACTAATTTACCATGTGGGGAGTCTATACCCTAAGTATTATTACCTGAAATTAAAGATAAATAACTTAATCATAAAAAAACAACAAAATAACATAGTTGAACAGATGGTTTAATATCTCAAAGTTTACCATAAATAAAATCATACACCATGAAATAATAAATAGGAATCATGTTATTCATATATAAATACATCAATTTAATTTCACCGATGATCCCAAGTATGGATTGTATTTTTGTTGTTATTGAGTAATACTATCATTGTAGTAGAGGTGCTAATATGTGTTTAAATGATATGAGGCACTTCTCATACATAACTAAAAAATGAGAAATTTGAAATAATGTTCATAATACATAGTGGAAATGTTTATACAAATTCTTGGAGAAATAAGATTCTAAAATATGTTATTATAGTAATATATTTATTCTTGTAGTCCAATATGTGATTATTATTGTAACGTTATTAATGTAAAAGAGATGTTTAGATAAAGAGACACTTTATTCATTAGTTTGGAATTAGTTTAAAGGAAGCTAGATAATATGGATATTTAAGATATAGAATTAAATAAAAATGATCTCACTAGAAATAGTGTAGAAACCATCCATTTTTTCAAAAGAATCAAGGATTATATATTTTATGACGATCTATTTTGGATGATTCTATGAATTTATTGTTAATTATAGAAAATTAAATTAAGGTTATTTAACACGACATTAAGTATTTTGGAATTTGGAAATAAAATATAAAATTGGATAAGTCTTAATTTGTAAGGGTAATAGTGTAATTTTAATTAAATAAAATGTTATATAAAATTCATTAATAGAGTATAAAAGTAGTTTGTAAGAGTACCTTGTACTTTTTAAAAGTAAATACAAAGTATATAAAATATTTTTAGAACTCAGAAGTGTTTTTGAAGACTATATATTAGTATATAGATAATTTAGAAGGGTAATTTTTTGTATTCAGAAGATTATATTAGAACTTATAAAGAGTAATAAGTGAGGTTATAAGGGTAAATTTAGACATTATTTAAGTAAGTCTTATATTGGAATTTTAATGGTCAACATTACAAAAGTAATGAGATACATTGTATGAGTACCTTCAACATCATAAGAGTAATTAACCACTTCAACATATATAACTATTTAGGTAAAAATATAGAATTTTTTATTTTGTATTTACGAAGTTGAATATAATTATATATTATGAATAATAAAAAAACCTCTGAGGATTATATGCGATCCATTCATCATGTATTAAAACATCATGATGAATCATTTAGATCATGATTGATGTTGAGAACTATTTAGAGGAGCTCCTCAAATAAAACCATTATTCCACATTGTAATAACTGATTCCATGAAAACATGGTTAAATAAATTCATATTTATTAAATTTTATATAATTTATGATAATATATTGAAGAATAAATAAACTTTATATTCTTCTTGAATTCAACGATAAATATAGTTTTCATTTTTAATTAATTTTTTTTGAATTTAAATTTAAAAAATATTTATTTATCTAATGAAGGTATTATACAAAAAACATTATGTGTTTCTAAAACTCATATATTGAAACTAAATATTCACAAAATTTATTGGGATATAAAGTAAAGAAAAAATAATAATAATGGAACTACTAGAGATTATAATTCCACTATACCAACTATGAAGAAACTACATCAAGTTGAAAAGGTTGAAAAATAACATGCTAATGCATTTACCTAAAACCATTCAGATATAAATGGATAATATATTTATATTATTTTATAATTCCATGAGAATCTATGAATAAATTTTTAAATTCCAATGAGATATCAATAACATAGAAGGTGATTACTTATATTTATCCAAATCTAATTGAGTAGAAGAGAAAGTCCATCATACATTTGATCTAAGATGCTTCAAGTAGTTTATGTTCTTCTTGGATATTTTTGAATGCATCCATTAAAATACTTGAGAGGCAGTCAACACTAGTGGGTGGAAATAATGTTTGGAGGAAGAAGAATATTGAATGCTATAATATGAAATCTTAACACACATTTATCATGAAGGGTGATGATGATGATGACTCTAGCATTAGGATGTGTGGACGATACCTACATAGCCCTTACATTCCTCATTATTAGGTAAATATTCACATAATTATAATATTGAAAATATATGAATCAATGGGAGAGAATTTGTTTTGTATGATTATTCATTGAATCTGAATATTGGAAAAAACCTTATGTTCTACTATTCATGTCTATGCCTAAATTATATATATAGAGACAATGGATGAATGTGGATCCAGAGTTCAATAAATAATTTATAAGTTAGATTATCTAGTATCAAGATTGGATAATTAAGAATGGAATTTGACCATAGTAAAATATGGGTATACTTAATCATCCCCACTCTATGTGTATCTACATGATCCACTGGGCACTATAATTGGTATTATTAAAGACCCGTTTTTTGTTTTTATGTGTTTATTTAATTATTAGAATTGTTTTCACATTTTATATAGGGTGAGGATATTAGGAATGAAATGAAATTCCTAAGATATAGAAAACACAAGTCTGTAATATTGATGATAATAAGGAAGCTTCATCTAAAACTATATATAAATAAATGAAATGTGAGGCTGGGAAGTAGAAAATGAATTCTTAAGAAAAGAAATATAAATAGATACATGAAGCTAATCATTTTATAAGTATTAATATATCAAATCTAATCAAAGTTATACATCCAAAAAAATAAATATTTTCATAGATGGTATTATGATAATAAATCTTTATAACTAGTTAAAGACTTATACTCTCTAGTAAAATGGTATTTGATGAATTTACCTATTGAAGTAATCACTTATATACTTTATTTTATCAAGGAACTACTAGATTATGGGAGAAAATTATAATAGGAGGATAAATAAATGAGGAATCTTTTATCTAATAAATTTTGAATTTATGTCATACTCATTAAACCTATGGGAGTAATGGAATACAAAATATCACTTTTCAATGAAATAAATTCTCTGATTGAAGTAAAATATTAAGGAATATTTTGTGGGAAATCTATAACTATGCTAATATTGGTTGATTTTATCCATTAATTTGATTTATTTTATAAAATGACCATCAATGTTAATGAATCCTATCTAATGGTTAAATAAGAATGAATAAAATTAGTAGATAATTCTTTATGTGAATCAAAAAAATTAAATGATGATATATAATAGAATTTTTAGAATGGTAGGGAATAGATATTGCAATTGGTTGGGGATGAAAATAAATCCATTATGATAATATTTCTTGAGTTAAATGTGAAATTGAAGAATATATAACTTTAACAAATGAGAACATCAGTAACTATTAAAATGATATATATTGGGAAGAATGTTTTTACTAAGATTTATGGATCAAAGGAGAGTCTTATTAGTGTAAAAAAGTTCACATAATCAATATATGATCAATATAAAACTATCACTTGGATAAAATTAGCTCAAACTAGGGATAATTATATTAGTAATAATGAAGTTTTATGCTTGTTTATGATTTAAATCTAAATCTCGATAACTTTGTGTGGGAAAAAATGAAAAATGTTCCACCAACACATCAATAATAGATTTTGGAATTATCAAGATATAATTTATCACAAGAATAGAAAAAAATTTAATTGTCTCTACTAATAAATATCACAAATGAAAATCTTTTCAGAAATTATGTATAAGAAACCATAGGTAGTTATTTGGATATATCCTATGCTACTATAGTTTTTTGGAAATTAAACTTGAATAATGATATAATACTTCAACCTATGGATAAAATAAAAGGACTTGTTTACATTGAAGAAGAGTTTATGAAAGGATAATATCTACTAAGTATAATGAATCATCACCAAAGTACAATAATTAATTCACTATGAAAACACATCATTACATGTATAACTTCAGCTACTACTACTACTACTATATAAGTGTTTATATATATGAAGAGTGTTGGTTTTTTGCATTGAAGAAGAAATCAAATGATTATGTGAATATAATACAATGACATAAAAAATAGAAAGTAAAAAAAAGAAATTAATATTATTTTTGATTTATAAAAATGAGGGCATGAAATAAAAAATTGAAAAAAAATCGACTACTCTCAATAATTCAATAAAGAGAGAAGCATGTGATGTAAAAAATTGAAATATTTATATTATGGGAGACATGGAAACACCGTAGATAACTAAAAAATGGCTATGGAGATTATTTTTAATGAGTGAAAATTGAGTTCTAAAAGGGAATCAATCCAAGAGGTAAATATGAATATTGAATTGATTTAATACATCTTAGAAGAATAAGTGGATGTGTTTCTAAGTACAGAAAATAGAAATTTTGTAAATAAACCATTTTCTTAATCCTATAATATTCAATATGATAAAAAGGTGTACCTTATATTTTTTGGGTATATTTGTAGGTAATTGGACAAGTGGAAAAAAATTTATAATGTCAATAAAATATAGGTAAATGAACTGCATCATATGATGGAAATAAAAATTTAATGAGATGTTGTCTAAAAGTGATGACCTAATATTTTTTGACGAATTTGGTGGAATGTTAAAGAAGTATAATCATGCTATAATAGACCATGTGACTATCCTTACACCCCAAAAATAAATTCTAAATAAGTTTTAAGAGAAATTAATACAACATTGGTTGTATGTATTCTGTTGGAAAAGGTAAATTTTCCTAATTCATTGAAAGGAAATGAAAAATAGATGGATAAGTACTTGATATAAAAGGATATTTAAAATTTTCAATTCAATAGTGGATCAATAAAGAATATTTATTATAAAAATAGAACTAAAAAGTTTTTATTTTTTATGTTAATTTTTGATTCCTATCCCTAATACTTATTCTAATAAGTTGTTTTATAACTCACTTAATACCATTTGATTTATATATATGTGTTTAGTGTAGGGAATTTATAGTGCATTTTTTCCTAGAAAATAACTTATAGGCTATAATAAATATACTGAAAGGTAGGATCTACTTATCATAGGGAAATTATATTTCCATTATAATGGGTCAAGTACACCCCATATGGATATGAAACATGAATATGAACAATAAAATGTTATTTTGTAATGGGTATTTATTTTTTTAGGAAATCATATTATAATTGAACGTTTATGTATTAAAATCATGCATTTTACTGTAAATTTTTGAATATATAATTTATGAATTTAAGTGTAGTGTGTTTTGAAAAGTATGCTTAGTGAAAGGTTTAGTAATATATCTTTTTCTTAATGTAATGTAATGAATTTTTTGAATTTGATTGAAATATAACATTTCTTTCTCTATATGAATGAAAAAAATCCAAAATTGAGTAATTATAAATGGTATGACATGATGAACAATTTATTTAATAGCCTTGATATGATAGTTTAATATGTCTTAGTTTTTACACTAGGTAATTGCATGTTGACATAGAGTCGAGTAACTGAAATCACATTGCAAAGAGGTATATTGTTATATCCTTCTCCAAAAGCGTTGGATCATATTATAGTATAAAACAATATGGAGATGATATTACTATGAAAACCATATAAAATTGTATATGAATAATGATATGTATCACGTATATTTATTTTATATTTATATTCAACATAGGTGAGATGAAAGTGGAACACATGTTGACATAAGGATTTGGATATACTAAAAAACAAATTTAATGGGATATATTGAAGGGCCCAAGTATGAATTATATTTTTTTCATCATAGAAAACATTCATTCATATAAATATATCAATATGTATTTTTAAGAGTTGAGTTACTCAATATACATAAATTAGTAAAGGAGAAAGTGAAGATGGCGTCTTAATTTATTATTGGTAAAGGTGGTTTGATACTACTTCTTGATGAAACAATATTGTTCATAATATATTTATAGGAATATATTTATTTAAATAATCCTAAATTTGATTATTTTTGTGTTTTTATGATGTTACAGATAATTGATGATGCATAGAAATATTCTATAATAGTTTGGAGTTGTTTTAGATGATTCTAGTTACTGGAGAGATTAAATTTAAAACATCGATATTAAAAAAATGTAGGTAGAAAGAGTATAAAAACCATCTAATATGTCATGATATTTAGTGCTACTAGATTCAATGATGATTATTTTTTGATGATCTTATGAGTTGATTGGAATTTATTTAGAATATCATATGTTGAATTGAAGGAAATATAAAATGGTGTATAGAATTCTATAATTTTTTAATGAGGTATAAAATTATTAATGAATTACTTCAGAAGGGTTATTTTATTGATTTAATTGAATTAAAGGGTAATAATAATACTTAAAAAGAGTCATATAATAGTTTTTAATAACACCATATACTATAGAAGATTAATTCCATAGTTATTAAGATTAATGATAGAATTTAGTAGTATAGACACAAACATTTTAAACATACATAGATTCATTCTAAGCTTAATTGTAAACATTTTAAATTTAATTAAATAATTAATAACATTAGAAAGTGAGTTAAGAAGATTAAATTCAGACTACTAAAGAGTGATTCATACTTCATAAAAGTAATTTACCACTTTATAAATTTAATTATAGACTTCAGAGGAGTACTTCTGACTTCATAAGAGTAATGATAAAAATAAAAAAAAATAACTCCATAGTAAACACATAGAGAATTTATCAAAGAAAAAATTACAAAGGTTTATAGAATTATATATTCTGAATAATGAATAAATCATATGATGCTATATTAGTTGTTATTTATGTACTCAAATATCACAAATTTTCAAGTAGGTTATGATTCAAGGTGGTAAGTGTTGATAAGAGTTCCTCGTCATTAGGAATAGTTCCATGTCACAATTTTTCTTTCCATTAACACATGGATGAATTATTTTAAATCGTTTAAAATCCATTGTTTTTGTATAAATTTTTTGATAGGGGATATTTTTTAGATTTTTTGTGAATTAATTAAAAAATATTGATAATAATTTTGAGGATATTTTTATGAATTGAAACTAGAATAAATATATATATTATTGTAAATTAGGATATTCACCTGAAAATTATATTTTAGAAGATTCCATAATTCCTACTTTAAATGAAAATATTTATTATAACTATATGGATATAACAAACAAGGTGGGTGAAAAATGGTCATACTAGACAATACATTATACAGTATGACTACTCTAAAAAACTAGTACAAGAAAAAGAAAAAGAAAAAGGACTCAACATTTCTTTTAGTAGAGATTAATCTAATATCAAAGGAGTTAATAATGACATCAAGGAATTATCAGTGTATCAATGAAAGAAGAAAATAAGGCCTATGAAATATCAATATCATATAAGGTGATCATGAGTAGTCATTAAATTTAGGTTGATTAGAACAGAGAGGTCAATGTACATGCATAATAATAAGGAAAATTAGTTGAATTCACACTCATTGGTTCATGTATAGAACCATTAAAGGACTATGTGATGTAGAAAAAACTTATCTAAGGCCATAAAATCTTTAGTTGGAGGATTGGGGGATTTAGTACAAAGAATTGTATTTACTCTGACACTATGGAACTGGATGATATACTCTGTAGGGAGTGTGACTGATACATACCCTACTCTTATGTTCCACTTTATCTTATAATAGGAAATATTATAATATAATAGTGATAATTAGTGTAAAAATAATAGTTGAACACTAAAATGTCTGTGTTTACCCGAAACTCCAAAAAATATTTTTTATTTATCTACCTCTCAATTAGTTAATTTAATATATAGTTGTGGGATTAATGTGTATAAAAAAGATCCATATATCTTAACTATGGATTATGTTTTAGTATTAAGGGGGTATACCCAAAAAATATTGTAATTCTTGAAAATGTTAGGTACACTAATTGATAACCCCACACAACACCATTTCAAAATCCAAAGGGTGGTATAATGGCCCATTGGGATGATAATTCATGTCACCAATAATGAATAAAAATATATCAAGGAGGGATTTATCACAGTCCAAGTCCTCTCCTTCAAACTATCTCCATATCCCTACTAACCTCCACTATCCCAATAATGTGTAAAAATTCCAATACCATAACATTATTTCCAAGCATAAATCTTCATATAAGCTGATATACATACAGATGATTTGAAAATAAAAAAGTATACCAACACTAATAATGATCCATACAATAACCACTAGATGTATATCATTAAATCTAATTAATGAGAAGAAACTCATAACAAAAAAATGTAATTCAATAATGCTATTGAGAACTTGAGATGCTTCCCAAATAGAAAAAAACACTTACTTCGGTCAGTGATGATATATTTGATTGATATACATTACATATATTAGTAGTACTACACTATTATGGGGGTGTTTTCAATATCAAAAATCCATATATGATATAAAATTTACTTAGGTAAAAAATATGTCTTAATATAAAGTTAAATGTTTGAGGATTAACCAATTTTGAAATTTCCCAACAATATATATGTTGGTTGTGTATTCAACCTATTTATAGACACTATATTATAGTAGTATGAGAATTACAATTGGATATTCTCAGTCCCATAAGTATTCTTTCTACCTGGATTTAATTAGTTGGTGTAGGAAGTGTTCCCTATCTAAACCTACACAGTGAAAGGGATGTGCATCGAACAAGAATATACTTCCTCAAAAAGAGTAGCGTGTCCTACCTTGGTGTGCTCAGTCACATGGTAGTTCATCTCACATTAAGGTACATGGATTCATGTTGTTCTGTATCCCTCCTAAATGCACTCAACCATAAATAAGTGTCTATGAAATGAATACACATCAACATAGGGTTATTGATAAGCAACTTGAAAAAAATATTATGGTTTAGTTCATCCATCACGACCATTTGTGGTCATAGGGTTTAGTGTGTGCCATAAGGTCACACATAAAAAGATGGATGTGTGTTTGAAATGAACATACTATGTATAGGGTGTATAGAACCCAAGTGAGACATACTCATCACCCTTAAATTTAGGATATAACCCTAAAATTTTAATTCCCATAGTCCCAGATTAGACCCATCAACAAAAAACTACTTGGTAAACCACCAATTGTAAGCCATGTCCCATCATCTTGTAAGACTGCTATTGGTCATGGTGAATATCCATAGTGTACTTGATATAAAACCCTCTTCCTTGGGGATTTGATCATAAATATCACAAAAAACTACTCACATATATGAACCCTAGGGAGAAATAGTCCAAGATGGTTACCAACCTAATCAACTGTCAGTGGAACTCCATTAACATTCTTGAATAGGATTATAAGTATATTCTTAATAAATAAAATCTATGAACATAAGATATGAATTTTTGGATTACTCAAATTTAGTTTCTCAAGAAACAACTACATGATTCCCCATAGACCAACACTCCTAATAGGGCCCCATATTACCTCATACATAGGAATAAAAAGTCATACAAACCAATATTCCTAGATTGATGAAACCAACAATGATTATATTTAGTTATCATGCAGTTTTTATAATCCACAATTTGCATCGATTCAAAATTTGGTCTTCACACCATCATGCCCTCACTTGTACATTACAGGACTGTAACACCACATGATTTTATAATGTATATTATTTTAATTAGATACTACGTTCAATAGCATGTTTCATAGATAACATTTAACTAAGATGAACCATGATATACTATGAAAATATTATCCTAATAAAGGTTTCTTTATTCATACATAGGATATATGTACACAATTTTTAATCATATGAATTAAATCATATAAGGTTTAGAAGAGTTAATGTTTAAAAGTGTCATACCTCTATAAAGGTGGTTTTATTGAATATTTTTTAATTTAATTTATAAGATACATTTTTTAAATTTAATTTTAAATTTTTTATCTATTTTTTAATTATAGAATAAAACTTTTCATTGGGTGAGTTTTTGGGATTTTTGAGAAATAGTTTATTTTTTGGCCTATAGTGAAAATTAAGTATTTTAATAATGATTCTATTTTTTTACATTATTATAATATAAAAATGACTTCAAAACATTATTAAATTTTTTTATAGTCAAATAAATAATTTATGTGTAATATAATTCTTTTATAAATTTAATTTTGATCATATAAATCTATATTGGGAATTTTGGAAATCTAAGTAATGTTTTTATTAAAATAAAAAACAATTTTTGTAGTTCTATTTTTATTTAATTTTCAAAAGTATCCATTGTGTTTTTATTTAGTTTTAAAATAAAATAAAGATCCTTTGATTATTAAAATAAATTATTTATTCCTTGTGAATTAACATTAGATAATATTTTCGTGTAAAATATTTTTTATGCTTAAAATGGGTAGAAATAAATGAATTTTAATTATGTCTTAACAAATAATATTTAATGTAATTTTTAAAATATATTGAAATTGAATCATATAAAATTTATTCCATATTTTTTTCTATTTTTTGTAAAGTTTTTATGAGGTTTAATTCATTTTAAGTGATAATAAATAGTAACCATAGTAAAACCTTATCGCCTTATAAATGGGTAAAATGATTTAATCATGGTAAACACCATGATATAATGTCAAAAAATATATGAAAATATTTGATTTATAACATTAAATAAGTTTATATTTACCAAATTCATCCTCAAAATATTGAAATTCTATGTTAATTTCCTTTGATAATGACCTTTATATTATTTTAAGTAAATAATAAATACAAACTTTCAATATCTTTATTTTAATATATCTATTATGTTTTCAAAATACAAATGGGTTATTTTGAATGTTTCTAATTGGTTATTTTTAATATAGGATTTTTTGATATTAATTTATTTTTAATTTATTTAATGGAAAAAATTTCTAACATTCTTAAGCATCATTGATGCAATGCATGTGAAAGAGAATGAAAAATTTATCTAAATTATTTAAAAATATTAAAAGTGATCCATTTTGGATATTTTAAAGTATATAAACATTTTTAAAGATCAAATGAAAAGTAAATAAGCGTTTTAAATAAGTGTCTTAAATACTCAAATTAGAATTTCATTATAATATTGATGTTTGTAATACTCAAATAATGTCAAATCATCCTAAAAAATATTTTAATAATATTTTAAATTAGAAATTATTGTTTTATTTGTTTTATAAATAATAAAAATATTTTAATTTTTATAATTAATTGGAAATTTTCAATAATATAATCTTTTATCCTTCAGTGATCTAATTTCCCATTTATAATAACATCATTAACCCCTAATGAATAAGTATGTCATTTCCATGGTAATGGTAAAAAAGGTTAACGTGGGGTTAAAAAAATATATAAGGGTTAAAATAAATAAAAACTTATCTAAATCCAATTATTATAGTATATTGAGACCATATATCACATAAAATTCAAAATTGATCAATTTTTGAGATAATTTTTATTGAACATGACCTTATATTATATTAATGTTTATAATAATTACAAGTGTGCATCTCCACTCACTTATAAAAGAGAACATTTGATCCTCTCTTCTCAACACAATTGTGTCCCTTATATTTTCTAATATATACCATATTATCTCCTAACCTTAACCCACTCTTCCTATAGGTTATTTGATTTAAAAAATGGCACTCCAAGAATCCTTAAGGTGCTTATCAAAGGTGGATACCTTATAAAGAGGTATATGTTCATTAAAATATTTTTCATGATTATTTATACTTCTACCTCCAATAAATATTATATAACCATGTTAACATGATAAAATAAGTATATTTACTAAATTTATATTTTTTAATATAAATTTTAAAACTATTTTCTATTTCCTTTACGTCTGATGAAAAATAAAAATATCGCTCATTCATACTATAGACTACCATCTCCATAGAGTGATTTATTTTATTTTTCCTCAACATATATCCTGAATAGATTTATAGATAAATTTAATTTATATATATTATTTCTATACTATAATTATTATTTTTCTAATATAATATATAATTTTTTTCTTACCCTTATATATATTGAAAAATTATAATGTCTCTTATGGTCATGTATGGACTACCACCTCTATAAAGCGATGTGATTCAGTTTTCATTTCACCATTAACTAATTGATAATAAGGATATATTTACTTAATATATATAATTTATATTACATATTTATGGATATAAATAGTTGAATTACTATTTAATTTTCCTTCATACAATCCAATGAAATGTGAAAACATCACCCATGCGTACATGCATACTACCGCCTCCCGGAAGTGATGTAATTCATTTTCAGTCACAAAGATATATGAATGGTTATAAAAGTGTATAAATTTTATAATTATTATACTGTTAAAATTATTATTATTCTATATATATTATGAAACCATGACTTTGGTGGAAGGAATATAACTGTCAAACCAAACTAGGTATAGAATATGGACTAGTTTTCTCAAGAGTAATGATTTGAATAAATAATTGTTAACAAAATGGTAATTGGAAATTTTAATTGAATAATATATGGTTATATAAGTATGAATAATTTCAGGAATAAATATACAATGAATATACATTTATTATGTAAGAGTTTAGGAGTATGGATGTAGAAATTTAGGAACGAACATATGACTTTTTCGTTTTCCTTTTATTTCTATGAGATATATGTCATACTCACATCTCAATTATTTTATATGGTGAATATAATTCACTTGAATGTATTTATGATTATTTAAATGGATTTTATGTGGATTTTCAAATCTATATATGGTTCTCTATTTAATTAGGTATTGATTTAGTGATTACAAAAATTTTATGGGATCATTGTCAATGTTTTCTCATTGAGACATGATCCATGTTATCCACCAATTTATGAATATATGGTGTATATATAGAGAATTTAATATTTTATTCAATGAAACCCTTTATATTCAAGATATTTAATTATATATATGATGTTTTATCCTTTAAATGATTAAAAACATACCCATGTGGTAAGGGTTTATGCTACAATCACATTTATTTTTAGGATTTCCCATGTTAAATTACCATTGGGGTAAATTATATGATCCATATATATTAAACCCCATATATTTTTTTATACATTGGTTATTCATTTAATTTTCATGATTTACTAAAATTTTATTCTCATTAGTACTTAAAATTATGGAGAAATTATTTAATAAAAACCGATAATATGTTTTATTTGGTCGATCAACTTTTTATTTTATGAATATGTTATTATAATAGTTTTTTCAAATATTTAATATATAAATAAATTTTATATAAATTATTTTCTAGTTCTTTTTAAATTGTTTTTAAATTACTAAATGGATACTTTTCCATTATTTTTCATTTGACTCAATTTTGTCTATCTATAAAACTGTGAAAATATCATTCTCTTTTAATTTATGCAATGTGAATGGATTTCACATCATTGTGAGCATTTTTCATTTTCAAGATTAATTTACATGTTTCCATGGTTTTATTTAATTAAAATATTTTTCAAAATATTCTAGATATGTTTTAGTTTTCAATGATATATATGGAAAATAATATTTTTCATAATATCAAAGAAATTTTCAAATGAAAATTTAATGGTATTTTTATTTTATATCAAAATAATTTAATACTTTTAATTTATTAATGGTATTATGTTCTAATTATTCCATCAAATTTCATTATCTTTTTTTTCTTTTTATGATGATGTCTTAAAGATGATTCTATGAACCCCACTCCATTGCCACATTTTAATTAAGTTATGCTGGAATATTGATTTTTTTATGATACCATACACTTATTTTCTTTGGATGGATATGATTACATAATGGTGAAGTGTTTGTGAAACCCATTTCATTTCTATGTGTTATGCTATGAAAAAATGATTATTATTTTTATTATCTTTTAAAAAATGTTTCTATGGTTTTCATTATGTGAATGGTGGGCCTAGAATTATATATCCCTCAATTCATTGGGAAAATATTTATTTCACATTGATATAATGATATTAAAATGAACCTCATTTCCTATTCACAAAATTAAGCATGGACTTGTTCATATTACTCCATGTTCATAATATTATGTGTGGAAATTCTGTTATAAATTTTATTTGTGGACATAATTACATGTCCTTGATATGATGACTAGAGTTATTGGTGTTTATAAATGTTTATAATGTTTTGATTTTTGAATGTTCCAATGGTATATGCTTATTACCTGTTCTAATGGATCATGATATATTATTGATGATTCAATACTTTGATGATTATTTTCCACTTTTGTGAAAAATAATTATTGAATGAATCATTATTTATGATCTTTCATGATTTGGTATGATTTTTTATATGTTATGATCACATTATCATACTATTATTCTTATATTATAAAATTAAAGGATTATATTTTTATGGATGGTCATAATTTTAATGGAATAAATATCTTGTTCATGATTTCTATTATTGGATTTTGATGTTAATAATGACATTTTGGTAAATGATTTTTTGGGTTTTAATATTTCATAGAGGTATATGTAACACAATGTTTTAACAAGTGATTTATTGTGATGTTATTTAGAAATAATGTTATTGTTGACATATATTAAAAGAAATACATAAAATTTTATATTATTGCATTCATTGATGGTGAAGTACTTATGGTTAATTGACATGAAGTGGTCATATTATTTTTTATAATATATAATATTGAAATATTATTTAGTGACATTGTGATTAATGTTATTTTTGGAAAATTTCTATATATTATGGACTTTATATGATAAAGGTAAAAAAAATATTATTTTCCTAGATGAAATTTTTTTGAGGATTAAATTTTGCATTAACTTATTGAAGTATATACATTTTTTCTTGTGTTATGGAGATTCATGTTATTTTTGTAAATGATTAGTATATTTTAGATAATTTATGATTTGGGTATATATAATTTTTTATATGTTACTTTATGAGTGATTATTTCTAAATATATATAATTACTATGTGGATCTTGGAAGAATATGTGATAAAATATTTTTGATTTTTGGATTTAAATTTGGTGAAGCGTATTTTAGAAGACTTTTAATGATAAATATTTATAGAATGGTTTATGTTTTATTTAGAGGTTAGAAACATGAAGAATAATTTATTATACTTTTTTAGATCATGTGATATATTAAAAGATAATTTTACTACTTTATGGAATAAAAATTCATCATGTTTATATATATAAGGAAATGAAGAATATTTGGAAATGGAATGAATCAAAAGGAAAAGATAAAATTTTGAGAATAAATTATAAAATTATATAATCTAAAACTCACTATAATGATGGTAAAATATTTTCTCAAACTCATGAGGCTGTAATATAAATATAAATAATTCTATGTGGGAAATATTACTCAACAATGAATGTTTTCTTCTTGAAAATCATTCTTAAGTATGAGTCTTAAAATGGTAAATGAATATATTAAGACATAATTTCTATTGATTTGAATCATAATATTGTCATACAAATTATAATTGTTTTCAAAAGAAAATTTAATTGATGTTTTTTAAAATGTACCTCCATCCAATTAATTACATTAGGTACCAGCATATAATTGACATATAAAATGTTTTAAACCCTATTTAATAGACAGTAGATAAAATATCGAGGATGTAACATTTTTAATTTGGTATAATATAACACCCAAATATATTAATTTTTTAATTTAAATAAATACATTTATTAATAATGTGTAATACACAAAACATAAAACTAAAACAATCTATGATATACACGAACGATATAATTATTGTAACATAGTCAATGGATTTGTATGAAGGAATATGAATAATATATTAATAAATAATATATACAAATTTTCTATTTATAATAATTTATTTATTAGTACATAGGAAATAAATACTCAATTTTTAATGACAATAATGAAATTATATATGTTCATGAATAGTAAATGTCTAAAGGGTTCATTTATAGATAAATGATATTTGGTTGAATATTTTTTAATTTTGTTTTAATGATAAATTTCTAAATTATATGAATTAAATTTTATAAAAATGAATTCATATTTATATTCATTATATCAAATTTTTTTTTTGATTGAAATTTTAGGATTCATCATAAATATTTGTTTATTTTTGTGAATAGTGAGAACCTAGACTTTCAATTAACATCACTTTTATTAGATTATCATGATATAATAATTACATCAATATTTATGAAACATATTTTATATACTAAATAAATAATTAATAAGCAATATAATGTATTTATAAATATAGTATTGAACATAGAAATCTTTATCTGACATATTTGATATCTATGTAATGTTTTTATTCAAATTAACAGTTTTTTCAGTACTTATCTTTTAATCAAACATTCACAAGGTTCATTTTAGTTTTTTTAATTAAAATTAGTCTCCATTGATTACAAATAATACAATATATTCAAATAAAATCAAAATTTTAAATTTATTGGATATAAAATATTTTTTAATCATAAAACATATATCTTTCAAAAAAAAGTTTTCATTTTGTTTGGGAGAATATATTAAATGATATTTTACAAATTATATAAACTGAATCATATAAAATTGATTTTAAATTTTGTATGGAAATGTTATATTTTTTCATGAGGTCCATTTCATCTTTCATCATAATGAATAGTAATCAAGGATAAAGTGTATCACTTTCATAAAGGTTGAAATGGGATAATTATAGTTAAAAATTGTGATAAGTTCTCAAAATAACTCAAAGCATTCCTTTATATACTTTTATATGTTCATTTCAAGTGAAATCATCTTGTATTCGAAAATATGTAAATTTTTTTCTCTTATCCTTTGATAATGATCAATATATTATTTTAAGTAATAAATATGTACAAAATTTCAATCTCTATCTTCTAATAACTATATTAATATTATATATTAATAAAATGTTTTAATGAATGGTTTTAAATAGTAATTTTTGAATATTAATAATTTTTTTATCTTATTAATTTATTTATAGTTTTTTATGATATAATCACCTAAAATGCTTACGTATTGATGCAATGAATGTTCATGTTTATGAAAAATAAAATTAAATAATTTTTTATACATTAAAAGTGATGTGTTAAGGATAAGTAAAATTCATAGAAGACTTTTATGGATAAAAATAAAAAACATGTAATGTTTTAATTATTCTATGTCATGCTTCATGGTAATATAGATGTTTTCCAAGTAAAATTACCTTAATAGTTAGGAAAATTAGCCTGATTATATTTTATGTTAAACAATATATAAATATTTTTTTAAAATGTCATAGAAATATTATCTTTTATAAGTTAATGATAAATTTCTGAGAATTCCATCCATTTTTTAATTATTATCCACATTAACTTTTAGAATATGATTATTATCCCTTAAATACTAGGTATATTATTACTAAAATTATGGTTAAAAGGGTTACTGGGGGGGTTAAAATGAAGTAATAACTGTTAAAAACCTAATTTATTTGTTTAAATCCCATTTTTAATGATTTTATACCCAATCTTTTTCTAACATAGACATTTATCCAATTGAGAGCCACTATTTTATGATTGTGACCATATATTATTTTAATTTTTTGAATAATTATAAGTGTGACACTCTCCTTACATATAAAAGGGAAACACCTCTCATTTCCATCTAGACCACTTGAGTTCTTTATCATAAAAAATATCTTCCCAAATACTCAAAATTTTTTCCCCTCGACTAATTCGTTTTAGTATTCACTGGATAAAAATCCAAGAATTCATATGGTCTTTATCAAAGGAGAGTATCTAAAGTATAGGTATATGTTATTACCATGTTTTATCAATTTTATTTATCCACTTATCATATCTATTTCTTATATTATACCACTATAATATTTTACAAATTTTTCCATATAGATAAAACATTATGTATTTGATAGGTTGGTTTACATGAATTCCTAATCTAATATAAACCACAATATTTAAAACAATTATAATCCCTTAAATTGGTATGTATAAACAGTAATAAATTTTCTGAAAAATATTTATAACGATTTTTATTAATTTAAGTGTGTTGATTATTTCCTCAATCTTCAGTTATGTAATTTTACAATTCAAAAATATGTTTTCTTAAAGAATATGTTTTATGAATATTTTTTACATGAAAATTAATATTAATATATAAATTTTTAGAACATTTAATTTATAAAATTAATAATTTTTATAAAATTATCATTTTAAAATTTTCTTATGGTGAATTTTTATGTTTTTCTATGATAAATTTTCAATGAATAGTTAAAATACCATTTTTTTTGTAAAAATTGTCTTTTATTTTCATTGAAATGTCAAATTATGGATTTAATTTGAGAATAATGTTTCTTATTACTCTTTTATTTATAAATAATATAATTAATTATATTATATTGATCATTATAATTTATTTTGATATAAGACAATTTTTGGGCATAAAAACAATTTTTTCTAAAAAAACTATACTTATAAAAACAATATTTTTATCTTAATAAGTTATTTTAATCTAAATTTATTAGTGTTTTTAATTAAATTTATATACTATGTATTTATTATTATATTTTAACATTATTTTTTTTGTTTTTACAAGGAAATTAATAGAGGTAAAATGTTATTTACACTTTAACATTCTTGTTTCAAAAATTGGATTTCATTATGGTTTACATAAATAATTAAATTAAATTATAATACTTATAAAATTTTAATATGTAAAAATTAATTCAATATTTCGAATCATAAACATTAATATAATATAGTAGGGTAAAAATAAATTTATAATTGTTAATTGTAAAAAATGTAATATTTTTTTACAACAGTTAATGTTAAAATGGGTTTACCAGGGTGGGATAAAGGGTTATACCATGGTATAGTGGTAGTATATCCACATAATCCTATAAAATTTATATCAAATAAATATATTTCATCATTATTTTAATCATCCTTCAATTCCTTAATCATTTGGAGCCACCTCCAATGAATGTGACCTTAAATCCTTGACATCTTTTAAGAAATTCAATTTGTGTCCCTACCCTAACTTATTAATGGGAACCTATTATCTTCCACTTATCACAATAATTGAGACTTAAATATCATGATAAAACTACTCAAAAAACAAAATAAAAACTTTTTCATAGTCATAGTACTTTCGGTATTCTCCTGAGAGCAATCTCTCAAGGAACAAATTGTATGCCAACAGAGGTCTCTAAAAAAGGGGGCTCTATGTTAACCAAGGTCATTCAATTTTATATCTTATTATAATTACTCTATTTTTTTCCACTATAAAATGATTAATATAGTATTATAAAAATATTTAGATTTTATCATAATGATAATACCATCATTTACCATCAATTCTCAATCCATTGGGAAATGAATGTATTGCTCTAGTGTACATGTAGACTACCATCTCTGCATATTGATAATGTTCATTTTCCTCCACAAAAATTCATGGTTGGACATTTTTACAGATTAAAACTATATATATGATATTTATGTAATAATTATTATTATGGAAAGATGAATTAATGTTTACGTTTCTTTCATTACATCCATAAATAAATGTAAACATCAATCGTATGTACGTATGGACTAATATGTCCATGTAGTGATGAAATTAATTTTTCAACACCAATTTTTAGAAATGTATATAAATATGTATAAAATGAATATATATGAAATTTATATCATGAATAAAATGTTAGATATGAATTAATCATGGTTGAAATTAATGTACTATAACCGTCAAACCATAACATACATGAAAAAATAGTTAACACTCAAAATGATGATGATAATTAAACATTATAAACAAACATGTGATAAGATGTTATAATTAATCCCTATATGGTATTATAACTATTATTATGGATTTTTATATATATTTAATATAGTTTATATTTATTTTATAGTAGTTTAGAGTGTTTATAAAGTAATAATGACTTGGGATAAGGGTTATCTTCTCGGTTTTATCTTCTCTGATACAATTTTTATTATCATGACACAATTTGTCATTTCTATGGTGTCTATATTACTCAATATATTTTTTTCATACTCCATGATTAAAGTAAATAAATTTATTAAATCATATGATTTTTATGGTTCTACTGACTTTCATTTCAAAAAATGAAAAAGCCGTAAGTGTTATTCATCTCAATTTTATATCATTGAGACATGTTTTAGGTTATAAACCTATATTTTTTATGAGCTATATCTATATAACCATTGATATTTTTTATTATTAATTTCCTTATGTTAATTTTTTTAATGTTTATTTTTTATTTATTTAATTTTTGGTGGTTATTATTAAAAAGTTATCACAATGGTAATTTTTTTATTTTACAATCACATTTTTATCATGATAGTTTGTGATTAAATTTAACATTGATGAAGCTATATGATATATATATTGCACACATTATACATTTTCATAACTTATATTAATTTTTATGACATTATTTTGTACTTTAATTTCCTTCCCATTATGTACTTAATAGACTGAAAAAATGTTTTTAATGAAAATAGACCTTGAATTCCCATTTAGTTAGGAATATTTTCCTCCATGTTAATATTTTATTGAGAATGATTTCAAGAAAGTTATTACAATTGTAAATAGATTATTGAAATTATTATTTTTAAATATTTTACTTTCCTTACATGGTTTAAAAATAATATTTTATTCTTTTTCCATACATGGCGCTTTTTAATTTTTTCTAGAAATATGAAAAGAGTTTTTGTTAAAAATGACACCGTATGAAAATCTTTCCTCATGAGAAAGAATAAAATTTTCATTTAATATTAAATTATTTTTCCATGGTTTATTTATATGAAAATATTTTCCATAATGTTTTTAATATTCACATATTAAGAATAATTTATCTCAAAATTCATGGTTTATTTTCCTCAATAAATGTTATAGTGGACTTTAAAATGTATCTTCATTAATAAATACATATATTGAAATTTCTTATGATTTAGCGAGGATCTGATCCAATGATTCCAACATTATTATATCGCTATATGTTCTTTTACTATGATGATGAAAAGTATATGAATCATGTATCCTTTCTATAGTTTATGATTTGATGATATTATTATTGTTTTATGATCATATTTCACACATATGTATGATTTTCATTATGTGATGGGTGGGCCTAGAATTTTAATTCCCTAAAAAGGGTATAGAATGATATATCAGGATATAATAAGGGTTATAATGGAGAGATAACCTTATGTATTAATTGAATTTATCCACTAATATATTCTTAGGAGTAACCCATGAGTAATGAAATAATGTAACGGGGAGTAAATAAAGTCTAGAATGATAGTCTTGGTAGTGAGGGTTAACTAAGGACATGTTTTCTATACTTATTTTCATGAATGTGACATTTGTATTGTAATTATGAATTTTGTTCTTGGATCTTTATTTATTATTAATGGTTACACACTCATAGGTCTTATGCTATTTTTATTACAAAATATTACACTATGATTCTTGATTAAATATCATTGAATTATTTTTTAAGATTATTATAAGTCTTGTTCATGTTATCATACCCTTACTCAAATATTATTAAAAATTGTGATCTTTATTTTATATCTCTTATGATTACCCTTAATATTCATATAATTTCACAATTTCTTAATTTCCCTTCCCCAGGTTAGGCAGAATGCTTTTAAGTTTTATTTTTTTAAGAAGGGTTATAGTTGTGAGGAACATAATTAGAAATAATTTATATCTATTATGTGAAATTAGTTTACAATTATATGATTCCAAATACAATAATCCTCTAAATTCCTCAGGTGTGTATTATTGTAAAATTTATAGAATATTAATCTACATGACGTAATATGCAACACCCCAAGCTTCCACGACACGCTTCTCTTTGAATAATGCAATGGCTTGCGCTGTACGCAACTTCGAGTTCCAGCACACCATGACCAATCAAACTAATCGTTATAAATAGTAATACCCACTTTTTGAAATTTTATAAATTTTGTTTTTCAAAATTGAATTAGTTTTTGGATTCATAATATTAAAATTAGCTTAGGGTGAATTTTTGGTATTTTTCTGAAAACATTCATTTTTTGATGAATAGTGAAAAACACTACGTTATTGTTTAAAACTGACTTTTTATTTAAATAATTAGTTATATGATTTGAATTTATTTTAGGTAAAAATAGATACATAATAATTATATATGTTTAATATAATTAATTGGAGTCATTTTATAATAAGATTAGATATATAAAATTTTATTGAACTTTTAACGTCTTTTACCCACCTTCTAGGCACATTTTCAAATTTGCATAAAACGTAATTTTACCGCTTCTTTGAATTGAATTTAAAACATCGGAGACATATGGTTGACATTTTTAAGTAAAATGTGGTTCAATAGGATGAAAATTATTTTTGGTGAATAGCAACTTTTGAATTTTATTTACTATGGTTAAAAGTAAATAGGGTAATTAAAGGTAAAAATGATATTATAATTACCCAAACACATGTCCTAATTATATTGGATAAGTTTATTTCAACCAAAATAAACCTTATGAAGAAAATATGATCCTTTTCATTCACTTGGATTAGATTAGGACATTTATTATTATTTTATTTAAAGAAGAGTTAAAAGTGTTAAATTCAAAGTTTAATAAATAAATCATTTTTAATATAGAGATATACATAAGATAAATTTAACTGTAAATATTCATTTTAACTCTAAAAATATTTCATAGATAATGTTATTTTATTTAAAATTTTTAGACATTAAATAATTATATTTGTTTATGACACAATGATGATGCAGTAATTACCTTATTATTGAAAGATTAAAATAATTGATATTTCAAATATTAGTATAATTGTAAATTGAGACTTTTGATGTATTAAAATTTTTTATAGGTTAATATGACATGTTATGGTTGATTAAATAATTTTTTTTGAAGTAATCATGTTTTTTTGACTTTTACAAAAACCAATTACTAAATAGTGTCAAAATTGACATAAATAAGTTTTTAAAACAAACACTATATTATTAATTGATATAATATTAATAAAAATCTAATATTCCACAAAAGGACTTAGATAAGGATAGATATATCAATAATGAACCACTTGGGGTTCTCTTTCCTTTTTATGGTATGTTTATTAACCATTTATTATTATAATACAAGAATACATGGTAAAAGTTAATGTATTTAACTAAGAGTTAAATATAAAAGATAAGGTTAATATGGCGACCTAAACCTATCTAAAACCAATTTTTTGAAAGTTTTTATATCTATCCCCACATTATACTTGAAATAAATCTTTCTAGAGCCATTATAAACTTAATATTATTGTATAATCAAATAATATTTCAAGCTTTTTTCTAAAGTGACCGACACCCCTCTTATAAAAGGGCACTTCCCCTTCTCCCAAAATCACACCTCCAAATCCATTTGGCTTGGCCCAAACCTGATCTAATATCATAAAAACTACCTTTAATTCAACCTAGAGGTATTACTTTGATCATAAGACAACCTAAAGAGCCCTTTTTATCAAATCAAAAGGAAGCACCCGAAGAAGGGGTAATAATTTCATCACCTCTTTCAAAGTTTTTTTCTTCTTCCACTTCCTATTTATTTATTGTTTACATACCAAAATAATAACTCCAATACCTTAAACATAGTTTGATATTATTATAAATATGGTACAACCATATTCATTATTCTATTCTTCATATAAATGACAAAGTCACCATACGTGCGTACGTATGGCTTACCGTCTCCACGTCGTGGTGTAGTTTTTTATTCAACACTTCATTATTTGGATGGGTATATTAATGAGTAAAATTTATGTAAATAATAAATATAACATGTTAATGATTCGGTATATATTATATACCATCCAATTACACACGATTTCACCATCCAAATAATGATATTGCTGCTTGTGCGTACGTACGGATTACTGTCTCCACGAACGCGATGAGATTCATTCCCCATCATAATCGTTCAAGAATAATTTTCATTTTATGATTAAAAATAATGTTTAAGAACTTAATACCATTATATATATGAATAAAATATATCCTATACATAACAAACTTGACTTACGTAATAAAACATATAAAGGAAAATGAATCAGTTAACACCCGAAACAATTATACTACTGAAATATTATTAACAAAGCAATTTTAGAAGATCATATATGATATCATATTTATGTATATAGTTCTTGTATAATTTAATAAAAATTATTTAAATATTATACAGGAGGTTAACATACCCTCGACCAAGGAAAAGTACAAGGTAAGGGTTAATTATACAATCTCTTCATTATCTGATGTTGTTTATACGTGATTATCTACTGGAAACTATTTATCATCCACATACTTGTTTCTTAAAAATGTATTTCAAAACATTTTTACTATTTCCTAGACTATGGGTTAAAGTAATTTATAACCTTTTTTGACTTTTTATAAATTTTTTATAAAGGAATCTTTTTGTTGTTTTCCAAACAAGGTCCTTTACGACTTTTTCGACAAAAATAAGAAAAGAATGTTTTTTTAACTTATATAGTGAGTGCGGATATTTTCTGCCATTAAAAAACCTTTGAAGCTTCCCTTAAAAGATTATAATATTATTTTGAAAAAAAATGTTTTATTTTATAATTATGTTACTTTTAAATGATTTCAAAATAGAAAGTTATTTCTCTCAAATAGTTTTGATTCCATCTATGTCAACATCCTTTGATGGATTTTACACTTGTTTGATGTTGATTTATTATGATACAATCTTCAATATTGTATTGAAGGTTTTGTGATATTTTTGACTGTGGATGTGTTATTTTTATACCATTCATGGTTTATTATTAAAGTATTAACATTTCTTAAGCTAGTTTTAATACGAATGTTTCTATTATGTTTCAACCTTTTAATATGAAGAATTAATTGGACTTAGTAAGTGATGGGTGGATCCCTCTATAGATCCTTGATGCATTGGTAGGTCTCATGGGACAAACTAGTGTCTTGGCACAAGTCCTTGACAAAATCTTATTTTTAGTCTTGGCACGAGGCTTTGACTATGTGGTTATGATGTCCAGTATTATGCATTCCATCATTATGAAATTGGCTATAGATTTTACATATGATTATTAAACTAGTAGAATATCCATGTGAATAAGTAAATGGAATTATTTGATTTATATTTGCCATATTATTCTTATGTTTTAGTTTAAAAGGCTTGCGTTTTAGTCTTATACATTTCCAAAAATGTTTATGCTTATTTATGATAGTTTCCACTATATTGTTATCCTTACTGAGCATCTAAGATCACCCCTTTCTATGTTTTATTTTTACCAGGATTCAAAGAAGTATATTACAATTAACCTATAGGAATAGGCTAAGGGATATGAGTGTGCTCAAAGGGGACACAATGTTTTTGTTTTTTTTCATTTCATGATGTAATGTAAAACTAATGTATGTATCTAGCACTTCTAGGGCTACTAATCTAATCGGTATTTCAACACTTGATCTCTTGTGATCATGCCAATGTTATGTAATAATTTACCAACTCTAGGTAACTAGGTTTGGGATATTATAGTTGGTATTAGAGGAAGTTTAGTACAAACCTTGGAAACTAGATTTAGAAAAACTCTGATTAGGGAACATTACCCTAAGATAGACTTTCAGGATTAGTATAGAAGAACTTCCTAGAATTTTGGTAATGTTTAGATTTTTTGAATTTTACAAGCAATACATCCCTGCTTGGATGCGAGCAGGTAGAGGGGGTTTTATCACAAATGTACCTAGGAGTGAAAACTTTGACAAGGAGTTTCGGGTTTGACCCGAGGTATTGTGGTACACAACAACGGGCCTTGCAGCACTCTTGGTTATGACATTCCTAGGGGATATTCTTAGGATAATTCAAATTTTCTTTATAAACCATTATAAAAAATTTATGAGTAAATACCTCCTCAAAGAGAACATTTTTTATGATTATAGATTATTTGCATAAACTATTCAATTTATGTTAGGTATTTTACTAGTTTTTAATTATACATTGTGATTCATAAACTAATCTAGTGTATGCCATTATTTAGAAATGGCTCATAGTGGAAGGAATGAAAACCATATCAACACATGTAATCCATGTAGGGATTTCCCTCCTATTAAAGATAATTATAGTGGAGTTGGTTATGAAATCAGTGCTGAACAACTTATAACCATACTAGGACAACTCCCTCAGGTTAGGAATAATAACCTTACCCATATAAAGCACCCCGATCTACAACGCGGAAGATCAATGTTAGACCACTTCATGAGGAAAAAACCACCAATATTAAATGGAACTACAAATCCATTTGTAGCTGAGCAATGGATAAGTTATTTAGAGAAAATATTTCATGCTTTGGGGAGTAGAAAATGAGAAAAAAATTTCAAGGTAGTTTATCACCTTAGTGGAGATGGAGATCAATGGTGGTCATTAATTCAAAACACAAAGGAGGATAAAGAAGTATCAAATATGGAATGGAGGGATTTTAAAGAACTTTTATTATTAAAATACTTTCCTTGTGACCGTCAAGCAGATATGGGAAGACAATTTCTGAGTTTGAGGCAAAAGGAGGATGAGAATGTCACAAAGTATGAGGTTAACTTTACAAGGTTAGAAAGGCATACAACAAATTATATACATAAACGAAGGAGTAATATTGATCGATTATTTGATGGGTTAAAACTATTACTCCATCGAGCATTAGTTTTCCAATCCTTCTCATTGTATGAAGATATTGTCTCAAGTGCTATCAAGACAGAAAAAAAATTCTCAATGTTTTGTGACTTTAAATAAAAGAAAGAGAAGAAGATATTTGTTGAAAACTCTGGAAATGGAAATAATGGGACTAAGGGAAAATTTGAATTTTCGTCCCATAGTAAACGTGGGAAGAAACTCCCCAGTACTTGCCTGAATGGAATGAGAGTCTGTTACAAGTGTGGTGAAAATGGACACCAAGCTCATCATTGCAAGGGAAAGAAAAAGGGCATCAATTTTGAATGATACAGTTGTAGAGAAATGGGGCATTATGAAAATTAATGTCCTAATATCTATGGAAACTTACCTCAGATAGGCCAAGGGAGCAAGGCCAAGATTATGCGATCACTACTACTGAGGTTAATGCTCTAAATGATGTGGTGGTAGGTAATTTAATGGTTTCCTCAAATTTAGCCAATTCTTTATTTGATTCTGGATCATCGCATTGTTTCATATCTTCTCAATTTGCTAAGAAAATTAGATATTTCTAATTTTATTGAACAAGGGAGTTGTCAGTCAAGACTCCTAAGGAAAGTATCATTGCAACAATGTTTTGTAAATCAGTTCCCATTAAGGCATATAAACGTGCTTTATCTGTTGATCTCATTGTCATACTCATGATTTAATTTTATATAATCCTTGGTATGGATTGGCTTTCGGACCATGGTGTAAAAATTTATTGTAAGAAGATGGAGGTTATAATTTTCAATGATGATAGTGAGTACCTTATCTTTAGAGAAGAAACATCACCATCTGATTCTTATCTAGATCCACCCCTAGTAGCTATACTAAATTCAATTATTGGGGAGGAAGAGAATGAAATAACTATGGGTGAGGAATGGAATGTTCAAATAGAGGATGTACCTATTGTGAAAGAATATGTTGATGAGTTTTTGGAGGATTTACCTGGACATCCTCCATGATGAGAAATTGAGTTTTCCATTTATTTAATTTCTGGTTCAAGGCCCATATCGAAGACCCCTTATAGAATAACCACTGTTGAATTAGTGGAAGTAAATAAAAAACTAGACAAATTGAGTAATAAAGGATTTATTCTCCCTTGTGTTTCTCCATGAGGAGACCCTGTTCTTTTTGTTAAGAAGAAAGATGGATCTATTAGATTGTACATTGACTACAGGGACATCAATGCTATAACAATAAAGAAAAAGTATCCACTACCTCACATTAATTATTTATTCGATCAACTTCATGGAGCTCATTTTTCAATGATTGACCTTCGATCTAGATATCATTAGTTGTGCGTGAAGATGAAAGACATTCCGAAGATAGAATTTCATACCAGGTATGGGAATTATGAGTTTACAGTAATGCCTTTTGGACTGACTAATGCACCCTTTGTCTTACTAAATCTAATTAATAGAGTTTTCAAGGAATATCTTGATGACTTTATAGTGGTATTTATTGATGATATATTGGTTTACTCCAAAATCTATGAAGATCATGAAAATCACTTTCACCCTATTCTAAAGACTCTTAGATGACATGAATTATATGGGAAGTTTAACAAGTGTGAATTCTGGATTCAGGAGATTTCTTTTCTTGTCCATATTGTCTTTAAGGATGTAATCTCTATTGATCCTTCTAAGACAAGTGCAATACAAGAATTTCTAGCACCGACGAGTATAACTGAGGTACACAGTTTTATTGGTTTAGTAGGTTTTTATTGGCATTTCGTCCAATATTTTTCCCGATTGTCTAACCCATTAACCAAGCTCATAAGTAAAGGGGTTAAATTTGTTTGGAAAAAATAGTGTGAAGAATTTTCTGAAGAACTGAAGAGAAGATTAGTCAATGCTCTTATCTTGACTCTACCATTGAGGAATGATGGGTTTATTATTTATAGTGATGCTTCAAAGAAAGGACCTAGTTGTGTTTTTTATACGGAATGATAGAGTTATTGCCTATGAATCACGAAAGCTTAAAATTCTTGAAAAAACTATCCCACTCATGATCTTGAGTTAGCAGCTGTAATCTTTGCTTTAAATATATGAAGACAATATATCTATGGTGAAAAATGTGAGATATATTCTGATCACAAGATTTTGAAGTATATTTTCTCACAGAAATAACTCAACATGCGGAAAATATGATGGATTTAATTGCCCAAGGATTATGATTGCACTATAAACTACCACCCAAGGAAGATAAATAAGGTGGTAGATGCTTTGAGAAAAAAGGATCATGGAGTTTTGAACAAGATGGGAGTTGAAAGGGATCCTATGTTTATGGATCTAGTAAATATGGATATGGGAATAATCCTGGAAGGTGAAACGTCAATACTTTTTCAAATGGTTTCCAAACCATATTTACTAGAAAGGATAAAAAGTTCTCATACTGATGATGAGGAGTTTTAAAATAAAATTAAAGCTGTGAATGATGGGAGATTGATCGACTTCGTATATGAAGATGGGATTTTGAAATTTGGGAAGAGACTATGTGTACTTGACACACCTGATCTAAAAATGGAATTTTTGGATGATGACCATAGATCCAATTTTTCTATACACCCTGGTAACACTAAGATGTATATAGATTTGAAGGAATATTTTTAGTGGGACAACACGAAGAGGGATATTGCTAATTATGTGTCAAGATGTGTGGTTTTTCAACAGGTTAAGGCTGGAAGAAAAAATATTAGAGGTGTCATGCAACCTCTTCCCATACAAGAGTGGAAATGGGATGATATTACAATGGACTTTGTAATGGGGTTACCAAATAATCCTAGAAGGAATGATGAAATATAGTTCATTGTTGATCGTCTAACCAAGTCAGCACATTTTTTTGCTATAAGAAAAGATTTAACACTTGAACGTTTAGTAAGACTATATATTAATGAAGTTGTAAGACTTCATGGAGTACCCTTATCAATTAATTATGATCGTGATCCCCATTTTACATCATGATTTTGGAAAAGTCTTCAGAATTTCCAGGATATTGAACTTCATTTGAGCACTGCCTACCACCCTCAAACTGGTGGACAATCAGAACAGACTATTCAAACATTAGAAGACATGTTGAGATCTTGCTCACTTGACTTTCAAGGTACGTGGGATCAATATTTACCTCTGGTAGAATTTTCCCATAACAATATCTTTCATTCAAGTATTCAGATGGCACCATATGAAGCGTTATATGGAATGAGATGTCGCACACTAACTTGTTGGGATGATGTTGGTGAAAGAAAACTCATATGCCGAGAAATTGTTGAGGAAACAACGGAAAAGATGAAGATTATCCAAACCCACATCAAAGCATCTCAAAGTAGGCAAAATATCTATGACGATAACTAAAGGAAGGATTTCGAATTTTAAGTAAGAGATCATGTTTTTTAAGGTATCTTCATGGAAGGGTGTTGTATGATTCGGTATGAAGGGTAAATTGAGTGCCATGTACATCAGAACTTTTGAAATTCTAGAACAAATTGGAGTCTTAGCTTACCGTTTGGCAATGCCGCCAAGTCTCTCCAAAGTTCATGATGTGTTCCACATATCACTGTTGAGAAAACAAATTCCCGACCCAACACATGTACTTACCTATGAAGAAATAGAACTGGAACTCAATCTGTCTTATTGTGAAGATCCTGTTAAGATTCTTGATACTAGAGAACAAGTGTTGAGAAACCAGACGGATCGTCTCGTAAAAGTTCTATGGTGAAACCATAACATGGAAGAGGCAATGTGGGAACCCGAGAAACTTATGATGAAGAACCACCTGAATCTTTTTATTCCATAATATTCTAGAAATTTCGAGGACAAAATTATTTGAAGAAGGTAATAATGTAACACCCTAAGCTTCCATGGTAATATTCTCTTTGAATAATGCAATAGCTTGCGTTGTACACAACTTTGAGTTCCAGCACACCACAACCAATCAAACTAGCCGTTATGAATATTAATACCCACTTTTTGAAATTTTATAAATTTTATTTTTTGAAATGGACTTTATTTTTCAATTCGAAATATCAAAATTATCTTAGGGTGAATTTTTGGTATTTTTTTTGAAAACATTCTATTTTTGATGAATAGTGAAAACAATGCGTTATTATTTAAAACCGACTTTTTATTTAAATAATTAGTTATTTTATTTAAATTTATTTTAGGTCAAAATAGATACATAATATCTATATATTTTCAATGTAATTAATTAGAGTCATTTTATAATAAGATTAGATATATAAAATTTTATTGAACTTTTAACGTCTTTTACCCACCTTCTAAGCACATTTGCAAATTTGCATAAAACGTAATTTTACCACTTATGTGAATTAAATTTAAAAAATTAAAGAGAAAATATTAACATTAGTAAGTAAAATTTGGTCAAATAGGATGAAAATATTTTTTGGTGAATAGTAACTTTTGAATTTGTTTTGCCAGAGTTAAAAGTAAATAGGGTAATTAAAGGTAAAAAAGATATTATAATTAACCTAACACATGTCTTAATTCTGTTGGATAAGTTCATTTTGACCAAAATAAACCTTTGGAATAAAATATGATCCTTTTGGTCCCCTTGGATTAGATTAGGACATTTATTATAATTTTATTTAAAGAAGAGTTAAAAGTGTTAAATTCAAAGTTTAATAACTAAACCATTTTTAATATAGGGTTATACATAATAAAATTCAACAATAAATATTAATTATAAAGCTAAAAATATTTCATACATAATGATATTTTATTTATAGTTTCTAGACATTAAATAATTTAATTTATTTATGACACAATGATGATACAATAATTACCTTATTATTGAAAGATTAAAATAATTGATATTATAAATATTAATATAATTGTAAATTGAGACTTTTGATTTATTCCAAAAATTTTATAGTTTAATATGACACGTTAGAGTTGATTAAATAAATTTTTTTCCAAGTAATCAAGTTTTGTTGACTTTCACAAAAACCAAATACTAAATAGTGTCAAAATTAACATAAATGAGTTTTTAAAACAAATACTATATTATTAATTGATATAATATCCCTAAAAATATAATGTTAGAAAAAAGGACATAGATAAGGTTATATATATCAATAATTAACCACTTTCCGTTCTCTTGGATTTTTATAGTAAGTTTATTAACCATTTATTATAATAATACAAGAATACATAGTAAAAGTTAAAGTATTTAACTAAGAGTTAAATATAAAAGATAAGGTTAATATAGTGATCTAAACCTGTCAAAAACCTATTGGTTGAGAGTTTTTCGACCCAAACCCACCATATCTTCAAAATATATCCTTTTGGAGACATTATAAACAGAATATTATTGTATAATAAAATAATATTTCACGCTTTCCCTAAAGTGACCCTCACCTCTCTTATAAAAGGGTACTTCAACTTCTCTCAAAATCACACCTCCAAATCCATTTGAATCATATAAAACCTGCTCAAATATATTCCCAACTACCCTAAATCTAACATAGAGTCCTTACTTTTATCATAATCCAACATAAGGATCCCTTTTGATCAAATCAAATGGAAGCACCCGAAGAAGAGGTAATAATTTCATCACCTCTTTCGAAGTTCTTTTCATCTTCCACTTCCTCTTTATTTGTTGTTTCCATAACAAAATAATAAATCTAGAACCTTATACTTACTGTAATGTTATTATAAGTATTGTAAAACCATATTCATTATTCTATCCATCCCATGAATGACAATGACACCATACATGCGTACATATGACTTACCGTCTCCACGTTGTGGTGTAGTTTGTTATTCAACACTTTATTATTTGGATGGGTATAATAATGAGTATAATTGATGTAAATAATAAATATAACATGTTAATGATTTTTTATATTTGATATAACATCCAATTACATATGATTTCACCATCAATATAATGATATTGTCGCTCGTGCGTACGTACGGAATACCGTCGCCACGAACATGACGAGATTCATTCCCCATCGTAATCATTCAAGAATAATTTTCATTTTATGATAAAAAATAATGTTTAAGAACTTAATATCATTCTATATATTAATCAAATACATCCTATCCATAATATTCACTACTAACTTAACAAAACATATAAAGGAAAACGAATCTATTAACACCCGAAGCAATGATACTATTGAAATATTATTAACCAAGAAATATTAGAAGATCATATATGATATCATATTTATATATGTGGTCATTGTATAATTTAATAAAAATTATTTAAATATTATATATGAGGTTAAATTACCCTTGACCAAGGAAAAGTACAAGGTACAGGTTAATTCTTCAATCTCTTCATTATCTGAGGTTGTTTATATGTGAGTATCTACTAGGACTTCTTTATCATCCACATCCGCGTTTCTTAAAAATGTATTTCAAAACATTTTTACTATTTACTATACTATGGTTTAAATTTATTTATACCCTTGTTTTACTTTTTATAAAATGTTTATAAAGGAATATTTTCCTCGTTTTCCGAACAAGGACCTTTACGACCTTTTCAACAAAATTAAGGAAAGAATGTTTTTTTTAACTTATACGATGAGTGAGGCTATTTTCAACCATTATAACACCTTCGAAGATTCCCTTAAAATCTTATACGAATATTTTCAAAATAATTTTTTTTTAATTATTTGAATTTTAAATGATTTCAAAATAGAAAGAGATATTTCTCTCAAATAGTTTTGATTTCATCTATGTCAACATCCTTTGATGGATTTTACACTTGTTTGAAGTTGATTAATTATGATACAATATTCCATATTGTATTTTATATTTTATGATATGTTTTAATGTGGATGGGTTATTTTTATACCATTCATGGTTTATGGTTAAATTATTAACATTTAGTATGCTAGTGTTAATATGAATGTTTATGTTATGTTTCAACCTTTTCATATGAGGAATGCATTGGACTGAGTAAGTGAGGGGTGGAGCCCACTATAGCTCCTCGATGCATCATTAGGTATCATGATACAAACTAGTGTCTTGGAACAAGACCTTGAAAAATCATATTTTTAGTCTTGGAATGAGGCCTTGACTATGTGGTTATGATGTCCGTCATTATTCATTCCATCATTGCAAAATTGGATATTGATATTACATATGATTATTCGACTAGTAGAATATACATGTGAATAAGTAAATGGCCGTATTTGATTTATCTTTTCCATATTATGTGGAAGTTTAAGTCTAAAAATATTTTGTCTTATTCTTATACATTTCCTTAAATATTTATGCTTATTTATAATAGTTTCTGCTATATTTTTATCCTTACTGAGCATATGCGCTCACCGCTTTCTATGTTTTATTTTTCCAGGATGTGAAGAAGTATATTACGATTAACATACAGGAATAGGCTAAGGGATATGAGTGTGTTAAAAGGGGGCACAATGTTGTTTCTTTTTTCCATTTCATGATGTAATGTAAAATATATGGATGTATCTAGAACTTCCCAAGCTACTAAACTAATTGGTATTTTGAGACTTGATCTATTATGATCATGAAAATGTTATGTAATAATGCACCGAATCTGGGTAACTAGGGTTGGGAAGTTACATAATATATTTGTGGGAATTATATGTTCCCCTATAGTTAGTATCAAAGGAAATATTTTGATATTTTTTTATAAAGGATGAGGAAAATTTAGAAAGATCCCTTAGTAAAAGATTTGGTATAAGAGAACATACTACCTTATGGTAGGGGAATGTCTTTGTTTTTAGTAGGAAAACATTTCCCTATCAGGATTCTAATGGTGATGTGGTTTTGGTGAAGATGAATCTAGGGATGATAACACTGAAATGGGTTGGATGAGTATATCTTAGTAATAATTATAGTTCATGGTTAATAGGCCCTTATTGGGATCTTATTTTGACACTCCTAGTGTATATTATTTGGTTATCTCACTTTTTAAAGGACAATATGAAGTATTTTCATTGAGATTGACAATGGGTGACCTATGTTAATGTTATCACTACTGGAAATATAATCTATTCCAACGGTTTTGGGCAAACTGTCGGTATAGTTCACTAATTTGGACCAATACCAATGGTTTGGCCAAAACTGTTGGTATAGGTCACTTATAAAAACCATTGGTATAGGCCCCCCTATACCAATAGTTTGTCCAAAACCGTTGGTATATGTGCCAAAATCAAAGAACCTATACCAATGGTTCTCAAAACCATTGGTATAGACCTATACCAATGGTTTTGAGAACCGTTGGTATAGGTACAAGTATTTTTAATGGAATCTTCTTACAGAGGACTTTAAATAAATCAAAATTTAAAATACTTAAGATAATACATATATATATATATATTTGTGAAATTATGTTCACAAAAGTAAGTTAGGTTAGTGGTTAGGTCGTTCAATCACAAACTAGAGTTGCTGGGATCAAAACCAATGAAATGATTTTTTTTTGAATTACATATACCAACAGTTTATGGAACTGTTGGTATAGATTTTTCTATTACTTATACCAACGGTTTTCAAAACTATTGGTATAGACCTACCCCACGGCTTACTTGGCAACGGTTCTCCAAACCATTTGTATAGCCTATACCAACGGTTTGGAGGCCTATACCAACGGTTCCAAACCGTTGGTATAGGGTATTTTTCTAGTAGTGTATGGTTTCACAGGATGAAAATAATGTATCATTAATTTGATATCCAATGAAATAATTTCTTGAATATATTACCAATAAATTTGATTAACTGTGATTAATGGTAACTTTTACCATTTTTGATTTATTAAGGGATTTATTTAATGATGATTAACTTAGGGTTATGATAGGTACACACCAATATTAATGTAGCTTATTTTATCTTAGTCATGTCAATTATTTTATATCATTACAGATATATAAAAAATATAATTCATATTATCAATGATTATATGTCTAATAAAATGGTATGATGATTTCATGTTAGGGCTATAATTCTTTTCGACTTTAACATTGTGGGAATTTCTTTGAAATAAACATCAATTCAAGATTTATTACAAAATGATACACATAATACCACCCAAAAAGATTATAAGGCCAAGTGTATCTGTGATGCTAGGTAAATAACACATAAAATCAAAATTGAATCACACCAAAAATATTTAAAAATCTAAAACATGACATTATATTACATTGATTATTTAATAAAACCTGGGATAACCTTTGAAGGTATATAAGAACATGGAAAGCTATAAATCCAAATAAGGTAATAATAAAATAAATTCACATTTTAAATTAGTAAATTTGAGTGTAGTGGAATATCAATGAAACAAAAGAGGGTTGAGAATCATAAACATGAACATCGAAGCATGATATTATATGATAACAGAAAGAAACATGGGAATGTGGAAACAACATAAAACATGGAATCGTAAACATAAGTCAATAATAACTCCCAAGACATTATATAATAGTGTAATTAGGATAACCTATCATGAACTATACACCATATCTCATGAGATAAAAAATAGTAAGTAATACATTGATGGGATATATAATTCCAAACACTCCCATCAAATTCATAGAATGTATCCGCAGAAGTATGCAACATTGATCATTAAGTATAATAAATTATTTCGTCAATTTTAATCCCATGATTAAAGAGGGTTAATTATATACATGGAATTCCCAAATAAATTAATTATATTTTCATATAGTTGAATAAACATGTGTGTAAATAGTGATTGGTATTCAATATACAAATGTTTATCATGGAGAATCATAGTACAATTTGGATACTATAATGAGGGTATATAAAGATTCAAGGAAGGGATTAATGAGAGTGAAATGTGTCTATAATAACCTTAAAATAATAATGAAAGTAATAGGGATGTGTGAAACCTTATTACAACATGAAAAATTGAAAATAAAAATCCATAATATAAACAATGTTCTTGAATACATAGGATAAGGAGTTGATACCATACCTTGGGAGGGTTCTTCTAAAAGGTTTATAGGACCCTCTAAAGAGCATGGGGAACCCTGTGAGGGATCTATAGTGATATATTAAGAAAAAATTCATAATTCTAGGGTTTGTGTGTAGATTAATGAAAGGATGTCTGGGTATTTATAGGAAAATAGAGGGGAATTCATCATTAATTTCTAAACATATGTTTTATAATCTATAAAATAAAATAATAAAAACTACAAACCATCAAATGTATTTTCCCATGTTTTCAATACAAATTGAAATTGTTTTCATTATTTTATATGGATAATAACTGAAATAAATAAAATCAAACCCTTGGGGATGTGGAAGTGAGTGATGTTCATAAAGAATTAATTTTAAATCGTTAAAATATAATATTTATTTTTTAGTATTCATTTGGGGTTTATAAAATCATATAAATAAATTAAAACTCATTATTTTAAATAGGAATCATAATTTTGGTATTGGAGAGTCTTTATGGTATTTACTAAATAATATATATTTTTTATTTGTCATTATACAAATTGTATATTATACCATATTTAATTTCTAACAAAAAATTCGACTGTATAAAAAAAAATAAAAAAATCACCACTAGATAATTTCGACACAATAAATTTAAAAATAAAACATGATTTATGGAAATAATTATCTAAATATGTCTCACGAAACCCTTCCCCAAAGAAACCCCTTCTGGGCTATCAAAGAAGAAAGGGAGATAATGACCCCTGAGTCCACCTCCAATAGCCTCAGGTTGGCGACTAGCACCATGGGTGAACAAATCTCACACTATGGGAGGAATTACACTTTAAGAAACCAATATCAGGAGATATTATGGGTCATCCACAAAGAAAATCCAAGACAAATATAAAAGAAAACCAAATCTATACCACCTGCATGTGAAAAATAAAACTGATACAAATACAAAAGTCTCCAAGAAAATACCAAAAGTAATTCTAGGTATCAACACAACAACTATCAAGATCCAAGATCAAAAGGTATAACACGATCTGCGAAATCCTCCCAGAAACCTAAAAGTAGTTTATATACATAGGCTGAACATTCAAGTATACTCATTATGAAAACAAAAGTCTATCATTCTCATGTGAATAAAGCTTACAAATTCTCCCGTGAGAAAATAGCAGACCAAAACTGCACCTAAATAGGTATAATAACAACCCTGACCTCTCCATGCCCGTCTCACCAAATAATAAAAGTCAAGTAATATAATATGAAGAAAATCGATGATATGGTAATTTATACCACTTTCCCACTGATTAGATTTGCTCACACCCTAATAGAAAACATCCTAGAGCTCCCACCTCTTCCGGACATACCACATCACATCCCGCCCACACACACCTGGGCCTCAAACCCACATAACATCCCACCCAGAGACACATGGGCCACAAACCACATCACATACTACCCGAAGACACCTGGACCAAAAACCACATCTCACCCCACCCACATAAACCTGGGACCCAAAGAACATATCATCCCACTCGTAGACACCGGGGACATGAACCAAATCTCATCTCAAAGACACCTGGGAAAGAAAAACACATTTAATCCCAAATACACCTAGGAAATAAAAACTCACCCACACATACCTGATCCTAAAAAACCAAAACCTTCCTGAAGAAACGTGTGTTATCACCACATGTATGAAGAGCAGATAAGAGAGGGTTGAAATCCATCCATCCTCCCACCTAGATGTTTGCAAAAGACACCCTCCCTCGTAACAATGGGGGTGTTCAGAACATAGTTCTCATATAGGGTGGGGTGCGTATATAATTCACATGGTAAATACAAGTACATACATATAAGATACCAAACACTCATACCCATCCTATGGGTTCTCAGAAAAAACTAACATTTCCAATTTTTCTGCTACCTCTTGATACACAACACCATAAAAAATTCATAACCCGATTCATATTTCCTATCATTTTAATTTACCAAAACCATTCTGTTATCCAAACCATTCCAAACAATTCCGAGCCTTATTAATCAATCATTTATTTATCAATTTATTTATTCCATCCTTATCTGTGTAACTACCAAGCATAATACACACCAAACAACACAACACAAGTCATTCGTGGATAAACTACAAGTGAAGTACCCATACCAAACATCACCATCCTTCCTCAAATTCATCCTTTCAAACCCATACATGCACAACCACAACTAAAAACACATCATTGCATAACCTGATCATAACTCTGCTGAAAAACACATTTCATCCATCCCAAAATCAATCAATATCTGAACCTGAGATTCCATTTCACCACCCAATACATCCTGCAACACACAACCATGCTCCCAACTACACCACAACAGAAACTAAACAATTTTTCTTCTTCTGATTTTTCAAAGAATCCCTTATTTTATTTCGGGTTTATCACAAAAACTGTATAATCTAGGGGAATCCATTTATTAGCTGAGTATACATAATTAAACAATTTCCATATGTAAGTTTTCAACCAAAAACAAATATACTAATTCCATAAATTTATTTGTGCGCAAGCAAAGACACCAAGAGCCACAATTTTCTACAAGGAATCAAGCCCGAACAATCACAAGATCACAACAATATCGAATTTATAGTGAAAAGGCATGCAAACAATCACTATTTCCCTTAAAATCAAATAACTAATTCCTTATCTTCAATTAGGTTGGAAAAACTATGATTCATTAATAAAAATAAGTAAAAACTACTCCAATATGATGCACAACCCGTACAACCAAAGGAAATCCTACCTCAAAGGGATTTGAAGAATCCTTGCATGAGAACAGATCACATGATGGTAATCTAATAACCTCTTCCACAAGATATGCATCAATCCGAGAATACTACGACACCACCACACCAACAAAAATCAAAGGTAACCTCATTTGGAATATGGGTAAAAAAATTCCATATCATGGAGATAAGATATGGAAGAAATGAGATCAAACTGAGAGAAATTCCATGAAGAAAGAATTTACCTTGGTTCACCATGGATCACCAACAATTAATCACTAAGATCAATGGATTGAAGAGGGAGGGAGAGGGCACAAATAAATCTTTGGGCCACCAAGGTTTTTTCCTAAATGATAGTAAGTAGAGAGAATGGTTGAATGAATGAGTGTTCGATCAAAAATAAATTTTAGATCATCACATGATCGGTGTATTACATGATGTGTAATCCCCTTTCACATCATGTAATAACTGGGGATTGATTTTTTGCTGAAAAACGTAACACCTCTCGATTAATTTTATTTTTTTCAAACCTAGAAATATTACATGCTATGAAACCTATATGACAATAAGTGAAACATAGTTTTACATTGTGTAACATAGTTACATGACATGTAATTACCCTTCGTCTAGTCTTTAGCAACTAAAATTCTCCAAACTCTCTTCAAGCCTCCTACGAAAACTAAAGAAAATGGAAATATAATAGACCGGGAGGGCACAAAACATTACAATAGATGCCTCTCAAATTATTCTCGCACTCGAGAATCCAAAACCAAGTCCAGAAGGGAGGAGGAGGGGTCTGCACAATCACATTCCTAGATACCTCTCAAGGATCTAGCTATACTTGAAACACCACCAAAAATAAAATAGATCAAGGTTAAATGATAAACCACTCTTTGTTTTTCAAAGGATGAAGCATAAACCTCTACATCAAATAAAACCTCCTCTAACATCTGTAACAAAGACAAATCACATCAACCTAAATGGCCAAAAAACACACCACACAAGCACAACATCCACACCGTCCAAACATACAAATCAAGGAATTATATCCTCTATGTTAATATATTATATGATATGGGAATCAAATACTCACCCAAACAAGTTTAATTGCATTGAAATTAATGAGTCTTTGTTATGAATCAGGTCATCCTATTTACGCATGTCAGGAATTTTATCACACACCACACCACATACATCGCAATCCAAGGAAAAAAACAGCTCATCTTATATAAATTAGGGTTAAAAAATATAATCAAAAAGTAAAACTATATAAAAAAATATCAAAAAACTTTGGGTATTGAGAACACATATGCGTTTCTCATTCCTATGTACTATATTCCTAGACACCGCGCCTCTACAAAACACGAATCAAAGGAATGGTATTCCCATTAAGAACCTTCTCTTGTTGATCTTGGATGTCCATTGGTCATTCCAAAAATTTCACGTCATCATAGATATCTAGCTATCACTATTCAATGCAATGGGAGTCATCATGAAGATACCAATGAAGCTGGGAGGCCTGGGAGATGGTGTGATCCTATCCAACCTCGGTGGTAACACCAACCGGTATGCCACCTCGCCAACTCACCCCAACACCTCAAAGGGTCCAACGAACCTGGGATAAATATTAATACCTATACCAAACCTATACTACCCACATTGGGGGAAAACCATCAATAAAACATAGTCCCAAACCTCGAACACCAAGGGACGCCTTTGGAAATCAAGAAAATATTTCTGCCAGTCCTGTGATGTTTTCATCCTCTCACAAAAAAGATGAACCTTCTTTGTTATGCGCTACACCACATATAGACCATGAATAGTTGCCTCCCCAATATTTGTCTAGCATAACGGGGAACAACACTCCCTCACATACAATGCCTCAAATGAATCCATTCCAATGGAAGAGTGATAAATATTTTTATAAGTGAACTCTACCAAGGTCATGTGTTGTACCCAAATCCACAAAATCTAAGATGCATTCCAGCAACATATCCTCCAACTTATGAATAGTCTTCTTTGTCTTCCAATTGTTCTGTGGGTGGAAAGTAGTGATTATGTCTAACTGGGTGACAAAATCATGCTTCCGTACCCTCTAGACTTGTGAGTTAAACTGTGTGTCCCAATCTGAGATAATGGACCTTCGAACCCCATTCAACCGCACCACCTCTTCCATATACCTCTTGGCCAAGGCATCCACTACACTTGGCTCCTTAATCACTAGAAAGTGGGCCACTTTTGTCAACTGATCCACTATCACCCAAATAACATGATAACCTCCATGATCTCTGGGAAACCCTGTGACAAAATCCATTGAGATGTCATCCCATTTACACTCGGGGACATCCAAATACTGTAAAAAAACACTGGGGACACGATGCTTAGATTTTAACTACTAGAAGACCTAGAACTTCACTAGAAACTCTTCAATAGATCATTTTATCCTTGGCCACCAAAACTACATCTTTAAGCCACGTTACATCTTGGAATATTCTGGATGCACCGCTAAGGGTGAACTATGAAACTCACGAAGGACTCCACTTCACATCACCACCATAATAATTTTTTTTCCTTGGAACAACATTTAGTTCTGATCGTCCTCCTACCATCCCTCCAGAGCATCATCATGGCTTACATGATTGCATATCACGTCTGCCTCTGACTCTCCCAACTAAGACTCCTCCACTTTATGCATTAGAGAGGACATCATTATAACAAAAAACAAATAGATATTACCTCCATACACTCTTGAATCTAAGTAAAAAGCTTCTAAATATTTCATTTCATTCCATGAATCCACATATTCCATAACAACATCCTTCTTATAATTTTTTCTCAAAGCATCAAGAACAACATTTACCTTCCCTTAGGTGTATAAGTTCTTTAAATCATAGTCCTGAAGAAACTCCATCCACTTCCATTTTTTCAGATTCAGATCACGCTGGGAAAATATATACCTCAAGCTCTTATGATCTATGAAGACCACAAAGCACTCCCCAAAGAGGTATTTTCACCAATAATTCATCACAAACACAACAACTGATATCTCTAGATCATGGGTGGAATAGTTACACCCATGGGACTAACTCCATCAACCCATAAGAGATCACTACTCACTACTACATCAAGACACATCCCTAGACTATATGGGAAGCATCACATAACACCTTAAACATCACCATTCCTCATGAAACCAGAGCACTAGAGCACAAACCAAATTCCCCTTCAGGTAGTCGAATGCTTCTTGACATAGATCAATCCACACAAAATCTGGGCACATTATAGTCAAAGCTGTCAACAAAGTTGAAACTTGAGAGAAATTGGGTACAAACCTCCAATAATATTGTAAAAGATCAAGAAAACTGTGATCTTTGGTGATGTTGTTGGGTTCTTCCCAAGAAACAACTACTTCAACCATCAATGGGTCCACTTCCATACCCTTATAATCCACCACATGCCCATGGAAATGTACTTGTCGTGTCTAGAACATACACTTGGATAAATTTACATAGATTTGGTGCTGTTGAAGAACCGATAATAAATTTTTGATATGTTCGGTATGGTCCTCCTCTATCTCTGAGTAGATAAATATATCATCAATGAATACAATGAAAAACTAATCTAGGAACTCACAGAACATAGAGTTCATAATTCCCATGAACACAACTGGTGTGTTCATAACACTGAATGAGATGACTATGAACTCGAAGTGCCCATACCTATATCTGAAATAAGTCATCAGGATATCTACATATTTCAACCTCAACTGGTGATATCCAGACCAAAGATAATTCATATAGAACCATATAGAACCTCTAAGATAGTTGAAAAGATCGTCTATCCCAAGAAGAGGATAATGATTCTTAATATTTACTTGATTCAACCTCTTGTAGTCTATAAATAGCCTCAGACCACTGTCTTACATTATGTTCAAAAGCACTGGAGCTCCCCATGGTGACACACTAGGCTAGATAAAACCCTTATACATCATATCATCAATCTGAGTCCTCATCTCCCCATGGTGACACACTAGGGTAGATAAAACCCTTGTACATTAGGTCATCAATCTAAGTCCTCATCTCCCGCAACTTTGAAGGCGTCATCTGATAAGGTTCCATCAAAACTAGAGAATCACCAGGTTGAAAGCCTATCCAAAACTAGACATGATGTCAAGGGGGTAGAATCACAACCTCATTAGGGAGAAACATCCAGGAACTCCCAAATGAACTTGGGAACCTCCACCATATCAACCTCCACTGACTCTTCTAACATCCTGGACAACAAGGAAAGAAGATATTCTGCACACTGAATTCCCACCTGAAAACCCTTCTCACCAAAAAATTCTACACAATGACCATCCAAATATAAAAACACGACTCTCCTTCGGAATAATTAAATAAAATAATGCACAGAATACCACTAGTTGATTATGATAATGACATCATATGGCTGCATTTAAAGTAAAAAGAGATCCCAAATGGGACTGATGCAGTCCCATTATCAGTCTACACCCCCGACACACATCAAAAAAGATAGTCTAGCCTCAAACTGGAGTAACCAATAGTAAGGGAATGGGAAGACTCTCTATGTCTAGTACTAAATCATGGTCTAGAGTGGGTGAAACAAAGGATTACGAATCTACTAAATACAAGAAAATATAAGCAATGGTAATGAAGAAAGTAATCATTCCTCTAATGACCTCTGGTCTTGCTAGAAATGTTTCCTTTGCTATGTAAAACTGACCATGCCCGGATCCCCTTCCTCTATGATGATGAATGCCTCAATGACTACACCTGGGTCGAGGCCCATAAACACAAGGAACATCTTGATTTCAGCCTCTATAATCTCTATCTAACATTGGTGGAGAAAAGGCTTGCTGCCCCTACTGCTGAAAGGGCCTCACCAGAAACTACTGGTGGGGATGGCACCCAACATGTCCACCTCCACCATACTGAGCTCAGGAAGTAACTAGACACTAATTATGAATATGGTCGTGAACCCCGAATAAGAAACACACCGGAAAAAAAACCATAGGAAAGTCAAGGGGACCGATAGAACCAGATGGCTGGTAAGGGAGCTACTGAGGTCATCTCTCCACTAGAAGAAACTTCGATGGTCATGACACTTGTGACATGCCGCTGACAACTCTGCCTCTCAAAGAACTCTATTGGATCCCCCCTCTTAGTATACCTCCTCATGAGTGCATATACTCAACCAACTCTTCCTTATTATGAACCTCCAAATATGTTGGAATCTTAAAAGGAGTGACTGCATACTGGATGAAAGGGTGAAACGCTTCATTGAGTCATCTCACACAATACTACTCATCTATAAAAAGATATGGGGCAAAGTAGAGAAGGTCCATGAACTTAATCTAAAGCTCTCATACTGACATACTCCACTACTGAAGGTAGATTAGCTTCTTCTTCTTCTTCTTCTAATCCTTCATAGTCGATGAAAGGAACTATACCTATAATTCCTTTTAAAAGTTGTCCCACAATATGTATGCCTCCTTTCACTCTACCAAAAATTGTTTCCACCAATAATGAACAGCTCCCCACAACTAACTAACTACTAGAGAGATCCCGTACTCTGTCAGGGCCGGAATTAGAACGAAGGAAATCTCCATATCCTCTACCCAACACTACTGAAAAAATGACCTATACGCATAGTTAAAAACCATGGGTATAGCCCCCAAAACCATGGGTATATCCTATTCCCATAGTTTTGGGAACCATGGGAAACCGAGGCGTCGTTATAGCACCATGACCTATACCAACGATTTTCCAAAATATAGGTATAGGTTTTTGCCACCATGTCATAGACATATACTAGTAGTTTTAGAACCATGGGTATAAATATCACTAAATTGCCTATACCCACAGTTAGAACCATGGGTATAAAATATCAAAAAAAACATTAAAAATAGCTCTTAAATGAGCCTAGTGAGAATGGTTCTTGGGACCTGCAGCTCAAACATAGATAACCTCACCAAATGATCCGTTTCACTTTCATATATATTTATGCACATCTATAAATATATATTAATATACATAGTCCATATTGAAAAAAAATCATCCATAGAGAATTGATCCAGCGACCTTCTCCTTTAAAATACACTGTCTCACGAACCCAGATGTGTCACTTTTGATTCACTACTGGAAATGGGGTCTTTCCCAATGGTTCTGAACCGTTGAGAAAGCCTGCAGAACCGTTGTTATATGTTATACCAATGGTTCTGAAAACCATGGGTAAGTAATCCATTCGGAAAACCTATCCCAACGGTTTACAGAGAACCGTTGGTATTGGTTAGTAAAATTAACCTATGCCAACAGTTTGGCCAAACCGTTGGCATAAGTTTTACCAATGGTTTACACAAAACCATTGTCATAAGTTTTAACAATGGTTTACACAAAACTGTTGGTAAAACTAAGTAAATAAACTCTTTCCCAACGGTTCTATTGAACTGTTGGCAAAAAAATTCCTAGAAGCCTTTCTGAACGGTTTGTAAACCATTGGGAAAGGGTTATTACAATCCAATGCCAATGGTTTAAAACTTTTGGCATAGGCTATGCTGTGCAAATTGAACAGAAGACTCTAATGATGTCCATTCTCCTCCTTTCCAATTACTATACCTTCAATAACAAACTAAGACATACATATAGTGAACAAATTCATACACATTTAACATATAATTCATTCTTGAACTATACACATCCATAATTAAATCATAATTCATAACATAATTATAAACATACATAATTGATTTAGAATTCAATTTATAATTTAGATGAAAATTATATGTGGAATCCGGAATTCAATTCATAATTGAATAAAAACATAATTTAATTATCAATTATCAATAAAATACATAAAAAACTGAATAAGTATCAACAGAATCCGAATACGTTTGTTTGGTTTTTCATATACCAATTGTTTTTACTAAAAATGTTGTCCATTTTAAACAAAATACATACACTTGGAGTGATACCGGCCACACCGTGCCTTGAATTGAAGCGGGGTTGACACGTACACGTTACATATGACCCATGAATCATTTTCCTAAAGTATCAACATATTATAAAAATGTTTGTTCGGTTTTCCGTTTGTCAGTTATTGTTTTCACTTAAAATGTTGTTCATTTAAAAAAACGAGACACTTTGAGTGGTGCCGGCCACACCATGCCTCAGATTAAGGTAGGGTTAACTCGTACACATCATATATGACTCGTCCATGAGAGTAATAATTCAATATTATTATTTTCTCAACGACTCCATAATAACCCACATTTTTAAATTGCATTCTACTATATGATACACTGGCATAACAATATGTTGTGGCAATAACCATAACACCATCATGTTGTGTTCTCATGTTCTTTTCTCGTTCAGTGACAATAAATTTGTACCCATTGATAACAATTGATTTACAGTCACGAACCACGATATTAGGACCAAAAGCCAAATCTCTTATTTCCACAGAGACCGAGTCAGCAGGCAAACTCAATACCTGCAATATAAATGACTATTAAACTTAATTAAATATTGATATAATTATTTTAAATAGTAATATTTTTACCTTCAATTTTAACTAAGTAGAAAACTCTTTTCTATGAAAAGTATCCCTCCTTCTCAAGGATAAAGAATGATTCTTTCTATTTATCATTGTTTTATGTTCCCTATAGATAAAAAATATGAATTGTTTAACAGACATATATGTAAGATATACATATTCAATTTAGTTACCTAATATAGTTATCAAACAAATCACAATTGAACAAAACTGTGCGATGTGCCATCTCCCGCTCTTCATGGCTTAATGTATTCAATGTATATGATCCATGAATTCCTCCTATTTGAGGAAGTGATGGAAAACTGGGTTCAATTTTCTCATACTGTTCTTCTTCATTTCTCATTAGTATGTTCATTATTTTATCAAGATCAGACAAATACATTGAGCAGAAATCCATACATTCTTGAGCCAAGTAACCATTCATGATAGAACATTCAGAATGATTCCTGTTTCAGACATAAGACTCTAATGTGTACATATTTCTTTCAGTTGGATACATCCAACGAAAAGAAATAGGTCCTCCGAGAAGTATTTCAATGGGAATATGGACAGTCAGATGCAGCATGCATGTGAAAAATGATGGAGCAAATATTTTCTCCAACTCACACAAAATTAATGGGGCATCTGTCAACATTTTTTGTAAGAAAGACTTAGACAACTTCTTATCACAAAGATCTCTAAACAAATGGAACAACTGAATAACAGTCATCCTTACATTATTGGACAAAAGATTATGGATTTCTATTGGAAGAAACTCATGTAGTAGAACGTGATAATCACGATTCTTCAATTATTTTAGCTTTAAATCTCTTCTATTGACCCGTTTAGATATGTTTCTTGAATAGCCACCAGGAACTCTAATAGTCTCTAATACTTCCAGAAATTGTTTTTTTCGTAGGTGTCATCACATAAGAAGCACATGGAAGTTGAAACTTATTTTCACTGATACGCAAAGGATGCAATTATGGTCTGATGCCCCAATCCACCAAGTCACGACGAGATCATAAATCATATTTTGTCTTCCCCTTGACATTTATAAGAACCAAAAGAAATATTTTGCATATATTCTTTTCAATATTAATTACGTCTAAGTAATGACGTAACAAATTTGTTGACCAATAATGAAAATAAAAAAATATACTCCACTTCCTCTAATTGTAACGGGTTTCAGTGGAAACATTATTTCTCTTTCCAGATTTCATTTGACCCTTCCCGAATGAAAAATTGAAACCTTTCAATTCATTAAGAACATCAGTTCTAGACATACGCTGAGGTGGATCATCGGTCTCTATGGTATTATCAAATCTTTGAAGATTCATTCTATATGGATGATCCTTTGGCAAGAATCGTCGATGTCCCATAAAACTGAAACTACAACGATGTTTCAGTCTTATGGATCATGTATTCTTTATACAAACTGGACATGATAGTTTTCCCTTCGTGCTCTATCCATACATCATTGCATTAGCCGGAAAATCATTGATCGTCCACATAAGCGCAACACACATATGAAATATGTCTTTCAAACATGCATCGTATGTGTACACACCCACATCCCAAAAAAGTTTCTACTATTTTATTAAAGGTTGCATGTATACATCAATATCAATGCCAGGATTAGAAGAACCAGACATGAGTATACTCATGAAAGTGAAAGGTTTTTTCATAAAAAACCATGGGGGATGATTATAAATGTGTAAAAAACTGTCCATGTGCTATGTTAAGTAAGCATCTACCCAAACTGATTAAAACCATCACATGAAAGACCCATCCTCTCATTACGCATGTCAGCTGCAAAATCAAGATGTCGAGCATCAAATATCTGCCATGCAAATCCATCTTCAGGATGAACCAACTCATCATTAGTCTTCTTTCTCTCAGTATCATGCCATATCATTTTTATTGATATGTCATCAGACATAAAAATATTCTGGTGTTCAGGGATCAATGGAAAGTGCCACATTACTTTATGTGGAATGCGGGATTGTGTTCCATCAGATTTTGACTTCCAGCGAGATGTTCCACATTTTATACAATCATTTCGTTCAGCGGTTTCCTCTAAGAATAAACTGCAATATTTCGGGCAATCATGAATTTGGTTTCTTGAAAATCCAAGTTCTTCAACTAATTTACAGGACATATAGTGGTTTGAGGGAATATCTGCATCATCTGGAAGTAAATCCTTCAAGAGGGTAAGAATGTAATCGATTGCTGTATTAGAAATCCCACACATAGTTTTCCCATGAAACAATTGGATTAAAAATTCTATCTTTTTCATTTTATCTCATTGTCGATATACTAGAGTTGTGGCAGCATCATTCAATTTTTTCACCCTATCAATATCATCATTTTCACTAGATGCATCATCTGTCCTCATATCGAAGTCTTCATGAGTCAAAATCCTTTATTTTTCATGATGACGAATAAACAGAAACCAATCCTCTAACAAACTCTCCATTCCAGTCCTTTCATTTAAATTATCACCAATTTGAGATTTCATTTTCTCCCCATTGTGATACCACACAAAGTAGTTTGCTTGAAAACCATACTTGGTTATGTGGTAGCTGACTTCTTCATGGCTCAACCAAGGTCTACCAACACAATTGGAACATAGGCAGTGTATGCGACCACTATATGAAGCATTATGAAATGAAAAATCTATAAATCTCTCCAAATTATTTTGAAAATCGCTTGAGATCTGATCGGTTTCATACATCAAACTTCTATCCATTATGTAAAAAGAATTTATATAAGTAATTTTTCATAAACAATTCAATAGGACAGAACTTTAATAGAAAATACATTTAAGTAAACGATAAAGGAAAAAGAGGCACATGCCTCAGGTCCCATTATGTGTTATAGGAATCCCAAATCATTCACTCATATTCAATAACTCATTATTATTACCTCTATGGACATACCTTTCATTACCCAATTACTCCCCCAAGTCAAGAGCACCCCATGGGTGAATACATTTTAGACTTCTAAACTAATACATTGTTCATGTCTTGTAAAAAGAATTAATTTCATAAAGTATAGACAAAAACATTTATTTTTAAATTTGAGATTAATAATAAAGTATGTCAATGATAACAACATTACTGAATTAAACTTGTGACTTATCTAACATTTTTATGGATGTCTACACATGCTAGCATAGCTAGTGAAAAGCACTCCACCCTCATAAAAGTGAGTATTGGCCAAGAAGGACACATAATATACAACGTACAATGAGAACCATATTTAATTGACCCTAAAGTTATATTAGTATAATAATTTTGGGGGAAATGGAATATATTATCCTGGTTAACTGATGAATTCAAAAGATCGTATTCCATATGTTGGACACTATCTAAGGTAAAAAATCATGTGAGGATAGATTTACATCATTCAATTTCTTACATGCTAGTGTGAATGAAGGCTTAAATTAATGACTTGAGTTCACTGATTAAATGAGGGTAGAGGTTGCATAGGCTATGTAAACAGAATGATTAAATAAGTGTAGAGGTTGCATACGCTGTTCATGGCGGGGGAGTTTCAGCCGATTTAGAAACTAAAATAAATTCCCATCATAGGTATCAATAAGAAACATCAGCATCAAAAGAAACTCCAAATAAAAAAGGACTAAAAACATCAAACATTTCAAGAATTCTCTAATATGTATGGTTTATCCACATGTTTAGTAGTAATTATATGTCTTAATCATGAACCACCTCTACAGATCCCAGTTTTCACCAATAAACATATAATATCCCCCATGATCACTGTATGACTTAACACCAATAGGTAAATATCTCAAAATATCTTTAAAACAACTCATTAATAGGCTCAAAACGTAAATATAATCTTGAACCAACCATGGAATCTCTTTCACAACACATTCTCACACACTAGTTATCTCATGTGTTACTAAATACCAAACATAGTCACATAACAAGTGTACTATAACAAAATACATTACACAAGCCTTATTAAAAAAATTCTCATTTTAATAAAACACTTTCCTCAAGATTAAATCATTTTTGAAATATCTTTCGAAATACATTTTAAATAATAAAATCCCTTTGATAATTTTTAACAAATATTTGGAGTATTATCAAGGAACCCACATTTGGAAAAGTCACATTAAATGCCCAATTTCCACGCCAAACCATTGAAAACAATTAACATGAGACAATCATTAACCACAAATAACTTAACTGGAAATTAAAAAAACAGAAACCAAATGTGATATAGAATTTAATGTTAAGTTCGGGGAAATGAGATTAAATAGATACAACAACATCAAAAATGGTTCCAATATCATAACTTTTGATTAAAACCACCCATAATAGGAATGGGAATGCCTCATACACCTAATCCCTAATAAAACAAACGAAATATCCAATTAAAACATTGAATTTAGGGTTTCCACCTTCAATAAAAATGGATAAATATGTAAGATAAGTGGAAAATGATCAATAAGACATGAATATTTGGAATTATCTCATCTAAACTCATAGGGGAGTCTCACCAGATTTGATGGAGTTCACCTGGGGGGCACGCGCGAGGGTTCTACAAATCGGCGGATAGGGGTTCTAGAAATTGGGGGAGAAATGCAACTGGAGGAGGTCTATCCGATTTGTGTATTTCTGGTCTTATTTTCCCAATGGTTTTTAAAAACTGGTGGGAAAAGGATGCTTTCCCAATGGTTGAACCAAACCGTTGAGAAATCATTGGTAAAGTGAATATTTCCCAATGGTTTTAAGAAAACCGTTGGGAAATCATCAACCTTTCCCAAAGGTTTTATAAAATCATTGGGAAAAGGAGCATAAGTGGATGATTTACCAACGGTTTGATAAAACCATTGGGAAATCATGCCAAAACACTCCTATACCAATGGTTTATTGGAACCATTGGTATAATACCGTTGGTAAAAACAAGATTCCCAGTAGTTATTATACAAATCTATATCTATCTAATTGTATTAATTCCAATGGCCTGTATAGAAAAACATCTGCAGTAGGTTTCGAACCCGTTCCACTGTTCAACCGCTAAAGTACATTACCACTACAATGATTGAATTTAACTTAACATAGAAATATATATTATATATATATATATTTATAAAACCTGGTGTAAATAAAATCTCACCAGAGAGTTTCGAATCCGTGTCGATACTCTATGGATGAAGCACTTTACGAGTTCATCAATTGCAATTATGGTTTCATATATATATATATTATCTTATATATATTTTTTCACAATAAAAAAAAACAAGGGATCCTATACCCAAGGTTCAGTAGAACCATGGGTATAGGTCACATCTATATCCATGATTTTTATAAATTGTGGGTATAGGATTATATACCGAAGGCTATACCCACAGTTATTGAAAACTGTGGGTATAAATGCCACTTATACCCACAGTTAATTGTAAACCATGGGTATAGGGTTATATATTGAAGGATATACCCACGGTTCATGAAAACTGTGGGTATATATGCCACCTATACCCATGGTTAAATGTAAACTGTGGGTATAGGTTTTCCCACAACATTCCCATGTAATTTTTTGTCTTCCCGTGCTTACGCGGGTAGACTATACCCACGATTTAGCAAGAACCGTGGGTATATGTCGTAAAATGTCACCTAAACCCACGGTTCATGAAAACCGTGGGTATAGGTGAGTCTATACACATGTTTTTTTGAGAAACCCATGGGTATAAACCCATTTTACAGTAGTTCAACCTTCTATATATACATTAGAAACACTTCCCTCATACTTTCCCAAAGCCTGTTGCTAAAAAGTACACAATTCCCTCTGACGCTAACTATCCTATTCTACTGGATCAACCCTTCAGTGAATAAATAAATCATCCTACTGAATCTCCACCACTTGAGCCACACACAGATGATTTCTGTGAGCCCTAGATGAAAGGTAAACAAAGAATTCCTATGTATGAATTTCATGGAAGTTTACCAAAATTTATTTTAATTTATTTTATTCACATTAAAATTCCCAAAATAACCCAATTAAAACAAGAATATAAGTCATTATGATGCATTTATTGATCATAGGTTTCTACCCTATAGGTAGGTTTATTCGGTTGTCCATTCGATAAGTTTAGAGTCTGTGCACTGGATGACGAGGGGACCTAAAATCCCATGTCATAACCAGTCTCCCTGGCCTATATTGTGCACCGAGGTTAGTTGGAACTGTTTCCATACCATCCCATTCAATCCTCACCGTGCCTATCTTCAAACTCTATTCTATCTTTCAACTGTCAGCTTTTATACTACTCTGTCATGACCCACCTTCCCCAAAGATTCCTCTCCTAGGATAATAAATAATAATGGGAAATAATGACCCCTGGGTCATACTTCCAATAGGCCCTGGGTTGGCGACTAGCAAAAAGGGTGTACATATCTCACATTATGGGAGGCATTACCCTTTTTAAGAAATCAATATCGGGATATATGGCGGATAAACCACAAAGAAACTCCATGAAATTTATAAAATAAATCCAAAATCCATCCCACATGCACATGAAAAAGAAAAATGAATACAAAAAAATGTCTCTATGAAAATACCAAAGTAAATCTGGGTAGTGACACAACAAAATTAAAGATCTAGGATTGTATGGTGAAACATATTCTATGAAATCCTCATGGAAACCTGAAATTATTTTATATACGTAGGGTGAGCCCACAAGTATACATAGTATTAAAAGAAAAGTCTTTCATGCAAATGTGAAGGAAGCATACAAATTATCCTATGAGAAATGAACATAACCAAAAAACACCTAAACAAGTATACTTACCACCCTAACCTATCCATGGATCTCTCACCAAATAATGCAAGTCAAGTAATATAATTTGAATCAAATCAATGATATGGTACCTCACACTATATTCCCACATATTAGCCTCTCTCACACTCTAATAGAAAACATCCTCACACTTCCATCTCTTCTGAACATATCACATTATTGTAGATTTTTTCCAGTAATTTTTCCACATCCTTTTTTAGTTTTTCATTTCTTTTTATTATTAAAATAGCGTTTTTGTAAAATAATTACAATTACTATCCACTTTGTAAAGAACTATTAAAATATTCTTTTGGTGTTAAAATCATGTATTTTAGTGTTTATTTTTGTTGTTTTAAATAATTTTAAAATTAAATAATTCTTTTTGTTCTTTTAACTTTCATTTTTATTATTTTGTTTTTAATTAATTTTTACTTCTTAATTCATTTTTATTCTCTCCTTTAATTTTTATTTCGTTTGATTTTCATAATAAATATTTTATTAGTTATTTAATTTAAGTAATTGTATGTAAATAAATTTTTATTTTAAGTTTGTAGTACTTTAAATAATTAAATTAGTTTTAAAAATTTAATACCATTCATTGAATACTTTAATTTGAATTTAATTCATTAATTTCATTATTTCCTTTTATTAGTTTACTATTCAATTAATTTAAGCAACTAACTTTAAATATTTTTTAATTGTTTTATATTAATTACTATCAATTTATAATATTAAATAAATTCTTTTTTTAGATAATTTGGTGTTATTTTTATATTGTTTATAACAATGTTTAATTTTTATTTGGTTTTTAATTCTATGTTTTAAATTAGTTTTTTAATATATTTTTAGTTTAATTAAATTATTGTTTCCTTTTTTGTGTAATATTAAATTAATTTGTTCATTATTTATGTTGGGAAGGAGACACCAATAGACGCTTGTTGGTGACTCACATGAGTCACTGACACCATGACCAACCCACAACTCTTTTCGAGGACTCAAATGAGTCATTGATGCTATCTCCCTACTATCAATCCTTCCCAATTGTCTAACTGATCCATCCTTTACTTTTTTTTCCAACCTACAGACACAACTACCACCTACCGACATTGTTTCCCTACCTTCTTACCTTACTTCTTGTTGATCCCACTGATGCCCAATGTCACACCAAAAGACACTATCAGTTCCTCAAATGAGTCACCGACAGTGCCTTCCCACTCCTAAATCTTGTGCTATTGACGCCCTCCATTTATAACCTACCGACACTAGCACCACCATCAAAGTCTCGCTGCCACCATTCCCCTTCCCCATTTGTGACTCACTGATACTCCCCCGCACCCATATCCCACTGATGTGCCCACCCCCTCCTCTATTGTCTCTCCGACACGCCTGAATCCAATAAATCATATCAAAAACTACAAGATCAACACAACAAATTAACATAGAAAATCAGCATACCAAATCAAAGAACAACATAATCGCAATAACAAAAAATGTTTTTTAACTAAAATATTAGTAGAATAAACAAATCAGAACATCAAGAAACTAGTAGGAGAGATTTAATCAAGGAAACATAATCTAACCGAACCATAAATTTACTACAATAGAAATTAGAAAACACGAAATCGTCACTAGATTTGACCCGCAAAAACCCTTAACCTAAACCCCATCATTGACCAACAGATTTACCCGAGCCACTGTCTCATTGTCGGGATGTCTTGCCACACTATTCCATCACTGAAGACCTAGTCCGTGAGCCTGTCCTCTATTGAAGCCGAATCATCCAAGCCACACCGCTACCCTGACTCGCTGCCTCACTGCTGCTACACTTTCCACGCTATAGAACTGCCGATGCCACCCATTTCCTTTCCCTCTTTACCTCACTAGCACGTCACGATCACCTCTATCGTCCCCTTATCTTCTGCATGACCCCCACCCCCTCTTCACTTATTTTATTTTTATTTTTTTATTTATATATAATATATTATACAATACATAACATGTATTATAAAATATAACATATAACTATAATAATAATGACATATTTAAGAAGTAATATAACTAATATAACATAATTACTTAATTTATTTTCTCTTTTTATTTGTACTAATTATTTATATTATAATATAATATGAAGTATTAATAACACTTAGTTTGTTTTTTCTCTAATTATTTTGTTTGAATTTTTTTGTTTTCTATTTCAGGGGGTGCTCATGGTGCGTGTTTTTATCATTAGATTAGGGAACATCTACTTCAGTGATGGTTGGGGAGAAAGAATCACGGTGAAGGTTCCAGGTGGAGGTTAGGGAAGAGATTGGTGAGATTTCAGAGACTTCCATTTGTGGGAGTAATAGTTCAATGATGGGGGGAGAAGATCATATACACACACTCCACTATCAGCATCGAGTTCCATCCTTTCACAATGTAATACCCTATAATTCCATGATTTAAAAAAAAAATTAAATGGGATTATTTCGAGACTAAGTGTTGAGACGGAGTGCAATTCCAAGGCCCGAAGTGCCCTAAATGATCCGTCAAAAAATGTTATGTTTTAAATTGCACGATTGAGAAATTTTTCTCAAAAAGTGGAATAACTAAAAAATGGGTGCCCAAATCAAAAATCTGAGGGTAACATTGCATTTAGTATAGAAGTTTTACATTAGGCATGACTTAAGTTTAGTCGGTGTAGGCCTCCAGTGAGAAAACTCGAAATGGCATAACTGTAAATAAAATAATTTAATATAATTATTTTATTTTTCAAATTTTTATAACTCATGAACGTTGACTCAGATTGAAAATCAGAGACCAACATTGAACTCAGGAGGTTATGATTTCCTTTGGTAGAGCGTAATATTTGTCAATACGGGTCAACAGTAGAAAGTAGTATTTGGCTGTAAATAAAACAATTGAATAAAATTATTTTATTTTAATATCCTTATAACTATTAAATGGTAACTCGGATTTAAAATCCAAGAGTACCATTGAGTTCATGAGGGTATGATTTTCTTAGATGGAGCCTAACATCGGCCGGTGTGGGCCAGCTTTGAAAGTAGGGTTCTGGGACGTAACCGTAAATAATATAATTTAAATAAAAGTTATTTATTTTCGAATCATCATAAATCACAAACGGTAACTCATATTTAAAAAATATGATACCACCGTTGATTTTATAATGAAATTTTCTCCTTAAACAAGACTTAACCTTGACCGACATGGGTCTTGGGGAAAAGTTAATTTTCGGACTTTTCGAAAGAAAAATAAAATAACTTAAAAAGTTATTTTAATTGTTTTCATCAACTTTTAGCAGTGACACATCAGCGCTGCGGTTTAGAGATGAGTAAATCATGAACTTAATTAATAAACCCCACTAATGAGTTAGTGTAACAACGCTGCAACACACCATAATAGAAACTATGATTCACATTTCGTCAATTAATAACCTAACAAGCAATGTAGGATTGTTTCCATAATCCTGGAATTGCTCTAAGGCTTTGGTGGGTGTAAACAACGAATGACGAAGGAAAACATCTCCAATAATGAAAATCGGTGAATTGGAAGATGGAGATGAAACCCATGGAGAGTGGATTCAAGATAAGAGATTAACAGACGACATTGACCGATCATCCATGAGAAATCTCCTTTCCTAGGTAGGGGTTTACTTTTTGTGTTTTTAGTTTCCTTGTTCTTCATTATAAAACAATTAACACAGATCAACCCACGAACTGGTTGATCCACATATTGCTTGTTCTTGCTGGAGGGAGCTTATTTTCAAGGTTTTCCATTAGGGTTCAATTGTTGATAGAACCTAAATCTTCTTCCACCATGCTTTAAAATCCAACACGGAGGGTGCAGGTGGACATGAACAAGGCCCAGGCCCCTCCTCCTTTGTGCAATTTTGTGAATTATTCATGGCCAAAACTATGAGTTAAAAGAGATGCACTTTCGAGGTCGTAGTAGGGAATACGACACTCCATGGGGGTCAGAGGCATAGACGGTCTGAAGAACATACCTCCAAGACGGACCCGATTGTCTGTGGAAAATCCTGAGGGCACGCCAGTGACGGCGACCAGCGGTGCACCACTATGGTGCACCGATGAAATCCACGGCTAACCTGAGCCACAACAGTGTGGTAGGAGCCACCAGAAGCAGGCCAGTGGCTGGCGGAGGCAGGACACAGCCAACTAGCAGCGTCAGTGGAGCGGCCTGTGCCGTGTGGGCCATGACTTCATGCAGGCATGCAATCCTGCAAGAACCGCATGCAGGATCGGACATGGCAACCAGCTAAGCTAGTCACGGGGCACAAAAACCAAATGCCTCTTTGCATGCAGGTTGGAGGAGACTGGCCCACCATGCGGGCCGAACCAGATTGAACCGGGTCGCTGGACGACCCAGCGGGCTGGACCCACGACCGAACCAAGATAGGACCAGAAATTCCCAATGGGCCTAGCCTAGTGGCCATGTTGAACTAGGTTGGTTCAGGTCAGTTGAACTGGGATAGGTTATGCGGGACCCCCAGTCCGGGTTGGTCGGGTCGGTTCGACCAGGTCGGACCAGGCCTAGACACAACCAACCCCTGTTTACTAAAACACTAATATCTTTCAAACCAGACATCTGATTGGAAGGCCGTTAACGGAGTTGGAAACCTCGTGACTAGACGGTTCTTTTGGAGTGCTCTAAGGATACTTTCATGGAATTTGAAATATGAATAATGGATTGAGGAGTATATTCTCCCAGAATCAAGCGCACTACGTGCGAGAATCCTATATCTAGATGACACTCGAAGAATACTGACGAGCAGGTATAAATGAACTTGCAGGACTGGATGATAAATGGCCCTATGTGGACTAGCTACAAGAGAATGTGTGTGAATCATCTACAAGTGACCCTCTGTGGATCGGCAACAAGAGACCCTATGTGGATCAGCTACAAGTGACCTTGTGTGGATTAGCTACAAGAGACCCTATGTGGATCAGATATAATTGGACTTGTGTGCACCAGCTATGATGGACTTAGATGGAAGAAGCTATGTGTGACCTAGAAGGCCCACAATGGGGAGCATCTCTGTGTGACCCAATAGACCCAATTTACTCGTCAAGGTTGAGTACCTCAACAGTCCAAGATGTTCAATGTACGACTGAAATTTTTACTTTACATAATTCATATTATACCTGTGTGAGGTGACATTACCTTATTCATATATTCTTTTTTGGTCTTTCCCTTGTGTTTCGGGGTCCCTACTGATTATTGTGTTACTCACCAGTGAACAGGCTTCGCCCACACGTGTTGTGTCCCGTGAAGGTTATTGAAACTACGACAGAGACCTTGGGGGTCCAGGACCTGGTGGTTCTCAATGAGACATGATAAAATGAATCTTATATAGGGACCATGGTGGTCTAATACTAGGTGGTTCATAGGGAGATGTAACGAATGGGCCTACTTCTACAACCATAGACAGCTACCCTTCACCTATACTTAAGGTGGTGTCTTAAGCGGACTGACCATTGTAGTGGTACTTTCCTCTGTGGTTTTGTGCTTGTATTTTGGCCCCTTTTTACTTTAGTATGTACTGTACTCTTAGTAGTTGTCTCAGTGATAGTTGAGGTTTAATTTTTGTTTAATTTCTACAGTCTGAGCTTTGTGCGTGTGTACAAGTTTAAAGGAACATTCCTCCCCTTTTTGGGATATGCCTATTCGGTGCTAGTTTCTAACCCCTATTCTATAGAAGGATGGCTTGGTGTAGTCATGACATGAGCCCTAGGGGATTTTTCGTGACACAGTGGTATCTTAAGAGGTAGCTTCTTCTAGAATAACCAAGAGTTTGTAAATTTTTATGGGGCAACAGTATTGAGTGTTTCAAGTTCATCTTTCTGCCCAGTGAGTCCAGTGTTGTTGAGGCAACCAACGTATCCATAAATCAGGACCCTGAATTATATTTTCCGACTAGGTACATGAAAAAATTGGATTTATGCATCTTGGAATGTTTCCTCATGATCTTTTTGAGTTATATTCTGCTCACGAGGTATAATCTATTAATCATGATTCATCTTGATCTCTTTCAAGATGCCTCCATGACGAAAGCCAACCAGGATTCCAGTGTATAACTATGAGGATGGTCCACAGAGTGATGAGTCTTTGGTATAGGGATCATTTCCAAAAATGACACATTCGGGAAATGTCTTGGTGATACCATGATCCGTTGGTCAGAAGTTACTACTGGTGCTACCAGTAGAAGACACATTTAAGCTCAGTTAATTACATGAGTTTTATTGATAGAGACCCCTCAAGTTGTGAGGAGAGCCTGAATCACAGGCGGATAAGGACTGGATTGAGGTGGTGACTGTGTTTTCCATCTAGTTAGGGAATCATTATATCATATGGTAGTCCTGGGAGTGAGCCTTCTACGTGGCTCAACATGGTGATGAAGAGGTTTATATTACCTGATCATATGATGTGGTGACTTTTCTTTATACAGAGAATGATAACCTCTCTATGAGAAAGGTATCTTTCCAGAAAATATAAGGGTTATGCATGCCGAAGAGCTTCTACAACTTTGATTGGATGGCATGTCAATTTCTAGGGATTCTTTGAGGCATACTGACCCTTCCAGGTACTCGATAAATACAATTTTACCAGTGCCTCAAGGCTCAGACCTCTGAGCGAGATGTGTTTAGGGACACCTGAGCCAACACTATTCTTCTGTACATTCCTACTTATGATAGGATTCTAGAGAGAAACTTTGTGGTTGAAAGTTCTTTGGTGGAGAAGACAAAGCCAATGGATTTCAGCAGTGAGAAATCAGAAAAAGGATATCAGTCTTAGAGACTTGGATGAGTACGAGGATGTCTTTATAGAGGTTTTACCAGGACTAAATCATCATAGAGAGGTAGATTTATGCATTGATTTGTACCCTGAGACGACACCTTTATCTACACCTGAATATTGGATGACTCTCGCAAAACTCCGAGAGTTGAGGGTACAATTGGAGGAATTTCAGAGGAAGGGGTTCGTAAGGCCCAGTGTTTCTCCATGGGCAGCCCCAGTGTTGTTTTATAAGAAGTAATAAAGAAGTTTGAGGTTATGCATGGAATTCCAGAGCCTGAACAAGGTAACTGTGAAGAACAAGTATCCTATACCAAGGATTGATGACTGCTTCTATCAGTTGAAGGGATCAAGATGGTTCTCAAAGATGGACCTTAGATTAGGCTATCACCAGCTTCGAGTACAAGATGAGGACATCTCGAAGATTGATTTCAGATGTCGCTACGACCACTATGAGTACTTATTGATGCTGTTTGGCCTAAAAAACTCTCCAGAAGTGTTCATGGGACTCATGAACATGATCATCTAGCCGTACTTAGACCGGTTTGTAGTGGTTTTCATTGATGACATTTTAGTGTATTTAGCATCTGAGGAGGAGCACGCGATACACCTGAGGATGGTACTAGACACACTTCATAAGCACTAGTTTTATGGAAATCTATTGAAGTGTTAGTTCTAGATATGAAAAGTACACTTTCTTAGGACATTTCATCTCAAAGGCTGTAGTTTTGGTGGATCCAATGAAGATTGTGGCGGTACTTTCTGGGGAACCACCCAAGAGCATTACCGAGGTGCATAGTTTCCTTGGGTTGGCTGGGTACTATAAGAGGTTTTTAATTGACTTATAAAGGGTGGAAGAACCCATGAAGACATTGAAAAAGAAGGTAAAACCCTTTGTGCAGATAGAAGGATGCCAGAAGAGCTTTCAGCAGCTGAGGTAGAGCTTGATGAGTGCTCCTATCTTGAGGTAGCCAGAGGAACGCACCGACTACGCGATGTACTGCGATGCATCAAGAATTAGGCTTGGTTGTGTCCTGATTTGGGGGAAATCAGTGATTTATTATGGCTCATCAAAATTGAGACCGCGTGAGCATAATTATGCGACTCATGACCTTGAGTTGGTAGCGGTAGTCTTCGCACTAAAGATGTGGCGACACTACCTTATGGGCGAATGATTCATCATCTACTCTGACCACAAGAGTCTTAATTTTATCTTTTCTCAAAAGGATCTAAATCTAAGATAGCGATGTTGGTTAGATTTATTTTGAGACTGTGACTTCAAGATAGTCTACACTCTTGGGAAGGGGAACGTGGTGGAAGATGATCTCAACAAGGGATCGAGTTCACATCTACTAAACGTGGCCTCAGAGAAGTTGGACTCGCTTCAGATATCCTTTATGGATATAGATGAGGAAACTTTTATTAAGTTGATGGTTGTTTCCATTCCACTCTTATAGTGAGTCAGGGAGGTGTAACTTAGAGATTCCAGTTGTGAGGCTACACATGCACAAATATCCACCAGGCATGCCCCTGATGGATATTAGAAAGGTGGGGAGCTTGTCACCCTTTTCAGAAGACACAATATTGTACCAGTGGATTTTTAGGTAGAGGTGTTGAGGGAGTTACATACATCCCCTTTGGTGGTATATCTAGGTTTGGAAAAGATGTATTAGGACCTCTTATGTTAGTACTGGTGGCTGGGGATGAAGAAGACAGTGGCTGCGTTTGTCTTGAGATGCCTCACTTGTTAGCAAGTGAAGGTTGAGAACCAGGTTTCAGTAGGTTTGACACAACCCATCAAGGTAGTAGAGTGGAAGTGGGAGGGAATATTGATAGATTTTTTCATGGGATTACAACAAATTTATAGGGTGAGCGATAACATCTAGGTGATCGTAGACCGACTCGCCAATTCAACCAACTTTTTACCCATTTGATAGAAGGGTTCAGTAAAGAGCTTGGGATTCCTCTACGTGAAGGAGATAGTTCGAATTCGTGAAGTCACATCTATGATAGTATCAGATTCTGATTCACACTTTACATCCCATTTTTGGAAGGGATTATAGGAGGAATTTGGGACTCATCTGCGCTTGATCACAACCTTTCACCCATGGACGGATGGTCAGATAAAGGATACCATACATACCTTGGAGGACATGATTCATGCTTGCGTCCTTGATTTTGGTTGTAGTTGGGAGGAACACCGACCACTAGTGAGTTTTGTATAACAATAGATACCAATCCACCATTGGTATGGCACCGTTCGAGGCATTTTACGAACGACCATGCAGGTCACCGTTATGCTAGACAGACCCATGGGAGTCAGCACTAACAGGTCCAGAGATGTTACAGACTACCACTAAGATGGTAAATCTCATATGAGAGTGGATTAAGAATGCACAGAGCTGACATAAGTCCTATGCTGCTAGGCGATGGAGACCCTTGGAGTTCCAATAGGGGGACCATGTTTTCCTATGGGTCCCTCCTCAATGAGGGATAAAAAGTTTTGGTCAGGGAGACATTCACAGAGTACCCGGTGGAGATAGATGATCAACAAGAGAGGATCTTTTATGGATGGTAAATTCCTCTAGTGCGAGTTCATTGGTAGATCGGGAATCTACATGAGAGAACAAGGAAGAAAGAGACTCAAATTTGTGCCCAGTATCCCCATTTGCTTGATTAGCCATTATTTTTGGCTTATAAGGACATAAATATCTAGGGGGGGGGGTAATGTAATACCTCATAATTCCAAGGATTTTTTTTAAAAAAATAAATGGGATTATTTTGAGACCATGTGCTGAGACAACGTGCGATTCTAAGGTTCAAAGTGCTCAGAATGATACGTCAAAAATGTTATGTTTTAAATAGAGCACATGAGAGATTTTACTAAAAAACCGGAATAACTATTAAATGGATACCCAGATTAGAAATATGAGGGAATCATTTCATTCAGCATGGTATGTTTACTCTAAGAATGACTTATGTTTCATCGGCATGAGCCTCTAGTGAGAAAACCCGAAAATAGCATAATGGTAAATAAAATTATTATTTTTTCAAATCCTTATAACTCATGGATGGTGACTCAGATTGAAAATTTGAGACCACTATTGAACTCGTGAGGGAATGATTTCCTTAGGTAGATCCTAACATTGGCTGGTGTAGATAAATAGTGGAATGTAGTTTTTGGCTGTAAATAATATAATTGAATAAAGTTACTTTGTTTTCAAATCCTTATAACTCCAAAATGGTAACTCAGATATAAAATCTGAGAGTACCTTTGAGTTCGTGAGGGTATTATTTCCATAGGTGGATCCTAACTTCGATCGACGCAGGCTGAATGAGAAATTTGGTTTTTGTGATGTAATCATAAATAAAATAATTTAAATAAAAGTTATTTTATTTTGGAATCCTCATAACTAAAAAACGGTAACTCAGATTAAAAAAAATCCGAGACCACTATTGAGTTTATAGTAAGATGTTTTATTTAATATGGACTTAACCTCGATCGGTACTGGTCGTGGGAAAAAGTTAATTTTTAGACTTTTTAGAAGAAATATAAAATAACTTTAAAATATATTTTAATTGTTTTATTCATTGTAGAGAAGTGGAATGTCGGCGCTGTGGTGCAGCGATAAGGAAATGATTAATCTCATTAATGAACCCCTGTAATGAGTCAACATAACAACACTGCAACACAGATTAATAGAAATGTGGATTCACGTTTCATCAATTAATATACTAACAAGAAATATAAGATTGTTTCCATAATCCTAGATTTTCTCTAGGGATTTGCTGGTTGGTGATGAAGAATGGACAAGGAAAACCCCTCCAACGAAGAATGTCAATGAATAGAATGATGAGAATGACACCCTTGGAGAGCAGATTTGGGATCGAAGATCGACAGATGACAGCAAACAATCATCCTCAAGAAATCTAATTTCCTTGGTAGGGGTTTAATTTTTGTGTTTTGAGTTTCCTTATTCTTTATTCTAAAACAATGAATGTGGATCATCCTTAGAACAGGTTGATCCGCATATTGCTTGTTCTTGTGGGAGGGAGCTTATTCTTGGGGTTTTTCATTGGGGTTAAATTATTAATAGATCCCAAATATTCTTCCCCCATGTTTTAAACTCTAATGAGGATGGTGTCGTCTGACATGAACAAGGCCTGAGCCCCTCCACCATTGTGTTCTTTGTGGTCGAACCTCAGAGTAGACAACGAAGCAGTTTTGATACCCTATTAGGGAAGACGACACCCCGTGGAGGCTAGAGGCATAGATGGTATGAAGAACAAACCACTAGAGGAGACCCGATGTTCTGTGGAAAATCATGCCGGAAACGACACTAGTGCTGGCCATAGTCGTGTGGTGGCATGCCACGACGGCGTGCCGAGGCGGGTTGATAGCTGGCAAAGGCGGGAGGCGGCCAACCATCCCAGGATTCACACTGACATGTGGTCCAGTGGGGACTGCATGGGGGGCTGGACTGGGCGACCGACTAAGTCAGTCACAGGGCACACAAAATAGAAGACATCCTACCATTTGGGTTGGAAGAGACCGACACGACATGTGGGCTGGGCCAGATGGAACTGGGTCACTGGGCGACCCAATGGGTTGGACCCATGGCCAAACTAGGCTGGGTCCATAAAGGACCAATGAATTTAGCCTAGTGGCCAAGCCGGACCGGGTTGGGTCAGATCTATTGAACTTGGTCGCGTCATGTGAGACCCACGGGCTGGGTTGATCGGGTCGGTCTGACCAAGCCAGACCAGGCCCTGACACAACCAGCCCCAATTTACTAAAATGCCAATATCTTTCAGACCAGGTGTCTTATTGGTGAGCCATTTTTATTGTTGTAATCATCACGATGAGAAGGTTATTTTGGAATTCTCTAATGATATTTTAATAGAATTTGAAATACAAAAAATGTCTTGAGGAGCAGATTCTCTTAGAATCAAGCACACTACGTGCCAGAATCCTGCAGCTGACTGAGATCCATAGAGTGCTGATGAGAGGGTCTAAATGACACTGCAAGACTAGATGATAAGTGGACCTATGTGGACCAGATATGAGAAACCCTGTGTGGATCAGCTACAAGATACCCTATGTGGATCATCTATTAGTGACCCTGTGTGGATCAGCTACTAGTAACCCTGTATGGATCAGTTACATGAGACCATGAGTGGATCCGCTACTAGTGACCCTGTGTGGATCAGCTATAGGAGACCCCGTGTGGGTTAGCTACAAGAGACCCTATGGGGGTAAGCTATAAGTAGTCGTATGTGGACCAACTATGCTGACCTAAGTGGGAAGCATCTCTGTGTGACCTGGATGGTCTACACTGTGGAGTGACTCTGTGTGACCGAGTAGACCCACGGTACTTATTAAGGATGGGTACCTCAACAGTCCAAGGTGTTCAATGTAAGAATGATTGTTTTTCTCCAAATACATTAGATTATACTTGCATGAGCTGATATAACTTTGTGTAGATCTACTTTTGTGGTATTTCCCTTGTGTTTTGGGGTCTTTACTGAGTATTGTGTTACTCACCCCTACACAGGATTCGCCTGCATGTGTTGTGTCCTGTTAATCTGATCGATGCTTCGATGGAGACCTTGGTGGTTTGGGACTAGGTGGTTCTCAGTGAGACGGGACAAAAAGATGCTTCGACGGATACCTTAGTGGTCTAGGACTAGGTGGTGCATAGTAAGACGGGACAGACAAGCGTACTTCTATAGATATAGGCAGTTACCCTTCACCTACCCTTTAGGTGGGGTCTTGAGCGGATAGACTGTGGTAGTTGTACATTCCTTTGTGGTTTTGGGCTTGTATTTGGACTCCTTTGTACTTCAGTTTGTACTGTACTCTCTATATTTCTCTCAGTAAAAGTTGTGGTTTACTTTGTGTTTACATTCCACAGTTTGAGCTTTCTGCATGTGTACAGGTTTAAAGGAAAATTCCTTCCCCTTTTGGGAAATGCCTATTCAGTTCTAGTTGCTAGCCCCCAGCCTTTGAAAGGATGACTTGGGGTAGTCACGACACGGGCCTTGGGGGATGGGTTGTGACCCACAATATCCAGATCCATCCATCACCATACATCCAAATACTCACCAATTCAATTATTCTCATGAGAAGGCTTCACGATCACTTCCAGTAGGCAGTGGATCAGAGCAAATCACCATCGGATGTCCAGAATTCCAGGGTGGGATATCAAGAGACATACCTCACTTCTTCATCACCGTCAAATTAGAGAAAAGAATTGCTGTTCGAGAAAAGAGTTGGATATTTCTAGAGATCAAGTAGGGAGAATAATTACTCTTCAGGTTTCTATATTTTGTGAATTTTTATTCGTTATGAATATCATTGTGTTTAACTCTTTTAAATTTCTAAATTTTATCATCATGCTAGGATAATATTATTTGGGGAATATGCTAGATGGATAGATTTTTTGTTATATTGTTTATGCATCCATCTAATGCTGGTTATCTTTATCTATTTATCAAATCATCAGTACAATCATATTTTCAAAATGTCATGTAGTAGTGAAAACTGAAATTGATTGGAACTAATTTCAAACTATTTTCAATATGAGGATTCAACTAAAAAGTTAATCAAGCTCAAGAGATAGGGAGATTCACTGAGTTCAAACGATAATTTGAACCTAGTGAATTCTGATAGTTAATCATTGGTTGATCGAATGATTTCTACGATTGAAATAACTGTAGATATTATTTAGTCATACATTGACCAGATGAAAAATTTGACCAAATACTTTCAATTAGATCTAGTCACTTTGATTTAAGTGCCTGAATAATGGAAAACAGTTTTGAAGATGACCAATTGACTTCCCCTTGTTTATCCATAGATTGTTTTCACTCTCCTAGGCTATTTTTCTACTTGTTTTTCAGTTGGAACTCAGTTACACACATTCACATTCAAAATCATTCCCTCATTCACTTCACAATTCCATCATCACTTCCACTTTTTGATCTTTTGTCTGTTTTTTAGTTTTTTTTAGTTTTATTTTGTTTTAGTTTATCACTACGAATAACTTCATTCCTCTCTATGGTTCGGCCCTGTCATACCACTATACTAGGTGGTAAGTAGGAATATATAAATTTTAATTTGTGTCACACATGCTCAATGAAGCACAATGACAAAATTTTGCCTCCATTACTGAGGAAGCAACGATTGGATGAGTGGTTCTTCTAATTTTTTTATTTTATTTCAAAAAAAAAATTATAAAAAGAAATCATAAAAACACACACACACACATAATAGTGATGAGCACTAAAAAATACGATACATTTTCACTATTTGACCTTGTTCAAGAGCTTGAGGATGCTTTTGGTGAATTTCAATGTTGGATGCCTGAAAGAAAACATCAAGACCATTCTAATGATGAGATAACTTATGCTAATGAGATCATGTAGTTAATGCACCTTTCCATGGATAAGGTCAAAGGAAACCAAGAAGATAATACAATATCACCACTACCCACTAATGTATAACTTTTTGGAATGAAATTGAGAAGTCAGGAGAAAAGAAATAGAAGAAAGAAGAAGTTAGAGTTTCTTAACATTTATATGTATTTTCCCCTATAGTCAAGGCTAGAAATTCTAGAACCACTTCCTGAGGATGTTTTCAAGGTATGGAAGATAATGGTACGAGCTCAAATTCATGAAGTTGGGAATTTATTTGATGATCATTATTTTATTGTTTTTCATACTAATTTTTTTTAATGCATGGACTTGTTTAATGATTTTTCACTGATTCAACAGGGGTCCCCAACACAAGACGTCCTATATTTTTCCATGGTTGATATAGAAAATGAGCCAGTGTGTTTTAAAGAGAGGTTGGAATAGTTTGACTACCTCAGTCCGGAACCAAACCTTCTCCCACGATCATTATTCCATCACAAGGAGGAATAAACCACACTGTTACAGGGAGTAGATAATTTCATGGAAGAAGTTGTATTTTTAATCAACTTGGATTACATTGAAATTTATTTTAATTATGTTTCTCCCACTGCATTTATTGAAGATGCAGTTCACTTTTGTGATATTCTGAAGAGTGAGGAAGTTGAAGTTAAAAATGTTGAGTAGCCGATGGTAATCCCAATTTTGGATGAGGTTTCCAGTTTGGGAGTTGTGGTTAAAGAGTATGTGTTGGAACTATGGACATGTATAGAGAAGGATAATGACACATTTTCCATTTCCCAAGAGAAAATATTTTATTATAATAAACCATAAGATAAGTCTTATCCTAATGCTGAAGTACCACATCCTATGCACTCTCAACATCAAGAAACAAAAGAGGGGCAATACCCCTACCTTTTGTTTCCCCCTCCAACACTCCACAAGAAGTACTCCCCTGTTCAGGATAGGGAATTTTTGTATGGTGAACAAGGGGTACTCCAAAGATGAAATTTCTTTAAAGTTGGAAAAAACCATAACTGGTGGTTATTTATCCAGAATCCAAATCCACCATCAGACTAGGGTTGATCCACTAACTGGCTAGCTATGGATAGTCAAACTAAAACAACCCCTAGGGGTTCATCCGAATATATCTTTATTTCCTACATTAGTTTTTACATGTTGTTTATTAGATTGGGTGTTTTTTCTTGTAGGCAATAAAATGGAAGTAGTTCCACATGGTAATCATTTCATACTAAAGGGGCTAGCTTACTAGAGAAAATAGATAACACTACCTAACTTATTCTTTGTCGTTTCATTTTTATTTGAACTTAAATTCTTGAACACTAATATTAATTGTCTACATTCTGTAGGTACTTGAATGGAGAAACCAGAGTCCTTACATAAATAAAAAAAGGGTGGCACAAATGAAAAATGAGAAGCTTCCACTTAGGGAAGTACTATTTTGAATTTTCCATATTTTTAATTAGTTTTATTCATGTTTATTAATGATTTAAATTAAGTGTGGGTAATCCCCTGATTTATTCTAAAATATCATGAATTTGTTTCCTTCTTGGGTGCTTGATGGTTTAATTTAGAAAGTTAAACACTTATTTAAACTGCATGGTAAAATATTCTTGCACCCTATTACTTAATTTGATTCAACTGCTACTATGTATTCATCACATGTCACACTGTTTCTGAGATTTTAAAAAAAAATCAATTTTTTCTTTTCTTTTTCATATATCATTTTGTTTATTTTCTTTTCTTTTTTGGTGTGGAAAATATTATTTTTTAACTTTCCTGTCACACTTCAATTTTTTTTCAAAATTTGAATTTTTTCTCTACATTAGAAGTCAACATTGGGTATAATTTTGGGTTTTAATTGTAGGGGAGAGGGGTTATTCATGTTTCACTTCAATTTCCCCCATAATTATGTTTCAAAAAAACTGATCAAATTTTTTCAAAATTTCAAAATTCATTAAAAAAATATGATTTTTTATTCCAAACCTAAAGATAATATGGCTTTATATTGCACATAAATTATGTCATGCATATTGGATACCAACCTATTTGCAGTTTATGGTATCAGTGATTTGAAAACTGTAGGCCATAAATGATTGCTGAGTGAAGTAACATACTATTTTTATGGAAATTCTGTTTAGGAAATGATGTAAGAAGTGATATATGATATATTTTTGTATAATTAGGATCATGAATATAAGAAATTGGAAATTTTAACTAGATCCTAGGGGAATCATCTTTTAATAAAAAACAATCACCTAATTGAACCTACTCAAATGATAATTTGTGAAGTCTTTTCTAATTAGAGTAAAATGGGAAAATGGGATCCCACAGTGAGTATCTAAGACAGAATGCACTGGGTACATTTATATGAATAAATAAAATCCTTTTTCAATTTGAATTAGTTCTATTCATAGTACTCTCCACATGAATTTTTTCTGGGAAAAATGAAAATAATCACCCTGTCAAAAAAGAGATCATTTTGGTGAGGTGAATTTTGAACCAAAAATGAAGAAGGGAACAATTTACTTAATTGATGATTATTTGAGTTGTATCAGTGAAGTGATTCAAAAAATAAACATTTTTGGAACATAGGAGAAAATGAAATTTGAAAGTGCCTTTGGTTAGGGTTTTAATTCCACTTTTATCTAACATGTTGTCACTTTTTGAGTTGGAAAATGAACTGGAATTAAAGTAGAACAGTAGGTGACTTCACAAAGGAGGTATAAAATATTTAGCAGTGGATAGAATTATGTCATCTTTGGTTTCCATCTTGTAATTGATGCTAGGTAGTACCATTTCCTTTTGAGTATTCATTGACCCAGTGTCTGATCATGTTCCTCTCTTTGTTAAAGTTTAGTCATGCACTTTTTGAACTCAATGTTTCAAACCATAAATTCTGTTTCTAAAGTTAAAAATCATTCATTTGTTTTAGGGAAAACAAAGATTTATGTGTGGGGGAGTATGATATGGCTATTTTTCAGTAATTTTTTCCACATTATTTTTCTGTTTTTCTTTTCATTTTATTATTAAAACATTGTTTTTTGTAAAATAATTACAATTATTGTTCAATTTGTACAGAACTATTAAAAATATGTGTTTGGTGTTAAAATCATGTATTTTAGTGTTTATCTTTTTGAATAGTTTTTAAATTAAATAATTTTTTTTTTGTTTTTTTGACATTCATTATTATTATATTGTTTTTAATTAAATTATAATTCTTAATTATTTTTTATTCTCACATTTATTTTTCATTTCGTTTGTTTTTCAAAATAGTTATTTTATTAGTTATTTAATTTAACTAATTATAAGTAAATAAATTTTACCTTTAAGTTTTTAGTACTTTAAATAAAAAAAATAGTTTTAACAATATAATACTATTCATTTAATAATTTAATTTTACTTTAATTATTTAATTTCATTAATTCCTTTAATTAGTTTACTAGTTATTTAATTTAAGAAACTAACTTTAAATTTTATTTAATTATTTTAAATTAATTATTCTAAATTTGTAATATTAAATAAATTCATTCTTTTAGATAATTTGTAGTTATTTTTATATTGTTTGTAACATTTTTTTAGTTTTTATTTAGTTTTTAATTTTTTGTTTTAAATTAGATGTTCAATTTATTTTTAATTTAATTAAATTATTGTTTCATTTTTTGTGTAATATTAAATTAATTTGTTCATTACTTATGTTGTGCATGACACACTGACAGATGCTTGTCGGTGGCTCACATGAGTCCCCGACGCCATAACCAATCGAAAACTCCTATCGGTTACTCAAATGAGTTACCGACGTTGTCTGCCAACTACGAATCTTTCCCACTTGTCTCCCGGATCCATCCTTTACCATTTTTTTTAACCTATCGATGCAGCTCCCACCTATCGATTCTATTCCCCTGCCCTATCACCATACTTCCCGTCAGTCTCATTGATGCCTCATTGTCTCACCGACAAACACTATCGGTGACTCAAATGAGTCACTAGTGATTCCCCCCCAAAATACCTTCTCTTGTGCTACCTACACCCCCCATTTCCGACCTACCGACACCAGCACCACCATTAAAGTCTTGCTACCACCATTAACCTTCCCCATTTGTGACTCACTGATACTCCCCCATACCCCTATCCCACATATGTGCCCACCCCTCCAATGTTGTCTCACCGACATGCCAGTAGCTAAAAAAACACATCAATAGAAGGAAGATCAACACAACAAATAATTGTAGCAAATCAGTAGCACAAATCAAAGAACAAAAAAATCTCATCAACAAAAGAAAATGAATTGAACCAAAATAGCAGAATAATGCACAAATCAGAACATCAGGCAACCATCATAAGAGATTAAATCAAGAAAATAGAATCCAACCAAACCATAAATTCCCAACAACAAAAATTGGAAAACCCCAAATTGTCACTATATTATCACTAGAGAAACCCTTACACTCATCCCCTTCACTGACCAATAGATTCACCTGAGCCACTATCTCCTTGTCGGGTTGTCTTGCCATACTAGCATATCACTGAAGACCTAGTCTGCTTGCCAGCTGTCTGTTGAAGATGAATCAGCCAAGAAGCACCGTTACCCCGACCTGCTACCTCGCCGTCGCTACACCCCCTATGTTGGAGAACCATTTGCACCACCCCTTTCCTTTCCCCCCACACCTTATGATCCCCTCTGTCTTCCCCCTCTTTTCTGTGTGACCCCCAACCACTCTTCACTTCTTCTTCTATTTTATTTTTATTTTTATTTTATTTTTATATAGTATATTATACAATATATTACATGTAATATAAAATATAACATATAACAATAATAATAATAACGTATTTAATAAGTAATATTACTAATATAACATAATTATAATAAATTTATTTATTTTAAAAATAAAATTTCAATTTTTAATAGCCTTTTTTATATTTATATGTTCTTGTTTCGTTATATTTAATTATTTAATATATATATATAATAGTAATATAAATTTATATTTATATATATATATACACAATAATAATAATAAAAGTATATTAATAGTTTAGTATTACGTTGTATTTAATTATACTTATTTATATTTAGTATAGTAATCTTTCAGTTATTTTATTATGAATAATTATTTTATTTTTAATTCTAAATATTACGTTTTTATAAATTTAATGTTTATATGTATTTAAATATATGTACGTATTTTAATTTATAAGTATATTACTTGTAATAAATATTTTTATTATATTTTTATTTGTAATTTTTATATTTTTTATAAATTAATTATTTAATTTTTTTCTCTTTTTATTTATTATAATTATCTATATTATAATATAACATGTGGTATTAATAACACATTGTTTGATTTTTCTATAATTCTATTTTGTTGAATTCAATTGTTTTCTGTTTCATGGGGGCTCATAGTGCACATTTTTTTTATTCAGTTAGGGAACATATGCTTCAGTAATAGTTGGGGAGAAAAAAACACGGTGAAGGTGCCAGGTGGAGGTCGGGGAAGAGATTGGTGAGATTCCAGAGGCTTCCATTCATGGAAATAGTAGTTCAATGAAGGGGGGAGTAGCTCACACACACACAAACACACACACACTCTACTATTGGCATTTAGTTCCATCCATTCATAATGTTCAGATCCATCTAGCACCATCCATCTACAAACCCACCACTTCCATTCCTCTCACGAGTTGGCTTCACGATCACTTTTGGTAGGCAGCAGATCAGAGCTGATGACCAGAACATGTCTGAACTCCCAGGGTGGGAGATCAAGAGACATACCTCACTTCTTCATCACCATGAAATAGGAGTACAGAATAGATGTTCGAGAAAAGAGTTGTAAATTTTTGGAGATCATATAGGGAGAAAAATTACTCTTCTGGTTGCTCTATTTTTTAAATTTTTAGTTGTTATGAACATATTTGTGTTTAAATCTTTTAAATTACTGAATTTAGTCATGAAGTTAGGATAATATTCCTTGGGGGAATAAGATGGCCAGATAGATTTGTTGTTACATTGTTTATACTTTCATCTTATGCTGGATCTCTCACTCCCTTTCTCACATCATCGGGAAAATCATAGTCTCAAAACATCAAGTAGCAGTGAAAATTAAACTTAATTGGAACTAATTTCAAACTATTTTCCCTATGAGGGTTCAACTAAAATGTTAATCAAGATTAAGAGAGGGGTAGATTCACTGAGTTCCAACGATAATTTAATCCTAGTGAATTCCAAATTTTAATTATTAGTTTATTGAATGATTTCTATAATTGAAATAACTATAAAGATTAGTTAGTCATACATTTACCAAATGAAAAATTTGACAAACTACTTTCAATTAGATCCAGACACTTTGATTTAAGTGCATGAATAAGGGAAAACACTATTGAAGTCAACCAGTTGACTTCCCCTTTCTCATCCATAGATTGTTTTCACTCTTCTCAGCTTTTTTTATTCCTTTTTGTCTGTTGGAACTCACTCACACACATTCATATTCACACCGAAGGACTAAGTTACTTCACAATTCCATTATCACTTCCACTATTTGATCTTTTTTTTGTTTTTTTGTTGTTTTGTTTTGTTTTAGTTGATCACTAAGCACAACTTTAGTCCTCCATGTGGTTTGACCCCATCTTACAATTATATTAGGTAATAGGTAAAAATATATAAATTTTAAATTTGTGTCACTCGTGCTCAACAACGTGAAGTAGCCACACATTGTATCCCACTAGCACACACCTGGGCCTCAAAACCAAATAACATCCTACCTGTAGACACCTGGGCTATAAACCACTTCACATCCCACATACAGACACCTAATCCACAAACCACATATCTTCCTACCCATAGAAACCTAGGACACAAACCATATCTCATCTAGACTACAGACACCTGGTCCACAAACCATATCTCATCCTGCCCACATACAACTATTCCATAAACCATATCTCAACCTGAAGACAACTGAGAAAGAACAACACATCTCATCCTGAAGACACCTGGGAAATTATAACTTGCCCGCACACACCTAGGACTCACAATCCATAACCTACCTAATCAAACATGATTTATCATCGCCATGAAGAAGGAGAAATGAAGAGAAGGTGGCTGGCAATCTATCCTCCCATCCAGATGTTTGGAAAAAATACCCTCGTCCATGACAATGGGGGCGTTCAACACATAGTTCTCAACTAGGGTGCGATGCATATATAAATCACAAGAGAAATACAAGTATATACATATAAAATAACAAAGAATCATACCCAACCTATGGGTTCTCAGAAAATCCAACAATGAAACTTTTGCTGCTAGCTCTAGATGCACAACACCACACAAAATCCATAACCTTATTCAGATTTAAAATCATGTTAATTTACTAAAACCATTTCATTATCCAAACCAACCCATTCCATTATGAGACTTATTAATCAATCATTTATTTATTTATTCAATCACTATCTAGGAAACTACCAAACACGAAACACAACAAGAAACACAAAAAATTCATTTGGGGAGAAACACTGAGTGAAGTACTTGTACCAACAATCACCATACTTCCTCAAAGTCATCTTTTCAAAACCATCCATGCACATCCACAACTAGCAACACATCACCATACAAACCGATCGTATCCCTTCTATATAACACTTCTCATCCATCCCATAATCAATCAATATCTCAAGATGAGATTCCATTTCACCACCCATTCTATCCTACAATACACAAACATGCTCACAACCTCACCATAGATTAAACCGAAAAAAATGAAATTTATAATTTAGCAATGGAGCCCTTATTTACTTCCACTTGTTAATTGAGGGGTTATCCCAGAAACTGAATAATCATGGGGAATCTATTCATTAGCAGGGTGTATATAATTAAAAAATTTCTATATATAAGTACCCAACCAAAAATTAAAACATTAATTCCTTGAATTTAATTTTGAACAAACAATTCTACTGAAACCACAATTTTTAGTGGGGCATTAAACCCATAAAATCACAGGATCAGAACAATATAAAAGTTATAAAGAAAAGGCATGAGAACAAACCCCATTGCCCCTTAATTCAATTAACAGGTTACGTATCTTCAATTAGTCTAGAACAACCATGATCCATAGGTAAACAGAAGTAAAAACCCTCCTACATGATGCACAAACAAGGAGAAACAAAATAAAATCTACCTCGAAGGGATGTCAACATTCCTTGCATGATTACAGATCACATGATGGACCTATGATTACCTCTTCTGTAATATATGCATCCATTTGAGGATTCCTTGACACCACTGCACAAAACAAAACTGCAGTGAACCCTATTAGGAATATTAGTATGAAAACTTCACAACACAACAAGAATATATAGAAGAAAAGAGATGAAATTAAGAGAAATTTATAGAAAATGAGGGAAGAATGCACCTTGGTTCACCATGGACTGCCAATGTGAAATCACCGAGATCCAAAGATTGAAGAGGGAGAGTGAGGGCTATAAGTACTCCTCAGGGCACCTAGGGTTCATCTAAAATGATAGGAAGTATAGAGAATCACTAAATAAGTGAGGGTTCAGAAGAAAATAAATTTTGAAACAACATATGATCAAGGTATTACATGACGTGTAATCCCCTTTTACATCGTGTAATACCCAAGTTTTGGTTTTCATTGAAAAATCATCTCCTATTAATTTATTTTATCTTTTTCAAACCCCAAAATATTACATGTTGTGAAAGCTCTAGGAAAAACCATGAAATAGGGTATCACATTGTGTAACCTATTTATATGACGTGTAATCCCCCTTCTTAGAGCCTTTAAAACCTGAAATTTTCTGAACTCTCTCTGAGCCTCCTTCGAATACTCCAACAACCAAAAAACGGGAAAGTAAAAGACTAAGAGGAAATAGACCATTAATATATGAAAATTTAAAATTTTAATTTAAAAATATCTATTTATTACAAAATGCTATTTTTACACCAATAACGGTTTTCTAAGCCTTGTAAAAGATATATTTGAATTCATAGAATTAAATTATCCTTTATATTTAAATGAATATTATGTTATATGAATAATTTATAAATAATTATTATCATTCAAAAATTATTTAATTCATTAAAGAGAGTGTATTTATTGATATTATATATTTTCAAAAAATAAAATATACGTGTCATCATATTAAAATATAGTTTATATTAAACTATCTATTTAAACATTTATAAAGTGATAAAATATATATATATATAATAATTATTTTATTAAAAATAAAAAAAATTAGAACTTATACTATTAGGGTCTAGATATATAATCCCTTATCAGACCAGTGTATGCCTTTTTGGTATTGTGTGTGACAGTGACACTTGTGGTAGTTCTATGAACATGGTTTATGCTATGATCATTATGTGCTTGAACTTCAACCAAAATAGGTACTCTAATGATTTATATGTTAAAAAACTTCTTGGGATTGGTTAAGTCAAAATCCCAAAGATTCCATCTCACACAAAGGATATGATAAATTAGATTTATAGTCTATGGTCTTACTATTCAAGGGCATCACATATTATGTCTTTGTCAATTGGTCTTTATTGTGACCCTTAATATATAAAAATAATAACTTTCACTAAAAAATTTATATATTATCAATAGTTAGGATTCCAAGATTCCTTTTAAATAATACATTATATAACTTATTACAATCTAAATAAACCGATATAGAGCATGCATTTTTTTATTAAATGATTACTTAATAAGGAATTTATCCATTTGAAGATGGAATTTCATTTACAAAACATTGGGTTGTTACATGTTCACTAGAAAATCATATTATTCTCTCTCTAGTTGATTTTATGTGATTTTAGACATGGGATGAAATTATTTATATAAATCTCACATCAATTGTTTAGGAATGGAAGTCAAATTTGATATTCTAAAACCAATATATGATTGTATATCATTACGAGGATAAATGTGAAATTATAATGAAAATTAAAACCATTTAATGGGACTTTATATATATTCAATGTGGGAATTTATCTGATATGGTTGGGGGATAGAATCAACATCGATGATATTCCTATTTTATATGAGTTTTTAATGCATTTCTCAAAGATTTTCTTAGTATAAAAAAATCTAAAATTTGTTATTTTAATAGAAATAATACGAAGTGATTCTTCAATTTCAAATACCCCCAATGAAACGATCCCAATTGATTTATAGGAATTGTGGAAGAAACTCCATGAGAATATTGATAATTGATTCATTCAGTTAGGTATGTCACTATAGGATGCATCTATACTTTTTGTTAAGAAGATATATAGATGAATGAGACTCTGTATTGACAATCAGGAACAAAACATTATAATGATCAATAATAAGTATCCTTTACTTTATATTGATGATTTGTTAATCCAATTATGTGGAGCTCAACATTTTTTCCAGATTGATCATCAAAATGGAAACTATCAGGTGAGCGTCAGAAGTGAATACATACCCAAGACAGATTTTTATGTGATGTATAGACAAAATAAATTTATTTTAACACAATATAGTCATACTAATTCCCCCTATATTCTTGTATTTAATGAATAGGTACTATGGATATTACCTTGATTATTTTTTGGTATTATTTATAGAAAATATTATTCTATATTCTAATTGAATGTATGTTCATAAATATCACTCTAGGAATGTACTAAAAAATATAAGGATAAATAATTTATATGAATGATTTACCATGATTGAATTTTGGATATAGAAACATTTATTTTTAGGATATATAATCTCAAAAAATTGTATATTGGTGTGTGCATCAAAGATTGATGTTATTGAACATAGGATAATACCAAAAAATATGAATGAAATTTTTAGTTTTTAGGGATTGGACGGATATAATTTAAACTTTTTAAAGGATATAATAAGGCTATCTAACACACTATTCAAAATAAATCATAATAGATTTAAGTTATTTTACACTAATGAATGTTAAGATAATTTCAAGATACTAAAGAGAGGGATATTTAGTATATCAGTGCTCATACTTCCCCACACTAGAGAGGGGTTTGTGACATACAATGATAAATTGATAAATTGGTTTGTATGAGTTCTTATTTAGAATTATATGGTTATATATTATGACTCAATCCTATTGAAGATTCATGAGAGAAATTACCCGATGAATGATTTGTAAATTTCAAAAGTTATCATTGCATTAAAGATATTGATGGATTACCTTTATAGAGAATGGTGTGACACATTTACTGATCATAAAATTTTGATATATATATATATATATTCACTAATAAATAGTTGAATATGTTTCGAATAATTTTCTTGGATTTTATTAAATATTATGACTTTTCAATAGAGCACCACCATAGGAACAAAAAATAGTTGTTCGGCAATTTGAGTTGAAACGATCATGAAATCTTATATAAGATGAGGGTTACAAAAGATACAATGTTTTTGGATTTATAATTTATTAACCATGAATTCTTGATGGATGTGGAGAAATATTATCTTTCAGAAGTGAGTGTTCAATCATCCATCCATAAAATGAATAAAGTAGTGAAAAAGGAGGATGTGGAGATGAAAAAGTAATTGCTAAATGATTTGGTGTTAAAACTTGATCATGATGGAATGAAATGGTTTAATAACTGAGTATGTGTACAATTAATTTGAGTCATAAATAAGGAAAAATTCTAAGAATCTCATAAATCATTATTCACTATTCATCATTGATGTATGAATATGTATAGATATTTGAAAGGGTATTTCTAGTGGGACAACAAGAAGAGATATATTTAAGACTATGTATCTAGGTTATTAGTATGTCAACATGTTAAGACAAATATATATAAGTCTATTAGGATATTAATATCATCACCCATACCTGAATGGAAATGGGAAAAAATCCCCATTTTTCATCTTCGGACTCCCCAAAACATCTGAAGGCGATAATGTTATTCTGGTTATAGTTTAATTCCATATGGTTTAAGTGCACTTAATTACTATTAGATAGTATTTCCATATTTTAAAATAATAATATATATAAATTATGGAAGTTTTAAGGTTACATTGGGTACCTTATTTTGTAGTATCTGAGTGGAATTCGACGATTACCATGATGTTATGGCGAATACTTCCTCATTAAATTGATACAATGTTGTGTTTTTGTACTATATATCATCCTTAGTATAATAGTCAATGTTAAAGGACCATTAAAATCTTAGAGATTATATTTATATCCTATTATATATATTAAAAAGGTTATTGGGATCAATACCTTCCACTAATTGAGTTTTCATACAAAAATATCTATCATTGAAGGATTTAAATGGATCCTTATAAATCCCTATAGGTAAAAATATATATAACCATGACATACTAGGATGCCTTTTGAGAAATAATTAAATTGGTTACTCTTCTAAAAGAGTAAATGATATAGATGGATAGAGCCAATGAATAGTTTATTAAGGTATCATAGTGTTGATAATAGAGTTATACTGAAAATCATTGATGATATATGTAATTTATTGTTTGTGAGAAGGATTTCCAATAAACATATCTATGGAATAAGGATATACATTTGGAAACAATTGAGTGATGGGCCCTAGTAATATTTATCTCTTCAAGATTTTTAATTGAGTTGGGATTGTAACTTTTCCCTTGGAACTCCTACCAATCCCATATAGAGTTCATTATAAGTTCCATAAATCTCTCCTTAGGAAGTATATATCAAACACTTCACATCTATTTATCTCATAGGTGATACCAATAGAGCATGATCATTCCTTTGAGAACGACCAATAAAAAAATTGTATCATAGAGATAACTTTATAATGAACATTTTTACTCACATAGTTAAAATTATTTGAAGTAATTATAAATTTTTAGAAGATACATGGGAACATTAGGATGTGATGATGTAGTGATATCCTCATTTTTCTATACTAGTGAGATGTATTTTTTATGGTATAAATTAATTTTAAGGGAGTATAATGTAGAAAACCAATATTTTATATGAATATTACTCGAAATAAAACATAAGGTATTTTTTAGTTTATATTACACTCAACAATGGGTCCATATGAACTACAATATAGTAAACCATTTCAATCTAGTCATTAAATTATAAGGTATGAATATTTATATCGAATTTATGAAAAATATGTATAAATTATTTTTCTTGTGAAATTTTATTCATTATGAGCTCAATTTTTCATAATGTTATTTTACATTTCAAAAATATTCTTTCCCCAATATTCATTGTAGGATTATTATTTATTTTTGTATAATGTAGTTTTTGATCTTAAAACAATTTTTTTTAAATGATTTATTTAAGTGTTCAATGGGTTTTTTTCTTAATAAATTAATTTTATTAATATTTATTAACAGTTTTATCGACATTTATATATTATATATTATATATTATAGTTTGAGATTATTTTTATGGTTTTTATAATTCAAGGAATAATAGTAAATTATGTATTAGGCTTAAAAGTTCATATTTAGTAAATGATTTTCTATTATGGGTTGAAAGATTAATTTAAATTGATTATTCTAATCATATAAATTGAATAATATAAAATTAATTAAAAATTTTGAATAATAAAAATTAATATAGTGTCAACATAATTTTCGGTCAAAAAAATTGTAAGAATGATACTTTTTTCTTACTATAGTTGAGGTTAAAACATTATTAATGGGGGGGGGGGGTTAAACCATTAACTACGAGTAGGATTTTCATCAAAACCTATAAAATTATTATTGTTTTAACATATTTCAAAATTATCTTACAAGTTTTTGATCCATTATATCTTTAAAGTGACCTTAATTTATTGAAATATTTTAAGAAATTATATGTGTGACTAGACCCTCACTTATAAAAGGAAAACTATTATCCGACCTTATTCACACTTTTGATTCTTCAAGATTAGAAAATCTCTACTTCAATTCCTTCCAGTTATTCTTCCATTCATCATAGAGAATATTTTCTTCTTCTAGAAACTACTGTTCAAGTCTTATAGAGTAATCTAATGGAGGTCTTTCAACAAAGAGGTATAGTTCATAACCAAAAGCTATCAATTTTATTTCTTCTTCTAATTAAAATAAATTTTTTGTATACATAAAGAATGATTAATATAATATAATCAATATAATAAGATTTTATTATGAAAATGTAATGACCTTTAACCACATCTTCTATATCCAATGAGAGATGAATGCATCTCTCATGTGTATGAGTGGAATATCACCTCCATATGAATATATGACTAATTTTCCACCAATATCCAAAATTTATTGATTTTTCGATACATTAAATTTTTATGAATGATATTTATTATATAATAATGATTCTATAAAGATAAATTTATATCCAATTTTATTTTTTTATATCCATCGAAAGATGGAAATTATAATCAAGTGCACATACAGGTTACTATCTCCATGTAGAGTTGTAATACATTTTTCATCATCCCTTTATATGAATGGTAATAAATATGTATATAATGAATTTTTTTTATACTTATATCATGATTAATTTTTTTATATAGGAACCATGATAAAATTTCGTCTAACATAGTCACCGAACCAAACCATAAATGAAAAATGATACAGTTAACACCCAAGATGATGATTATAATTAAATATTGTTAATGAATACACGATAAGATGTTATATGTAAACTATTTATGGTATTATTGTTATGATTATTTTTCAATGATTGTAGTAAAATAAAATTTAAATTTTTTATACAAGAGGTTAGAGAGAATATAAAGAAATAAATACTTGAGGTAAGGGTTTTCATATCTATTTCTATTCTTTGAGACATGTTTAAATATTTTCCACCAATTATATATATATATATATATATATATTGTGTATAAACTATAAAATAATTTATTTTTAATAATCCCAAATTTCATTCATCTTATTTTTATAATGAAATGATTTTCAGGCTTCAAATGATTTTTTTTAAAAAAAATTACTAATGGCGTAATTGTTATTTATACCATTATTTTAATTGAGACATGTTTGATGTTATATATATATATATATATTTATTGATGTGGGGTATATTTTTACCCATTAATTTATTATATCAATAATTTCCTTAAGTTCATTTTTAATGAATCATTTAATTTTATTTCGTTCATAGAGGTTAGCACTCAAAAGTTTCTACATTAGAAAGTGTTTTATGTGATAATCACATTTTCATCGGGATTATATTTGATTAAATTTTCAGATGATGAAATTATATAAATTATCTCTAACTAATATTATTTTCTTCTAATCATCTAATTATTTATAGATATTTTATGTATTTCATTTATTTGAATCTATTTAAATACATATGAGAATGAAATAATTATTTTATGAAAAAATGATATTGTTTTTCCCTTTAGTCAGGAATACATTCTTCCATGTCCATATATTCATTATTTATATAAAGTCATATTTTACTATATTAGACACTGTTTACCATGGTTTAAAATATACATATTGATGTTTCCCTAAACGTGGTACTTTTGGAATTTTACAAAAAAAGGATAATGGAATTTTTGTTTTATTATACCCTGAATGAACGACTATTATTCGCAAGATGAATACTCCATTTTCATGAATAATACTTTATATGTTTATATAGTTTTTTTCAATTATTTTATTTTCCCCAATATTTGGAAATTTTTTATATTTTAAATAAGTTATTTCAAAATAAATGTCGTAATTTACTCAAGAAATGTTCTAAGGATCATTAAAAGGTATTTTCATCTATAAAAACAACCTATGGTGTTTATTATGGTTTTATAGGGATATTATCCAATGTTACCATTTTTATTCTTTATCTGGATAATTTTTTTATTATGATGATGAAATGTTAATAAATCATGTATCATTTCACCAAGTTAGGAGTTGATGGTATAATGATTGTTTTATGGTCGTATGAAATAAATATGCATGGTTCTATTATGTTATATATGGGTATGAAATTATATATCCCAACAATGAATTTGTTATAGAATGATCTCTTATAATATATTAAGTACTAGATTGGGGAGGGAAAATAGTTTAGTAAGTGTACTTTTTTAATAAGATAGTCTTCATAGTGAACATTGACTAAGGAAATGATGAATTGATGAGTGAACCTAATATATTGTTATAGTCTTAGTAGATATCCTTGACAAAGGAATTAATTTTCAATAATTATGTTTATAGAAAAAACTTATGTCTTATTCTTATGATACATTTTCATGTCTCTTGACTGATTATTGATGACACACCACTCTTTGGTCTTATGATTTTTTTAATAAAACCTTATGTCATGTTTCATTATTATATATATCTTAAAGATTGGGGATGATTATTTTAAGTCTATATCATGTTTTTATAACCTTATTCTTATCTTATTCTCACATAATATCATTTATTAATATCTATTTTGATTTTCCTTTCTTAGGATATCAGATCACCCTTTCTTATGATTCCCATTCAAATATTATGATGAAATTTTTGTATGTATTATATGTATATAAAGGGTTATAGTTTAGATGAAATTAATTAAGAATGATGTAAATGTTTATGTACTATTTTTTTACATAACCAAAATTCCAAATTCAACAAAACCATTTCGGTTCTTCTATGTGTATTATTGTAAATTTTAATGAGTATTAATCTAAAGGATGTACTATTTATAATTAAAAATTATGGGCCTATATATAAAAACATTATAAATTGTTGAATCTATATATTTAATATATTTAGGTATTTTTTTAATAGTAAAACTATGTTCTCTGTCCATTACATCTAATTGGAAATAAAAACATCTCTCATGCATATGTATGAACTACCATCTCCGTGATGTAGTGAAAATTCCATTTAATAACCATATATCAGGAATTTTCATATAGATAAATTTAATGGATACATATTATGTTTGTAAGATAAATATTATTCTTTAAATATAATACAACATCTACCTTGATACTCTTTTATCTGTTGCAAAATGATAATGTGACTCGTGTGTACATTTGGACTATGACCTCCATAAAGTGATGTGATTCATTTTAAAATTATGATTTAAATTGATAGTAATAAGGATATATTTAATTAATATATAGTATATATATATATATTATAATCATAATTTTATAAAATAGAATTTCTGTTTATATTTGTACCATTTGTTCAATCAAAAAGTGAAAGCATTGATTGTGAGTTCATGAAAACTACCACTACTATGAATAGATGAAATTAATTTTCATCACCAACATAATTGAATGATTATAAAATTGTATATTATTTATAACAATGAAAATTAGGACTTGAATAAATTTTTAGAGACTATGAAACTTTTACCATTTTTCATGTACGGGATCCATCGAACTGAAAAATTCATGGAAAACAGATTAGTTTTCACCGGACTAACGATTTTAATGAAGAATGGTTTGTAGAACTATATGTAGAAATTATAATTAAATAATATATGATACAATAAAAATAAATATTAGTTTGAAGAAATATTTAATAAATTCAAATTTATTATTGATTAAGTTATGAGTCTGTATAAGGAAATTTGGTAATATAGGTAAGGGTTTTTCATCTCACTTTTATTTCTGTGAGACATATGCCAAATTGAATAATTATAAATTTTATTTTTTTATTCCCCCCATGAATGTATATTATAATTTTTAAAATTAAAATTAATTGGATTAGAAATAAATAAAAGGATTAATATTTCATGATATTTTGGTCCTAATATTACCAAAATTTTAAGGGTTCATCATATGATTTTTTTTCAGTCATAACCCATGTTATGGACCAAAATGTGTTTATATGGATTATATAAATATTTTAGGTAGTTTAAATCATGAATATATTTATATTCCTATTAATTATTTTTCCATTTTATGATATTTATTTCCAAGAACTTATAATTAAAATTTTACCATAACAGTAATCAATTTTGTTACAATCTATTTTTTTGGGATTGTAGATGTTAAATTACAAATGATGGAAATCATTTGACAATAATCCATTAAACCCCATAAATTTTCTTCTATTGTAGTAATTATTATAATTTTAAAGTATTGGTAACATAATCTACTATATCTAACGTAAAATGATTGAAATTTTTTTTATAAAAAATTTACATTATATAAACTTTGATTGAAGAAAAGTTTCTTCTATCTCTATGTTCTAAAAGTTGTTTATATATGTTTTTATATATTCATAATGGTTTGATTTTTTTACTACGTTCAAATTTAATTATAATTTATTAAAATGAATCATTTAAAATATTTTATGTCCCCAATGTGTGAAAAAAAATTCTATATTAATGTATACAGGTTAAAAAACATTAAAAACCATTGTGAACAATATTTTATTTAAAGCTTACTTTACAGTTTTTGTTGTTGTTATTTGAATAAAATTGTTATCTGAATATTATGTGTTTTTAATGTTTATGGATTCATAATTAAAATGGTATTATCCTTATTTTAAAATAAGTGGTCATATTATATTTTATGGGTATTTTTATCTATTTCAATATCTATTGAGGATTATTATGATTCACTAAGGGTTTGGTATTTTGGAACCATCTACTTTCTGTCTATGTGTAGCTTATGAAGATTTTATTTTAAGGATGATTCTATTAAACAAACTTATTTACCATAGGTTTTTCAAGTTATAATGAAATGAGATATGTTTCTATGTATTATCCACATCCCTTCTCTATATAGATATAAGTTTTTATTGATGAAAATTTTGTGAAACCTACTACTTTTATTTGGTTTATTTTGTGATGAAGTTATTAATTATTTAATGATCATACTGAAAACCTATGTATGGTTTTCATTATGTGATTTTTCCCCAAAATTATATATCCCTCTAATGAATTTGGAAAAATATTATATCATAGAGAGATAACTATTTTATTTTGGAAAAAATTTCATGATAACAATATCTTTTTTATAAAAATTCAATTTATTACATGTTTATACATTTTTATGGAACAATATTTAGGTCCATTATTTTATATAGCTACTTAATTACATGTACATAATATGAGGTGTAAACATAAGGGTTATATACTTGTTCATAATGCTTCAAATTCCTATATTTGTGCATATGACACATTCCAATGGAATGTTCTCATGGATTAGGATTTATTATTGATGATTCTTCACTCTAATATGTTATTTAATTTGTTATGGAAAAACCCATTATACTATGACTCATGATTTATTATCTTGACTGATTAGGTGTGATTTTTATATATAATTATCATATTCTCATACACTTATTTCTATCTTATTTTCAAATTTGATCACCAATTGATATCTCACATGTTTTTCCTTATTAATAATGTGATCTCACATTTTAATTTTTTTATAATTCCTTAGGTTATGAAAAATGAAATTTTGTATGTTATTACTAGAATGGTATCATGTGTTTAGAATTTATTAGGAAATATTTAATTATTTTTATAAAATAAGAAAATATTTTTATAAACGGGAAAATATTTTTAAAGAAAATTCACGATTACTTTTAGGTGATGTGTTATTTCCTAATTCTATAAAGAGATAAAATTAAAATTTCATTGGTATTCATGTAACTCAATAATTTCTATTGATGTTGTAATTTTATATGGATAAAAGTATGTCATTTCAGTTGTAATAAAATCTAATATGTAATGAATTTGGTTTTAGCATTAGATCAAGGTGTATGGGTCTAGAGATGACTTAAAATCACATGGAAAATTACAAAAAGTTATAATATTAGAAAAAAACTTCAATATTCAAATGGTTTTTCCTTCTAAGATGTGTTTTCCAGGATCTCTAGAAAACTCTCGATCATCATGATTATTAACATGCCCCCCACCTTAACCATAAATAATTTATCATTAATTTTGAAATTATAATTAAAATTATTTAAATTGAATATATTTTGTTTTAAATTATCAAGAAATGTAAAACCATCAATAACCCACATAAGTAGGGATGCATGATATTTAAAAATCACATGTTCTCACTATATGAAAAATCTACATACTCATACAAAGGTTTATCAATTTATTTCTTCTATATTTTATTAGAATCCATTAATGAACATGGAAATGACCTTGATTTCACCATGATATAGTGGAATAAAACATCAAATCATGATATCAAGAAAATAAAATTAGTAATTAAAATTGTAGAAGTTGATACTAAAAGAATGAGATACAATAATACCTTTTCATTAAATTAACCCATTTATATTTTTTATAGATCAATGGAATCAAAGTAGTGTAATTAGGATAATGTGAGAGTGATACAACCCTTTATATAACATGTTGGGAACCCATAAACATGATTAAGTATTAACGAACTCCACTTGAGATATATAAAATATCCAAAAAAGAGACTCAAGACCCATTGAGTACTTAGTAAGCCTGAACTAGCTACTTGGTGTCTCATCAAGTACCAAATGAAAGACTAAAAAATATACGGTGTCGAAACTAGTGGAATATCCTTACTAGTTACTACACATAGTACTTGATAGAACTATACCGGGTACTTAGTAACATATTCATGTTCCCCAAAATTCATAGAAATTAATGAACAATATAAAAACCACTTTGATACATTTTCTCCTGAAATTAAAACTCTAAAACATAATTTTTATAAATCGAAACACATATAAAAAAATCATATTTTAAATATTAATTACATATTTTTAAATAAAACTATCTCATGAAACATTGGTTTCTAACTCTTTATCCTACACTTGTAAATATTTAAATTTATGTTAGTTATAATAATTGAAGGGAAAATAGATGTTTTGGATCCACCACTATGTTGAACTTACTAATGAGTGGATGTTTAAATTTCAAAAATATATATTTAAGATTATAATTTTCATCTGTGGTCATTGTATCATAAGTGAGGTATTAGGATTGTTGGGAAACTTTTATAATATAGATGTTATTATTAAGAATATTTTAAGGTGTTTATGAAACTCTATAGATATTCTATATGAGATACTAATGTAATATAAAAAAATTTCACAATTTTATTTTTTAATGGATTTGAAGTTCATATTTTCTAAATGTTGATATTATAAAAAGTTTAAAATTAAGGAAATAATTGACGTAGGTAATATATTTTATTAAAATAAAATGGAAATATTTTTTACAATATATATTTTGAATGTAAATTATTAGTTTTATTCATAGATAAATGTAAAATAGTTGATATAAATTTTCAAATTATTTTTATTATATGACTAGTGAGAATATTGGTAAAAAAAGTGTTTTATAATAAAATGATTTTTTCTCTTTGATGCACATGGTTTATGATTCATGAAATTCAATATCATTTTTAATGGGATGAAATGTATTGAAATTTTTTATACTTGATGAACAAGTTCATTAAAATTATTTTTTTAAATTATGAGTGAAATGATCCCATAATTAATAAAATGTTTTATTTTATAAAATCTATTTTTAGAATATTTCATTACACATATAAAATAAAAAAATGATATGGTATTTAAGTGTTTATTTTTTCGATTTCCGATAAAGGAAATATTTGTTTTTTAAATATTAGGAGATTTTAAGCATTAAATTTTTTTTGAGAATTTTTCCTATTTAAGAGTCTTTCAAGTGTATATAAACGCTTATAGAAGTTCAAAATGAATCAAATATATGGTTGGGAAAATGTCGGATTAAATAAATAGTTAATAAGAAAAATAAATTTTAAATAAAAAAATAGTTGTGCTAAATTTTATTTTTGATTTGTAAGATTTTTTTTAGTAAGAGAAAACAATTTTTTTTGGTTTCATTGTTAATTTAAATTAATGAAATCTAAAAAATAATAATTTTATTTCTTAAAATATGTTTTATTTAAATATATTTTATGTTCTATATGAATGATTATATTTATTTAAAAAACAAAAAATTTTCTTAAAAATTTATGTTTTCATTAAAATCATTTTAGTTTATATAAAATATATAAATTAATTTATTTTATTATATTTTTATCCAATAAAGTTTGAATGAATTTTAAATTGTTAAAAAAATGTTTTAAAAAATAAAAATAAAAATAACTAAATGGATGGGGAAAGTTGGAAATCAATACTATAAAATGTTAGAAATAGCTGTTTGATTTTGTTATTAAACCAATAAACAAAAAACACATGGTCATCTAATATGTATTTATGTTAAAATTAAAACTAATATTTTACAACTTTTAAAAAAATTATTTTACCAGTCTAATTCACTAAAAATTTATTATTATATCTATAAATACTTTAATATATATTACTGAAGAATAATCTCAAGGTAATGTCATGAATTTAAAAAATTTTCCAAACTACCTCAATGAAATGTTTATATAAAGCTATTCAAATATGATTGTGATGAACATAGAAATGGTTCCATATTGACACAACTAATATTAACACAGAAACATAGGATGATGTGATGTAATTAAGATTGAAAATTTTATTGAAGGAGTTGAGCCTGAGGGTTATGAATCATTATATCTCTATTATTAAGGAAATATTTATTTATATATGTTAATAGTTTAAGGAGTATAGTGGAAGGATTTATTAGGTGGTCACATTAAGATGTTTTTAGAATTACATCATGGCATAATGATCTTAAAAAAATCCAAAAAATTAATGCTAACAGAAGGCCACTTTAGGGGTCTATTTAAACATTTATGAAACTAGTAATTAAGCATCATTTTTTTGGAATATAAAGTGTCTCATGTCATAAAAATGATTTTCTCCCCTACCATTTTTAGTGTTTTATATACATATTACATGAATTAAAATGTTATGTATTATCTCAATGTATAACTTTGAGTTCTCCCTAATTTCACCTTATCATTATTTATTATAGGATCATATTTCATATAATGATTTTTTTCTGGTTTTTTGTATTGAGATTAAAAATAAAATCATGGGGCATAAAATGTGTTTTGTGTGCTAGATAGTATGCTACATATACCACATGGAGTGTTATAGAAATTTTATATTGTATATTATGGGTTCATGATTAATACTAAATACATATACATGAGGATTCTAAGATATCATGAATGAGAGCCTTCATAATTTGATATATTTATTTCACTATTATTTAGGATCATATAATCAGAGTATGGTTGTGTATGTTAATTATTTGGTCATCAAATTAGGCTTAACCTATATGAGATTTTTCCTCTTAAATAATTGGTATAAATTTTAGACCTTGGATTGATATAATCATGGGATGTGTGTGGAGAAATAGATATAAGTAACTTATAATGATCATATATATTTAGATTTAGAATATATGATATGATCATCTATCTAGGTTTATGACATGCTAATGTGTTAATCTAATAAGTCATTTTATTCTGAAAAAATTATTTAACATATGAGTAGGATGTTCATGATTGAAATACTCAGTTCTCTTTTTCTACATCCGGTTTTGGATAAATAGATAATGTTATTATGTATAATAGATTAAAACAAAATTAATGGTATATGTAATTCCTTGTCAACATTCAGTCTTGCATCTATGTGCATGTTTTTTGGTTTTCCTTTTTCATGTGTTGTGTAATGCCAAGAAATAATTCACAGGATAATTTTAATGGCGATTTCATGTATTTGATGTATTTTTACAATTATAAAATCAAATTTTATACTCACTAGGAACTTACACATCATATAAGTGATGTAAATTCTATGTAATTGAATTGAGGTAGAAGCTGTGAACTTGATATGTGGTGTGAATGGATTAAATGTCATGTAATAGGTACACTCAGTGTAATGGAAAAATATTGTTTTTAATAAAAGGTTGATTTTTTTGTTAGAATCTATGAGTATCTATAATTACGTGAAATGTAATGGAATTACACACTGTGAAATTGTCACAATTTGTGGGTTTATGTAGGTAGATCTGATTATTTCAATTCACTTGAACTTCAAATATCTTCTCTCATCCTTGAGATTACCTTAGGTTATTTTGGGTGAATCCTTTACATCCAAATCACTTTCTTTAAATATTGATCACTGTTTTGGTATCGTTTATTCTATTCGGGTATGTAATCATCTTGGTTCTTCTTTTTTTTGGTTATGGTAGTGGTTGGTGGTATATTGTTGACTAAATAGGGTTTTCTGTAGACCATTTTTAGATTCTTGGTGTGCCTTTTCTTTTAGAGGTCTTTCTTTTTGTTTTCATTCACCGTTTCTTTATGAAGCTAGGTTTTTACCATTTTTAGGTAGGCGTTTCTATGAAATGGGTTAATTTTTGGTATAGCATGGTGTACTTGATATATTCTTTTGGTCTGTTCATTTATTGGAAGTGATAAATTTTTTCAAATGATTTCTTGGAAAGGAAAATGTTTTAAAAAAAGATTTTTTTCTTTGAAAATTGATTTTATTGATTTTTAAATGGGTTTTCAAACTCCAACGCTGATCAAATTTGATATGAAAACGCTATCAAAAATTTTGAGTATGGTTTTGAATTGATTTTGGACAAATTCACACCAGGAACCTTGTGTGCATCGGGACAAAGACACGAGTAGCCTCAGAATCTATTGTACCTCTAGGAGGTATCTTTCTATGATACCTACTTGTAGGACTCGATATAATCTGGATCCAACATATTCCTATTTAGGCTTGTGAGTGTCTGGTATGCATTATCCCACTGGCTACTGATTAATACATAGTTCTTTTTCATTTATCATGATTATTTTTTTATCATGCGATTTTTTTCATGGATTATTTTTCACATGTTTTTATATATGATTTTGTGTCAAATAAATTTGCAAGATAAGTTTATTTATAGATATGTGTTAACATGTATACATTCTTTTCATTGATAAGATTTCATGTCTATATCACTTCTTCTTTTTATATTTATATTAGTAGAATATGCAAGTATTTTATAAAAAAAGGAAAATTAATTACAAATGGATTTATTTTATTAAAATTATTTGTAAAATAATTATGTTTTAGAAGCTAAAATTGATGCATTATTGATTTATATAAAATGTGGTTGTATCATTATAGTATTTTGATCACAAACTACTTGTTCCTTTGGAAATTTGTATATGTTGTATTGCAGGATACAAGTTAAGGGAAGATAATCTTATAGCATGATGACTTCTCTTATTGATGTTTCTTTTGGTTTGGGTTGGTCAGGAGGTGACTATTAGTCATGTGGGTATATGAATTACATTATGATTTAGCATATTTATCTTATATTTTATTCATTTTGTGTTACATTTTACTTTTCATCTTCATACTATAGTTGTATATCTTTTTTTTTCAGAACTAATTTTTTTATCCACTTTTACCCATATCATGCGACTCGCTCGTTCGGGTGGCTTTTCTAGTTTACATAGGGTGGTACATTACCATTTAGTATTAATGGTCGATGTTCCATTTGATATGTGTTAGGTCTTCCTATGTATGGTTCTGTGTCCTGGGTATACTAGAGTAAACAATTCTTTAATTCAGATAGTAGGGGTGGAGAAGGGTCTTAGCCAACTCATTTCTTTGACTAAATCCTTGTTACCATGGGTGGACAAGTAGATTTTACTATGTTTGAGACATGGATTTTGAGCTCATTTAAATGAAATATATTGAATCTTTATTTTATTTTAATTTTTCATCTTTAAGTAATATTATTCATTGATATTTCGGTTTCGTATTTTAATTATTATTGTTTAATTCTTTGTTATATATATATGAAGTTAGTCCTATGATTTTGGAATTTTATCATGACTGATTTGATTTTTTATTTTTTTAGACAATTCATCTATGAAGAGAACTTCCAAATCTGAGAGAGGAAGCTATGATATATATTCTAAAGGTGATCCTCCATTGGACACGACTTTTGTAGAAGATGTTATCTACACTTATTTGGAATTTGGGACAAGCGGGTTTTGGGATTTCGAGACACTTAGTGGACTTTGGCTTAGATTTTACTTTGTAGCATCCACTTGTATTTTATTTTGAAAAGTTCCTTAGTATCAAAGGATAGGCTTGAAAAGATAGAGTGTCTATTAAACTTATTAAATACCCTATAAGACTATAAGGTTGGTTTTGTTATGTATATGTTTTAGGGTTGGGAAAGAGATAATGGGACTCTATTGTGTGAGTTATTTTACATGAGGATATTAATTGGTCTTCCATTAAGAAAATATATGTCCATAAGTTCTATCCTGTGAGATTTCATGAAGTGAATACCTAGGATATTTTGACCATAGAGGGTGGGGAGCATACTGCTCTGGAGTACTCTACTTGTCTTGTTGATTTTTTTCGTTTGACATCAGATCTTATCTCTAATGAGTTACTAAATAATGGAGGGTTGAGTTAGGACAGAGACATAAAATTCAATAAAACATGATACTCTTGTGCCCTCTGATATTATTTTAGGTAGTTGACAATGTAAATTCAGATGAGGTAGAAATATGTGGGAATACAGGTTTGAGTGGAGCTTCAGTTGGTTTAGTGGTCAACCAGGGTGTTCCTTCTGTCTAGAAAAGGAAGAATAAGAGTGGCCAATTTTCCTCTAGTCTAGTCTCAGTGGGGAAGAAAGGGTAATAATAGTTTTTTTTTCAACCAGTGTGGAGGGTGAGGTCATACCATTCCTAAATGTGCATGGGATCGGAAGGGTTTTCATCTTTTTGGATGATCTATCCATCTATAATTCTTTCTTGAAATAATGTATTTGGAAAGTAGGGCATGATCCACTCTCGTCAAGGGTTCACTGGTTTGGAAATATACTTCCAAGGGTGATGGGTATAATCCTCAGTCCAAGGGATACATTCATGTTGAAGGACCCTAAACCACCCTGAGAGGGGAGGGGGTGAATCGGAGTGTCAACTTTTTAACTTCATTATAGGATCTTGTTCCCATATTGGTAGGAACTTGTTTAAACATATATGATGGATATATATAGTAATTAAAACATTCACATGAAGAAAGACATCACAACACTTTTACTTGGTTCACCACTAAGGGCTACGTCCAAGGAGCATACACCGACATGTTTCCAGTCATACTTAATTCCACTAATATTCACTAACTATGGATTACAAAGGTATGGGCACAATCACTCCATCCCAGACACACTACCTAAATGTTTAGGGGTAGCTCACTGCTTCTCTCAAATAAATTCCATAGAATCCCCCTAGATCACTACCTTGGAGAGGTATTCACTCAGTTTATCAACTTAAAGGCCGATTCGATAGATAGGAATGAAAGTCTTTGCCTCTGTTTAGCAAAAGACACTGCTTTCATTGAATTCTATAATTAATGCTCTGTTATATTATGTTTTCTCTTTTAGTTCTATTACTGAATTCACTAAAACTTCTTCTTCTTTTCTTTAGAATGCCAAACCTCCTTTATGATATTTCTGCTTTTGTGAATTGTCCCTGATTTTGCAGACTGTCTCTGATATGCGTATCACGCCTGCTCCGTATACCGTGCCTAATCTGTGTATCATGCGTACTCTATGTACCGTGCCTACTCTGCATACCACACCTACACTGCGTACTGTGCCTGCTCCATGGACCATGCCTGCTCCGTGCGCCACCCCTTCTTCATATACCTCACTTTCTCCTCGCACCACACTCTCTTTGTGCACCACCTCCGCGTACCTCCTCCGCATACTGCCTCTACATACCACCTCTACGTATCACCTCCGTGTACCACCTCCACGTACCTCCTCCATTTACCACCTCTGCGTACTGCCTTCACATACGCCCCCCATGTACCACCTCCATGTACCGACTCTATATACGGCCTTCATGTATCGCCTCTACGTACCACCTTAGCATACCATTTCTTCCTTCTGCGCACTTCTTCTGCAAATTATTTGAATTATTTTTTCTCCCGCATACCATTTTTTCACTACGAAATATCTATTCCGTGGACTGATCCTTCAAATTTTACAAATTGTTTCATCTTTCGTATACCACTTCATCCAATGTGGAATCTCTCCCATGCAACACTTTCAGAATTACCTGAGTTTTTCCACAACAATGATATTTTCTTATCAAATTCTCTCTCTTAATGATGGGATTATCACTCCATATATATAAAATAACTTCTCAAATTTCACTTATCTGATTTACCCAAAATTTCAATGTTAGACAATATTTACCGCATATTGAACTCCATCTGCATGTTGTAAGCCTCCACCGTGTACTGAAATCCTCTAAACTACAAACCATTATTGCATACCATTTACCTTCTGCATACCATAAGTCTGTCGGTCAGTGTACTGCATCTATTTCACCAATGAGGACCCATCCCACGTACCACAACTCTTCATCGTGAACCGTCGCTGTAAACCATTTTGGGTACTGTGCACCACTCAATGTACCATTTCCACTTCCAGGTATGTGGTCACAATCCATTCTTAAAACATGGCACACAATCCATGATCTAAGGTACACAGTTGGATTCCTTTGCTGATTTCCTTCTCCATTTGGCATCTCATTCACTTCTATGCATAAATCCTTCCACTTCCAAAAATAAAAATCTTGATTTGGAGGTCCAAGAATTTGGAAAACACTGGGAAATGACACCACCATAAATATCTGCTTTGGAATGAACACCCATGATTCTTCATTTTCATCTATCCTCTTTAATATTCATTATATTTTATCACAAAATCCTTCCACTGTGATATATACTCTTTGAATGATCAGTTCCAGCATTGTCAGATTATCCTAGGAAAGTACCACAACTTCCCTATATTCTAGCAACATCAGTCTTTCCAGTCAACAATGAATATGACTCGCATCATGTTCTCAACTTTGTATGATCATTATTAAATCTTCAAATCTCTATATGATCCCTCGTGCAATAATGCATGTCTCTTCAAGTAGGTTCTTGCATGGTCTCTTTGAATAGTATGATGTTGCATTTTCAATTTGTAATTTCAATCCCTTGAACACTATCTAAGTTGGTTTCATTGTTTTATAAAATGTATCACCTTTGATACATGTACTTTGAACATATGACCAGTTAAATAATCATCTAAATTACAACCCTAAATAACTTTTGAGTTATTCATCATCTCTTTCTACATTTTGATCTTCATTGATAACTGTTGAAAACAAATAATACCTTACAAACAATGTGGTCCTAATAATCTCCCCCTTTTTATTTTATTTTCAATACCATAAATTCCTCCTCAAATGAATGTTTCAGTATCAAAATGATAATCATCTTTCTCCCCTTTTTAATTTTTTCCTAAACTCCCCTTTTATTTTTCTTTATCTCTTCCATTTGAACATTAATTTCTCTTTATTTCCCCCTTATTGACAAGAAATACATAATTTATTGAAAAAGGGTATCAGTTCTTTCTTAAGCAATGCATCATCAATCATTTCACTCTAAGTCTATTTGATCAATTCTTGGTATATAAAACAAGTGGATTTGATTTAGAAAACAAGTCTTTCCATTATTCACTGATCATGATACCTCATGAGATGAGAACTCATGTAATTTGTCTTTAAGGGTTTTCCACACTCATTATAGGATGAATAAATTGAATCTGATAGGGAATAGTCAACCTGAATATAGTGCACTCATTTAAACAAATAGATCAAAAACATTCAAGTAAAATTGACAGGATAAGTGGCCTTTGGGCACTTCCATTCTCTTAATGTCACTGATTAATCCAGTTACTCCCCCTTTGTAAAATGAACTTCATTTTAAGTAACCAAGGTTGAGATATTGAGAAATTACATACCTTTTCCAATGACATGTTCGTCAAGGAATTTCTAGAGTAAATGAATTTAAAACGAACTGAAGTTGATACTAATAGAAATAATAATTCTGGAAGCTTCTTCATTTTTCTCCCCCTCATGGGAAACACTCCTCATCATCCTTATCAAGGGTGATCCTTAATCATTTTAATATTTTAATATTAATTGATGAATCTTACAAGGATGGAAACTTCTTCATCTTTTCTATCAAGAATTGACATCCCTACCTGATTTTCAGGTCCCCCCCTGAAATCATGATTCACCTTTAATTCCCTATGTTATAAGTACAAATACAATCCCTAAATGATTAAGGGAATAAGGTGGTTCCTCCTTGCATCATCAATATGAGCTACATGTTTGAAATGATTTTTTCAACCATGTTTCTCTATTTACTCCAATTTTCATGCTTGCACATCAGAACATATGTTTTGATCTATGTTGATGTGGTATGGCTCTATTCACATTTTTTTCTATGTTGTGTGGATAATTTTTCTTCTTAACATCCATCATGAATGATACATTCATACTCCTCTTAAGGACTGGTTCTTTCTTGGGTATTAATATTAGAAAAACTTTTGTAATGTGACCAGATTTCATACATCTCTCACACATAACTTCTTTAACACATGTGTTTCTTTTGTTTTGAAATATCTCATCCACTTTATCTTCATCACATGAATGTTTTCCTTTTCCTTTATCAGTAGCCTTGGCCATATCATCTTTAATTTTACTCATTCTTTTCAAATCATCGGGCCAGATGACCAATATGTCATTTGGAACTATTGTAGTAGGTTTGGATCTTCCACATGGGTTCATCTGAGTGTCACCCCCTTAGTTGTTCTTTTGGATGAATTTCCCTTCAATTTCATAGATCTAAAATCCAGGGTCTTTTATACTTCCCTACTTGAGATATTCTTGGGAAAATTTGTGTTCAAAATATTCTTTTGATTCCTTTCCATGGTATATGCTTCATATTTAGCCAGCATCAGAGGTCCTATTCCCTTATCAATCATGAATGCAAGTTGATATGGTTATGTACCTATCTTGTGATCACTTCCATTGCATAAATAATAGATGTTATTAAGAATTCCAAATCTATTTGTAGTGAAATGATTCTTCTGGACATGTGGATGTTGTTTATTCATATTTGTATTTCTCTCCCATGTGGCCTTTGTGCTTTTACATTAAGAGGATTGTACCAAAAATTTAATGCATAATTCCCAAATCTATCGCAGCACCAAAACTAACCCACAAATATTAGTTTCTTTGTATTAGGTTGCTGGGCCTTATTTTTGACTTGTTGTGCTCTATGTGGAGAATCACCTTCCACATTTCCTTTACTATTCACCCCATATATTGTGATAGGTAACTTCTCACATATCCTCATCCATACTTGTTTTTAATTTCTCTTCCTACCCGCACTGATTGTGGAAACATATTTAGAAACATGAGTAAAAGATGGTTCAGATGGTACCTTATTCCTCATAGCTGCTTGTGGTATAACATCAAAATATTTCATGATATTCTTATCACATGTTAGAGGTATTTCAAATTTAGGTTCCTCTAATGAGCACTTAGTAGAAACAAACACCATTTCTTGAGATAGATCATCAAAAAATGTCACGATCTTCTTGTAACATGTTGAAGTTATTTTAGATTTAGAATCCACCAGTCGCCATAGAGTACTGGTAGAATCTGTTTCCTTCTTTTGTAAAGGTTCAATATGTGTCTTCTCAAGATTGGTCAATTGAGATTCCAATTTTAGACATTCTCTTCTGATCATCAATCATGATCATATTCTCTTCAAAAGTCTTCATCAATCTTTCATCCTCATCTTCATGCATCTCAACTTTGTTTTGTAACAAGGGGTAATGTTCCATGAATTTTTTGAAAGTTTCTTCCAAATATAAACAATTTAATTCAGTGCCTTTCTTTAACTCAGCTTCAAGTGCATGGATATTTTCTTCTAGTGTCTTATTGACTCCCTCTTTTTCTTAAAATCTTTAATCTGTTTGGTGTGCTTTAAATATTCACAAATTTTTCCTTCTAATAACTTTTCACATTATCACCTACTCTTCCTAGTCGGGTGACCTTAGCTTGAATATATTGAAAAATTCTACAAACAACAACTACTCTTTATCCAGGAATATCCTGTAGATAAGTTCATAATTTCTCCTAATCATGTTAGAATGAAGTAGAAGTGTCTTCCTTTCCTCTAGAAGAAACCTGATCCACCCGATCTTTGGACATGATGGAATTCTTCAACTGTCTCTTATATTTCTTTTTCCTATTTGTCATGGCCTTAGTTGATGTAGACTTATGTTTTGATATGACTGAATCTTCATTAAGACTGCACTTCATTGTTGACTTAGGAAAGAAAAATCAAATACACTTTTGAATAGAATTACTATAGAGTATCCAATATATATAAACCTTTTTCTCTATGATACCAATTGAAGGACCCTAAACCACCCTAAGGGGGTGGGGGGGGGGGGGGTGGGGGAAATCGGGGTGTCAAAATTTTCACTTCTTTATTAGATCTTGTCCCATATTGGTAGAAACTTATTTAAACATGAATGATGGATATGTGAAATAATTAAAACATTCACATGAATAAAGACATCAAAGAACTTTTAATTTTTTCACCACTAAGGGATACATCCAAGGATCATATGCCGGCAGGTTTCCGATCATAACTAATTCCACTAATCTCTACTAGCTATAGATTACAATGGTTTGGGCACAACCACTTTGTACCTAACACTCTTCCTAAAGGTTTAACTGTAGCTCACTGCTTCCCTCAAATCACTTCCATAGACTCCCCTTGGATCACTGCCTTGGAGAGTTCTTCACTTAATTTATTGACATAAAGGCCACTTGAACAGATTGGCATGAAAGTCTTTGTCTCTGTTCAGTCAGAGACACTACTTGTATCGAAGTCCTGAATTGATTCTCTTTTATATTTAGTTTTCTCCTTTAGTGAAAATACTAAATTCTCTAAAATTTATTTTTCTTTTCACTAGAATCACAAACTCCCTTTATGACATTTCTACTTCTGCGAACTATCCCTGATTCTGTGGACTATCTCTGATCTGCGTACTGCACCTGCTCCACATACCGCGCCTGCTCTGTGTACTGCGCATTCTCTGCATACCGCACTGGCTCCGCGTACCGTGCCTACTTTGGGTACTGTGCCTGCTCTATGGACCACACCTGATCCATGCACCACCCCTTTTCCATGTACTGTGCCTACTCAGTGCACCATGCTTGCTCTGCGCACCGCGCATGTTCCGTGCACCGCCTCCGCATACTGCCTCCACATACCGCCTCTGTGTATCCCCTCCACGTACCACCTATGCGTACCACCTACGTATAAGACCTCTGCATAACGCCTTCGCGTACTACCTCTATGTACGACCTTCACGTACTGCCTCTATGAACCAACTTGGCATACAATTTCATCCTTATGCGAACTTCTTTTTCAAATTATGAGAATTATTTCGTCTCTTGCATACCAATTTTTTCCAACACAAAATCTCTTCTGTTGACTACTCCTTCCAATTATTCAAACTATTTTGTCTTTCGCATACCACTTCATCCTACATGGAATCTCTCCCATGTACCACTTTCGGACTTAGCCGAGTTCTTCCACAATGATTATATTTTCTTATCAAATTCGCTCTCTCTTAAGGATGGGATTAACACTCTTTATATTGGAAAATAACTCAAAAAATTGCGCTAATCTGATTTACCCAAATTTTTAATGTAGGACAATCTTCACTACATACTGAACTCCATCAGCATATTGTAAGCCTCCACTGCATACTGCAATCCTCTGAACTGTGAACCATTATCCCATACCATTAACCTTCCACATACCATAAGTCTGTCGGTCCGCGTACTGTATCTCTTCCACCAACGATGACCCACCCCATGTACCGCTACTCTACACCACGAATCGTCACTGCAAACCATTTTTGGTTCCATGCACCATTCTGTGTACCGTTTTTTCTTCTGGGTACACCGCTGCGAACCGTTCTTGAAACATGGTATGTCGTCCATGCTCCAAGGTATGCAGATTGCTTCCTTTGCTGATTTCCTTCTCCATTCCCCATCTCTTTCAATAATTTTCAGAAATCCTTTCATTAAAAAAAATAAAAAACCCGATTTGGAGGACTAATAATTTTTCAAGAACTGGGAAATGACACCACCATAAATATCAGCTTTGGTAAGAACAACCATGATTCTTCATTGTCATCTAGCTTCTTCAATAGCTAGCGACTTTCATCATGAACTCCATCCACCATGATATATAGTCTTTGAACGACCAGTTCCAACATCATCAGATTGTCCAATAAAATTACTACAACTTCCTAGTATTCTAGAAACATCAGTCTTTCTAGTCAACACTAAATATGACTAGCATCGTCTTCTCAACTTTGTATGATCATTCTTAAATATTCAAATTTCCACATGATCCCTTGTGCAATAATTCATATCTCTTCAAGTGGGTTATTGCATGGTATCTTTAAATAGTAAGATGTTTCATGATCACTTTGTAACTTCCATGTCTTCAACACTCTCTAAGATAGATTCATTTTTGTAGACAATGTATCACCTTCGATACATGTACTTTGAATTTAAGATCAATTCTACAATCGTCTGAATTACTACTCTCAATAACTTTGGAGATCTTCACCATCTACATCATTTTGATCTTCATAGAAAACAGTTGACAAAAAATAAAAACTTATAAACAAAGTGGTCCCAACACATGTGTCTATGACCAGATAAATTTATGTAGTAGAGTATGTTCCATAGGAATCTGATGAAGGTCCAATGATTGTTAGAGGTAAAATGTTTATCTCATATTCTATAGTGTCAAATTTTTTTGATATGGGTGCTATTCCATCATTTATATCATCAATGTTAGTTCATTTTTTGGACTTTAATTCATATATTTTTCCATTTATGTTGGATAATTCCATGAATTTGGTAATGAGGTCTAAACAAGGTCCCAAATGTCTAGTGTTTTAGGTGACGATAAGAGAATTTGACTTTGGGTGGGAGTTTTTGGTACATTATCCTGACATCTTCGACTTGATTATTTGAATGGATTGGATGATCAATTTTAAGTCCTAGATAGATGGTTATCTTAATATATATTAGTTATTATTTTAAAATGGGGTCACTCATGTTTTCCAAGGTCAATGGGAATCTATATCGAAAAGGGAATGGCATGCTGTTCCATATGCTAGTGTACTATCGTATCGGTTGTCAGAGTTTTTTCTTGACGTCGTTGGCCCTTTCCTGGTTGATCGAATTGTTATTGTTTTTGGGTGAGTACCCTAAGGTCTTTCCATATGATTTTCATTCTTTTACTCCATATAGAGAGCTCAAGTTTACTATTAGATTATTCTCTGGTAAGATTTCCAATTTTATTTTGTCTTACTGTATGATGCCTTCTTAGTTTGTGGAACTTAAGGTCCAGCTTGAGGAACTAGATTCAAAAGGATTTATTCATTTTATCATTTCACTGTGAGATTCACCTATCTGCTATACAAAGAATGCATATAGGATCCTTAAACATTGTATTGGTTATTGATAGTTGAATCAAGTGAATTTTATGAAAAAAATACTTATCCAAGAATTTATTATCTATTTGATCATCTTATAGGGGATCATTGGTTTTCTATGATTGACCTGCAGTCAGGGAATCTCTAGTTGAGAGTCTGATAATAGAATATAGCTAAGACAACATTTATGAGTCTATAGATACATTTCATATTTCTGGTTATGCCATTCGGTCTCACTAATTCTCCAATGGTGCTTATGGATTTTTTGAACCAGATATTTCATCAGTTCTTGGACTCTTTTGTTTTTTTGATCATGGATGGTATATTTGTTTTCTAGAAGTCATAATAGAAGCATGTGGACAATTTGGATATCATTATTTGAACATTGAGTGTTCATCTTGTGTATGGTAAGCTATCTAAATGAGAGTTTTGGATCTAGAAAGTGACATTTGTTAGGAACATGATATCTGAGAGGGTTATCTATGTTGATCCTAAAAGGTACATGAAATTATGTACTGAGAGCATCCTAGAAATGTGTTTGAGATCCAGTGCATCAAGGGTGGGGTTGGTTACTATAAATGGTTTGTTCTAAAATTCTCCAAGATCACATTTTCAATGATAGTTTTAACCTGCAAGGGTGTAAAATTTAAATTGAATGAAATGTGTTAAATAAATTTTGAGGAGTTTAAGGTGAGGTTGATTTAAACACTAGTTATCATTCATCATGAATTTGGGTTAGGTTATGTTGTTTTATGAGATGATTCTAGTACAAGTTTGGGATGTTTCTTGATGTAGTAGAAATATTATGTAGCATATGGATCTCACCAGTTACACCCTCATGATAAGCACTACCCTACCCAAGATATTTACTTGTTAGCTATATTTTATTAACGCAAAACCTAACATCACTCTATATTTTGGGATAATTTTGTGGAATATTCTTATCATAGAAGCCTGAAAATTTATTTTTACTCAGAGGGATTTGAATTTTTCATAGAGACATTGGGATAAGTATCTTCAGACATTTGACTTTGATAATACTTCTACCCCCATGAAAGGAAATATGGTTACGAATGTGTTAAGAAAAAAATTACCAAAATATTCCATGAGGGAATATGTTTAGGATTAGTCTCTAATGAGCTTGATTACAGAGATGAGATTGGATGTAAAAGAGGATGGTGGATAGGTTTTATTATTTTAAATGAGAGATGAATCACCTTATTTATGAAAGAGTTCATCTCGAGTAGGTTGAATACATCGAGTGAAAATTATTTTGTTAAATTATTTATGGTGGGTAGTCCTCAGGTGAGTGGTCTTAGTCTCTTAGTGGAGAGTTTTTTTCTTATAATGCAAGTTGGGTTTTCATTTTTCCTTGAGACATGGATTTTTTGATAGAAGACACCATTCTTGTTGGTCTATTCAACATGGGTGTTCCAAGTTGTATCAAGACTTAAGGATTTAGTATATGTTTCAAGGGATGATACGTCCAATAATAGACTTTCTTTCACAATGTGTTACTTGTTCAGTAATTAAGGTTGAGCACCAGATACTTGTTGGGTTATTGCAGGCTTTACTCCTTATGGTATATAAGTGGGATGATATTTCCATGTATTTTATTACTATGTTCCACGAACTTCTAGTGGGAAGGATATGATTTGGGTGATTCTTTTATCGACTCATGAAATCTATGCATTTCTACCTATCCTGGAGGTAATGAGAGTGGTGTAGGTTGGGGGCATGTATGCCTTAGAGATTGTGAGAATTAATGGGGTTCCCTTTGAAATTATTTTTGAGATGGATCTAGGGATCACATCCATGTTTTAGAATGTTTTCCAGAAGGTGATGGGTTCTAATATTAAATTAATCACAACTTATTTTTCATAAATATATGGAAAATCAAAGAGGTACATACAGGTTCTAGACGATATGCTCTAGGCTTTTGCAATTGATTTTGGAGGATCAAGGGAAAACCATTTACCTTGGTTGTGTCTTCTTATAAAAATAGTTATCAGGAATCTATCAGGATAGAAGTCCACGTGGATTTATACGAGAGTTCATGTAGATCTCCCTTATTATGGGAAGAGTTGGGAGAGTACTCCTTAGTTAGATTGAGTGTTTTTCAGGTGATGAAACAGAAGGTGCTATTGATCCAGAAGGATTTGATCATGGAATGAAGTCAATAGAAATCCTATGTGGACCATCAGTGTTGGAAACTGTAGGTTGAGATTGGTTATTGTATCTCTCTTCAAGGTTTACCTTGACTGGTACACCATCATTTGTGTAATTAGGATATATTGGAATTGGGGATTGTGGTCCCCTTTGATATTTCACTTTTTGTCTGGTTTAACAGCTATCCAATTTTTTTTTTATGTTTCTAGTTTTAGGTGGAATATAATGGATCCTTCCCATGTGATTAGATTTGGGGATGGTGATCATTATCCCAAAACCACATTGGTTGAGAAGCCATTTTAGATTATAGATCACTAGATTATGATTTTGTGTGGTAAAACGGCCCCCAGGTCTAGGTCCTATTATAGTGTAGAGAAGATACCCATAAGACACGGGAGAGTGATTTGTTGATGAGGTAGTAGTGGACTTCTCTTTTTATGGATCCATGATCATGAGGTATTTCTTGGGGATGAAATAGTTTATAGCGGGGAGAATGTAATTCTCATTTATCATTCAATCTGGTATGTTATAAATATTTTTTGGTTTTTCTTTTCTGTGGGTTGATTAATTACGAGATTTAATTGGTAGGATATCTATAATGGGGATGTTAGGGATTTCCTATAACTTTCCTCTTAGACCTAAAGTTTGTTATAATTTCTAGGAACTTATATGCCATGTAAGTGAATTACACACTATATTATGTCTTCCATAAAGAATTCATGATCTAGATACATGGTATGAATGGTTTACATGTGATGTAATTGGTAAATGTCATGTAATTGAAAAAATATGTTAATTAATAAAGATGATGGATTTTTAATATATATGATCCTAAAAAATTAAATTATGTGTAATGGAATTACACAGTGTAATTGTTGTGAGTTGTGTTTTTATGTAAACAGATCAACTAATTTTTAATTAAGTCCACCTTCTACAAACTTCTCTCCATCTGAAGCATACCCTAGGTGATTTTTTGTGACTACTTTCCATCCAGATCTCTTCATTCAGTGATTTATTTATATTAGGGTAGTATTGCTTCCATAGGGGTATGTAATCCTCTTGTTTATTATTTAGATTTGGTTGTGCATATGTTTTGGATCTATATTTTTGATTATATAGTGTTTTTAATCAATCATTTTACATTCCCTGGTGTGATGGATTTTCTCCTAGATTTCAGTCACCATTGTCGAATTCAACTAGGTTTTTACCATGTTGAGGTATCTATTTCTATAAAATAGCTTAATTTTATGAATTTATTATATTTATTGATAAATTTAGTTGGTTTTTCATTTATTTCAGGTGGTAAACTGTTTCAAATGATTTTATGGAATGGAAAATATTTTCAAAAAGGGGTTTTTATTGGAAAAATGATTTTCTTGATTTGGAAACTCCAAATTAGATCAACATGTCTTTGAAAAAGATATAAATTATTGTTAGAATGATTTTAAATTGAATTTGGACAAATAAAAAATGGGAAAATTAGGTGTGTTGGGATACATACATGGGTATCCTTAGTGTGTGTTGCACCCCTAGGAGTAAACATTTTCTGATATTGACTCACAAGACTCGATGAATTTTAGATCAAATGTATTCTTTTTTAATCTTATGAGTGTGTAGTATGAATTTTTTCATTGGATAAATCCTATTTTAGGTTCCTTAATTTTGTACGATTGTTTTTTTATCACAAGATTGACTTATCATGTATTGTTTCTCACATGTATTTATATACGAGGTTGTATCATATAGCTTAGGTTGTTTAATTGATATGTTTTAATATGTATACCTTATGATTCAAGGATATGTATTCATATTTAAATCACTTCAACATGAGAAATTATAGGTTATAGATTATGAAAGGTTCTTTGAAACTAAAGTTAAAATGATTTATAAAATGATTTATATTATTAAAATCATCGAAAAAATATTTTGTTTTAAAAGTTAGTATAATTTCACTCTTGATATTAGACCTTGTGTAGAAAAATTGTTGGTATCCTTATGGGATTTGGCTTACACACTAATGTTGTGACTATTTATCAATCTTTTTTTCCACATCAATTTTCACCATTTATTCTCTTTTTAGTATCAAAATAATGTATTTTTTGTTATAATTAACAATTTTTTAATTTTACAAAAAAATTGCTCTAAATATGTTCTTGTGTTAAAATTATGTATTTTAGTGATTATTTTTATTGTTTGGAATAACTTTTAAAATAAATAATTCATTATGCATGAACTTCAATATTTTATTCTTTTATTATTCAAATAAAACATTTTCATTATTTTTATTCCTTCATTTTTTCAAAATAATAATATTAATTATTATATTAATTAAATAATTATTTTTAAAGTAAATAAATATTCACTTTTCTTTTTGATACTTTGAATACTGAAATTAATTTTAAAAATTTAATTCTTTTCATTAATTATTTTCATAATTAATTTTAATTTGATTCTTTAATTTCATTAATTAATTAACCATTTGATTAATTTCAAAAACCAACTTTAAATATATTTATTATTTTATTTTAATTTTTATTTTTAAACTATAATCTGCAACTAAATAATTATTGAATAATAAATTTATTATGTGAATTAAAATTTTAATTTATTTGTTAATTTAATTATTTTACTTTTTAGTTGAATTATTATTTTGATCTGTAACTAATTCTTTGATTTTGTTTATGTTACAGGTGCCATATGCTGCCGGCAAGTCCCACTCACCCCCCTTTTCTATTTTTCACACCATGAGACTACTTGTCGTTGTCTCATTTTCACACTACCAAACTGTCTGGCGGTGTTTCCCCATGCACTTCCAGCCACATATCTCGATAGTGTCTCATTTTCACACTGTTATGCTTTTAGTGGTGCCTCCCACACATCGCCACACCCCACACCAACGTGTTAAGTCAAAAGTCTTCTTTTGACTTCTATATCATTTTTTGGAAATCACAAATGCATTCTATCATATTTTGGAAATTACATTTGTCTTCTATCATGTTTATCATATCGTACAATACTGATCGTACTGACTCTGTCAATCGTATCGTACTGACTCTGTCAATCGTATCGTACTGACTCTGTCAATCGTACCATACTGACTCTGTCAATCGTATCGTACTGACTCTGCTATTCAGATGTTCATTATTTGTTTTGGTACTTAGTCAAAAACACTCATTGCATATGAATCATACTCATGTTTTTCATTTCTATATATCTCTTGTCCTAACAAAATGATGTCGTTGAGTTAGTTACAAACTAATCAAAACGATGTCGTGCTTTCTGTTTCAATATGACTGTTGGAGGCAATATGACCGTTGGAACCCGAGGCCTATAAATAGGAGGTCATTTGAAGCTGAGAGAACAACGATGAACGAAGAGAACGAATGAAGAGACTCTGTGAACTACCAAGATTTTAGAGAGAGACACTGTGACTTCTCTCATCTGCCTTGTGCGTCCGATCATCGTATCGAGGGCTGCCGGGGATAGGTAGACAGACGTGCCGATCATCGTATCGAGGGCTGCCGGGGATAGGCAGACAGACGTGCCGATCATCGTATCGAGGGCTGCCGGGGATAGGCAGACAGACGTGCCGATCATCGTATCGAGGGCTCACCAAGGTGTTGGTGAGACAGACCTTTTATCCTAGGTGAAAGGATAACCCTTCTCTTTGGGTTAAAAGAATTTTATTACTTTTACATTTCCGCTGTTACTTGTATTAGAAAGGGATTTGTATTGCTTCCTTTCTTCTTTACATATTCAATTGTAATTGTTTCAATTACAATCATTCTATTACATTTTGTATTGATTGATTCTATACGCTTTAAGGTAGAATCATTCATCTTTGTATTACTCTAATTATTGTGTTCATCTTGAATACAATTGTTTTACATTACATTAATATTACAATACATCATACCTTTTATATTCAATACAATTGTGGGTGTTTTCATTTGTATTAGTTTAAGATCATTTAAACTAATATCTTTGTTGCTAAAACTCAAAGGTTTTTTTTAACCTACAATTCACCCCCCTCTTGTATTGTTCCATCTAATAGACTTATATCTACATATTCGATCCAACACAACGGTGATTCTGAGACTCACTATCAGCCTTCCCCCTAAATGTCTCACCACCACCACCACCTTATCACCACCATCTTAGTCTTCCTTCTCGAACCATCCATTGTCCACCATTGACCACCACAGCAGAAGAAAATCATTCCAGTTGAACTAGAAAAAATCAACCAAAGCATCCAATACTACATAGTAGCAAGAAATTTAAAGGAAGAATTCAAAAATCAGAATCAAAGCACAAAGTCGACATAGTAGTAGAATAATATAATAAAAAATTACAGCTTTTCAGATATGGATTCCAGATAGCCTCCTACAAACTGCGATGAAGAGGATAACACACCTCACACCAAATTTGAACCGAATAACCTCATTGTGGATAAGGAAACTGAACCCCTCCTCTAGAATAAGTCACCATTCGACTGTAATCGAAACACATTAGACCCACAGAGCTTATCCACTACACTCAGACCACTAAATCCACCTCCACTAGGTCACTGAGCACCGCTGTCTAGATATTAAGTTGTAACCTACCATCATTCTCCTCTCCATCTACCACCACTTTGCTGTCGAGCTCCCCTATGACCTCGCATTGCCAATCCCTATCCTTTCCCCCTCTTTCTCCCACTCCACTTAACACCCCCTCACTCTCTCTGCTCTAGAGACACCCCACACACCCTATAATGTATTATTATTTTAAATTTTTTATTATATATTATAAAATTTAACATTTATTAGATGTAATATAATATATATAATTATAATTAATATAAAAAATTTAACATAATTTTAATAAGGCCCACACCACCATAATGACCTTGAGTAACTTCAACATAGAAGAGGTGAAAAAAAAAAGTTGGACAAGCCTGAAGCTTCTATGCCAAAGGAAGGACTGATATCCATACAGAACTTCACATCTCCTCTTGAAAGGTACTTTGTAATGTTAGAATTTTTAACCCATTTGATATGCTCACTGCCAATTGTAAAGAATCTAAATCAAATATTGATGATCCCTCTGCGTTTATCATGACTCCCATTACTGAAGAAGAACCTTTAGATGATAAAGGTGGTATGTGGATGCATGCAAGGGCTGGGAGAAGGGGTTGAAATCCCCATGGAAAATGTGGGCGCCTTCCCTACAACTGTATGAGCACCTGATCTAAAACAAGGTAATGTCTCTTGTTATGTATTTCCGAGGTACCAAATGGTTCTTCTTTGTACTCTTAACTGGATGACTTTTGTTTCAATAAATAGTTCACCAGACCTCAATCTTTAAAAAAAATATTAATTCATGTATCTATGTATCTATGTTTATTTTTTCTAATAGTTAATATAAATAAATTTATATAATCATTTACATTTATAGTTCTAATTATATTAATTATAGGTTTATGTAAATGGGTATATATTTTTTAATAAGTATTACTAGTTTTTAAATTTTAGTATAAAATTTGATATATATATATATATTGTTATTTTTTTAGTCAATGTGTGAAATATCATTTCTTTTGCTATCTGGATAGAGCGGGTGGTAATTTTGAGCGGTGTTCATTAAGGTTAGGAGCTCGTGGGAAAAGTTAAAGGTCGTTGCAATAAGATGAGTCCACTCACTAATAGTTCACTAAAAGGTTATAAATGATCACATCAGAGCACATCATGTGGAATGATGCTTCATGTTTGGATTTCTTTTATTTTATTTTTTCTATTTTTATTTTTCCAATTAACAGGATCCTCAACTCCTAACTTTTTTGGGTAGAGGAACACCATACATACTCAACACCATCCAAACCCCTGACTTGGGAATCATCTTCGACATCAGAGACTGGATCCACACTCCACCATCGTTCTCTACCTCTATGTTTTCATTTTCATTTTTGTTATATGTAAATAACTTCTTTTTTTTACTCTATTTTTAATTGAATTTCACTATTTTTTTTCAATTGTGATGTGCAATTAGTTTTTCATCACTCTCTTTTGTGCTTGTGATATGAAATATCCATTATTGGAGAACTAAATTGAGAGTCCTGATACAAGTTAAGAAACCCAATACGACCTATTTATTTGAGCCTCAGGATAATAATTATTTTTCTATTAATCATTCGATGTAGTTATTGAAGGTGATTTGGAGTGTGAATGAGTGAATTATTACCCTATATTTGGTTTATTTTTCTCTTTTTCCCTTTGATATGTTTCCCCTTATTTTCTTAATTAGATATAACAAGTTTTTGGGAGTGTTTTTGTGTTTTAAAATCATTTGACGATCACTAAATTCATGAATAAATTCATGGATGGAGTGATTTAATATGGATACATCTTCAATTAAGGGGAGTGATCAGGTTTTAGAAGTAATTCAGGGCATGAGTGCTCAGCGTTTTGGGCCAGAGAGGTGCATGATCCGAGCGATCAGTCATACACTGAGTGAGATGACTTTTTTAGTTCAATTCATTTGTAGATCAATGATAAGGGGTTGGAGGTTAATTGACCTAGGTCTAGGCCTTGTTCTACCTGACTCCTCTTCTCTGTCTTACTGTCATTTTTTTGTTATGTGTGTTTTTATTATTTATGTTGTGTCTATATTTTTGTCTTTTATTCATAGTGTTTTTTAGTTCTATGGGACTTTTCATCATTCACTATTTTCTTTTCCATGGTTATTTTCATCACTTCATCACTATTTTTGTTGTTTTAGTTTGTTTTATTTTCAAATATATATATAAAAAATTATTTTCAGAAAGAACACATCAGATCTTAATGATGCTTCCTTGAGAGAAACCATGAGGTTAGACATTGTGCTACATATTGGGTTTTATAAACATTAATTTGACCATCCTCGAGATCAGGACACTGTTAAACCATTCCACTATTGCTGGGGAAGCAATATTTTCTTGAGTGGTTTTTTCCAATTATTCAAAAAAAAAAACAAAAAAAAAACATAATATAAAACACTAAAAAATAGATACTATTTTTTTCTTTTGATGATTATTCATTTTATTTCTATGATGTGAAATAATTATATGAGGATGTTTCCTTATTTCAATTTGGGCTACAAAGTAGACTAGCATTAGACAACTCATATGATATAAAGGTTGTGACATATCAATCTAAGCAATGATATACACAACGATTCAATTTAATAAAGTAAAGTAAATTGGAGAAGGTACCTTACTTGAAAGATCAAATAGATGCAAAGAGGATCTTGGATTTCCTTGGCCCAGCCTACTTTTCTCTAGAGGACCAAAAGAGAAAAGTAGTGTTCTAACATGTCACTAGTGTTTCACCTTTGGGAAAAAACTTAGAAGAAATGGAATAAAGAAATAGAAGGATAAAACAAGAGATGGAGCTGCAAATTTTTAAGGCTCGAGAACCCTCTAAGTTACTGCTTAAAATTCTAGTGTTGCATCTAGAATCTATTTCCAAGAGTTACAATGAGGTGAAACAAGATAAAATCTAAGAAGCTGGGAACCACCTAGGAGATAATTTTATTTGTATCACTTAATTTTATGATATTATGTGTTATGAATTTTATAATGTTTTTTCAATTTTTCTATAGGATAACCTAGTACAAGAAATACTATAATTTTCCTTAGAAGACACCACATAAAAGGTCATGTGATTAGAAGAGAGGATGAAGGAGGTAGACTACATCAATCTTGACCTAACGAATCTCCCAAGACCATAGTTTAATTTTGATTAATAGTAAAATTAATTGTTATAGTGAGTTGAAAACTTTTTGGATGAATCTGTATTTCTATTTGAATTTGATTATATTAAAGCTGAATTATATTGTGTTGTTTCCTTTACAGGCACTAAGGATGCACCCCATTTGTGTGATTTCCTAAATATTCAAGAGGGACATGATGCTGGACATTATGAGGAGCTATTGGAGCTATGCACATGGACAAAGGAGGGGGTGATACTATTTTAGACTTCAATTAAGGATTTATTATTCAAGATAGGCTAGAAGATAAGACTCATCATAATGTTGAAGTGATACTACCTATGCAATCTCAACCTCATGTAGCAGAAGATGGGAAGTAACCCTACATTTTGACCCCCCTCCATCACAACACAAGAAGTACTCCACTACCAAGGAGGGGAAATTTCATGAAGCTAACAAAGGGGTACCTCACAAGCTACCAGTCTATGAAGTTGATAAGTTAGAAATCTAGAGGTTCCTAAGAAAGAATCCACATCCACCTTTAATCTTGGATTGATCCGTGGATTTTCCAACTATGTATAGTAAAAATATATCCCCCTTGGGGGTTATCACAAGATTATCCCTTTCTTTCCTTCTTTAGTTTCTTTATGAATGAATTTTAATTAGCATGTTTTTTTAGTAGGTCAATAATAATATAGTTATTTCCATATGGTATTCATTCATGTATCAGGGGAATAGTACACTAGGATCATTGGATTTCACTCCCTAAATAAACTTGGTTTAATTTCATTTTTGAGATTTAAATCCTTTTAGTCTATTGATTTTTTTGCAATTTTATGTTCTTTATTAGAGTTTCTAGGACCCTACGGAGAGAAAATAATGGTAGGAATTGAAAATAATAAAAATATTATGCATTCAAGGACATGTTTTTTTTTCATTTTCTAGTTTTATTTTTTTCTCATTTGTTTCTTCCTGCTGCATGTTGCTAATTGTGGGAGATTCCCCCAATTTTCTTTGGAAATTGTTAATTTTCTTGTTCTGCTAGGGATTTTTCTTTTTAAAATCTATTTAGTTGAAAATTATTTTGAGCTTCATCGTGAAACCTAATGCACCCACTATTTTCATTCTATTTTATATTCATTCTACTGATACTGTACTTCAATCCATATTGTTCTATAGTTTGTGTTGATTTGAAAAATCTTTTGTCTCATTATAAAAACTAATAGCATGAACCATTTAAATTTTTTTGAATTGTGATTGTTTTTTGTGGTATCCTGTAGGGTCTTTTGTTTTTATTGTTTTTGTTTTTTTATTTTTATTTTTTTGTGTAGAGAAAAACTTTTAAATTATTCATGTATGACCTTTTAAATATTTTTAATGCTGAATTTCCCAATCAGTTTTGAACTAAGCTGTCTCCCACCTTGAGAGTCAACATTAGAGCAAATGTTAAGTTTCAAGTGAAGGGGAGTAAGGTCATTTTACTAATTCAATATCCCCTATAATTTTGTGTCAAAAAAATTGTCAAATGTTATTCAAAATTCCTCAATTCCTTAAAAAATTTTCAAATCTTATTTTACAAATGAAGGATCATCTAGCTTAAAATTTCACTTCTTTTCCATCTTGCCTAGTGGATAACTACTTGTTGTATGTTGATGGTTACATATATTCTGAAATTGTTGGGGATGAGATATAGATGAATATATTTGTTAGCGGTTATTATAGAAATTATTTTTGGGAACTGAGTATGGGTTATATAGGATAACTTCTGTGGAATTAGGATCATGACTTTAGGTAACTAGAAATTTATACTATAACATAGGGGGATTAATTTTTAAGAAAAAGAAATTAATTTTTTTGGGATCTAACTCAAATGATATTCTTAGAAGTCTATTGAAACTAGAGTAAAATGGGAAAAGTTGATCCCATGGTAAATCTCTAATTCTTTGGGCACTGGGTGTTTTTTTATCCCATGTACATATTAATAAGTTCATTTTCATTGTAATTTTCAAATACATGGATGGGGGAAAAATATAAAATAATAATAAGGTTCCTTGTAGTCAAAAATAATTTCATTAAGATGAGGTGAATTTTGAACCCACATGATGAAGGGGACAATTGGATTGTATGAATATCATTTGAGTTGTATCAATACAGATATTAAAAAATAATTGGAACCTAGGAGAATGTAAATATTCAATGTGCCTTTTGTTATGGTTTTAATTCCTATTTATCTAACATGTTTCACTCTTATAATTGGAAATTGTACTGGAATTGAATTTGTGCAATAAGGGATTCCATATATGAGTCTTGAAATATTTTACAGTGGATGAAGCTATAATGCCTTTGATAACCAGTTTTTTTAAAACTGGGTATGAACACTTTTGAGAATTCTCTGAAAATTTAGTCTAGGTTAAGTGCCACTATTTTTAAAATTTTCTTCATTCCCATTTTGAACTGAATTTGAAAAATCATTTTTTCTATTTTAAAAACACAAAGTCCATGAATTTTTTTTAGGACAAAAAATCATTTAATTGTAGGGGAGTTTGATGTGACTATTTTTCATTGAATTTTTCCACATCTTTTTTCATATTTTCTTCTATTTTTGGTATTAAAGTAATAAATTTTTTTGTTATAGCTAACAATGGTTTTATTTTATTTATCAAAATTTTCAATATTTTATCATGTGTTAAAATCATATATTTTAGTGATTATTTTTTTTGTTTTGATTAATTTTTAAATTAAATAATTCATTCTTTTTTAACATCAATTTTTTATTCTTTTGTTTTTAATTAAATAATAAATTTTCTTTCTTTTTATTCTTTTAATTTATTCATTTTTTTTCTTTTTAAAAATAATTATTTTATCTATTCATTAATTTAATTAATTAATTTATAAATAAATAAGTTACCACTTTCATTTTTATACTTCGAATAATTAAACTAATTTTAAAAATTTTATTCTTTTATTTAATTACTTTAATAATTAGTTTTAATTTAATTCATGATTTTATTAATTAATTAATAAATTTATTAATTTAAGAAACTCAATTTAAATATCGTTATTACTTTAAATTAATTTTAATATATAAATTCTAATATACAACTAATTACTTATTGAATATTAAATTTATTTAGTGAAAGAGAATTTTAATTTATTTGTTAATTAAATTTATTTACATTTTAGTTTATTTTTTTATTTGTAACTAATTCATTATTATTTTTGTGGCACATGCCACATGCTGCCACCAAGTCCCACTCACCGCCAACTCTATCCTCCCTTTTCCATTTTCACATCACAATACTACCTAGAGATCTCTCATTTTCACATCTCCAGACTACCTGATAGTTTCACCTAGTGCACAACCAGCCTCATATCCTAGTGGTGTCTTATTTTCACACTATTAGGTTTTCTAGTAGTTCCTCCCACACACCACTAGACCCCATTCCAATGGTGAGCCTATGACTCAATGCCAGCCCCTCCCACTACATGTCTCACCACCACCACAACCTTCTCTCTGACATCTAAATCTTCCACCTCAAAACCACCTTTTTTAACCATAGAACACCACATCAGTAGAAAATAAAATCAACAGAACCAGAAAAAATCAACAAAAGATGCCAATACAACGCAACAACATGAAATTAAATGTATATACTCAAACAATAGAACCAAAGCACAAAGTCGACAGAACAATAGAATAATCCATTAAAAAATTATAGATTTTTAAATCTATATTCTAGATTTCCTGCCACACCCCTTGAGGAAGATGTAACCCACTGCAGACCAGATATGAAACAAAGAACCTCACCGCTAATTATAAAATAATACCGTGCCCCTATCTGAAATCGTCAGACTTCCCTACTTGAACCCCAACTCACCCATGTTGCCTCACTACCACACTCAGACCTCCAAATCCATCTCCACTGGGTCACCGAGCATCAACGTATAGATCGGAACCCATAACCCACCATCATGCTCCTCCCACTCTATCACCGATGTGCTGTTGAGCTTCCATGTCGTCTCACCTCGCCGAACTCTAGCCTTACCCCCAATTTCTCCCATTCTGATTGACATCCCCACCCTCACTCTGTCTCCTCGACGTACACTAACCCAAAACCTCTAATTTCTTATTTTTATATTTTTATTATATATTATAACATTTAACATGTAATATATATAATATAATATATATAATTATAATTAATATAAATAATTAAACATAATTTTAATAACAGTAGTAAATCTATATAGATTATATATATATTAAGTATTTCTATATATATTAATTCATGCATCTATGTATATATATATATATTTCTAATAGTGAATATAAATAATTTTATATATGTTTTTACATTTATATATCTAATTATATTAATTACATGTTAAGGTAAATGTATATATATTTCAGTATATATTACTTTTTTAAATGATTCTATATATTTTGGTATATATATATATTATTCTTTATTAATAATTTTGTGATACTTATTTTATATTGCTATCCAGCATGATCATGTGGTTATTTTGAGAGGAGTTCATTAAGGTGAGAAGATCATGGGAAAAGTGTGAGGTCATTGCAAGAGGCTGAGTACATTCACTGATAGTTCACTAAAGAGCTAGTGATGAGAACATTAGAGAAAAACTTATAGAATGACATTGACTATTAGGATTTATTTTATTTTCAGTTTTTGTTATCATTTTTCCAAATAATAGAATCATCAAATCCTTACCTTTTTTAGCCGGGGGGACCTCATATAATCCGCACTATTTAAATCCTAGACCGGGGAATCGTCTTAAACATCAGAGGTATGATCCTCACTCCACCTTCAACCACCACTTCCCAATTTTTGTTTTCATTTCTATTCTCTATAAATGTCATCATTTTATTTATCTTTGTTTAATTGAATTTAATTTTTTGTTCCAACTGTGATGTGTGGCTTATTTTTCATCTATTAATTTCATGATTGTGATCTGGAATCTCTAGTAGTGGAAAACTAACTTGCAGGGCCTTATTCATGTTAAGAAACCTAATACAACCTATAGATCTGAGCATAATGACAATCATCAATTTTCTCTTCATCATTATAAAGAGTTTGTGAAGGTGATTTAAAGTGTGCATGAGAGCATTATTGTGAAGGATCAGGCACTTTCTCTTTTCCTTTTAATATGTTTTCCCATTATTCCCTTAATTGTCTATAACAAGCAGTTGGGAGAGGCTGTGTGTTTTAACATCCTTTGAAAATCACTATAGTAATGAAGAAATTCATGGCTGGAGTGAATTGATCCGGATATGTCTTCACGTTGGGAGAGTGCTTGTGTGTTGGATGTAATTTTGTGCATGAGTGATCAATGTTTTTTGCGAGAGAAGTGTGTGATTAGAGCCATCAATTATACACAAACTAAGATGATTTTTTGATTTAATTAGTTTATATATCAATGATAATGGGTTGAAGGTGGATTGATTTGGGGTTGGGAGTAGTTCTCAATAACTCTTATTTTTTATCTTTTTGTTATTTTTTTGTATTTTGTGTGTTTCTGTTTCTTGTGTTTTTTTTATATTTTTGTCTTTTCCATGTAGCATTTTTTTCTTCTATGTGTCTTTTCATCATTAATTTATTACTCTTCTAATTTTATTTTCATCATTTTATCACTGTTTTTGTTATTTTTTTTCAAATATATAAAAAACACAAAAATATTTTCAAAGGCCCCCCTAGGCTCAAACACTTCATCCTTGAGAGACACCCTGAGGTTAGCCAATGTGCAATATCTTGGGTCTTATAAATGTAAACTAGATCATCCTCATGGCAATGAAGCAAAAAACTACACATGAATTTTTCAATTTGTAGATCTTTTATTACAGGATCAAGGTAAATAGAGTAACATCTTTTTGCACATTGGATTTTATTTTTGTTGTTGATTTTGGTTCAGGTTAGGAAAGAGGAGACTATTAGTCATGTGGGCATAGGGGATTCTTTCTAGTTTATCATGTTTGTCTTAGGTTTTATGTCATTTGTGGTACCTATTATATTTTCAATTATTACAGTAGTTGTATGTCTCTTTTTTCCAATATTCACGACTAGTTTTTTCCAGTTTTACCCATATCACGTGATGGGATGGTTCAGGTGGATTTTATAGTTTACCCACGTTGGTTCATTATAGTATAGGTATATTGATACAAATGTTTGATAGTGATAATTCCAGATCCCTTTATATATTGAGTCTAAATGAAAATTTTTATATGCCTCCATTTATATAAAACTATGGATAAGGAATTTATAATTTTTTAACACAATTTAGTTTATTAGGGACATACTTCATGGTTGTCTGAATGGTGATTTATTTTTGATAAAAATTGTTTATGAAAAAGAATAAGTGTTTCCCCAAAATTGGTTTCATTGATATGCAACTAATATTTGTGTTGTAGTTTTATATTATTTATATATAACTAAATATAGAGTGAAAATAAAGTATATTTTTTCAAAAATAAGATCTAGAGTATTTCCAAAATAACTTTTTGATATGGTTTCAAAATTCATTATATAATATGTGACATAATGGGACAATGCATTATTTATATATGGTGTTATTGTAATTGATATATTTTTATAGTTATTCATTTAATCTAATCTATGATTTTGTGTTATAAACCACATCATGGATTTTCCTAGCCTAAACCATAATACAGAAAAGGTCAGTACACCTAGGTTTAGTTCATGGAACCTAATATATTATGAGGTAGAATAGAATTCAACTTTTTATCATAATATACTACATTATATTTTTTCGTATCATCATATGATGATTATTATTAGTGTTTTAATATCAAAAATTATTTTTTAATTATTATAAAATCAATAGTGGAATTGAAACTCCTACAAAAAATGGATGAAATAATTTTAATAATTTGAGAACTATTTAACTAATTTCTTAAATCATTTTAAATGATTGGAAATATCAAGGAGTATCATAAATGGCTGCATAAATATTTAATCCACATATGATGATTTTAATTGTATTTTTATTGGATAATTAGTTATATTTACCTTAACCAAGGGATGCTGAAGATCTCATTTTTATCTATCCATTAAACAAATGATTATTTTAGACCACAACATAAAATATGAATTTCCCATGAATATAGATATTCTTAATGATAAAGGATTCCTAAAGATAAAAGAGTACACTAAATATTGACATCTTTATTCTAGTAACCTAGAATTAGTGACTTCTCTATTGAACTAATCCATGACATATGGTATCTCACCAAACATGATCACACAATTTACCAGTCTTGAAGAACTCGATAAATATTTTATTTCCATAATAAAAAAGAAATATAAAATAAATAGCATAATAAAAATTATTTCATCATTGATATTATTCACGATATCCTTCTTAATTAACTTTTTAATGGATCAAAATAGAGGCCATAATCATTTACTCAGTAAGGGTTATATAAAGTGGATGCTATAAGGTGTAATAAGGAATAATCAACATTGTAAGATAAATAATTAAAAAATACATTTCATTTTACTAATTACTTGAGCATGAAATTTGATCAATTGATAAGATAAATATAGAAATCACATAGTTAAAAATAAATCATTTTTTGATATAAGAAATGATTAATATTAGGTGTCATGATCCCAAAAATAATTATATATTTACCGTAAAATTAATAATCTAAGATAGTTTGATTATTGAGTACGTAAACACCAAAAAAACTATTTAACAAATATACCCAACTTGTTTGTCACATGAGATGTAACGAGACATTGAGGCATATCTATTAGAGGTCCGAACTCCTCAATGAATTTAAAATTTATTCCTCATACATTGAATGATCAATTTATGTTATAAATAATATTTTATATCAATATATTTCTATATTTACTAAATAATTTAGAATATCAATATATTTTTCAGTAAATAAAATAATAGTTAACGTAAAAAACCTTATGTAGAAATGGAATAAAATTTAAGAAACAATCATATTCATTATATAATTAATATAGATATTTAAGAGAAATTTAATTTTCATTGATCTTAAGAATGCGTATGTTTCTAGAGAAAGTTAATGACCTAAAAAATAATAAGAGATACATGATGACCCTTAATTCATCTGAAATATTTGTGTTGTAATAATATTATGTCTATCATATAAATAAATAAAATGGTTATGAAACATTAAAATAATATTTCATTAAAGTTTTATCGATTTCAAAACATTAAAAACATGTACATGAGGCTAAATATCTTAAAATTGTTATAGAAGTGGGAAAATCTATTAACTCCATAACCATTAAAAAGACAAATTATTTTTGACTTTTTATAAAGTAATAAAAAAATTAACCTTTTATAAAATTTTAAAAATTTACTATTCAATTCATTGAAAAATAAAATGTTCAATAAAAATTACATTAAAAAATCATTTGGGTAAATAAAATTTACTTTTTATTTTTTTTGGAAAATATGTATATGGAAGAAAAATATAGTTGATAAAAATAAAAAATAATATCGACTTTTCTTTTAAATATTTTTTATCTTGATTAAAATTGAAAAGGGTGGAAAATATTTATAAAATAAATTAATCTCCATATATTTCTATAGGATTGGAAAATAGATGATACTCATTAAGTATATATTATAAGATTCATTTAAATAAAAAATGAGTATTGGGAAAAAATGAGTTTGTAAAATAAATTATTACCACTTTGGTAGCATTTTAATTGATTCCCCTTGAAAGATTAAATTGAATTGAAACTTTTACCATTTTTGATAAATATATATATTCATGTTATATACATAATAGGGGAATAATATAGACAACATTAACTTGAATATATTCCAAATACTAAAACTGTATCAATTGATTGTAAATTGAGATGAGATCCCTTACCTCATGTTTAAAATTTCTCATACATGATTTTAAAAATGTTTATTATAAATTTATATTTATTTTAACTTTGTACAAAAACTATATAAATATATATAATATCACATTTGATCGATTTATAACATATTCTCTCTCATTAATTAATAATATATTATTAGTATCATTATTTTATGTGTTAACTATGTTTTTAATGAGAAATTTCGTTCGGTAGTTCCGATCATCTTACTCATATTATGGTTTGATATTCAATAGAACATTAATAAAAAATAAATATAAAATATTTTCATCATATACATATATTTATATTCATCAATAAAAATATGGTATAGAAAAATGAATTACATTTTTCATGGTGGTGGTTGGCCATACATACATATGAACACTATATTCAACATTTTGAGAAATGAAATTGAGGAATGTAAAACAAATTACTTCTAAGGAATAGTTAAACAATAATATATATGATATATATATATATAATATATCTATATTACAATATATATATATTGAAAATGAAAATTTGATCACATCACTTAGTGGAGGTGGTAGTTCACACGTTTGCATGAGCGAATTTTTTATTTTACAAAGGATTGCAATGTTAGAAGAAATATATGATATTATAATTCAATATGAATAATTATATCATATATATCATATATATTAATTATTTATATATTTATAACCATCCAAATAATGTGACGATGGAAAATAAAATAATCTCTATGAAGAGACGAAAAATCATACTTATGCATGATCCCTTTAATATATTTAGATAATATAAAAAAGTGTAAGAAAAATGGAAGTACCAAAACCATAATAACATCTAAAAATATTTATCATACTATATTTTTTATTTTATGTTTGGTAAAACATACTTATATGAAGTAGAAGATGAAATGATCTTAAAATAGTGGTTAAGGATAATTACTTCTTATTCGGAATAATTATTTTAGAATCTTTATTAAAAAACATTAGAATGGTATTTTGAGAACACCATAACAACTAAATAATTTCTATTTAATTTTAGAAGATAATTTTGTAGAGTATAGTTGAGATAGATTGACCAATATGTTTTATTGAAAATAGAGAATGGGTGACCTTTTATATGTTTGGGGAGAGACACTGTTGATTTTTCTTTAAAATATCAGCTTATAATAATGTCACATTTATAAAACATTTATACATAAATTACATGTATTAGAAGATAAGGAGGATATTGTGCGATTTTAATCATTAAATAAAATTTATAAATGTTTTGATATTATTTTAAGCATTTTTTTATTGACCCCTTCATTGTCGATTTTTATCCTTAACGATAACAACACCTATTTCAATATAAAATTGTAATTATTTTATATACAGTATGAAAATTTGATCATAATTAGAAAATGGAAAAAATATATAAAATTTATTATCTCGATTTTATATTTCAAATTTTCTATGTTTTTTAATAATTTAATAAAATATAATTTTTTTTAAAATACCACTACTGTCTTTTTGGATGCTATTTAATTAATTGGACTTTATATACATCAATATAAATATGGAACACAAATATAAAGCACTAAAAAATAAATTATATGTTATATTTATCTCTAAAATTACTCTGTAAAAATTAATATTTTACATAATATTTCTTATAGTGTTTTTAAAAACATTTACTTGAAATTTATACTGATTGCATAGGTACTGTGTCAGCGTTGTGTAAGAATTTAAGGAAATTATTTAATTTCTAAAAATAAAAAATAAATTACCATGTTTAGAAAAAATAATTCATATTTCAAATTAAAATTTATAACAGAACGAATTTTTTATCCTTCTAAAAAATCGATATATTTTAAAATCTAGAAAGTAACATTTTTTAATTATCTTTTACTTTGATATTTTAATGCTCAAAATCATGATTTGTGATAAATTTACATATTTAATTATTAGATAATTATGGATAAAATTTAATCATAAAATGAAATGAAGGAATGTTTTTGACTTTAGTGAAAGTCTTATGACATTAGTTTTTATCCTTTATTAAGAAATTTACCCATAATTAACGTGATAAATTCTATCAGTGATACAATTAATTATGTCTAAAAAAATGGGGTCTATTTACCAAATTTGAACATTATGCCTTTAAATATTAAATAACATTTATTAAATTAAAATTTAATAATTTATTTAAATTAATTTAAAAATATCTTACAAAATGAGATGAACAACTATTTTACAAATAATTGTGTTTTGAATCCTAACAATTAAAATATATCCAAATTAAATAAATTGATAATACTTAAGGAATTAATTGAATAATATAAAATATAATTCCTATTATATCACTTTAATACAATATATAATTTAAATTTAAAATTACTTGATTGGATAAAAAGTAATGACATTTTAACAAAAAAATTTATTTTTCACTATTTGCTAAAAAATAAATAATTTTAGAAAAATAAATAAAAATTGTAAATATTATAACACTGAAAATATGATTTCACAAATGATAAAAATATCACATAATAAATTTTTAATAAGTATTTGTGGTTCATATAAACTTGGTGTTGTTTGTATCTCAAGCTATCAAAGGTATCAAATTTATTTAATGAGAAAACAAATCTTGGGATGTACCATTCTATTGACTTTATATGAATTGATCCCATGATATTACATCATTAAGATATAGAAAATTGAGGATACATCTACCTCATACCTTCTTCTGGATCCCACAAATTTTTCCTCAATTTTATTATTTCTCTGAAAACCATTAACAAGATTATTTGTATTGTTTCATAGTATATTCTCTCTACGATCATGAATCTACATTGGTTTTTCCTCATAATATAGATATTTATATAATAATATGACCTCTATTTATAGTATATATAATGGATCTAGTATATACTTACTCAATAAATATACATGGAACACATCATGAATTTGATAATGTTTCCTTGGAAGCACCAATCTATAAACTACCATCCCAACACAATCTGGAATTTATAAGGTAATGAAATATCTAGGGATTAGTTTCTACTTATTTTAAAATATCATAACCCTTTTCCATTAAGATATTAACTATAATACCTTTTGTCACACTTATAACTATAGATCACTCTTTTGATTGGGTGGATATCTTTTTTTTTGGCTCTGATATACACTAATTTTTGTTGAATGGATCTAAAATTATCTTCCATTTTCCCAACTATATCAAATCTAAATAGATTTATTTATATGACATAATAGAAACATGTTTTAGTTTTGAATTTCCTTTAATAGAGGGATTTATATAGACCCATATGAATTATTGAATGAAAACTATTATTGTAAGAAAATTCTACAAAATTTCACTATTGATAATTTCAACCTTTAAAATCTATTGAGAATACTCCCAATATACCTTAGAGGGTTTTAGTGGTACTATTAGGATGGCCATCTGTCTAAGGATGAAATATTTTATTAAAAATCAACTATGTATCCAGTGCTTGATGAAGGATTCTTGAGAACTTTATGATAATCCTTGGCTCCCAATATTATATAATTGAGAGTAGTAATCCATGTAATCTACACACTACCTGAATGTATATCCAATTATAGAAATCAATAGATAAGACATATCTAATAGTGATAAAATTTCATTATTTCATAAATAGATCAACTATAACCCAAATAGGATTATTCCCTTTTGATTTTTTTGGGAATTATGATGTTTAAATCCAAGTAAATATTTTCCCACTTCCATTTGGGAATAGGTAATAGTTGTAAAATTCCATTAGATTGTTGTTTCTTAGACTTAATTTGGTAAAACATCAGGCTTCATGATATATAATCAGAAATATACCTTTTCATGTTATCCGACCAGATATATTTTTTGATTTCTCTTGAAAACATTGTGCATATTTGACCAATATAGATTGGTGAACCATTATCTTCATCAAATAACTCCTTAGTAAACTCTCATATTTATGTATCACATATGTAGATATTGAAACTTTTTATTCTAGATTAATCATGGTTGTTATTGGGATAATTTCTCACAATCTTCTATAATTACACATCTTCCTCCTACACCTTAACAATTATCTTATGGATGTATTGTTGAACATTCATATGATAAATATAAGATTAGTTCTCCATCCTTATTATTTCATGATCCAACCTCTGATTTTCCATAAATAATGAATCACTTTCAATCCTCATCATTGAAAACCTAGCATGGTATTTCTGACTAAGAGAATTTAATAACTTATCCACCTTCTTATGGTGCTAATGTATACAGAATTAGGAATCCCTGATCAACTACAACTATGTTCTCTAGTGCATATTCTATTATTTATATGTAAATGTATATTTCAATTTTTTTTATTATATATATATATTACACCATTTACTATAAGGATAATTCCTCAATATCTTCAATGAAAAAACAACATATTATAATTAGAAATCTTGAGTTAGGTAATTATTTTATGGAATTTTTAATTTCTCAAAGGCATATGATATCACCATTTAATTCGACATGAGGATGAATCCCAGTCAACTCATCGACGAATCTATACATGTCACATGCCATTTTACACTGTATGATATTGATAGAATAGGTTTAAAGAAAAAAATCTCAAATGTTCTTCAAAATTCTATTCACATTCTTCTATCCAAATGAATATTATCTCATTTTGGTTTGTGCATTAGATAGTAATGATAAATCTTTCAAAAATCCTCAGTTGAATCTGGGAAACCTAAGAAAATTGTTGTTATCACTTAGCATTATATGTATAGAATATTCCTAAATAACTTATCATTTTATAGATACCCTAATATACCCTCAATTAAGATTATATGATTAATAATATACTGTTTTTTGAAGATTAAAATCACACTTGGAAAATTATTCATATAACTTTTACTTCTTGTGAATATTCTGTATAATTGTAAAATATTCATCATGCGCTTCCAATATCAGTAAATATATGAGAATCTCTTCTATAATGACTACCAAAAAATGATCATGGTAATTTATATCAAATTTATTCATTAAATAAATTATGATATGAAGATAATTGTTAAGTCAAAATGGTATTACTATAAATTCATAATGACCATACCTTGTATGTAATGTGGTCTAGAGTATACCGTTATACTTGATAGTTATCTTATAATTTCAAGATAGGATATCAATCATAGAAAAATTTTATGCTCCTTTTAAGTGATTAAACATATCATCAATATAGTGTAATGGATACAAATTCTTAATAACAATTTTTTATGTAATTAATAATCAATGAAATTAAACATTGACTAATCATTCATCATAAAAAACATCTACTGAACCCCATTGTGAAGAATTGGGACAAATGAATGACATATATAGATTATCCTGTATATTCATATCTAATTCATGAAATTCAATCAATGATATTATATATAGAGTTTTTGAAATTGGTGTTGCACTATGTATGAGTTATATTAAAAACATATATTCGTGATTTTAGGGAAGACTAGGAAATTATTATATAAACACCCAAACATACTCCCATGAAATTAGAATATCTTCATTGATTAATTTTACCCCAACCATCAAATATATATTTCCCTCATAAATAGGTAGAAAAAACCCATATGATGAATTTATTTCCATTGTTTGTTCTAGATTTTCCTAACACTAAAACATTATTTAGGTTGATTTAGAATATCGAATTTTATTTTTATTCCTTGAAAATTGATATTGGAACTATACAGAGAGAGAAAATCCATGCACAAAATTACATAAAATTTATCTAGAAGAATAAAAATAATAATTTGAATAATCTCACTCCCATAAAAATATACTAAGAAAAACAATAGATGTAATATGAGATCATTATAAGATTAGGATTATCAATTTCCAATAGAAAAACTACTACATAATTTGGCCATGTTATTCCCTTAAAAAATAAATGAAATATAGTTTGGTGGCAAGAACCTGAATTAAATAAAAAAAATTCACTTATAGATAGGATGATGTCTTTATGTTTACTACATCACTTGGGATATCCACTTTAGCTATAGTAATTCTATTTTTAGCCTTCTACCTTTGGATTTTTCTTTGCTAAGTTCCCTTTATTTGTTAAAAAATAGTTTGAATAATTCCCCATACCATTAAAATGGATGTTTTGTAATATTGTGGTTTCATTCATTTCCTTATAGTCATTAGCTAGATGAACATTATCTCCACACTTGTAATAAAATACCATTCCATTCAGGAATTTTTTATATTGTTTCATTCCACAATGTTTACATGGAGGAAATTACTTCATTCTCTTATTCTTATTTCATGAATTCCCCTTTTCTTGGTGCTCATCCAATATCTTCTTATATTGGTATCCCTTGGTGACATAAGATCTTGAAAATTCACTCTCCAACTAAATGGAATGTTATAAAATATCATCATATGATGATTTTTTTGAGAAACTAGTTCTATATAGATACTAGACTTATTTACTCATAAGAAATAGTCAATAATCACCTCCATATTTAATAGGTATCATGAATCTTTTTAAATAATCTTTTGAATTTAATGATAATATACACCACAATTCCTTGTTCGTTTTTTCTTTTAAATTGAAAGATATCCTCTCCATTTCAGTTCAATTTTAGTAGGGGATGTGTTTTACATTGAATATCAATTAAAAATTTCTATATTCTTTACTTTTTATTTATTCAACCCATTTATTATTTTGGATCCATGTCCCTAATTGATCGTTGTATCATCTAAAATAATAAACTGCAAGTATTACCTTTTCATATATCCCACCATGAGGAATATATTTTTGAGAGAAATAATGTTTTGTTCATCTACAAATGGATTATTAGTTCCATTAATATGTAGAATTTTATATGAAATTAGGGGATCCAATTTTTGTAAATCATAATATCAAATAATTGGTTTCTCCATAAAAGAAATTCGTTTTTCATAACTCAAATAAGAATCCCTAATATGGACACGATCTTCTCAGTTGAACTCAATATATATTATCTTATATATGATGAATATTAAAATATTTTCCAGAGTTTTTTCCCTTCAATCCATTAAGATCCATCAATAAAAAATTTCACACACAAAGTTAGCTCATACTATTCCATATAATTAAAATCCATATAATGGTAAATGTTCTCAAATATTTTAATGGATTATCATTAAATTAATGATTTCTATGTTCATTTAAAATCTGTTTCCCATGAATTATTATAGGCCTGCTCTAATTCCAAATAAAAAAAACTAAACACCACTAATATAGATCTAATATCTTCTTTATTACATTGCATCATGATTCAAGGGATATAACCAAACATGATCAATTTTTTTATAGTATCAAAATACAAGATACATATATGAAGTCCATATTATATTTTAAATATAAAGTATAATGAATAAGAAATATTCTTAAATAATTTATATTATTCATAATAACTTTCTTTATATCCTATGAAATAGAAAATAATAATGATTGAGTTTACATTATCAGTATAGGTTCTATACAATGGAAGCTATCATGAGTAAATTAGGCATAATCAATATATAAATTTGAATAACTTAATTTGACATACTATTTCATCAATGAAATGACAAAAAAAATTAATATATCAATAATATAATTTAAGTAATCTCAAAGAAAATAATAAAATAATAATTTATGAATGAAGTGCTTAATTTTAGACATCATGATCTTAAACATCATGATATATTTACTATCAAAGCCTTTTTATTGGATAATTTAATCAATGGGTAATTCTAGAAAAATATACAATTGAATAAAAATATCCAACTAGCCTATCTAATTAGACCTGTCGATGCATCCATAAGATAGACATAACTGATCCCCACACATCACTTCAACTAAAATACGTTCCAATTATATTGAATGATAATTTTTATTTATAACCAATATTACTTATTAAATAATTATTATATTGAGTAAGAATAAAAAATATCAATTATCCCATGTTAATTAAATAACACTCATTGTCAAAAAATGTATGTTGAAATGGTATATATTTTAAGAAATATTCATATTAATGATACAAATAATATAGATATTTAATAAAAAATTTAATGATGAATTATCTCAAGAAAGATAGTGATTAAATAGAATTTTAATGACTACAAAATTAATAAGAGTTAAATATTATTCTCAATTCATTATAAATATTGTATTGTTAATAAATCATTAACCTCAAGGAAATAATAATATGAAAGTGAAATAGTAAAATACAATTTTATTAAAGGGGTTTCATTATAAACCTTTAAAAACATGTAAAATAACATTAATATTATAAATTTCTTATGGTGGTGGTTAAATTTGTTAACATTATAAACATGAAAAAGAAACATTCGTTTTTACTTTTTATAATGAAACCTTAAGATGATCATTTCTAATGTTTTTTAGAAATTTTACATTTAATCCATGTAATAAGAAAAAGATGACATAAAATTTCATTAATTAATATTTTGAGTAAATTAATAGTTATTTTGATAAAATAATTTAAAAAAATATAAACATGTAAGAAAAATATATCCCATGAAAAATAAAAATAATTTCTCATATTCTTGTAAACATTTATTTAATTTATTGAAGTGAAAATGAAGGGAAATATTGGAAAAAAATGAAACTCCTAAAATATATAGTTCATAATGAATTAGAATATTTTTTTGAATTATATATTATAATATTACTTTAATTAAAATAAGAGTAATCTCAAAATATGTGTTTCCAATATAAATTATTACCTCTTTGCTGACAATTAAATTGTAACTCCTTGATTTATAAACATGAATTGAAACATTAATCATTATGAATAATTAAATATTCATGTTATATAAACCAAAGGGGTGGTATATACACCACATAAAATATAATTTATTCTTAATACCAAATATGTTTAAATGGAGTAGAAAGTAAAGCTAAATCACTTCCCTTATTTTCAACTTTTTTATTAGTACTTTTAATCTCATTTTTAACAAATTTGATTTGGTCATAAATACATTTAAAAATCACATTCCACTATATATAATCATTTATTATCTAATTATGATATATTATCATCTATTTTTTTAATAATCATTAATTATTGTAGTTTTTTTGGGTGCTAACTGCTTCTTTTGTTTGAGAATTTTGTCATGGCAGTTCCAGTCCTTGTATATTGATTATGGTTCCATCATTTAAAGAAATTTGAAAATGATATTAATATAAAATATATTCACTATATATATATTTATCAATATATTTTAAATATATAAAAAATAAATACATCATTCATGAAGATGGTAGACCATATATTTGAATGAATGTTGTTTTCAGTATTTTTACATAGGGAACAGAAGAACAATAAATAATAATTCACCATTATAGAAACTTTATATATCATATAAATCATTTATATTAATTAAATATATCTAGATTACCATCCATGTAAATTTGAACTGATAAACATTTTACATCGCTTCTTGGGGGTGGTAGTCAACACGTATACATGAGAGATATTATTTATTTTCAATAGGTTAGAATTTATGATGGTAGATATTGTATTATAAATGTAGAAGCATTATTATTTCATAAATATCACATATATATTCCATAATTAAATCACTATAACAATCCAAATAAATTGATGTTGTAAAACTAATTACAGATCTATGTGGAGATAGTAAGTCGTATGTATGCACATGTGATGTTTTTTTGATATATATTGAAAATAATAGATGTGGAAAATATATTCAAATTTATCATAACAACGTCACATTATATTTATGGTATTTTTTTTCTTAATATATGATGTGTAAAATAGATTTAGAGGAAGTATAAGAAGAAATAAACACAGAAGATTCAGAAAATAAGATTATCTCTTAATTAATAGACTTCTTTATATTCATTATTAAGCACCTTTGGAATGGATTGTTAATGATATAAAAACCTCTAATTTATGTATAAAGAAATTTATAAGACTGTAACACCCCATACATTATAATAGTTACCTTTTAGAATATCTTTTTTTCTAGAAGAATTTATATGAAACATGAAGTTAATCATACGCTACATGAAAAAATGAGTTTACCTAGAATTACACATAACGCTATTATTATATATCTCTAAACATAACACTTATGTTAGCCTTAATCATATGTAAGACCAAGGTTTAACATGCCACAATATAATCTTAAAAGAAATATTTGATATGATAGTCATCATCTATCTATTTTAATGTCATGAAAGAAAATGATTAACTAAATTTGGAATATATATATATGTCTTTGTGTGTTTATATAATTTTTTGGTGTTAGAAATTAATATATAACCCAATTGAATATAAAAGATGTGTTTTTACGAAAAAAAATTTATGGACACCAAATTGTTTTAGATTAATTAATTAGATTAATTAATATTATTGAATGATATTAATGAAATTTTTATGATATATATTAAATGAAATTTTATTACATTTATCCTATAGTTTTTATAGGCATAACATAAGAATAAACACAATTTTATACATAAAAAACTATTTTATTCTAAAGTGAGTTTTCCATCCTTTTAATGGTGCACCTATTTGAAATATAAATTTTGGAATTTTTTTAAACATTATATGTAAAAATTAAATTCGTTTTTGAAATTGGAATTTAAATTTTTTTAGTGGGATGTTTTGGTATTTTCCCATGAAATTATATTTTTTAATGAACTGTGGAAAATACTTAAATTTAATTAAAAATTTGAATTTAATATAAAAAATTTATAGGGTTAAATTATATTTATAGTTGGTTTGAAGGTTAATTATATCAAATTTACATTTATTAATATAATTAGTAATTTTAACCATTTTTATATTAAATTTATCTATAAAAACATAGTAAAACTTTCAACATTTTCACTATAAAAACCCACATTTCAACTGCGTCTCTGAGATTAATTTTAAATTAATTTTATCCAATTATGTTATTAGAATTTTGAAAAATGGATTCTATATATTAAACTATAATAATTTATAATGACTTGTGAGGAAAAGTTTTTTCCGACCAAAAATATATGTAAAAGTAATTAAAATAAAATCACAACAATTATAGCAAAATCGTGTTTACTTAGTGGTGAATCTTTATCATAAGGGGTAGAATAACCGAGAAACTTGTTTAAAATCCATTGAATGGAAATATTTTAACCATATTTTTTTAATGAATAGATTCCATTATAGGAGGAACATAATGTAAGGTATGCCTCCCAATATTGTTTAGATTTCTATATTTACTAGAATGCCACTCCTCCTCCACTATAAAAACCGACTCACATCCCTCAAATTTTCAAACATATCAATCATGTTTTCTCATCCAAAGTATTCCTAAATATGTTCCCAACACCCCTTCATACATCTTAGAGGCCCCATTATTGGAATAAATCTAACCGTGGGTGTCTTTTGGTAAGAACCAAAAGGAGTTACCCGAAAAATAGGTAACATTCTTCAATGACCACATTTTTTTTCTTTCTTTCTAGACTCCATCAATTCGTATTATATCATGATTATATAATAAAATAAAAATATAAAATAGAAATATATATTTTTATGATAAGATTTATACGTACAATTTTATACACTTCCAGTAAATGGGATATGTAGTCATCACTTGTGTGTACGGTGAACTACCACCTCTCTAACCAATGCTATTCATTATTCTATTTCCACATTTCATGGTTGGGAGTGATGATATATTTATAGTTTATATATGATATATATATATAATAATTATAATATATTTATTCATATTTAATCTTTATATATCATATTCCATTATGCTTCCAAATTTTTGGGAATATGATAACATCATTTGTGGACACGTAGAATACCATCTCTTCAAAATGAAGTGATTCATTCACAATATAAATGGAATATATTAAGGATATTTAAAAAAAATGGTAAAATATATAAAAAATATATGATAATAGAATTATAATATGAATATATTTCATTTAATTTTTATTGTTTTAATAGGATAATAAAATGGAGACAACTTTCATGCGTATATACGGCATACTATATCCATAAATATTGTATTTCATTTACGATTTCCAAATTTTATGGATTATTTTAAATAAATATAGACTTAATATATATTATAGTTAAATCATTATTTATATACTATAGATGGTTAAATCATGAAATATGTAATAATAACAAAGTAAATAAGTCAATACATACTCAAAAAACATGAAAATTAACACTAGAAAGGATGAAAATAAGGAAAGATTGCTAAAAGAAAGAGTAATAAGATATTATAAGAAGATAATATATGATTTTATAAGTATGAATATGGTTATTTAATAAGTTATTAACATGTTTCAATCTAATATACATGTTTTTAAAGACCACACAACTAAACAAAATCACAACGGAATATATTTTGTCTCAATTTACATTCCGTTTAGACGTGTTTATTATTATGCACCAATTAACATTAATATGGTGTATATACTTTCCCTTGGTAATTTAATATCATGATTCACTTATTAGTCATGGTATTTTATGTTTCAATTTAAACTACCTTATTCAATGGTTTTTGACTTGAAAATTACCAAGTGGTAAAATTTATCATTGCAATATCACTTTTATTTTTGATTGATAATTTCCTCTTGAAACATTAACTTCCATATAAACACAATTAATAGGAATTAATATTATCTTAAATATCCACATTATTATAAAATTTATATTAATATTTCTTAAAACAAATAACATTTTTACATATGGTGTTCAATTTAATAATTATTTGATTAATTTGGGAAATATTAATAATTCTATATCTTTTAATCAATATAGATATTTGACGATAAAGAATATTTTTAATTAAATAAATATTATTTTTGATATTTGAGGAATTATTTCAAAACGAATTTCATATGTTTGGGACTAGTTGAGGAAATACCCATGATGTATCGTTATGCTCAAAAGACGAATTGGTTGGCCAAATAAGATGGGTTTTTACCCAGTCTATTTTAAACTATCTTGAGGATTGTTCTTAATGGTAATGGTATCATGTAACTAGGAATAATTATGACCAATAATTAAGAATAAAATTTATTTATAATTAAATTATTAATATTATCCATTATATTTTTTCGTTGACATTATCTAAGGATGCCTTTTCGTCATTAGTTTATTTACTAGAGAGAATGTGTGTTCTGTTATTTACACTTCAACATTGAATAAGCCTTATGTAGAAAATTAAATGGGATTTGTGTTTAGTTTTATACCATTATGTATTTATTATTAATTTTTAATTTATGATAGATTTTTTTATACTTAAAACTTACTAAGAATTTTATCTCACCCTTATTTTTGTTTCTTTTCCCCAGGTTATGAAGAAGAGATCATTCAATGATATTTTGAGGTAGAAATTTGTTATGTTTTGTTGTGTATCTTCTTTTATTTTCTATTTACCAATGTTATATGGGTATAATGTATATAATAAAGTTTTCAAATGATTCTTAACTAATAATTACTTCAGGATTTGTTTCACTATAATCACGCCAATGTAAAAATGTAAGGAACCATTTTTGGGATTCTAGGGCCTATGTGTAACAGTTGGTATTAAATAAAGTTTAGTAGGAACCTAAGAAACTAGAATTAGGAAGAAATATATTAGGGAACATAACCCTATGATAAAATTTCAAGATAATTATAAAAGAACATCCTTAAATTTTGGAAATGTAGATATTATGTGGATATTCCTAGAAATACACCCCTGTATGGATACTACATGTGGAAGTGGTTCTGGAAGTTATGTTCCTTGGGACAACAACATTAAAAAGGTTCAGATGGATTGACTCAAGCGTAATATGGTTTATGATAATGGGACTTACTACAAAATGGTTTGACAATCTTGAGTGATTCACTAAGTACAATTATCATTTTCATTAAAAATAATTATAAAGGATTTGAATGTGATGATATACAGAAAGAAACAATGTTTAGGATTATGAGATTATCTATGCATAAAATTATCAATTTATATTAACTGTTACACCATATTTAGAATTATAAAAGGTTCATAATTTTATGATCTAATCTAGTATATTCCATTGTTTAGAAATTGAAACTAGGTGGAAGAAGTTTATTAATAATCATGTCAAATGTATAGATTTTCCTATGGGGGAAGTCAAAATATTTTAGGGAATCTTAATTATGTTATGACACATCTCCTTTCTAGGACGGAGTAACCTATTACACTATGATATTATCTAATGTTATATTACTTTTTGAGTTATTGTATCCCATAATTTTGTGGGAATACTTATATAATGGAAGAATAAGAATGGATTAAGTCATTGGAGATGTTATTTATGGAATTTATATTTGGTGAAACGGAAAAGGTTACACTTTCAGTTTATTGTCTCAATGGTGATGTGAATCAATGTTAGTCGTTAATCCTGAATACTTGAAAGGAAGAGTAAATATAATCCATTGAATGGAATGTTTTTAAAGATTCATTATTTGAAAAATATTTCCCCCATGAGAAAAAAACTAATATGAAGAGAAAGTTCCTTAGTTTAAAGAAAAAGGTGGAAAATTTTGTTATAGAGTATCAAGCTACCTTTACAAGGTAAGCATGTTATGTAAAAGATTTCATTTGAAACTTGGAATACATGATTTCCCATTTCATTTAAGGTTTTTAATCATGTCTTTAAAGGAAATTGGTGTATAAAACCTAGTCTTTATACAATGAAATATTTTTATGTGATATAAAGATAAAAAAATGAATTGAACATGTATTATGGATTCAAAGGGAAGAAACATAATAATAGAACAAAAGTAGAAATTATTGATTAATAAATGATGGTGATGATGTGTTTTTCCACATGTAATAAATATGGGAAGAATCACCCTAGGAAATGTGTGAAAGGTTTGGTCTGATGAGAAAGTCAATATAGCTGGTATTGGATATATGAATGTTATGGATATATTAGGTCATATTAATCATGTTATGACACATATACTTTCCCATATGAAGTAACATATCCCACATCAAGATTCTTGTATGTTGGATCACTTTATGTAACCAAGCCCCCATCATTAAGTAGGACTACTTATCAAATGGAATCTAAGAAATTGATTAATTCATAAGAGAATATATTTAAAAAATGAAGATGTGGTGAAAAGGAAAACATTACACATGATGTGTGTTTTATCAATGGAAATGAGGATCAACGGTATTAATTGGCCCAAAATATTAGAAAGTAAGAGGATATAAAACTCATTGAATGTAATTATTTTAAGGAGACATTATTTTAAAAATATTTCCCTCATTAGTTACAAACTGAGATGAAGAGAAAGTTCTTTTGTTTAATGTAAAAGCTGAAACAAAGTGTTAAAAATTATGAAGTAACCTTTAATAGGATAAAAATTTATTCTATGGATTTCATATGGAACATAGAATGTAAGATTGACCATTTCATTAAGGGGATTAAGACATGTGTTTGATGGGTTATGGTGTCTCAAACTATCTCTTCATACGATGAAATAGTTTTGTGTTCTATAATGATAGAGAAATAATTATCTAATTATTATGGCATAAAATTGAAGAAATAAAAGAAGAGGGAAAAATATAAAATAACAGATAAAGGGAATAAGGTAAAGAATTAGTTTCCCCACATGTGATAACTATGGAAAGAATCAGCCTAGAAAATGATTGAATAGATTGAGAGTTTGTTATAAGTTCAATGTAAAGTGTCACCTGAAAACAATAATGTGATAATAATAAAGAAAATAATTACATTTAGTGTTATAACTAAAAAGTGTTTAGGCACTATGAAAATGAATTCCCCAACCGTCAAGGGAGTATACATTAGAAAAAGCTAAAAGATCAAGGTCAAGAATATGTTATTGAGAAAACTAAGTAGAATGATTATTGTGATTCTATTTTTGGATCTATTAAATATTTTATAAAAGAATTTTATTGATGATTTTCTCATTATATGATATTTGTAATATGAAAATATTATACTAAAGTACTATTTTATTAGTTATTTTGGATCACATATTTAATGGTACCCAGAAAAGTGAATCAGTAGAAAGATAATTTTTTATAAAATACATGGTTCAGGGAATGATAAGCCATAATATGTACTTGATTAGGAGATAATGATGCTAGATAAAGATGTTATTGATATGGATAAATTAAAATAGATTCTACTAACTATAATATAAATGATTCTAAAGTGTTAGATCATAATATGTTGTAAATCATAACCATTTATGCGATGGTTTAAGTTGATCTTTGGATGTTGTTTTAGAGATTTATAAGTGGTTCAAGAAAAAAGTGGATAAGATTGTACTTATGAAATAGATACATATCATTTTATTGTATTTCCTTACATTATTATAGAGTGAATGAATTCATCAACTATAGGAAAAGGATTTTGAAAAAAATGTTTTCCTAATATAATTATGTTTTATGATATCAATGACCTTTTTCACACCAATAGTTAGTGGATTTGTGGTCAAAATTTTTCTCTAGAACATGTTCTCTATAACTCTCTATTAGAACCAGATAGGTTGATTTCTCTTCTATATCCACGTTGTCACTAATATTACCTTATCTGAAATCCAAGTTTTGTGTCGACTAGGGAATTTACTTTTAAATAATATTAATAATATGTTTTATTTACCCTCTTTATAATCAAGGTTTTTAAAAAATATTATATTCAAATATCAACCCCTCGATTACCGAGTTCATGTTTGAATTTTTAGGATTCAATTTATTTAATGTTTAGAGAATGTAACATCCCAAGACTTTATAATAGTTTCCCTTTAGGATAAAATAAATGTTGATTCTAGAATGATTTATTTGAATAAAAAAATTAGGGTTTTTATACATGAATCATTATGTTTATATGGAATCACACACAATATTATTCTTAGCTTTCTTTACATGGAACACTGAGGTTAGCTTGAGGTATATGCATGATCGAGTTTTACCGAGCTATAATATACTATTAATATTATTATTTAATATTATAATTATCAAACATCTATTGTAATGATATGTATGAATATGATGAAATAAAGTCAAAAAATTATTTAAATCTGATTATATAATTATTTGGTGTTAGAAAGTAATATAGAACCCAATTGAATATAAATGTTCCTGTTTTTATGAGAAACTATTTTTCCCAACTAGGTGTCTTATCTTAATAATTTTCATTAATAACTATAAGTGATGGATATTAATGAAATTTATATTTTATATATTCAATAAAATGTTTTTACATTTATCCAATAGTTTTTATAGGGATAAGATAATAATAAATCAAATTTTATGAATAAAAAAATATATTATCTAAAGATAGTTTTTTCTTAATTTTAATGGAGAACCTAGTTAAAAACCAAATTTTGAAAACATGATAAATATTTTAATTCAAAATAAAATTAATTTTTGATGTATTAATGACATAATTATCTTAGAGGTATTTTTTTTATTTTTCTCTGAAGTTTCATTTTTTGATGAATAGTGAAAAATACTAAACTGTAAAAGAAAATTGATTTTTAATATAAATAATCTATAGGGTTAAATTATATTTTGAATTATTTTTAATGTTTAATTAGAAAAATTTTAAAACAATTACCCGAATAAAGGTCATTTAAGTCATTTTATTATTAAATTTAGTTATAAAATGTAGTGAACCTTTAAACATTTTCACTTTAAAACCATACTTTTGTATCACATCTATGGGTTTAATTTTAAAATAAATTCTTCCACTTGTGTGATTTTAATTTTGGAGAATTAATTAAATATTATAAATCATAATAATTTTTAATTTATATTAACGTAACATTACTTTTTCACCGAAAATATTATAGACTGTAATTAAAATTAATTACAACAATTAAAGTAAAAAATGAGTTTACTTAATTGATAAAATTTATCTTAAGGGGTCAGCTAACCTAAAACATGTCCAAAAGGGATTTTATGGAAATATTTAGACCATGTCATTTTATAAAAAAATTACCATTATTGGAAGCACACTATTTTAGGTAGACCTCCCAATGGTGTTTACCTTTTTATATTTACAAGAATACCAATCCTCCTCCAATATAAAAAGATACTCACCCCTCATCCTTTATGCATATCCTACCATTTATCTCATCCAAAATATACCCAAATAATATCCCAAAATACCTCTCATCTTTCATGAGGCCTCAATTTTGGAATATATCCAATCAAGGATGTATTTTTGTATAAACAAAAATGAGTTACCAAAATATGAGGTAAAGTTCTTTAATGAAAAATTTTATTTTGTTACATTTTATAAGTCTTATATAATCATTATAAAATAACAGAGGTATATTTAATATACTAATATTTTGTTTTTTAACAGTATTTCCTACACTTTCACACACACCCATAAAATAGGATACACAATCATCTTTCATGTTTAGGATATACTACTGTTACCCAAACTGATGTCGTTCATTCATCCATTTCCACATTTTAGTATAGGGAATAATGAGTAATTTATATTTTATATAAGATATATAATATATTTATATTGGATTTATTCTTATTTATTTTTTATATAACACATAAATTCATTCATTCCAATTTACAGGAAAATGATAACATAATTTTTGGATGTGTGGACTGCTGCCTCTGGAAAATGATGTGATATGTTCACACTATACACAGAATCTATTAAGGATGGTTCAAATAGAAATATTTGAAAAATATAACAAAAATATGATACTAGAATTATAATATACATATATATCATTTAAATTTTATTAGTTTTATATGACAATAAAATTGATACAACATTCCTGCATATGTATGGACTACCGTCTCCAGGAACGGTGTTGTTCAGTCCCTATCTAAAATTTTTATGGATTATTCTAAATAAATATATTATGAATATATATTATATTTAAATCTTGGTTTATATCTTAGAGATTATTAAATCATAATATATGTATTAATAACAAAGAAAAGAAGTAAAACATACTCGAAAAATATGAAAATTAACAGCAAAAACAATGAAAATAATGATATATTGTTAACAACATGGGTAATGAGATTTTATAAGAAGATCATATATGATAATATAAATATTATTATGGCTATGATATACGTTATTAACATGTTTTAATCCTCTGTATAATGGGTTAAACACCACTAAACTAAAAGGAAGAAAAAGTTAAAACATTTCATCCTAATTTACATTCCATCAAGACTTATTTGGTACTATTCACCGGTCCAATTTAATGTGATGCAAATAAAACACCAATGTAATTTGATAAACTTATTCACTCATAATTCATGGTATTTTTATCTTCAATTTGAAATATATCATCCAAGGGTATTTGACTTGAAAATTAATAAGTGGTAAAAGCTATCATTACAATGTCACCTTATCTTATGATTGTTAACATTCTATTGAAAAAATCAGTTCTATATGATAATTTTTATTATACATTAAATTTATCAGAAATATATATATTATCATAAAATTAATATTATCATTTCATTGACCATAATTTTTTTACATATGGTGTTCACTTTGACAGTTATTTGATTAATTGGGGAAATATTGATAAATGTGTAACTTTTACTCCATATAGATACTTAATTATAAAGAGTGTTTTTAATTAACTAAACCAATTATTCAATATTTGAGGAATGATTTTGAAATGAATTAAATTGTTTGTGGATTGGTTAAGGAAAGTCTCTTTATACATCATTATCCTAATGAGCATAACCAGTTGGGAAAATTAGATAGGTTTTTACCAAGAATATTTTAGACCATCTTGATGATAAATCTTGAAAGTAGAGGTATATTGTTCTTGGGAAATATGATTTCCATTAATTATTAGTTTAATTTATTAAGAATTAATTATTATTATTATTATTATTGTTGTTGTTGTTGTCGTTGTTATTGTTATTGTTATTATTATCCATGAATGTTTTTCTTTGACATTATCTATGAATGCATTTTCGTTTTCAATTTAGTGATAAAATGAAATATTGTTCTATTATTTAACTTTTAATATTGGTTATTCCAAATATTGTTTTTCAAATGGAATATTTCTATGTTCATTTACCTTTCTATATTTATTATTCATTATTAACAAATAATAGCTTCCTCTATACTTAACCCTTACTGAGTATATAAGCACAATCTTATTTGTGTTTCCATTTTTTTGGATGTAAAGAAGAGATCTCTGAATGATTTTTAAGGATTTATTTATTTTATTTTTTATTTATAATGTTTATTTTATATTTACTAAGGTACTATGGGTATAATGTTTATAATATGGTTTTACAAAATACCGAAATTGGTCATTCCTTTGGGATTTGATACCTTGTAATCAAGAAAATGTAATAAAGTAAGGCACTGAATTGAGGATTCATGGGTTGAGGAATTAAAAAGAGAACTTATTAGGGGATTTTTGATCACAATGGATCAATGTTGTCTGTTGAATGGAGACATGGTGAATCCTTTTATAAATAAATGGAGGGAAATTCTTGTAATTTTATAAAATATAAAAAAATTATATAGTCATAGTTTAGAAAGTTATTCTAAAATTATATAGATTTAATGATAAGGAGGATATGGTCCTAATATAACTGCTTTATAAAATTTATACACATTTAGATATCATTTTAAAAAATATCGGTTTTATTTACCCCTTTGTTATCTAATTTTAACCTTACCCGTGGTAATAACTATTTTAATATTACAGGGAAATAATTTCACTAATATGGTGAAAATTAGATAAAAAATGGCCATAAGATGAATTTCATGACCATATATAATCTACATTTTAATATTTCAGGATTTATATTCTTTAATAATAATTTAATAAAATATCATGTTCATTAAATATCAGTAATTTCAGTTTGGACAATATACATTTAATTAGACATTAAATACATCAATAAAAAATTGAATTTGAATATGAAGATTACAAAAGACTAATTATGTTATATTTATATATAAAATTTTTGGGGATCTAAAAATCAATAAAAAATATTATAGTTAGAGTTTTTAAAATTATTTATATGATTTTTTTAATTTTCCCCTAGAACTGGGTCATTTTTGTGCAAACATTTTAAGTTATTGTTTCATATCTAACAATTTAAAATAAATTACCAAGATGAAAAAAATAATTCATATTTAACACAAATATTTATAAGTATACATATATTGTTCCTATAAGAATAAAAAACTATTATTTTTGTCAAAATCAAGAAAGTAACATTTTTTGTCTTTATATTTTAGTTAAATATTAAAAAGTCAAAAATCAAACAAAGTGGTAACAATAGGTCGTATTTTATAATTTTGGATGTATGGACTAAATAGACCTGGGTAATGAAATAAAGGTATGTGTTTGAATGTATATTAACCCTTTCCACATTGGTTTTTGACCATAATTACCAGATTTACGAATTACTATGGTGATTTTTTTTACCTCTATTACTATTCATAATATGTAAAAATAAAAGGGGCCTATTTAAAAATTAGAATACTCTAATTAATAATGTTGAAGAAATAATATCATATTATATTCCCATTATTTTATGATATTAATTTAAATATAACCCCATAATATGTTATGGAAAACTATTTTCCATTTATAAGACTATAAATTGAATTATATATTTTTTTGTAAAATGATTATCCTAATGGAGTTAGTTAAATTATATTAAATAAAATGAATCTTATATATTTTAAATTATAAAATTTTATGTATTTTTTAAATTAATTAATTTTAACAATAGTAATTAGTTTTTTATATAATTTTTTATTTTTCACTACTGACATAAAAATATATCTTTTTAGAAAATTCCAAAAAATAATTTATATATTAAAATTATGACATGATTATTTTAAAAATTATAAAACTATATCATAATAATATATTAATATTTATTCATGAATCCTTTAAACATGTCCTTTTATGAATTTAAAGTTATCAAAGAAATTAAATATATATAAATTGAAATATAAAATCTCAGGGTGTTACACTAACTTTTTCTTATTGATAAATATCAAACACATATGAAATAATATTGGACATATTAGATAATTAGATAAAATATACATAATGTTTATTTACTTTAATCTATCCAAAATGGATTGATTTATTTTAAGAAAAATTAGATTTTATTTGATTATTTCCATAATATCCAGAAAAGTAATATTTCCTCTAAATATTATTAGTATGGATGAATATTTTGTATGATTTCCATTAAGTTATACTGGAAAATAGTATTAATATAACTGTAGAATAATATAACACTTGTAATTGGATGATTATGTCATGATATCTTCTTAGTTGTTGTTTTGTTTGACTAATTTTTCATATTAACATATAGTTCTACCGTAATGAAATACTATATGTAATGAAAGGTTTAGATTTATTTAAATATAATTTTGACGATTAAGAAAAATCAATGACAAAAAATAACTCCATATGTGATAAACCCAAAAGGATATCATGGAATATATATTGTTTCTTATCAGATCTTAATGAAGAATGGAGGTAGAATAAATGTATTCAAATTTTTATAAAAAAAATCAGAAATAGAGTTTTCATTTTGGAGACTAGAGAAGAAAACTGTCTAATATTAGAATACTAAATATCATAAGGATTATGTTGGAATATATATGGTCCCAAATCTTATACATATTAGATTAATTTGAGTAATCTAGGGATACTAGTTGGAAAATATTATTTTACATCCGTATAATAACATGGAACATCTTTTTTTCTGAATATTTTTAGAAAAAGGTGTTTGAATATCAATATATAAGGGAAAATAGTATCATTTAAAATACATGAGATCCACCTTAATTAGTAAAAACATATAATTTTGGGCCATTATTTTGAAAATAATTATTGGTGTAAATAACTTTAAAATGATTGTGGAAACATGTAATTTTTTTTTTCTTTCAATAGAAATTAGTTTACAGGTAAAACCTCATAATCTGCAGAGATGTAGATTTAAGTAGGTAAAAATGAAATTCAAATGAGTCATTAAAGTTTCATGTAAGAACTATATTCATTTAATAGTACGAGTACTTATAGATTAGTCTATATTATTACCCATGTTCAAGATGACTAACTTATTTGAAAATGATTTCATAGATGATATCATCCAGTGATAAAATTTTACAAAGTAATTCACCTTAATAATTACTTGATTCCAAATTTTTTTTGTAAATAACATAATGTATCATGAAAATAATTTATCTAGTATCCATTTTTAATAAAATCTAGATAAGGGTAGAAACGAAGTCAAAATATATTATTTAATGAAAAGATCAAAGGATAAACCAAGAAGAGTTATTAGCCAAGATAAAATATTTCAAATCAAAATATTAATTAGAAATTCCATTGAAATATTGGTAAAAGTAAACTCTATAAGCTAAAACAATCATTACGAATCCTAGTACTCTGACCAAGAGGAATGAAATTCCATATCTTATTATAATTATTAAGGATTTTTGGAAACAAATTTATGAATCAATAAATACATTATTCATTAGGAAGAAGAAATTCATCATATGAATGGCACAACCATTCTAATGAACAATTTTGAGAAATTTAATAATTATTATAGAATTGTTATTCATTACCATGATCAAAATACTGCAAAAAATTATTATTGATACCTTGATAATTGTTATTGGGATTAGAGGTGTGATATTCTGAATAAATTAACAATGGTATATCATATAATTGATCTTATGTCAGAATAATTTAATATTATGATAAAATAATAACTTTATAATTATTATCTCGATATTTCATAAAAAACTATGTTTAGTAGTGTAGAAAACACCCAACAATGAGCCCAAATGAGAAATGATATATTATTTTTTAGATATTATAGTTATAACATAGCCACTGATTTTTAATGTATGATTAAGATTAATTTCATTAGGAAATATATATAACATACCTTTTTAGTAAAAATTTATATATTAACATATTGGAACAAAATAATCAATTTCATGTAAAGTCAACTTATATTTAAAAAACATGTTTCCTCTAAAAATTATTTTATTTCCATTTGCGAATGATTATTGTAGATAATTTTTTTAATGTTTTATAATTATTATTTGATAAAAATAAAATAATTTTTGAAATCATCATATCTGAAACTTCTTGTTGTGATTTTTTTTTATTTTTTTGAAATGATTTATTTTTTAGTAAATAGTATAAACTACTATTTCTTGTAAAACATTTGTTTGTTTCATTGAAAATTAACATAAATAATTAATTTTAATCTTCAATTAATATAGTACAAATTTGTATAGAAATAATATAGCTAATTATATTGGAATAATCAATATACTTTATTCTTTGTATAATTTATTTTTTGGATTACAAACCAATTTGTCTAGAAAACGTTTTTCATTGTGTTTTGTGAATTTTTATGAAAGTTAATTTCATTCATTTATAAGAATTTTTTTTATGAAATGTAATTAATTTTGGTATTTAAAAACTCTAATGTATCGTAGTATATATATATTTTTTAAATTTATAATGATGTTATTTTTTTTTGTGAATAGTGATAAATACAATTTTTTGCAAATAAGTTATTTTTATTATATTCAAAATACATAAATATGAAATAAAAATTTATTAACGAAATTTAAAAAATCATGAATGATAATATAATTTCATTAAATATTTAAATAGTTCAAAATATATAATTTTTAATTTATTTCATGATAAATATGAAAATCATTTTTGGTACAGATGTAATGCTTGCACGACACTACAAATGTAATATATGGTGACTTAAATATAATATTTGATAAGCGAGAATAATTTTCATAAAATTATTAATATATATAAAGTATTATTGAAAATATCTATTTATATATTTGAATTATTTAGTTATATAACTAGTGAATTATCAAAATTTTTGTACAATTCTTACATAAGGCCTGAAAGGTCATAATGACCCATCAAATAATTTTTCCTAAAATAGATGTTAGTAAATATAAATATTGAATGAATTAAAACGTAAATATTTCATATAATTTAGTTATTTTTTTTGGAAATATATTTTTAATTTTCCACGATTAAATAATTACACAAAATTGTTTCCCAATGCTGACACAGTTCTCGAACTTGCAACATGAAAATCAGGTAAATGATTTTAAAAAATCTAAAATTAATATATATTTTTTGGTTTATATAGAGTTTCAATGATTTTAAAACATCCAAAAAACATATTCACAATGTGTTATTGGTTTATATTTTATATCTATTTCTATATTTTTTTTCTATAATGTCAAAATAAATAATTAGTGTCAAAAATGACATTAATGAAAATTCATGATAAATCAGTTCTCTGTTAAAATATTAAAAAACCATTGAAATATTATAAGGGGAAATTTATGAGTAATAAATTGTCTAAAATTTCATCCATTATCCACTTATGATATCATTTTCACCTTATTTTTATAATTATATCTCTTTAGTATTCAAAAAGTCATTACCAAAGGTAAGGTTAATATTGGTTAACCAAGGGTTAATCCAAAGGTTAATGTTTAAAATTATAACTAAATCCTATATGAATTTGAGTTTATTATGATATAAATACCACATACTAAATATTTTATAATCAATGTAATTTTTGAATAAGGTGACATGAGTTAGAAACATATTATTTTATAATATTACATTTACATTCAAAAATAACTTAAATGATATTTGATAATGAGAAATATTTCAGAGAATGATTTAAAATTTTCAAAATTATTATATTTTTTCGAGTTATTGATATATGGATTAAAATATCTCGTATTATCCATTTGTTGGTCTATTTTTTTATAAGTACTTTTTCGACCACTAATTAGTAAAAAACATTTATGTCATAATAACTGTCAAACGATTTAGTAGTGGGTTAAAAAAATAGATAAGGGTAAAAAAATTACTTACACCTCTAAAAATATTATTATTTTAGATAAAATAGACTAATAATAATATTATATTCTAATTTTATCAATTTGGATCCATTTTATAGGAATATTATTTTATATGAATTTAATACTTTTCGAAATTCTACGAATACCCCTCCACTCAGTTATTAAAGGGCTTGTCATGTCCTCTATTCATCACACCTTGTCACAACCGGGCATCTGTAGTAACATTTATTTTTTATTTTATAATTTTAATTGGTTTTAAGTTTTCTCTGTTGAGGTACAGGTCGGACCTGATGTGAGTTTTTGCGCTTTGCTAATAAATGAGCATTTTGGCGTCATGATGTTCGTGCACGCGCATGACATGAATGAAGCCATGTGCCTTCACCCGATCAACGTGCGGCCTGCCCGACACATGGGGAATTAATTAATTAACAATTTGAACAATAATATAAGCACAAATATGAAAAAAATATTAAATAAATCAAGAGTTGTTTAATAATAATAATAGCAAAAATAATAATATTGGGATTATTTTTCTTATTTTATTATTTCAGTTAATATTTAAATTAGTTAGATCATATTAAATTATTATAATGGTTATTAAATTTTAAGCATGTTAATTTTCATATTATTACCATTATTATTATTTTTGTTAAAATTTTAATTAGGTTTTAATTTATCCTTATTTTCATTTCATTTTTATTTCTTTTTCATTCCTTTTTTCCTTTTCCCACTATTTTTCCTCTCCCTGTCATGCCAGACCCCTTCTCCCCTAGTTTTTGTTTTTCATAGCAGCCTCTCCCTTAACAACCCAAGTGCGCCACTGATTTTTTCCCCTGCTCCCTCCTCTTCCTCACCAAATTCCGGATCGGAGCCACCCTACCGTACCTCCTTTCAGCTCGTCTCAAGCTGCATTCCTACATTGCACTGATCCCCACCCTCCTTTCAGCCTCGCTCCACCTTTTCCAGCAGCAATGAAACCCTCCTACCCACAAAACCGAGCTGCGCCGCATCACCTGGCCGTACCCCACTCCTCGACGAACAGCCGCAATGCCATCTTCCTTCTGGCTGGAGACCCGTGCCCAGCCTCCCCACCGAACCGCCTTCGAGTCGCGCCCTTTTCTACTCCCATCCTGTGCTGCCCCTTAGGTCTCCTCATCTGTACACATGACATCCTTCCAGTCACCTCACACTACATAGTCGAGCACGGACCCCATTTTCTGGCACACCGCACCTCTGAAAACCCCCTATTTTTTTCCCGGTTCTCCTTGCACTGGTAACGTTTCTTCTGATTGCTATAAGGGTTTCTCTTTTTGGTTGAAATTGGTTTGAATTAGATGAAAAGGGTTTGATATCTTGTTTTTAGGGTCAATTTGGGTAGTTGGCAGTTCGATTGTTGTGCGGTAGGAGTTTCACATCAAATTTGTGAAGTTGGTCTACACCGAGGTAGGTGGTTCCATGTTTAGTTATTATTTTCTTGATTAATTTGAAAGTTTAATTAATTTAGAATATTATTTAATTAATTGATGTAGTGTGTAGTTGATCTTTCATGAGGTTTGATGTGCAGTTGAACTTATTTGGGAGCATTCTTATAATATGTGTACTTGCTGCTGAAATGTTATCTCTGGTTAATTTTTAATGTTTTTTTACTTGTGAGGTTACCCTACTAATTATTTTGTTTGGTTTGATTTAATTTTTACTTAAGGTTTAGTATGTATTAATGTGTTTATTATTGTGTTTAGATGATATGAGTGTGTTTTCACTATGAAAACTCATGTCAGAATATTCACTAGTGTTTTATAAATTATGTGGATTATTTGTTCGGATATACAAGGGGTAACATTGGTGTTTTGGTGTTGCATCGGTATGCATTCGGTCTTAAATGATAATTTTAGTGTATTTTTGGCGTTTTCATCATGCGACATATTTTTAAATGTTTTCGCAAGTTTTTTTTCTGGCGATTTGTCTAATTGATGTAAAGGTCTTTCTATCTATGTGGGTGGTTTCCTTAATCATATGCGTGATGTAGATTGTGTTTATGAGGTGGAGTTGTGTGCATGTGGTCATGTAAGAGGGTTTGAGTTGTTCTAGTGTGTAAATTGGTGTTATTTTTCTTTTAAAATTTATTTATAAAAATTTGAATTATTTTATTGAATAATTATTAAGGGGGAAAAATTATTTTGGTTAAATTGTGTAAATGTTTTTGGTGCGTAAATTCATGCGACTTTTGTGTAAAATATTTAATAAAGTCTTTTAATGATGTGTTTGATGATGGAGGTTATTTCTTTGACTGTGCAGTCATTTTAATTGGTTGTGTAAGTGATGCAGATTTGGTTTTGGGGATTTCCGGCGCCACCCTACCCTACCTCCTTCCATCTCGCCTCTCGCCACATTCCTGCCTTGCACCAAACCCCACCCTCCTAGCAGCTTCGTGCTGCCTTCTCCAGATACAATGACACCCCCTACCAATGTAACCGAGCTGTATCGCATCACCTGGCCACATTGCAATCCTCAGCAGACAACTACAACACCATCTTCCTTCTGTCCAGAGACCCGCGCCTAGCCTCCCCGCCGAATCGCCTTCGAGCCGCGCCCTTTTCTACTCATGTCCAGTGCTGCCCCTCAAGTCTCCTCATCTGTGCGCATGACCTCCTTCCATCCACCTCAAAATACATAGTCGAGCGCCGCCCCCATTTTCCAGAGCGCCACTCCTCCGGAAAGCCCCTATTTTCTTCCCGGTTCTCCTTACATTGGTAATTTTTCTTCTTATCTCCATAGGGGGTTCTCTTTGGGGTTTTAATTGGTTTGAATTCAAAGAAAAGGGTTTGATATCTTGTTTTTAGTGTCAATTTGGGTCGTTGGTGGTGTTATTTTTGTACGGTAGGCGTTTCACATCAAATTTGTGAAGTTTGTCTACACCGAGGTTGGTAGTTCCAGGTTTAATTGTTATTTGATTGATTAATTTACATGTTTATTTAATTTATAATATTATTTAATTAATTGTTGTATGGAGAAGTCGATCTTTCATGAGGTTTGATTTATAGTTGAACTTATTTGGGAGCATTCTTATAATAAGTGTACTTGCTGCTGAAATCTCATCTCTGGTTAATTATTTGTCTTTTTTTTAATTATGAGGTCAGCCTACTAATTAGTTTGTTCGGTGTGATTTAATTTTTACTTAAGGTATAGTATGTCTTAATGTGTTTATTAGTTTCTTTAGATGATATGAGTGTGTTGTTGCTTTGAAAACTCATGTCAGACTATTCACTTGTGTTTTATAAATTGTGCGGATTATTTGTTTGGATGTACAAGGGGTAGAATTGTTGTTTTTGTATTGCGTCAGTATGCATTCGGTCTTAAATGAGTATTTGAGTGGATTTTTGGTGTTTTCTTCGTGCGATGTATTTTTAAATGGGTTGGAAAGTTTTTTTTCTGTCGGTTTGTCTAATTGAGGTAATTGTCTTTTTAACTGTGTGGGTGGTTTCCTTAATCGCGTGGATGATGGAGATTATATTTCTTAGGTGGAATTGTGTGAATGTGGTCATGTAATAGGGTTTGAGTTAGTCTAGTGTGTAAAGCGAAGTTTTTTCTTTAAAATTTATTTATGAAAATTTGAATTGTTTTATTGAATAATTATTAAGGGGTAAAAATTATTTTGGTTAAATTTTGTAAATGTTTTTGGTGCGTAAATTCATAGGACATGTGTGGATACTATTTAATAAATTCTTTTAATGGTGTGTTTGATGATGAAGGTGATTTCTTTTACTGTGAAGTCATTTTAATTGGTTGTGTAAGTGATGCAGATTTGGTTTGGGAATATTTTAAGGGTGCATATTATTATTATTTTTATGGATTTTGTGCATGAAAATGGTGGTTTTGGTGTGTTTAGTATCTTTTTTGGTTTGATTATATTATTATGACATGTGACATGAACTATGAACTACTTGAGCACAAACAGGAAACCTGGGTACTAGGTGGGCATACTAGGACAAGTGTGCTAGTGATATGGAAGTGGCATCAGCCCAGTTTCACTTAGCTGGTTTGATGACTACAACACTAACTAAACTTTTGGAAGATGTTGGGAGATTACTAGTTTACGGATATGTTTCCCTACTATTGGATCGTACAAGAGAATATATATTGGTGTGTTTTTATACCATTTTTCACCGAGACACGATGTTCTAGGGTCGCACTTCTTGCTAGTATCTTTAGGGACTCTCCCATGTATTGTGCTCCCCTTTTGCTTTTTGCTCACCGTCGGCACACGGTGTGATGTTGAGATCATCAAGAAAGTGGGCGTGTGTGTTAATTTATGTTGTTTTCCTTTAGAGTAGTTTTCCTTAAAAACTGTTTTCATTAAAATTGTTTAAGTACATTTTTATTTTTATTCCATTAAATTTCAAATGTACTTGTCATTTAATAATTATGTGTGGAGCCTTTTCTCGATAGAATCCTACTAGGATTTTAGCATACACCATATATACACCTTATGGTGTATGTAGATCCAGTTTCTTCTACATTCCAGGTTGAGGCATCAAGCATAGCATTGATGGTTCGGGTTGTCCGTGTCATCCTCGTGTTGGTTTGGTGGCGGCGGCTTGGATATGTGACTCCTCATGTTGCACGGAGGTTTGTGTTGGTGTTTTGGTTTTCTCTTGATGTAGTCTCTTTTGGGTTTTTAGTTCAAGTTGTCAACTTTAAATCTGAACTTGGTATAAGGGTCTGTTTGGTTGTCTGATTTTAGTTTCAATTTATTCAGTTTTTTTGTATGTTTTATATTTATTTATTCAGGTAAATCTTTCCCAAGTTTTATTTTTGATACTCAGGCACTTGTGTCAGCTCGTGGGGATTGGGAACGCCCTTCGGGCCTGGCCGTGGACCGGGTTGGATGACGAACTGACCTGGTTCATAACACACCATTTGAGAACTCAATCATAGAAAATACCTATCTAAATACCTCAGTAAATTCACAATGTTATATATGATATATTTTGTACATAGTACCAACCTTAGAGAGATTACTGTGTAAAGTCAAGGATGCTGTCAGAGTATGAGGTAAAGTTTTTAACTGAATGTTTTAGTATTATTTCTTATTTTTCCTCCATAAAATATTATTTAAACATGATTAAATAATAACAGTACTATATTCCAAATATTTATATGTTGTTATGTTAATGTAATAACCTATATCCATATCTTTTATCTATAAAATGGTGAATGAACCTTCATTCATATATACAATGAATATCCATCTTGCGAACCAATGTAATTATGTTTGACCACCGCCTCTCATGTATTCGTAAAATGATGGATTTAATGTTTATATAAAATATTAAAGACATAATTATAATTATTGAAATATATGATATCATATATTTTCTTACCTTTCCATAAATTAAAACATGATAACATTATTCATGTGTACGTTTGGATTACCACCTCCACGAGCTGATGTGATTAATTTTTTTGATAACCACATCACTTAGATGACATAAAAATAAATTTATTCAGATAAATGATAATATATATTTTTATATAATCATAAATTTGAAATGTTAAAATAAATATTTCCTTATTTACATCATGTTCTTTGAATAATTGAAATTTTAGTATTTTTGTACATATGGCCTACCATATCCAGGATTGTATCATTGTTCCTTTTTCATAACCATTATTCACAGTTGATTTTAAAACTATGTATTTTGTATAATAATTAAAATAATATCAATATTAATAACTTTTAAATTATGTAATAATGACATCTTTGATTATTATCAACATATAAAATTCATGTTTCGATATATGAGACCAATATCATCAAAATGTCCGACATTAACATTTTTTATCCAGTAATAAAAAATATGATGGCAGTAAAAAAATTAATGGAACAATAAACCTAAATTTTTTTCTTATATAAGTAAATAATTAACAAAATATTATTATTTTCAGAGATAATGAACATATGAGATGGATCACACTCAAGGAAGATAATTTATTTAAAAAATAACTTTTTAAATGTTTTAAAGACGTATATTATAAATATTCTTATCCTCGATACTTATTCTAATCCACGATACATATTCTTAATTTTTTATGGACTTATTAATATGAATAATTTTTTATGAAAAAAGAAAATTTGGGTCTCTTTTTAGTTTTCTTAAATTTTCATCTAAAGGAATATTTTTACATGATGTTTTGAATTTCCTTAAAAAAGGAAAAGGAAATGTTCTATTTTAAGGGATTTTGGAGTCAAAGGATTTTCCCAATATTACAACCATTATTTCTTTTCCTTATTTATAAAGTTCCATTTTCTTCATATGAAAACCACAACTCTGTATGTTTTAAGAATTTTAGTTTTTAAAATAGGGCATTAATAAAATGAGATATAATAATATCAAACAATAATTTTCTTATGTGTTAAAAATATTTTTTAGGGATTTGATGACGGAAATAAAAGATTCCATTTGTTTTATACATCTTCTGATCCTTGTAAATTTTTTATTATGATGGGTGAACATGATATAGCTCAAGGTGATGGGTAATCATAATATATCTCACGATGATGGGTAATCTTGAGATTTCTCTCCAACACATTGAGAAATGATTATTTTTTCTAGAGAATTAAGTTGTAAGATTACTATATTGATTATTAAATATATTAATCTTCATTTAATGGTTCTAAAAATATGGATTAACAGTGAACTTATATGTTTTTTTGATGAATTAAAATGATTTTTCTTATAAATCGATCTATTTCAAAATTTAATCTAATGTTCCATTTCTTAAAAGAAATATTAGGATCATTAAATATAATAAGATATTTTTTTATTAAAATGATTTTCATGGGTTTTCATGTTTTATGAGAGAACCTTATGATGATTATATTTTAATCTTGTTTTCATATAATATGTTTTATGAAAACATTTTACTAGTAAAGATGATTTAATTTGTATGTAATGGGTTATTTGAGCTCAAATTTTATTATTTTTTAGAAAACCTCACATTTATAATATGGTGGTTTTAAAATTTAATGAATTTTTTTATTATTGTTTATGTTAGTTATTGATCTTTCTATAGAAAACCAATATTTGTAGAATTTTTTATAGGGTTTATGGATGATTAGGTTCAATGAACACGTCTTTTAAAAAATTGTAAATATTTTTTATGAAAGAAAACTTATTTTATATTAGAAGATTTTTATTGTTAGAATAATCGATACTATGATGAATTTTACAACTTTTAATGTAATTTATTAACATGTAAACATTATGAAAAAATATCTAAAAATATATACTAGAAAAAAAATCATAAAAATGAATTATTTTCTAAAGATTTGATTTAGGGATTTCATATGACTGAGTATTTATATTTTGTATTAGACGAATGGTTTAGATAACTTTATATATTATAATACCATATTGTGAGGTTAAACTATGAGTTATGGATACCATAATGGGTTTATAATTTTATGTTTGATCATAAGTTTGATAGAATAGATACCCATTTCATGTGATGGGAATAGTTTGGGAAAAACTTGTTCTATTTTTATAGATGTTGGAGGTAATATAACCCTTAAGTTTAACATGTGAAATATTTATTTGAGGAATAATTCATTTACATTTTTTTTAACATAATTTAAATTGTTTTGTTAACCATTAGGGTTTATATGATCAAATATATTTAATTAATTATGTCTTATTATAATTTGGGTATATATTTGTAATCATAGAGATAACCACAAGATTTTATTGTTATTGAGTTATTATGTGATAAATGATATTTCAAAAGATGTACTATTTGGGAAACATTATATTATTTTCCTAAATTAAAAAATCTATAGATAATATGGGATTTTATTTGAGTAATAAGAGTTGTATTGTCATTTGGAAGAAAATATGACATTAACGCGTCTCTATGGTGATTTAGTTTATTTAAGGAAATGATTAGCATATCATGGATAATATTTGATTTACAAATATATATTTTTGGTAACACACTTTATGTGTGATTCATGTTACATAGATATGATTTTTAAATTTATCAGGAATGTATATGTGATCAAATAATTCTAATCATTGGGATTCAATTTTAGTCCAGACCATTTTTGATACAGTTATTTATGAAATTATTTATTTTGATCTTTGGATATTACTTTTCAATTTTGGTAATTAATATAAAAATTCCTCATATGCATTATTATTTATTTGTGGAATTATTTTAGCATATAATAACTATTTTGGGTTTGGTTAATGTCAAAATACTGGAGGAATATATCATTATCCTTTTGTGAATTATTTGTTTGTTTAAAAGATGATTTTAGTGCTTCAGGATTTAATTCTTCATCTAAGATACACATTTTTTGAAGAAAAAAGATGGTGTTTTGGTGGAAATTATTATAGGATGAAATTATACATTTCATGTAAGTATATTTTCATATGTTATTAGTATAGATGGTAATGGTATCCTTTAACTCCATAAAAAAATCATGGCACAAAAATGTTATCCATTTACCTTCATTTCCTTTTAATGGAAGGTTTTTTAAACACCTCATTAATTTATAGGTTTTTGGTCATTAACATTCTCATGATTATTTATCTTTTTTTTTAAAAATTATTCTCCATCACACATGGTGACTATTTGGACATTAATTTTCATCCATTCCCAAATATAAACATCCCACAAATTTTATCCAATTTACAAACAAAGTATTTATTATTCAATATGACATATGTCATTTCCCCTATTTTCAAATATAATATTTATTAACTCTTTTTCTAAAATGGGTGATTTTAACAAATTTATTTAAAATTTAAAACTCTCAATTTCAAATAATGCTTTCAAATTTAATGTTGAGAATTTATACTGTGGTGTGGGAGAATGTAATATCCGATGAATGTAAAAGAAAACTATGATTGATATAATATACAACATGAATCATATAGAATAAAACAATAATGATATATTATTATATATATGTTACATTGAGAGCCTATAAATTTAATTTTAGGGAATAAATAATATTACCCTAAATATAACACAAAATTAATTTCTTACTCAATGCAAACTTATTGATTAATTATTGGGAAAAAATGTACTCAAGTTTTAGTAAATTCATTTTTATCTTTAGAAATACCTATTATTAAAAATGTGTTTGTATTTACTTTTTCTATCGAATATTATAATAAATTTATACCACTTTTATAAAATTTAATTTATTAAAATTATTTCATTTTTTTGTTGAGTCAATAAGGTTTCCTTTTGAATTTTCCATTCCTTCATGTTTTTAGAATCACAAACACTCTATCTTAAGGAAAATCTCATTTCCCCTATGATTTATCATAATAAGGAAAAGTTTCCCTCCTCAAGTAAAACTTATCCTTTCCATGTTTTCATTGTTCATGACATAATTTATTTAAATCTAACTCATTTTATTTCTAAGTGTAAAATTTGGTTTCATATCTAAAACATCGGAATCCTATAAATACTCAGATATAGAGCATTCAGTTTTCAAGATCCAAATTAAGGTTCTGAATTCTTATGAATTCAGACTCCAAATTCTTATTCATACCCCGAATTCGTATGAATTTATACTCCGAATAATTATGAATTCAGACTCTGAATTATTATAAATCCACACTCTGAATTATTATGAATTCGGATTCAAAATTCTTATGAATTCAGATTCCAAATTCTTATGAATTCAGACTCTGAACTAATATGAATTGGGACTCCGAATCCTATGAATTCAGACTCCAAATTATTTGAATTTAGACTCCGAATTCTTTAGAATTTAGAGTCCAAATTTCTTTGAAATTTAGACTCCAGAATTCTATAGAATTCAAGTTTCGAATTCATTTAAAGACAGAATCTGAATATTCATATATTGTAGACACCGAATGGTTTTTTGGTTAGAATCTAAACTTTTATTTGTTCTTAAACTCCAAAAAATGAATTCGGCTAAGAAACCATATTTTTCTTACCCTTGTTATAGTTATGAAATGATGTCGTGCTTTCTATTTCTTACCAACCATTGTTTGAGTGACACGTTTATAGGTCCCTCCAAAATTCAATTAAAAAAATGACTGTTTGAGGAGGGAGATGATCTTTGAAGATTTGCCTATAAATATGATCTAATTTGAAAGATCTCACAACTTTGATGAATCAGTTGAGAACTCTAGAGACCACATGATGTTGAAGTTATTTATAGAGAGAGATACTCTCATGATTTGTGCATACTGAACATCTTGTTTAGAATTGCTTTGTGTGACTCCAAATGTTACTAAGTAAATTTGAGGGATTCCAAGGATAGGAAGATAGAGGTACTAACTACCATGAAGTTTGAGGGCTTGCATGGATAGCAAGACAGACTCCGATATTCATATCGATGGATTACCCTGGTGTGGGTAGGACAAAATTTCTTGAAAGTATAAATTAAGGGACCTTTATCCAAGGCTGTTGGATACTCAACTCTTTGGGTTAAAATATTTCTTACTTGTTACTTGTATTGTTTCATGTTTTTTTCTGCTGCATTTTGATTTTTAAGGAAAGTATAACAATATTATAATTTCTTATACTTTTACTCTGACTATCAAGATTCTATACACTTTAAGATATAATGTTTATCTTTGTAAACTTTTCTTAAGTTTCATTTCCAAAACCATATTTCTGGAATCAAGAAAGTTTGTAGAACTAAGAGGTCTAGTGAATTTACCTTGTTTAACTTTTTCAAACATTACTATCTTTAAAAGCTCTATTTTTTTAAAATATACAATTCACCCCCTCTTGTATGTTGAGCATCTACATCATCATTTTGATCCTACAATTGGTATCAGAGGAGGTCTACAAAATACTTATATTCACATATAATTTTTCTTGCTCAAGTTTTTCATTGTTCTATATTTTACTTGCTTATAATTTTTTTATCCTTATTTACAAACTTTTATTACTAAAAAGTTTGTGTGGAAAGATTTTTTTTTCATTTAAGATGATAGGAATGAATGTTGGTTCAATTAAAAATCTTAATCCTACTAGAACACCTATTTTTTATGGGAATGATTATGAATGTTTGATAAATCACATTAAGACTTTTGTTATTAACACTAGAGTGGACTACTTTGTTATGCTTACTAAAGATTACAAGATTCTTGATAAAGAAGTCAGAACCTTTACTAATAAAGAGAAGTTAGAATATCAACTTAACTACAAGGTTCACAATACTTTGTTGTGTTCCATGAACAGGAATATATATAGCCATATTTCTTGTTGTGAATCTGCCAATTGTATTTGGAAGAAGCTTGAAGTAACTCATTTTGGAACTTCCAAATTTATTGAAACTAGAAGATCTATGATTAGAGCCGAGTACCATGGTTTTTTCTTTCCCCATGGAGAACATATATGTAAGGAACAATGGATATTTATGACTATTGTCAACAGATTACAATCCATGGTTGAAAAAGGTCTGGATGATGTGGCACTTATAGACAAGACTATAGAAATCATGTATAATGAGTGGGAATCAAATAGAATAGCTATTGATGAGAATATGAAATTCTCATAGATTACTCTTGATGTGATTTGTGGAAATATTCTTCAACATGAGACAAGAATGAAAAGAGATTCTGATAATGTTAAGAAGAAGAATGAGAATGGAAATGTTGCTTTTACAACCACCTATAATCATATGAAATCCAAGACTCTTGAGAGAGTTATGAGATCTAAATCTAAGAAGGTCACTATTTTATCTAAATCAAGTGAAAGTGAAAATTCTGAGAATGAACTAGATAATATTTCTCAAAGGATGAACAAGATAGTTGGGAAGAGAGAATTCCAGTATTGATACAAGAAGAAAGAAAGAAAAGATAAGAAAGACTCTGAAGTCACTTGTTATGAATGAAAAAGAGCTGAGAATATAAGGCCAGATTGTCCTATGCTTAAGAGAGAAGATAGAATGAAAAATAATTTTGAAAGGAATAGAAAGAATTTCTACAAAGCTAAAGCTAAGAATTTCTTGAAAGCTAATGACACCTGGAGTGATAGTGGTGGAGACTCTTCTGATGAATTCTGAGATTATGAATCTTCTGGACAGAATAATCTTGGTCTAATATCCAGACTACCTATTGATAATCATTGTTTAATGGCTAAGGCACACAATGTTAAATCCATAACCAATGCATCCTTGAATTCTAATTATAGTAATAGTAAATACTATGAATCCTCAGATGAATAATCTTCTTCTGATGAAGATAATACTTTACCCACCTATGATGAAGTTTCTAGGTTTTCTAAGCTTTTTGAGAATGAGAATTCTAAAGTCAAGAAAAATCTTGATAAGGAAAATTCTAGGATTTTTATTCTTACTAAAGAAATATTAGATCTTTCTAAAGATCTTGATAAGAAAAACCTTGATTTTGAAAGTATTTAAAAAACCCTTGAGGAAGTTAATTATGAGAAGGATAAACTTTATAAGGATCTAGAAAAAATAATATCTAAGAAAAATGTTTTCGAGCCTAAATCTAGTACTAAAACCGATGTTTTTAAGGATAAGAACTTAGTTATTAGACTGAAGTCAGAAATATTTTCCTTGAGGAAGTGTTTGTCAAACTTTAACACAGGGAAGGAAAACTTTGATAAGATGTATTCCCAAAATTGACCTCTAAGGAATAATTATGGTTTTGGTTATACTAGTTCAAAACCGATTTTTAGTAACAATTATTTTTCATCAAAGTGCTCCTTTCTGCACTAAATGTCAGTGTGGTGGGCATTGGGAAAAAATTGTTCCTTAATCAAAACTCATTCTTTTGGTTTTCATAAAGATTATTTTTCAAAGAAAATGCGGATTCCTAAAATTTTGAATTCTGAAGTTTCCAGATCCAAGAAAGTTTGGGTTCCAAAAGTCAAACACTCTTAATTTCAGAAAAATAAATATAGTACCAACAACAATACATGGTACATGGATAGTGGATGTTCCCGTCATATGACTGGTAAAAAAATCTTCTTTGAAAATATTATCAAGACGAATGGAGGAAAAGTAACTTTCGGAGATAATTCTAAGGGAGAAATTATTGGTATAACTAATATTTTTCTTCTTGGAAAAAACTTTTATTTCAAATGTTTTATTTGTTATGGGTATTAAGCAAAACTTCATTAGCATAAGTAAACTATGCGATGAAGGGTACCTTGTGAATTTTAGGAATTAAAAGTGCTTAGTACAGAATTCCAAGGAAGAGTTTATTATTTGTACCAATAGGCAAGATAATGTTTACTCACTAAACATAGAAGACCTTAGAAGCCAAGATCTACCTTTCCTTATTACAAGGGAAGATCATTCTTGGTTGTGGAATAGAATTTTAGGACACTGTAGCCTTAAGAACCTATGAAAAATCTCTAAGAAAAGACTAGTTAAGGATCTAATGAAGCTTAGATTTGATTCTTCAAAATATTTTGATCCTTGTCAATATGGAAAGAAACATAAATCAAGTTTTAAATCAGTCGTTGAAGTCTCAACTACTGATGCATTATAGTTGGTGCATATGGATCTTTTTGGTCCAACATAGACTAAAATCATTGGAAGAAAATATTATGTATTTTTTTTGTTGATTATTACACTATATTTACATGGGTCTATTTTCTAGCAAATAAATCTGAAGATTTTTCTTATTTCAAAAGTTTTAGAGCCCATGTTAAAAATGAGAAAAAACTTCCTTTGATAACTAGTCATAGTGATCATAGAGGTGAATTTCAAAATTATGATTTTGAAACCTTTTTTGGTAGAAAATTCATTACTCATAACTTCTAATCACAAAGAACACCTCAAAAAAATGGTGTTGTGGAAAGAATAAATCAAATTTTTCAAGAGATAAAAAGAACCATGTTGAGTGAATATTTGGTATCCAAACATTTTTGGGCTAAATCTGTAAGTATTGCTTGTTTAGGGAAATGCTGATCCAAATATTTATATAAAGAAAGATAAGAAAAATGTTTTGATTGATCCAATTTATGTCTATGACATTATTTTTGGTTCAACTCAACAATCGTTAACTGATTCTTTTGTGGATCCAATGAAATCTGAGTTTGAAATGAGTATGATGGGTGAGTTAACATTTTTTCTTAGTTTTCAAATTTCTCAAAAAACCAGAAAAAATCTATATATTAAAACATAAGTATACTAAATATATTATTTAAAAGTATGGATATGACAACACTAAGAGTATAAGTAATCCCATTGGTACCACAAATTCACTTGATCTTGATGAAGTTGGGAAACCAGTAGATCAAACATCTTTTAGAGGTATGATAGGAAGTATACTTTACTTGACAGCTAGTCATCTAGACTTAATTTTTTTAGTATTCTTATGTACAAGATATCAATCCAATCCTAAGGAATCTCATTTAAAGGCAGTGAAAAGGATTTTTCTCTACTTAAAGGGAACCATGGATATAGGACTCTTTTATACTTCTGAAAATGATTTTGTTTTAAAATGTATTTTAGACGATGACTTTGGTGGATATAGAATGGATAGGAAAAGTACATCTGGAACATGTTATTTATTAGGAGATTCATTAGTTTCTTTGTCTTGAAAAAAACAACACTCAGTAGCACTTTCCACTACTAAAGCTGAATATGTAGCAGCTGGAAGTAGTTGTGCTCAAGTGTTGTGGATGCAACACACACTCACAGATTATGGCACAAGTTTTACCAAAACAAAAATTTGGTGTGATAATACTAGTGCCATTTCCTTAAGTAAAAACCCTGCACATCACTCTCATGAAAAACACATAGATATTAGGAATAAATTTCTTAGGGATCATAAAAAAAAGATATCATTCTTCAATTTATCGGAACACATGATCAACTTGCTGATATTCGAACAAAATCTTTACCATCAGATAGATTTTAATACATTAATCAGAAGTTAGGAATGATAACTGTAAGGTAATCTTTCATGTTAACTTCCTATTGAAACAAATCTCCTTACAATAAGGAACTCTTTTTCATATGGGGAGTACATTTTTTTGCTAGATTTTCAAAAATTTTCGTAGTCTAAATTTTTTTCGTAGTCTAAATTTTTTTCATAGTCTAAATTTTTTTCATAGTCTAATTTTTTTTCAAAGCCTATATTTTTTTCGTCTTATATAAGTTCTCATAGTCTAAATTTTTTCTCAGTCTAAATTGTCTTTAGTTTAAAATTTTTTGAAATGAAAATTTTTGTAGTTAACTTTTTCATAATGAAAATTTTTGTAGTTAAATTTTTCTAATGAAGATTTTTGTAGTTCAAAATTTTCGTAATGAAATTTTTAGTAGTTAATTTTTTTTTTTCATAATGAATTTTTTTGCAATTAAAATTATCCTAATAAAAATTTTCGTAGCTAGATTGTTCATAGTCAATGTTTTTTGTAATCAAAATATTCAGAATCTAATGTTCATCAAGAAGAATTTTCCTTATTACGAATAATATTCCTAGCAATATGAAAGGTATGTTTCCTTTTTTAAATTTTCATAATCATGTTTTACTTTTTGGTATTTTCACCTGTTTTTTCTTTCGTATTCATTTTTTCTTTAAATCTGAATGTTTTTCTTAAAAAACCTCAAAAGATCGGAATCAATCAAAATTATTCTTTGGGTATCTCAACTATTAGATCTTCTCAGGAAGAATTAAACTATTGGATCAATCATGGAAGTTGAACCGTCGCCTCAACAACTATATAAAAATACCCCCCGATGGTTTTACCACATCGATCTCAAAGCTCTTTCGCGCTGAAGCTCTGTCCTTCCTACATAATCCTATTCCAAACTTCTCAGATCTTCCTTACTTCTGAATGTCTTCCGAAGATTCTTCCAAAAAAGAAATATTGACTGTCAAGACAATCTCAGAATGGAAGATATACATAGAAAGGTTAATTGATCCAAAGTTTTATGCCAAATATTACTCTATCATTTCCAAGAATATCAAACTCAATGGCTGGGAGAGTGTATGTATTTCAAAACCAAAAGCTCAGGATTTGGTATATCTGGAGTTGTTAGTAGAGTTCTTTGAGTTAGTAACATTCTTTAAGGAAGAAGGAGGGAGTAAGTTTTCTTTCAAGTGTTATGGAAAGACATATTCACTTTCTTACACCAAGGCTGCAATCTTGGTTGGTATTCCTTAAGAAGGGGAAGCTGAGTTCTGTACTCACAAGCTACTTGATGTTCAAGGAATTTTTATTAAGGAAAAATCCATGGCTTTTCTTGGTCTTTCAGAAGTAAATACTCTGAAGATTCTTCACCTATCTAAAAAATTTAGGATTCTTGAATTGTGGGTTCAAGGATTCATTATTTCTAGAAAAGGTGATAAGGATACTCTTAAGAAGAGTGAAATATATATTTTTGATTTCTTGGTGAATCTAAGGAAGATAAATTTGGTTAAGTACATTATGATTACGATTTAGAATATGAAGAATGGGAATTTGAAATCTCAAATTATTATGTATCCATGCATTCTGTCAAAGATGATTGTTAAGTGTTTAGAATCTTTAAAATTCCTTGTAGTTCTATGTCGAGGAATTGCAAAGTCATGTTGTTGAGTGATGATACTTTTCAATGGATAAAAATTGGGTTTTCTAAAGAATCTGAATAATTATATGATTTTTATAAAGAGGATGTTGAAACTCTTTCAAAGAAATAGGAGGTGGATCAAACCTCTAAAAATGTTGGAAGGAAGAGGAATGTGAAAGAAGTAGAAGAGATGGAAAAACCCCTAGAAGCTAAGAAAATTCAGTTAGCACCCTCGAAGAAAAAGAAACAAAAAACTTATCCTGATGAAGTAGAATCAAAGTTGAGAGAAGATAAGAAAAATCAGAAAGAAGGGGAGCCTATGTTTGGTCTGAACCCTACTGAGGAAAAATATTTGAAGGAAAAGGTAGCTGAAGAGATTGAGAAGCAAGAGAAAGTAAATAAGTAGAAGAAAAATTTGTCTGAGGTAGAGACTTTCCAATCAATTATGAAGACTTCTGAGAAAGAATTCGAGAATATTCCGGTACCAAAATCCTTTCTGATAGAACCTTTACCAGAGACTCCTAGAAATAAGTTTGTGAATCTGGAAAAAGTCCCTGAAAAACAAGTAGAAGAAGAAGAATAAGAAGGTGGTGGTGATACTGAAGACATGATAAAGCAAGTTGGAGATTTTCATGAGAAGGAAAGTACTTTTGAAAAATTATCATACGAACCTCTGAAGCTGAGTCATCAAAACATGATACCCCAGGGAAAGATGAGAAGAGTGGAGAAGAAGTGAACAAAGTGTCTTAAGAAGAAAGCTCCAACCATGATTTCATTCAGCCATAGGATGCTGAGGAAAAAACTGAGAAGGAAGAGGTAGATGAAGATAAAATTGTGCAACTATTTGATAGTGAACACAAATCCCCCAATCAAGAAGAAGTCATTCTGAAAGATGATAAGGGAAAATAGGTGGTTGTTGATACACCTAGAAGAGCAGTGGCGAAGAAGAATGGTGTGGGTGTTTCATCAAAGAGGAAAGATACTGATATAGAAAAATAATCATCACTAACCAAAATCTATGATTCAGAATCATCCTATCTTGGACATGATTTTATAGTCTAGTCTTTGAAAAAGTTTGTTCGAACTATCCCTTTTTTTCCAAGCATAGAATCCAGATTCTAGATGCTTCACCATACCTTAAATAAAAAATCAGATTCAGTATCCATAGTGATGGATAAGTGTGTCAAACATGAGGCTGATTTCGAAACCTTTTTTCATAAACTATGATTTCTGAGTATTTTCTTGATGAGTTTGAAGATAATGTCAAGGATGCATTTGAAACTAAAGATAGTAAGTTCAAATATGTCACCAAGTATTTTTAAGAAAACTAACTCTTGAAGAAAATACACAGAAGCAAGAAGTGAAAGATCTGAATGGGAAATTATATTCAGTTGCTTAGAGTTAGAAGAGAGAAAGGGATATCAGGATTGAGATAGAAGAGAATCTAGTTAAGAAAGAAGAAGTTCTAAAGGGTCAGGAAGAATCTCTTAAGCCTCAAGAAGAAATCAAAGCCTTAGAGAAGAAAATAGAAGATCTGGATAAACTTCTCAAATGTGCAGATGAGGATCACAAGGAACTCATTAAGCTCAAAACCATAGTGAATAAGCTGATACCGAAGGATCAGGAAGGATAATCTTTTCCAAATCTCATCTTTTGTTGTGTTTTATCTGTTGTACATATTCTTCCAAACGTAATGAAATTTTTGGATTTTCTTTATTTTTGGTTGTCTAGTACTAATATTTCAGGTACCATATTTCTTTTTTCCATTCCTTGTTTTTAGTTTTGAAAATCACAAAGGGGGAGAAAGAAATGTCACAAAAGAATACTTAATAAAGAATAAATTTCCCAAACTAAGGGGGAGTTCATATAAGGGGGATTTTTCATCATGAAGATTTTCGTATGAAAGGAAATGATAAATATATTCCATAAAATTCAGAATTTGATCCTTATTGATTCCAAAGCCTAAGGGGGAGTTAGTCGTGTTCACTATGATCCATAAGTAATGGGAGATAAGTTTTTTTTCAAGATCATAAAAATTCTAAGTCCTTATATTATTTTTCGTAAGGATGTTTGTGCTTTCCAAAAAGGGGGAGATTGTTGAGTCAACAAGGTTTCCGTATGACATTTCAATTCATTCATGTTTTGAAAATAAAAAAAACTCTATTATAAGGAAAATTTCACTTCCCCTAAGATTTATCTTAATAAGGAAAATTTTCCATCCGCAGGGAAAATTTATACTTACCATGTTTTAATTATTCATGAAATAATTTATTTAAATCTAAATCATTTTTTTTCTAAGTGTAAAATTCAGTTTCATATCTAAAACCTCAGAATCCTATAAATACTCAGATATAGGGCATTCTATTTTCTGGATCCAAATTTAGGTTCTGAATTCTTATGAATTCAGACTCTGAATTCTTCTGAATTTTTACTTTAAATTCTTATGAATTCAGACTCTGAATTCTTATAAATTTAGACTCTAAATTCTTATTAATCCAAACTCATAATTCTTATAAATTCTGATTCCGAATTCTTATGAATTCAGATTATGAATTCTTATATATTCGGACTCTGAATTCTTATGAATTTGGACTCTGAATTATCTGAATTCAGACTCCGAATTCTATGAATTCAGACTCTAGAATTCTATAGAATTCAAGTTAAAAATTCTTTTGAAGACAGAATCTGAATATTCATGTATTATATACACTGAATGGATTTTTGGTTAGACTCTGAACTTTTATTTTTTCCTAGACTCTGAAAAATGAATTTGTCGAAGCAACCATATTTTTCTTACCCTTGTTATAGTAATGAAATGATGTCATGCTTTTTGTTTCTACCCAACCGTTGTTTGAGTGACACATGTACAGGTCCCTCTAAAATTCAAGGAAAAATTTGATCATTAGAGGAGGGAGCCGACCGTTGAAGATGTGCCTATAAATAGGAGCTCATTTGATAGAGCTCACAACTTTGATGAATCAGTTGAGAACTCTAGAGACAACATGCTGTTGATGTGATTTCTAGAGAGAGATACTCTCATACTTTGTGCATACTAAACATCTTCATTAGAATTGCTTCATGCAACTCTGAATGTTTCTGAGTACATTCTAGGGCTTCCGGGGATAGGAAGACAGAGGTTCCGACTACCGTGAAGTTTGAGGACTTGCGGGTATAGCAAGACAGACTATGATATTCATATTGAGGGCTTACCCTGGTGTGGGTAACACATAATTTCTTGAAAGTATAAATCAAGGGACCTTTATCCAAGGTTTTTGAATACCCTACTCTTTGGGTTAAAAGATTTTTTACTTGTTACTTGTATTGTTTCAAGTTTGTTTTCCACTGCATTTTGATTGTTAAGAAAAGTATAACTATATTATCAGTTCTTATACTTATACTCTCATTAGTAAGATTTTATATGATTTAAGATAGAATCTTTATCTTTGTAAACTTTTCTTATGTTTTATTTTTGGAACAATATTTCTGGAATCAACAAGTTTATGGAACTAAGAGGTTTAATGAATTTACTTTGGTTAACTTTGTTAAACATTACCATCTTTAGAAGTTCTAATGGATTTTTTTAAAGTATACAATTCTCAACCTCTTGTATATTGAGCATCTATATCATCATTTCGATCCAAAATTTTTTTTCACCATATCAATACTATCTTTGGGTATATTTTTAAATTTTTCTAAAAAGATGGATTTTTCAGTAAAATGTGAAAAATACCATTTTTTGTAAAACATTTATGAATTTCACTAAAAAGAAACATTACAATTTTTGTTTATGTGAAATTATAAAAGCATACATTATTTATATATAATATAACTAACAGATATTAATTATCTATATACATGATGTTTTATAAATTCATTTTGGGATTTAAATCACATTTGTTTAAAAACTATTTTTATTGGATTTCAATCATTTATATTATATGAAATTTCTATCAATTATAATATTCTAATTTTATGAAATTGATTAAATATTTGTATTTTTAAATTTAAATCTTTCAATGTATGATTTTTTTGTTATTTTTCTGAAAAAGCTAATTTATTTGTGAATAGTAAAAAATATAATATTTTGGAAATACGAGACCTTTTATAGTATCATCTATGCATAAATTCAATATGAAAAATTATTAGACTGATGTATCTAATAATTTATTAAAATATACAACAAATATATTATAAAAATATATCAAAAAAAATATAATTTATTTCATGATAAATATTTAAATAATTTTTGTGTGTTTATGTAGTGCTTGCACAATACTAGAAAAGTCAAATATAGAGCCCTACTGATAATATTGGATAATAAAAATTTCTTTAATAGATATGGTTAATAAATGATATGTATTATCTATGATTCTGATTGATATATTCTTATTTTGGAGTTATATAACTAGTGACTAATTCAAATTCATGGGAAATTCTTGTGCAATGATTGAAATACAAAAATAACTTATTAAATATGTTTTCAGGAAATATGATTGACTAAATATTCATATCTAATTAATATAAATTATATTACTATACTTATTTCATTATTTATGGAATTTTATTTTATTTTTTTCTAGGAAAAAAATTTACCTTATTTTCTTCTACAACCCTGAAAGAGTGATTGTGAAGGTATTAGAAAAATCAACCAAATGATTTAAAAAAAATCTAAAAGTGATATTTATTTCATTGAGTTATAGTTTCTCATGAAATTTATAGATATATATAAAATATTATAAATTTTTAAAGGATTATATTCTATATCCATTTAAATATTCTTTTTTACGTCTAACTAACTTAATAGAGTTAAAAATGACATTAGTGATATTATATGTAAAATAATATTTTATTGAATTATTTTAAATTATAAAAATAGTAAAAGCGGAAAATTATAATGAGAAATGGTCTAAAATTTCATCCTTTGGAAATTTATGATCCAAATATCACATTATATGTTAAATTATAAACATTTAATATTGAATATGTCATTATCAAGAGTAAGGTCAAAATTAGTTAACCAAGTGGATAAAAGAAAAGATATGGTTTAAAATAATATGTAAACCTATATAAGTTTGATTTGATGAATTAATTAAGACTATATCATCCTGATCTTATAATAATTTTCATTATAGAACCATTTTAATTGATTTACAGACATAATATAATTTTATATATCATGACTTTATAAAAATGAAATAAATGATATTTTAAAATACAGAAAAATTTATCATAACATAATAAATTCATGAAAATAAATTTATTATTAAATTGAACAAGATTTTTTTGAAAATTTCAAACATTATCCACTTATGAGTCACTTATCTTTTTATAGTAAAATTATTGACTACTAAAGTGTAAAAACATAGAAATAACAATAATTATTCAATGTGTAAAGGATGGGTTAAAGAAAATAGGCATAGTTTAAAACATCACCTAAAAACAGACAACTTATATTGTATGAGAGGATCTGAACTCATCCTCTAAAAATACTATAATTTTATCAATTTAGAGTCACGTTAACATGTTTATTAATTTATAATTATTTAATAAAATTTTAAATTCTGTGAATTCCTTTCCAATAACTTTTAAAAGTGGTACCTATCCTCTCTTCCTCACACAATTTTAGTACACATATTGGGTTATTCTCTACCCAAATCCCATCAATACATCCCTTCCAAAATTATATAGGTATTTTTTTGGGAAAAATAAGTTACACATGAGATTAAATTATAATAAGAGAACACTCAGTTTTAATAAAACTATAATACAATTCACATTTTCTTATATAATAAAACAAAAAATATATTTTATAGGATGACTATCAATTTTTAACTTACATGATCAAAATAATCCTAGAATGAAATTGTGATATTTTATATTATAAAAATATTTGATGAATAATTTAAAATTTAGTACATAAATATCAAAAATTTAATTTATAATAACGTGTTATAAAATTTATAATTAATTATTTAACAAATATAAATTTTATAGAAGTAATGTTAAGATAGTTTGGAGGTTAAAGGTGATATTTTTAAGAATTGTGTTTATATCATGATGAATTTCCATTTTAATCAATTAATATAAAATTTAATAATAAATTATTTAATTGAAATTTATATATTATATATCTTGAGATGTGAATTTAAATCAATATTATTATGTTACTATTCATATAGTTGATGTAATGTCATATTATGCGTGGAAAATTCATTTCCAGAATTATTATTTTTATAAATATTTAGTGGGTTAATTTTTAAAAAAATTTGTTCCAATTCTATTAATTGGTTTTTTTTAATTTTTTTTCAATATTTGGATTAATCTTGAGAGATTTTATAATATGAAAATAATCATTTTTGTTTATAATAAATAATAAAAATAGTAAATAATATTTCATCTTTGTTATGATTGAAGTATGTTTATTAGGGATTTAACATAAAATGATAACAGTTTAATTAAACGAGAAACATTATTAATCCCAATTAATTGTTTTTATTTTGAAGATACCATGTTTAAATCCTAATATGAATCATTTTAGAGAAATTTTGCAATGAATGTTACTTGAAATTATTTTAAAATATTGAAAAATTACATGTGTGTCACTCACATTAATTATAGATGGTCACCACCACCCCTCACCTAATTAAAACTATTATGAAATTTATCAATAGAATACTCTCCCAAAATCACTACCCAATATCATTAGACACATCCTAGAGATGCTTTAATTCCCAAAACCAACTATTGGTTCTTTAATAAGCGATCCAAATGAGATTTTTTCTAAGATAACGTTACCATATTCACCAAGATCAATCTTTCTACTTATTATTTTAAAATTCCAGTATGTTATAACAACTACCATATAATAAAACCAGTATCTCACATATATTAAGATGTTATTATATTGATTTAATCATATTTATCCCTATCCTTTCAATCAAATGGGAAATAAAACCCTTAATCGTGTGTACGACAAACTATAACCTTTTGAAAATTTGAAATATTTTTTTACTATGAATATTATTCGGTTGACTATAGAAAACAATTATAAATATGTTTTAATTTTAAAATTAAGATAAATATTTATAAGTAATATTGTTTTTGAATTGAATTTATCATTAAATTAATAAATAATTAATTGGGAATTCATTAATGGTTGATTCCCAATTATAGATAGCCGATCGATGCATCTACAGGTCTCATGAGACAAATTAGTTGGAAATATTTAATTGGTTTTTATTTTATACCAACCCATTAATTAAAATGTATCGGTGTACGATCATGATGGTATATATATATATATGGATAAGAACATGATACCAAATATTATGAATTTACATCATGTAGAATTCAAATATTATTATCCATTAGATAATTTCATTTATATTATACACAGATTCATTTCATGATGATTTAATTGATTAAATGGAACATGTTTTCAGTTATCAACCATTCCATATTGATTTTACCCTTTATAATCATGGTTTATTCCGCTATATGTTACATTTACTATGAACTTGATCTCACCCTTATTTTTATTTGAATTTCCATGTTTATTAATATAAAAAATTTGAATTAGTTTCCTTGATGATGGCTGTTAACTTTTTTATGTTTTATATTTCATTCTCAATGTAAAATGGGTACCATGTATGTATCTAGTTCACCAAAATAATTAAAGTTATCACTAAATTGGGATTAAATCCATTGTATCTATTCTATTGTTATAAATTAGGTGTCGAATATAGGATATAGGGGTTTGGGTTTTTATAAATAGAATCAGAGTGATATTTCATAAAATTAAGAGAATTTTATTTAAGAAAACATAGATTATGTAACATAACCATATAATAGACATTGCAGATATGTCTAATATTAGGAAAATAGAATATATATTTTTGTTAGGGTACATATTATGTGGTTCTCCTAGATATGAATTATTATTATGATACTACACATGGACAAGGTTTTTGGAATAGATGTACCTAGGGGTAATAACCCCTGAAAAAGTTAGTTGAGTATATATAATCTATCATCCCAGTTCATGGCGAGATTACAATGAAATGTCACTTGGTTTGACACTCCATGATGATATTCTTGGGTCTGTTCACATATTCATTAAAAACTACTATGAATTATTTGAATATATTTTTTGTGATTTAATGATATTTTAAATGAAATCTTGATTATGATTTAGAGATTAATAATGCATATTTTTCAATTTATGTTAAGTGTTACACCCGATTTTGAATTATATATAATGATTTAAATTTTGATAATTTTATAATCAAACACACTATAGTACTTTTTTTTAAATTAATATTAGAAAAAAACAATGGTATCAATACCTATGGCCAATATATAAATTTACCATCAAAGAAGTCCAATACAACTATTGTTGGTGCTATGCATATTATGGTGATATTAGAGAAGTTATCCTAGGTTATGACTAATAAACTTCATTATATCAGGAAACATGATGTTCCATAGAACGATACACCACTTTTAAAACATTTCATATTAAAAAAACTAATTTTTTAGTGAAAATAATAATACATTGGTATATGAACATTGTATTATTTCCCTTGAAATGATATATTTGGCCTCTCGACATGATTAAAGTGAAAAGGTTGTACTGGATGTATATAGTCTGAAATGAGATTTTGATCAATGTCAGTTTTTCATCCAGAATAATATGGGGGATGGAAAAATAAAAAAACATTAATTGATTATTCTTTATATAAAATTATATGAAAATTATTTTCCTCATGAAATGAAATAAATTAAGAGAATGTTCCACATATCAATGAAAAATTATTATGAATGTGCTTTTAAGTATGAAGATACCCTAACGAGACTATCCAAGAATGATATTGATTACATATATAATAAAAAATGAAGAAGTTACCATTTATATAAAGATATTATTACATGAATCTAAATGTCATCGATTTCTATATATTTTTTAATTACATTATGTAATAGTTTTATGAACCAAAATTGTTCATTTTGATTGTAATATCCATGAACATTTTTAGGATGATTGTTTATAGGATTGATGAATATAACACCTAATATCATTTATAGTAAGTGAAAATTATATTTTTTTAAAAAATATAATTAAATTCACATTTTAATATTTCATGAAAAAATTCTATGTTGATAGGATAAACATCAATTTAGACCATACTTGGTCAAAATAAGATTAGATTGAGGTTTCAATATTTTCCTTTAGAAACAATATTTTAATGAATAATTTAAAAAGTATTATTTACATATTCAAAATTACATTGATAATCATTTTTTATAATATGTATAATTCAAAATTTATTGACTATAATTTTATATAAATAGTGATAATATCATTTGAAGGTAAAAGGATATTTTTCAGAATTTTTAAAAAAAATTCACAATGCCCTTCCATTTGTATTAAATAAAATAACACTTAATGATTAATGATATAAGGGAAATTTATAGAACATACATCTAATGGTATGAATTTAAATAAATATAATTATGATTATTTGTCATATAGTTAATGTAAGATCATTAACACTTCAAAAATGAATTCCATGAAAAACCATTATTTGACACATCAAATGGAAATATTTTTTTAATTAAATGATGAAAAATATTTTAATTTAATTTAAAAAATGGATTAAATATTTTTAATTTTAATTTAAGAATTTATTTAAAATTACACTTTCATTTTCGGTATTAATGAATACTAAAAACCACAAATTGTTTTACCATGACTGAGTTTTAAACTGGTGTTTCATGGGGTTACCCTAATAAAGAAAAGGTTTAAAATGATCAAAACAATTTTCAAAACAAAATTTTTTGTTTTATTTTTATCTTAAACGTATTTACATAGAATATGATCCATTAGGAATACATTTTTCATGATCTTGTATTGAAATTATTTTAACGTATTGAAAAATTAATCTTGTTCCACTAACCTCAATTACAAATCTCAACTCCTCCCCTCAATTATCCACAACATATAGTCTATTTAGCTCAACCAAAACATGGTAAAATAGATATCTAAAATCATTATCCACACTCTATATAATTTTGTCTTTATAAATATTCAAACCCTATGGTCTTTAATATGGTATTAAATGGATGTTTTTATAAGGTAAGTTAATCATCTTATCCAGGATGTTTCATATTTACTTATTCTTTTACCATAATAAATTATATTGTAAAAATTAAAATATAGTAAATAATAATATCCCACATAATATGATTTTATTATATTGGTGGAATAATATATATCCATCTCTTTCTCTATGAAATTGGAAACAAATTCACAGCTTATGTGTTCGACATACTACCACAAGAGGAATCGATGTATGTTTTCCCTCAACAACTCACATGGATTTTCATAATAATAGAAATCATGAATATAAATGATAATTATGAAATAATAATGATTATTACAAATTAATATTTCATACTCTTTCTTACCCTTTCAACCGTTAATGAAATGATAACAACATTTGTGTATACATATGACCTACCTTCTCCATGAAGCGAGGTGAATCATTTTCTATCTCAAAAAGTTAGGAGAGTTTTTAAAAAAAATATCTACCAAATAAATATTAAATTTATCACAATAAAATAATTCTCAAGATTACAGAATAATATCTTATCCCCAAGAACCCAAACACCCAATAAAAATCATGCATGAGAAGAAGAATCTATTAACACTCAAGACAATGGTAAAAATGGAATGTTATTAGAAAACAAGTGATAAGATGTTATAATAGTATAATATATGATATTATAAATATTAATATAGTTATGTTATGAATTAATAATATTTTGAAAACCATTATTCATGTTGTTAAATCTATTTCAACAAAATGGAATATTGAGGTTAAAGATTTCGTTTCAATTTTGATTCCATTGTGACATAATTGATATAATGCAATAATATACATTTATGTGATATATATACTATTAGTTTGATATATTTAAAACTAATACATATTTTTTTCTGGTGGTTAATGTTTGAAATAATGTTTATTCATTCAAGGGGGTAAAATTTAAATATTATAAAATGTGTAAGGATTTGTTTTACAGTGTCTTCGTTTGTTGGGGTTTCCTTATTTTTATTTAAAGGATTATTATAACCCATAATATATAAAATATATATATTTTATTATACTATATATATTTAATTTGTTTCCATATTTTCATAAAAAACTCAAATATTTTCAAAAATATTTATTTAAAGGAATTTATCAAATAAAAAACAATTTTATTTAACTTTTAACTAGATTTATTTTCCTTCAATGTCCAAAATTTTCAAAACTGATTTAACAAAGACATTTTTATTACTAAAATTATTTATTATGGAAATTATATGATATCCATGAACTTTTAAAATTTATAAAATGAATCATTAAATTGTTTTGAAGATATTTCTTTTGAGTTTTTTTGAAAAAAAGCAGACTAAATGGTTTAAAAATATACGTCGTTAACAAACTTCCTCATCCCCTCTGACGGTGTTTGATCCAGGTTCGTCCTCTTGCCTCTCTGGTGTTCACCAAGCTGCTCCCTCCTCCTTGGAAGGCACCTCAGCTCAGCCCTCCCCGGCCCCTGCCCGGCCCCCCGGTGGAGGGGTCTCTTTCTGTAATGTGCTCTATGGCTCGTCCGGGGTCTCTCCGTGCTTCCCGACAGTATCCTTGGAGCTGCTTAAATCTTTGGATGAAGGTAATAGGGTTTTTCTGAAGGTGACAGTGTCAGCGTTCGAGGAGGCCAAGTCCTGCCTTAAATGGACTTTGGTGGCTCGGTTCGGTGCGGCCAAGCCTCCTCTTGCTGTCTTCCAACAGTGGGTTGCTTCTTGGGGGATAAAAATGCCGGCGCAGATCTCGGCCCTCCACAGGTGCTCTTTCTGTATTGTCCTCACCTACGAAGAGGACTTCCGCCATGTCTGGTGCAAGGTTCCGCGATCCATGGGTCACTGGAGTTTTAGTCTAACCAGGTGGTCCATGGACTCTCACAGAGGGAAAGAGAGTTCGTTGGCAGCGGTCTGGATCTGTCTCCCCGGTTTGCCATTGCCGTTCCAGAACGAAGGCCTTCTGAAGCTGATCGGCGACTCCATTGGAGTATTCTTATGCTCCGATGACAACACGAGGAGGGGATTTTCATCCTCATAGGCTCGCATCTGTGTCGAGCTCGACATCGCCTGTTCTATCCCGGAGAAGCTGGACCTTCAGGTTGAAGATTATCTCTCACGGGAGCAAGATCTGGTTTACCCCGTCTTTCCTAGGTTCTGCCAGAACTGCCTCCTCCAAGGGAATTACACTCAGGCTTGTCGTCACCGTGGCCCTAAGGGGTGAGAAGGCATACCAAGGAAGGTTCCCATGATGGGTGGTGTTCGAACTCCTCCCTCAGATAATGTGGAGAAGCGCTCGCAGGTGTGGATGGATCCTGCTTCCTCCTCCTCGGCCTCGGGGATCCCCTCTAGGGTGCCTCCGGAGCCTGCGGTGCAGGCCCTTCTTGAAGTTTCCATGGCCATCTCTCAGGTCATTCCAAGGAGTATTTCTGACCTCCGGGTCCCCACCTCACATCTTTCCCCTATCAGGCTTGCCCAGCCCTCGGAAACAGGAGGTCAGTTTTGTGTTAAGCTCCTGGGGCTCGGGTCCCGGTTTCCAGTTGCAGATGTGGTGTTGAAGAGTCGATCAGGGGTGGACCAATGGGTCTTGGAGCTGCTCCCACAAGTCTCAGGCAATGATCCCAGGGTGTCCTCTCCCCCCTGGCTATAGTGGGCCGGCCCACCCAGTTTTCTCTCGAAGGTTCTCCCACCTGTGTTGGGGATGCCAGTGAAGGTGGGTCTTGGTCAACAGCCCGAGCAAGGAGGAAGCGAAGCTTGAGAATTCTAGGTATTCCCTCTTCCCCCTCTGATTGGACATCCAATAGGACTGGGGTTTTTAATAGATCAAAGGGAAAGCTGCACCAAGGGGCGGCATCCTCCCTTGTTTCGAAGCCTAAGGTCTCTAGAGCCAGCACCGGGGCTCTCACCTTTTAAATTATTCCCTTATTAATTTGGAATGCCAGGGGGCTTGGTGCCCGGGTAAAATCAGATTTTCTTGCCTCGGAATCTTCCAGGAACAAGGTGTATGTGGTGGCTGTTCTTGAACACAAACAACAACCTACAAAAATTGGATATTACACCAGAAATCTTCGGATGCATGGCTGCATGCAGGCTGAGTCGATTAATAGGTACATCTAGGTTTTTTGGCATAAAATATGCTCGGTTAGCTTGGTTCAAGCTTAGGATCAGTTCATTACCGTTAAGGTAAGAATTGGTCAAATCTTCTTCTTTGCTTCTTTCATTTATGGAAGCTGCGATATGAACACCTGGGAGTTCATGTGGAGCCAGCTATGTACCTTTGACCCCGGTTGGAACCGTGGATTGTCGGAGGCGATTTTAATGTGGTTGCAGATCTAGATGAAAGGAAGGGCAGATGTCCTTTCTCCCAGAAATCCAGTCTGGCGTTTATGCGTTTCATGGCAGCAAAGGGTCTCTCGGACCTAGGATTTGTGGGTGATCAGTTTACATGGTGTAATAATCAGCAAGTATCACGCCGTTCATGGGGTAGGCTGTACCGGTGCCTGGAAAATACCCAAGATTTATCGAGATTCTCTAGCACAAAGGTAACTCACCTCGTTCGGGGTATGTTGGATCCTTCCCCCATCCTTGTCGCTCTGAAATCCTCGCACAGGCCACAAGCAGCATATAGATTCTCGTAATACTAGGTGGACTCTCCGGTCTATCAAGACTTGGTCAGATCAGTGTGGAGTGTTCCTGGTCAAGGAAAACTGTGGCATATTCTGCATAGGAAATTACGGAAGCTTCGGACGCTAATGCAAGAGTGGTCTAGCGACCTGGCGCCCCCTGAAGATGAATTGAAAGTCGTTATGCAGGGCATCAAAAGTATGGAATGCAGTCTGGAGAAATAGTGGGATGAGGGGATCTACGAGGAGCTTTCAGTGAAGAAGTGTATAATGACCAACTTACTTCTCATGTAGGAGAGTCTGGATAGAGAGAAGGCCAGAATCAAATAGCTCAAAGTAGGAGACATGAACTTGGGATTCTTTCATGCGTGTGTTACGAAGAGGAAACAGCAGGTCATGCCTAATATACAGCTGGAAGATGGCTCCTTTACAGATGACAGAGACATTGTGGGCGGTTTGGCTAGCTCCTTCTTTCGGGACCTTCTGGCTGGCCCTCAAACGAACTGGTTCTCTGGTTACCCATCATATTTCACGGGCATTTTCGATGTTATTACTAACATGGTTTCTGATCAGATCAATAATAGCCTGGTGGCTGTGCCTGACGAGGGGGAGATTAAGAAGGCTCTCTGGCTCTTGGCTCCGGAAAGCGCCCCCGGACCGGATGGTTTTCCCGCTTCTTTCTACAGGGGCTCCTGGGAGATAGTGAAAGCATCCCTGATTGAGGCCATATAGGATTTCTTTCATGGGGGTAGTTTTCCTAGGGTGGCATGCGCCACCACTCTCGTTATCATACCCAAGTCGAAGACCCCTTCCTTGATCTCGCAGTATCCTCCAATAAGTATGTGTAACGTCCCCTATAAGGTCCTGACGAGTCTTATAAACTCAAGACTGGTAACTCAACTTCCTCAATGGATCTCTCCCGAACAGCACAGTTTCGTCAAGGGTCGCTCTATCCAGGAGGTGGTTACCTTGGTGTAGGAGTTGGTTAACGATATCAAATTCAAATCTCATGGTTCAAATTTGGTCGTCAAACTTGATATGAACAAGGATTATGATCGAGTCAAATGTAGCTTTATTAACAGAGTCTTGGCATTCTTGGGCCTCATCTCATGGAACGTGGATATAATCTTCCGCTGCTTCAGCATTGCGTGATTTTTAGTTTCTTTTATGGGAAAATCATACGGTTTCTTCAAGTCTACATGGGGGCTTCAGAAAGGGGACGCAATCTCTCCCACTCTGTTCATCCTCACTCAGGATGTTTCGAGCCGGCTCCTCTGAAGGAGTATCAATAACGGTGGAATCCTCCCATACTGGTGTCGGTTGAAGGATCTAGCTATCTCCCATCTCATGTTTGCCGACGATACCATCCTCTTTTTGAATGTGAAAGTAGATCCCTATGGTGTTTAAGTGAGGTGCTGGACGGATACTGCAGATGGAGCGGGCAGAGCATCAACACTGGTAAGAGTGAATTCTTCATCTCCACCAGGTGTGCGCTTGAGAGGGTGGAGTCAATCAGCAGGTGTTTGGGCTTTCAGAAGGGATCGTTCCCTAAGACTTATCTTGGCGCTCCTCTTTCATCAGGGAGACTTCAGATCCGGGACTTTGACGCCCTCCTATCTAGGATCATGGAGAGAGTGCTGAACTGGAAAAATAAACTCTTATCTTCTGGAGGGAGGATTTCCCTGGTGAACAGCATCTTGGTGGCCGCCCCCATCCACGGTCTCTCCTTTTTCATGGTTCCTAAGGGTGTGATCAGTTCCATCGATAGGATCCTCGTCTCCTTCATTTGGGACCCATATGTAGGAGGGAAGAGACATTGGGTGTCCTGGAGCAGAATGGAGAAACCTGTGGGTGAAGGGGGGATTAGTGTGCAGAACCTAAGTGATACCATTTTCTATATGCAAGCAAGGCTCGCATGGAGCGTGCTAGAATGACGTGATCTCTGGGGTAGAACCATGTACACTCACTCGTCAGGGTGTCGTGGACCGGTGGATAGGGGTCGCTCTACCCTATGGTTGACCATTGGGCCAATTATTGAGATCCTTAGGCCATTTGCGCAGTGGTTGGTTGGGAGAGGTACACTCTCATTCTGGCACCAGGACTGGGGGGTGGTGTGCTGGCATTCCCCGGATGCCCGAACACGAATATCACGTTTAGGGAAGCGAGTCTCTTCCCATCGTTTATCTCCACGGTTCTGGACACCATTCAGAGAGAGAGTTTTCAGTGTATTGTGATGAGTTCTGAAGAGTACAGATGTGTATTCACCGCCTCTGCCTCGGGTCTGCTCTCATTAAAGAGTTTCAGGGGTGTCGCACATGGATCAGTGCAGGATGGGGGATGGGATGATATTATCTGGGTGGAAATCATTCCGACTAAATTTAACTTTCTCACATGGAGGCTCCAGAACAGAGGGCTTCCTACTGATGATAATGTTCACAGGTGCATAATACAAATGGTATCCAAATGCGTGTGCTGTAGTAGGACGCACAGAGAGGAGAGCGCTACCCACCTTTTCTTTGGCAGTGAATGGGTGAATGAGGTTTGGAATGCTCTAGGGGAGTTTTTGGTGGTTCATACTCCCTATAGAGATATCATTTCTTTAATGGAGGACTGGTTTCATAGCACTGAAGGCGGTGGGGTGGAGAAGGTGGCCCACGCGGTGTTGCTGCATGCTGGGTGTTGGTGTCTTTGGCAGGCACAAAATAAGATGAAGCATGAGTGAGGGACAATGACTGCCTGTGTTATTATTTTCTGGGAAAAAAACCTCATGTTGGATTGGAATAAGGCTGTTAAATCCTGGAAAGAGGCTCCCTCACTCCACCGGTTCCAGTCTAGGACGAATGTGGCTTCCAGTAGTAGGTATGGCAACTGGGTTAGCTGGTGAAAACCGTCTGGTGGTTTGAAGCTCAATACAGATGGGTCTTGTATTCAGGGTTACATGCGCGGTGGAGGAGTGGTTCGAGATGCTTTTGGGTCTGTTTATTTACCTTTCTCGGCCAGGACGGGGCAGAGATCTACTCTCCAAGCGGAGGATATGGCTATGCTCACCGGCCTCACCTTGTGTAGGCAGCATGGGCTGGGCATCTCTGAAGTTGAAACAGACTCTTTGGTTGTCCATGACTCCTTTAAAGGGTGTGGGGACACACCTTGGCTAATTTTATATAATATCAGGAAATGAAAAAGTATGATCAATTCTACCATTAATGTCCGACATACCTGGAGGGAGGGGAACAAGGTGGCAGACTACCTAGCTTTAGTGGCGTACACTGGCACAGAGGATGTGTTTATTCATATGGCGAGAAGTATTAAATACATGGGGATTGATTTCATTAAAGGGGATGCCCTCTGGCTACATTACTTCAGACCTCCGTAGGCTTTCCTTTGGGGGGATCCTTTTTGGTCTCCTTTTGTTTTTTTGTACTCCTTTTGGCTCTCCTTTTTCAATAAAATTACAAAAACAACATTGGATGGATGAAACATTTATTTTACAAGGATCATTATTCATTAAATTTATCTATAATATCAATATAATTTGTTTCATAGATATTATTATTTACTAAAACCTATACCATTATTACAGTTAGTGAATTATAAATAAACATTTTTCTACTGAGTGGGGTAAATCTTGATAAATCCATATTTTTTTTACAAATTATGATTATTTAATAATAAATATTATTTTTTATGAAATCAATTTATTGTTAAATATATGAGGAATTAATTATATATGTATTGAAATTTGGGGTTCAATTATAGAAACCCTCACGATGCATCAATAAGTATAATGAGACAAATTCGTAGGCCAAATTAAATGTGTTATTGGTGTATAACTTATAATGATTAAACATTCTTGGAAGAAGGTATTGATGGTATATATATCTTGATGTATAAGATTATGAAATACAATATTATTCATTTCACTCATCAAGAACTCAATTATTAGTATCTGAGATATTATTATATTGATAATATCCATGGATTCATTTCATGCTCACGTTATTGATTAAATGATATCTTTTTTTATTGTATATATTTACATAATATTTATTCCTGATTTTCCCATGATAAGATCTTCTGTATGTAAACCTTAAACCCTTAATGTGAATTTTAACTCATGATAAATGTGTTTCCTTTACCTATATGATGAATATGAATTATTTGAATGATATTCAAGGATTTATAATGAATAATTTTGTTAGGTTTTATATTTCGTTCCAAATTAAAAATGGTTATCTTGTTGGTATCCTATTCTCCAAGACTACTAGATCGATTGGTCATTCTGGAAGAGATCCATTGCATCTATACCAATGTAATAAATTAGACACTCATTCTAGGTTACTATAGTTGGGGATATAAAAAATACCAAACATAGAATGATTATGGTGAAAATAAAATGAGGATTTTCAAAAAAGAGGTCCAATTTTTAACTGGATGTTTTAGTTTAATTTCTTATTCTATATCCTCTAGGACATATTTTAACATTATTAAATAATAAAACCTGAATATTTTATATGTTGGAATATTTTTATATTAATAGAATTAATGTCATCCTTCTCAATCATTTATCAAATGGGAAATAAAAACTCCATTCTTAGGTATGCCAGACTACCACCTGTAAAATGGTGTAATAAAATTTATATCATAACCAATGAAGGATGGTTATAATGATATATATATATATATATTCATATATGAAATTCATGAGATAATTTTAATTTTTAAATTATAAGATATTAACATTTTTCTAGCCATCTTATCCATTTTAAAATGATAAAGTCATTCATGTCTACATATGGATTACCACCTGCATGAAGCTATATGATTCAATTTTCATAACATAATCACATTGATTATATATAGAAGAGTATTTAATAAAATAATATTATATTTTTGATATCATCATTAATATAAAATGATGAAATTATACTTACCTTCTTTCCATGATGTTTGTTGAAAAATGGAAATGTTACGAATGAGTAAATACGACCTACAATCTCCACAATGGTAAAATATATCATTTTTTAGAAAAAATTCCCTATTGGTATTAAAAATATCACTTTTTTTTATAAAAAACATTATTTCTCTAATTATTATGAGTCTAGTGATTATTGAATAATAAACACTTTGACCATTTTAAACCTACCGAAGTCATTTAGGAAATATGAGACGACTATTGTCAAAATGCCCGATGTAAAATTAATTAATCAAGTAATTAAATATAACATGGTTATAAATAAAATAAAAATAAAAATATATATATAAATGATCTTATCCATGTAAATAATTTACATAAATTTATTATTCACAATGATATAGTGTAACACCCCAAACCGAGAAGAACTGATCTAGTGCTTTACCTTATTACATTGGCATAATTACATGGAATAAAATACCAATGATATGATCATTTTAAAAGTTTTTTAAATTAGTATTACATATAAGATAAATATAATACAATGGTAAATATTAAAATAAAAGATAATATAAATAAAAGACCAGAATCTAATAATTTTTATTCAATTATTTCTTCTTCATAATCTCGAGAAAGATAAAAAAATAAGGGTGAGTGGAAATGATTAGTAAGGGAAAGTAAAAAAGAATATATAATGAATCAATTATAATAAATAAATATGAAAAGGTAAATAATTGAGGACATATTCCATTCACATAACTGGATAAGTCATAATTAATAGGGAAAGGTAAGTAACTGAAACCGATGTCATTTAATCAATAAACTGAGAATAAACTACATCCATATAAAATTTCAAAGAAATTTTATCATCGATAAATGATAAATGAATATAAATAATAAAAATTCTTAATTATTTTATTCCATGTTTCCTAGGTACTTTATACCTTTACCATCAAGAATTTCCACAAGACGGTTTAACATATCATGTAGAAACCCATCTAATTTAGACAATTGATTCATCTCATGAGACTACCGATGCATCAAGGAGATATCTATAACTAATCCCCGACCCGGTCATGCATATTCAAATAATTCATCATATTTCTAATAATTGATTTAATTAATGAACAATGTGCCCTATCAAATATCCATATTGAATAAATAATTTGGATTTATCAATAAATCGTAGTTAGTTGAATAACTGTCAATGTGAACATCGTATGTGAAAATGGTGTATGTTTAAGGAAATAATAATATCCATTTCATGATAATATGTATGTTTTAGATAAAATTATCATAATTAGATTATTGTTTCAATAAAAAGATAGCAAACACAAAATAAAGTAATACTGCAAAGATAACTTTTACCACTGGGTACTTTTCAAGTCAAACCCCATTAGAAGAGATAATTAAATGTAGAAAATTAAATACCATGAAGATAAAAGGATTGTTGATATAATATATCAAAAGGGAAAGTAAATACACCCCAAAATTTATGTATGTGGTGAATATGACATTTATCTCAAACATGTAAAAAGTGAGATAAAAATACATCTCCTTGAGTCCAACTTTTCACGTGTGTATTAATATTACTAAATAATAGACTTATCTTAATTAATAACTTGAGAAAAAAAAATTAATTTTATTATTACTTTAAATTCACTTATTAAAATTTTTTATACAACTATTTGAACAATTAAGTTCACATCAGGTGTTTTTGACCAAATTCGATTCATGTGTAAAAAAACATTGGTAGGTTGTATATGGTAAAAGGGTCATTATATAGACATATCTAGAATAATAATCATAAAAAACCTATCACATTTATATCTAAATTATACTTTAAAAACCAATTTATAAATATGGTTATGAAAAATGAACCAACATTACAATCATGGAGATGGTATGATGTAGATACGCATGAGTAACTTTTCTATTTTTCAATAATCATCATGTAAAGAAGGTAATTAATATGAAAAATTTAATGAATAATAATTATATCATAAATACCATTTTGTTTAATCATATATTCTTATATATAAGAATCATGTAATGTAAGAGTATTCACATTGCGTTGAGGTGGTGGTAGTCCACACGTCCCAGGACTATGTTATCTTATTCCCACAAAGTGGAGTGTATAAATGAATATGTTATATAAAAATTAAAGAATTATAAATAAATTATATATATAATTTATAATAATTGTTTCTATCAAAATTACCACCCATGAGATGTGGTAATGGAAAACTGAATGACACCATTTGTGTGGAGGTATTTCACTATATACAGAAACGGTAAACTCATTACTCAATTAATGGAAATGTGTGTAGGTTTAGGTAGAACCCCTAAAAAACATATCAATATATTTAGGATACTAATTTTATTATATAATATGGTAATAATAAAATATTTAGGTTTGTAGAAACAAATAAAACATAAATTCACATTGGATAATGTTACCTATTATTCGGGTAACTCTTTTTGGTTTTTATAAATAGAATCCTCAATTTGTTTTATGACCCAGGTGAGACTTCTATGTTTTAGGTATGGGTGATAGAAGAATATTTTAGTAGCTTTTAGATGATCCAATGTGGCTTGAGAGATGCAAGGAAGGGGGAGAGTGAATGCCTTTTTATAGTAGAGGCAGAGTGAAATTCTTGTAAATACCAAAAGGTATACACAGTTGGGATGTCTTAATTAAATAATGTTCCTAAAAAATGGTCAAATAATAGTTTATATGGGATTTATGGTCATAAAACCTCCAAAAAGTGTATTTTTATATTTTTTTCCTTAACTTTTATATTTCCCCCAAATTTTATCATTTTGGTTTTTGTTAATATTACTTGTTTTATAACTAAAGTAATTAAAAAATTAAGACTAATTAAAGGTGATATTTATTTTAAAATATAACCCCAATAAATTTTAAATATGATATCTAATTTTCATAATTAAAATTCCTTGTGTGTTAGATATTAATTTTAAACCAATCATATGTAACTCACAAAACCACTACATTGACCCAGGTCATGCTAATAATGTTTTTATCATTTGTGGGTCAATATTTTTATTATAAAAGATAAATTATTCCATGAATGGAACATATTTGGTATTTATTTACAATTAATAATCACTTGGTAGGACATATGATTTTTATTAATTTTAAATCAGTTAATAAAATATATTTTATTGTAAAGTAATATTAATGGCTATTTTGAAATTATGTATATAATTTTTATATAAAAAATAAAAAAATAATATTGTAATTAATATATATAAATTTAACATATATGTAATATGATATATTAATCTAAAAAATTATTTAACATAATAATTCATTAAATTTAATTTAACTTTAATTTTTTTATCGTTATTTTTATTATTAATTATTAACTAAATAATCCATGTGTTAGCATTTGTTAAGCATTTAATGTAATTATATAATCTATAAAAACTAAAGTTAAGTTCTGATGTTAAAAAATTATTTATCTTTTAAAATGATTTTTAAAACCAAAACAATGTAGATTCCTCAATAATCTAGTGATTAATAAATGTTAAAGTTAAGTAAGGTTATTTTATTGCCTTTTTCCTTAATTAACTTATTATATAGGTCATTCCCAAGAAAACGTTTTCCAATAACTTGTATAATTCTAAAAAATATAGAATATGGTTGGCATATTGGCATCTAATGGATTTTGTACAAGTGTCTAGTCCATTTTGTCTATTAATATTATGGTTTAGTCCCATGTTTAGAATAATTTTACCTTAGTCACTGTAATTAATTTTAATTATGGTTACTAGTCAATTTGGTCAAAAAATAATTTGATCTTATTAAACTATATATATTTTAATGATTACAAAAGTATATATCCATTTTCTAAATTCACCTCACCAAATTGGGAAAATTATTTTTAAATCTAATCCTAGAGATGGGGTGAGGAAGTAGGTTTTTAAAGTTAAAATGTTAACATGTTCATTAAGTATTTATATATAAATTAAATATAAAAATATTAACAATGACCTAAATTAGATTTATATATATAATTGATATATTGTGACTTTAAAAAAATTAAAATATAATTTTTCATTGAAAATTATTGAAACGAAAATGAAATTTTCACTGAAAATGAAGTATTTTAACTATTCATCAAAAAATGAAACTTCTCAGCAAAATACCAATAATTTACCCTAAGTTAATTGTGAAATTTTGAAATAAAAAATAAATTTTATTTTTATTATTCAAATTTATAAAATTTATCTAATTTTTGTTATAAAATAGGTTCTCCATTAAATGAATGTAATAATCGGCGTTTCCTATAATGCAAGACAACTCAATGTTGCGTGTATAGTAAACATAACATGGTGTTTCATATAAATAAATCGATCAAGAAAAGAAAATTTATTAAAAAATGAAAATATTTTCAAGTCTTGGGGTGTTACATTATCCCCACAATAATTATATTTAAATCATCTCAATTTAAACAAGAACTCAGTAATATAGGGTTTGGTATTTGAAAATACAATTGATGGAAAAAATAACATCATAAATAGGTTTAATAAATAATATACATAATATGAGGTAAAGTAAAATGTAAATTTCATCACAAAACTAGGCTTTAAAATTTAATAATATTAGTAAAAACATGGATATGGAAGAATAATAAAACTATCATGTTCTGATGGAGAGTGGTAGAGAACATGTTCAGCTAAAAGTTGATGTCCACAAGGTCATAAACCATAGTTATGAAAAATAGTATTGATATCATCAAGAATGAGGATAATAGTACAATTTTTCTTCTTTTTGAGACCCTTTTTCTTAGAGTTTAGAAATTCCTTCACATTATATATATACAAGTAAATATACATTTCTATAAACATAATATTTTCCATTGATGAATGGAAGATGTAAACAAGGGGAGATGGTAATACCATGTAGTACGTACCATGGATGATTGTAAATAAAGATCATAGAGTTTTGTATTATTATCCTTGTGACCTGATTTTTAAGGATCTGGTAGAGGGATAGTTATTTTGATCTGGACACAGTGAGGAACACCCACACACATGTTTGGATCAAAATTTTCAAGTTCAACATGTTATACTGGCACCAAAGGATCCTTTGGGACATAACACTACTAGAAAAGTTCCCTATACCCACGGTTTAAAACTGTGGGTATATCCCATTAAACCGTATATATAGGATATACCCAAGGTTTGATGAACCATGGGCTCTATAGGCGTTGGGATTGCCCTATACCCACAGTTTGATAGAAACCGTGGGCTTAGCCCACTAAAATTTAAACTTACCCACAGTTTCGGTAAACTGTGGGTATATATCTATGCCCACGGTTTATAGAACTGTGGGTATACATTTTACAGCTGAAATTATATACCCACGGTTAAGTAAACCGTGGGTATAGAGCATTCAACAACAGCATATTTACCCACTGTTTAAGAAGTGTGGGTATAGAGGGTTTTGCAGCAGCAAAGTTACCCACGATTCTCAAACTGTGGGTATATATTGTTTTCCCCAAAATAGCAGTTGCCATGCTGGACAAACCCCCTACAGCCCCTCCCTCCCCCCTTGGACAGACCCCCCAGCACACCCCCTCCCCCCTTTGCACACCCCACTCTCCCCTCCCCTTTGTATAGAACCCCCTTGCACCCCCCCTTGACACCCCTGGGCACCCCACTAGACACCCCACTGGAAACCCCCACTGGACCTCCCTGGACACCCTCCCTAGACCCCCCTTGGATGCCCACTGGACCCCCCACTAGACCCCCTGGACACCCCCCCTTGGACACCCCTTGGACACCCCCTCCCCCTACACCCCCTGCCCCCTTTACCCCAACTGCCCCCAACCATCACCCCACCACAGTCCCCCACCTGTACCCCCACTGCCCCCTCTTGGACACACCCTGCACCCCCAGTACCACCTGCACCCAGAACCCCCTCCCTCCCACCTACACCCAGTCCCAAAACCCCCTGCACCCAGGCCCCCCAACCCCCCCACTAACCCCTGCACCTAGGTCCCCTCTCCCCTGTACCAAGCCCCACTACCCCTTACACCCAGGCCCCCTACCCCTCCCCCCCACACCCCTACACCTAGCCCCCTCCCCTGTACCCCCACGATGACTTGCACCCCTCCCCCCTTACACTCTGCCCCCCTCCCTGCACCAACCCCCACCTCAGCCTACACACCATATTTCATTTCGTCTTTACTATGCTTGGATGCTTCTATAAGATGTTCATCAGAGACGACACTTGATATAGAATCTTTAAAATAAATTACCTCATATAATGGATGAGACACATCTACTATATCAGACCATAAGATATTATTTTTCACCTTCTCTTGAATGGGAGGAATATGGCCACAAACCTCTCTACCAGAGGAAACTAATTCAAAAAAAAGGATCATCCAAAGGGTGGATTATTGCCACAAAGGCTTGATTGGTTGGATTTGTGGAAAATATATGAGGTATGACTGATTAAAGAGGCATGGGATTTGTCAAGAATAATGGCATGAAGATCTATTGCATGAATATGTGTTAAAAATTTATATATGAACAGTGCATTCGATGTGTTAACATAAAGAAGAAGTCTTGGAAGAGGACCGAGGGTGAAGGTATGAATGGAAAAATTTCATAATGAAATGAAATTCATGATTTAGAGATATTTATATTTGTTTGGTGTCTTAGATATGGGATTAATCACCCTACTTTAAGGTGCGATATGTTTGAAAGTTGAAACTATTACAAGGGGAATTTCGATTTTTCCTATAGATATTGACAAGTCCATCCAGAGAACCCAATTATCATGAGGCATTTAATGGTACTTTTCCAGATGAGTAGAATTCCCTGAAACAACAAAACTCTATGGGGTGTCTCTAAGAATGAAAGAAATCTTCATCAAAGAACCGGTATGGAAGATTCACCCAATTCTTGACATTGTATCAGAGAACGAAGGTAGCTTCAGACATTCTCAGGTATTTGTTTTGGAGATATTGTTGTATTTAGGGTTGTGTGGCACTCCAATCAAGGTATGTGATAGCGGAATAACTATCTTGCCCCTGGTAGTGATCTGCTAACAAATCCTGAGCCCTACCATGAGGTCAATGAAGGTTTTACTAGGAATTTAAAACAAAACAATCTAGTGTATGATAGAGTATTTTTGGTACCAAAGTATTTCTATAGTTTCATTGGGATGGAGTCTAATCATCAACTCCCAAATTTATAGTAGCTCATGATCTTATATTACATAATCAAATTGGTTATGGATGTGAATTTCTATTTATTAATACCAACAGATTATCATTTAACCCCCTTTTATACCCATAGCATTTTCAGAATCAATATATATTTCATAGTTTCCCATATTTTCTCAATATAAATTCCAATTTCCTCGATCCTTATTCATAGGAATTCAAACCTCATTTCTAGAAATTCTCAATCCCTCTCTAATTATCCTTATTTCATAGGCCTTCCCATGGTTTAGACATAGACTCTAACATAGGAATACTAGGATTGACTAAGGTGGATGGGCTACACCCACGAGCGGGAAAAAGTGTCCGAGCATCAAGGAATCACCACTCGAGAACAATTTCCCCCCCAAACAATTAATTAAAACAGCAGTAGAAAATAAATAAAATTTCGACATGACCCATCTGTATATCGGACATCTAAACCGAAGGAAAAGATAATAAATATAATCAACACAATAAATGAAGACAAAAATGAAACACACTATCAATCCCTCAACTACCCCGATCTCCCTCCCCTGCAAAGAAAACCATGTAGCCACATGAAGATCCCTTCTGGCCCCCCTTCGTAGAATATAAGTACCCGATGTCTGTAGAAAGTGGTAAAAGGACTAAGTGGCTGATGTGATAAAGAAAATAAAATAAAAACTATACTACAACATACCTGTCTCCTATGATTAAACAAGTCACCGCCCAACATATACGAACCACAACGCCTTATGGGTCCAATCATGTTCCTACACACAAGGGAGAAATAGATACAAGCTTCAAAATGATATTTTCAAATAGGAGAGTCCTATTAATTAAGAGTAAATATTCTTATCAATGGTATATAATCAGTTTGGCTCGAGTTTCAACGCCTCATGGGTCCTTCCCCCTGGACAGACCCCCCCCAGCACACCCCTCCCCCTTGCACACCCCCTGCCCTCTTCCCCAGCACCATCCCCCCATAAGTACTTGTAATCCTCCTCACCCAGAACACCCCATACCCCTAGACAGACCCCCAACACATCCCCTCCCCCTTTTCACACCCCCACTCTCCCCTCTAGACAGAACACCCTTGCACACCCCCCCCTGCACACCCCCCTTGACACCCCCTCCTGGGAAACCCCCCTCCCCCTGCACCCTGAACACTCCTATACTGCCCCTCCCTACCACCATACACACTCCTGGACAACCCCCTCCCCCTACACCCTACACCCTACACCCCTGCCCCCTCCACCCCTCCCCCACCCCCCCTGTACACACCCCTTCCCTCTTCCCCAGCAACCCCTGCCCTCTTCCTCAGCACCCCCCACCCCCCCGAATACTTGTAAACCCACCGACCCAACACACCCCTCCCCCCTCCCCCCCTCCCACAGAACACACCCATTTCATCTTCCCCAACACCATCACCCCCACACCCTCCCCACACCCTCACCCCCTTCACAAATGGAATTCCAAAATTGAACATCAATTTTGTCTCAAACATGAGAATTGTGGAATCTGTAAAAACGATCCATTTCAATTTGGAATACGAAAACTACCTATTTACTAAACAAGGATCACTTGAATTTCATTCTTGAAAAGATGACCCATGACCATAGATATCCACTTAATCATTTTCATTGCACAAAACAAGATGCATGTTGGATAAAAGTTCTCAACAAAAACTTGTATAAAGAACTTATGTGTTGTAAAAGAAACTGGCATCTGAAAGGTATTTTACTTTTGTAGACATAATAGGGAGAGATTTAAATCTATCAGAATGAAAAATGGAAGCCAATCCACCAGCTGAACATCCAGAAATTATAGCCTACAGTTATAGATTCTTGCAAGTTAATAAAATGAAAAAATATGTGGAAAATGAAAAAACATCATATAATTAAATGACTTTACATTTTTAGTAGTTCTCATTCCCTTGGAATTTAGATCATATATAATTTCTTGGAAAAATCTTTCCCCTCTGAAGTGAAGATTAGTGACCCTATGATGTTAATCCATATTTATTAAATGACAATAAAATGAAATTGGAAACTTAATATTTTTTTATAAAATTTAAAGAACTTAACTGGATCTACTACTTCCACAGTACTAGTGAAAGATTCCCTATCACAATATCTAACTTTAATCCTTTTCTAGTTAAAGAAATCTGTATATTGAAATGAATAATAATCGCCTTTTAGAAACCAAGGGCTCAAAAATACTAAAAGACTATATATGGTCTGTGAAAATATGTTTTATTTTCATTTTATAAAAATGTTTTACAAACTACATTACAGAATTTTCTAGAGTGAAGGTAAGGATAAGAAATGATAGCTATCTTTCCAAGTGTGATAAGACAGTGAGCTTCCATCCAAAGAGGCTACACACCAATTGTTAACCCCAACACCAAATCCACTGTAAAAGTGATAAGCTGCTGAGCTTCCATCCAAAGAAACTACAAAACAGATCAAATAAATTTCATAAGATTAAGATGAACATGTCTCAAGAGATGTAAATGTGGTAATATATGAAAGACAATGAATTTATTATTCAAATAGAAACTCTCATCTACTCCTTTGACCACAGGAGTCTCAAAATAAGTAATTATGACATTGAAACCTTTAGTCTTTATAATGATGAGAACAATGAACAATAATGATAACCACCCCTTTCTTTTCCACTCATCATTATGAAAATTAAAAAACTAAATGAAGGAAATCAGTAGAAACATTTTACGTAGGGAGAGAGAGTGACGGTGCTCTGCATAGGGAGGCAGCAGGCAAATGAAAAGAAAATAAAAGTCAGAGAGGAGAAGGATCAGCTGTGGAGGTAGAGGCATGCTCGAGGGCATGTAGAGGGAGGCAAAGAAGCATGAGAATTTGTTAGTGACTGTCCCTGTATCGGGGACGAGATGAGGAATTTAAATAGAGAGGGAATCGAGAGGATATGAGGGTAGAGAGATTAAGCTGAAGCATCTGGTGGCGAAGTTGGAGGTAGAGGCGTAGTCGGAGGAAAGAAGGCGGAGGAGGCGGAGGAGGTGGCGGTGGAAGAGGAGTTTTAATGTAATATTCATTGTATTTTAAACAATATACACATACAAATTACTAAATACAATCATATACAGAAAAAAACCATGATAATTCTTTAAAAACACACTTAAAAAACACACCTTAGTGAAACATACCTTTAGGAAAGACAAGATCCATGGAATCCCATACCTGCAACCCAGCTGCAAATAACATCATGACACCAAACACATTAAAATCTCTAGTCAAACATGAGATTATAACAATTCCATGAACACTAAGTTGCGTATCCAAAATACACCAAAATGAAAAAAAGAAACCATAGCTGTATAAAAAGAATTACCTTGCCTATTTTTTGCCTCTAAAGATCAGTTGTCCGTCACGAACATCATGATTCAGGGCATTGATAAGATCAAATGAACTGTCACAATATTTCAGACATCCTGAAATATCATTGAAATTTTTGTGTAAATGATAAACAAAAGAAGAACATGACTTTTGCTGTATCAATGAAATTATATAACATCTTCCATGTTTTACAAAAAGTGTGGGATTACATCTGATCTATAGTTATTTTAAACAATATCTTGTGTTACTTCATAAACCAAGAAAACCCCAATGGATAGTAAAAAAAATGCAAGAGTACATGCAAGAATGCAGTGAGCCAACCTAAAAATTTGTATCAATATCCAAATAGAACACAAATGAAGGGTGTGGGGGAGGGATAAGAGAACCATACATACAAAAAATTTATGAATTCTCAAGTAGCTCAAAAATTCACAATTAAGCAAAAAAAATCCATATGCACAAAAATTGATAGAAAAATATACATATGGATTACCTATTTTTTACCAGAAATATTGTGATCGCCTTGATCACTGAATCTCCTAGCAGTGGGAAAGCCACTACCCCCCCTTCCCCCTTCCCCCCTGCACCCAGCCCCACCCCCTGCACCCAGCCCCCTCCCCTACACCCAACCCCACTCCCCTGCACCTAGCCCCCTCCCCCTGCACCTAGCCACACCCCCTGCACCCCCCTGCACCCCCCCCCACATACACCCCCACTACCCCACTACCCCCTTCCCCAATACCCAACCCCCTCCCCCTACACACAGCCCCACCCCATGCACCCCCATGCCCCCCTGCACCCACCCCCACTACACCCAACCCCTCTCCCCCTGCACCCAGCCCCCTCCCCCGACAAACATCAACCCCCACACCCTTCATAAAAAGATACCTATAAACCCAAAAATATCTAACATGTACCATATGATTTAGGGACTTGGGATCTCAAAAAACCCAACCAGTTCAATCAATAAAAAAACTTCAGATTTCAAAAAATTCAAATTTTAGAAATAACAACTGAGGAATATATTCCTTTTTTACCTATATTAATTTAGACTTGTCAATTCAATAATTTATGAAAAATAAAGAGGTAATAAATGGAATCCATTGTCACTATATAGGATATCATTTAGAGCAAAGAATTCTATGGTAGTAAGGGAATTGCTTACCCATATTCATGACTAAGGATTCTAATGTTTTCTTTACGTAAATGCATGTGAAAATTTATGTAGAACTTTTCAGAGGAAAACAAATTAACCATTATCATCCATACAAAAATTCAATTCATGTTCTTAAAGTTCATACATAAGTCTCCCTACTAAGTCAAAAATGGAGGGGATTAATATCCCCCCATCACCAACATCCCCATCCCCATGTCCATGCCATCATCATCATCATCATCATCATCATTATCATCATCATCATCATCATCATCATCATCATCAATTTAAACCATAATTAAAAAAGGGATATGTACTATAGAAAATAAAACTATTTTGAACATAAAAACTTAATAGTTAATTCACTTTTGTATTACAAGTGCCTTTATTTTTTTTGCCAATTTAAACCCTTTCAGTATCAGAGATAAAATTATTACCTCTATCATATAAAGGGATGATCAACAAGGTAAACCATAATGGTCCAAGAAAGCTTTCATGTCTATTATAGAGTGGTATGTGTCATTATAGTTGAACTCCGGGAGAGATAAAAAAGTTTATCCTCCCTTAGGTGCAACATAAAAAAAAATAACTTTTAACAATAAATTACACCCTTAAGCATGGGTTATTTCATTTAAAAAGAAAGAGAGAGATAAAAACATTCAACCATCATCAAAAATATTTTAAATGAACCCCATATTCATGTAATATAATATTTTCCATGGGTAAAATTTTAAATCAAAGAGGAATTTTTTTTATAGAAAAACACTTCATCTTCCCGAATTAATGAAAATCATTTAGATAATTTTTATAAAACAATAATGGGTATAAAATATTGGTATAAATATACTAGAAGATGAATTTAAGAAACTAAATCACTTCATAATTTTTTTTAATAAAATAATTACCTTGAAAAACCTACTGCATACAAAGTGGAACAAGTCACAACAAGACTCTTAAAAAAGAAAAGGTTATTTTTGTAAAATAAATGAATTTAAAATCAATTTAAAAATCAAATACACGTTATTAGATTAATATCAAACACTAAATTTTACACACACCATGATTAGGGTTCTCATATTAAATGAAGATGAGGGAAATTGAAGTGAAATGACTAGGGGAATCTTTCCTGGGATTTAGGTAATGTCTTCTGTATCAAATGTCATCGATTACTATTTTGGATTCTTATGGTGTACCCTAATTTAATTTTGAATGATGAGTTAACTATATTAGACTTGATCTATTTGGTTGCAATACCTCGATCATAAGTTATGGGTTATAATACTAAGATTCTTCTAAGTGTCAAAGATGGTTCCTTGAGTTTAGACTAGAAGAATGGATTAGGAAGAATGGAAAGGCTCAACTATGAGTTATATTAAGAGAGAATGATATATTTATCCTTCACATAACTTTTTTCAAGTAACTCAAACAATTAACAATTCATAATTAAAAATCATATATCCTTTGTCATCATTTTAATTTAACTAGTTTTTACCCATTTATTATATTCAAATATTAACATGGTAAATAAAAAAAATAACAATTTAATAAATAATGAACATATTAAATAAAATAATAATAGTCTATAAACTTCTTTTAAATCTCAAATTCTCATTTTTATAATAAATTCATAAAACAAAACATTATTAATCAAATAATTTATTAATTATCTCATATTTATTTTCTCATATTATTCGCATTCATTCAACCATAAATTAAATATTTTTTTATTTTTAGGAAGACCACATTTATGGGTTTGGTGTTAACCCAAATAAAAATTTAAATCCAAACATGAAATTAAATTATATAGTGTATCATTATACCTGTCCAAAAAAATTAAAATATTGGAGTCTTGCACCCTATGTAATGTATATGTAATATTACTTACCCTATTTTTTGGATTATAATTAATTAATTCCTCAAAGAAATAGACCATATTATCCTAGGTCTTGATAAAATCTTCTATGGTAATATTCCCTTCATTAAATAATCAAGTAATTTTTTTGATATTGTTTCTTGATCCACTATTTTTATTCCTCATATGTATCAAATTTTATCATTTGATTTTACATTCAATCAGTATCCTCTGGTGAAGGATTGATGGCCAATGCCTCTATCTATGAATTCGAGTATATAATAAGATCCAAATTATATTTTGGATCAGTTCCATCTTTTCATCTGTGGTCTAACTAAAAACCCTTAAATGTGTTTACTGTAGTAGAATGCTTTCCCTTAGAGAAGATTTAGGGTTTTAGTTCTTTGTATGTTATTGTCTTTGACAATTGGAGTTATGTAAGCTTATATATTATCTTACTTACATATTCTACCTTCATTCTCAGTTTGGATTTGACCTTCTAAGGCCACTAAATCTTCCTTTGGAACGTCACTTAGAATAGGGTGTCTAGGCTCAAGGGATTCTTTCGCTATCCCCTTAATGCTAGTAAATGTTCCCATTGATATTATTAAAAAATACCTATATTGAGGATATCAAAACCCATAATGGTGGGGGGAATACCAAACCTATTTGATCTATAGGTAGAGGATCTTATACCCCAAACCCAAGGGGTAAATTTCTAACCCTTCCTAGGAATGGTGAGATGAAATTATTCCATGATGTAACTTTATCATCAAGTAGGTATTCTATTTACCAAGAATTATTAATAGATAAGTCTGTTTACTATAATGCTAATACGATCTATATTGCTAGATTCAGCACATGCCACATATTTATCTTCAGAATTAGCTCCACTATCATGTACAATGTGTAAGGTCAGTTTTAAGGTAATGTTTATATGTAAAAATATAATCCTAAATGAAGATTCTAGGTCACCATATAGTCTTGGTATAGGTATACGATGTCTTCCCAAGGTAAACATCATATATCCCATAAGAAATTGATATCCCATGTACGAAACCCGAAAAGGGGAAGTAGAAATATGATTATAATATGTGTGGAGAGGTGAACATGGTGTGTATGATCCATAGGGATAGTTGGTAGGTTCTACATCTTCACAGGTCATATTCTATCCAGGAAAAATGGAATCTGGAATTAAACGTCATGGTTTGTGGGGCTACTCAGGCTTCCTGGGTGTGTATTCCCTATACAGAAAATTACTAGATATGGGTAACATATTGTATTATTTGACCACACAATGTGTGGTATTTAACATATCCTAGAATCCCTAGCTATTGTGCTTACCAAATTACATGATGTGTGTTCTTTCAAACACTACACCATGTAGTTGGGTTCTAAGATCTAAACATTACACTAGTCCTCGATTCATTTCTACTTCTGCTTATTTTTCTTTATATATCACTTTAATCGACTTTGGCCATGCTAAACATGATAATTCCACCTATGTAAAGTGATTTCAATCCTTTGGTACCTAGATTGATGATTCGTATCACAATCTTGTCGATGTGCATATTGTTATTCATGAAGAAACCCCAAATCCAAACTCCCTTGTCCCATTTTATCTTATCCTATAATCCATCCTCATACTATAATCCTACATGGAGAACACACAATGTAAATATATGGAACCTATTTTAATTATGCAATAAAATCAATCTATCATATTAGTTGAATCATCAAGTAAAATATAAAGTTAGTGATGAACATGTAATGAAAGGTGGGAGAAATCGAAGAAACCAAAAGAATGTAAATAATGATCCTATATGATCAAGAATCATCCACATTCACATACAATAAATAAAAAAGAATTAATTTCTAGTCCCAATATCAGTTATCCCAATATCACAATTTCAACCAGATTTCATAAGTTAGAAAGGCCATCTGCTACCTAAATATTGATTCAATATAAAGAAAATTATTCCATGTTCAAATAAAGGAAAAAATATATATAAATCCATATATATAAATTCCATACCATGATGGTGAAATGATGCTGATTTGATTCTACTTCACAACCAAGGTACTTTTTATCGACATCACTAAAAAACTGATATTTTTTCCCTGATTTGTCATCACCAACAAGCCCTTGCCCCATCTTCTTCTTCCTCTCCCTCTAAGAATCATGTGGTCATATAACAAATAACCCTATTAAGATTTCATAATATGGAATAAATAAATAAATTCATGGGTTCCTCAGTACAATAACCAATTAATTAAATAATTATATTATTTAATTAATCATCTCATGTCAAAAAACACCCAATAGTTCGAATTAAAATGAATCTTAAGCCATGAATATAGTAAAATTAAAATTTCAGATTCAATCTCTATATTGGTTTCTCAATATGAGACTCTTTTTAAGATATATAAGTAACTTTAAAAAACATACAATGCATGGACTAATAATAATATAATATATATTTTTATTATTTATGAAGATCCTTGACACTCTATTTTATATGAAAAAGCAGACTTGGGGTAAACATAACAATATGGAACCAAAAAAACCTTCAAAAAAATTGTGAAGTTGCATACTATAGTAAAATTACCTTTTTACCCATAATAATGTCTTAATACATTTTTTAAACATAAAATTCATCTAAGTATCACCAGATGAAAACACTGGTCAATTCACCTCCCTACTTGTTTCCACTACTTGCATAAATACCCCCTATATTAGAGTCTCTTAGAATGGATTCCAATAAAGAGATGGGTCACTCTATAACAGTAATTCTAGAAACCCGTGAACAAATTCCTATCCTATTTTGTGAATTAAATGTAGAACCCCTATCACTAAAATGATTGGTATCATTAATACTAGGAAAAACTCATTACAGAGGAGTCTAGTGATATTCTCTCTCCCCTCACCCCACCCCATGGGGGAGAACTACTACCAAAAGATCCTTCCCCCCTTGAGTGATGAAAAATTTAACCTAGGATTTTCTAAAGGATCCTCCATTACTCCATGCCATCATTGGATTCACAAAAAATATCAAATTTCCTTTCTATATTAGCTCCTACAATATATCTGAAGCATGATTAAGAGAGCCCCCCTCCCAAATGAGAATCCTAACTCACTACACCATAATTAGTTGGTGAATGTAGTACAACACTAGTAAACAGATTTTAGGGGGGTCCTTTCAACCCCTTTCTCTCCTGCCAAAGACACCACCCAGCGCGCGAAGCTGTGGAAGAGCCACCATCCTTAGCTCCAGGACAACAACAGATAATTCTAATTCAAGCATCAAATTAGTAATAGAATCTATATTACCATCAACATTCATTGAAAAATGTAAAGTAAGTATATATCAAACCTCTACATGAATTTTGAGACATCAATCCGTGTGATTCTCCAAAACGTCCAAGTGATGAAAATACATAGTATTACCTTCATAAACAATATTAGGTATAATATCAGTATCATAATGAAAACTAAACTAAATGAAATCTAGTAGAGTTTGATATAGTCTTGATTAAATATATAATCTAGCCTGAATGGGTTGCTTCTTTGTCATTTCAAACTAATATGCCTATAAGAACACCCTGAATGCATCACCAAAATTCTTAAGAACTCTGAAATTCTTGGAATAGAGCTGAATTACAGGGATTGAAATAAAAAAAATTAAAAAGGAATATATTTCAATGTATGAATTACCAGATTCCAACACATCAGAAAATAATATAGAGGTTGAAAAGCATGAAATATTTGAGACCAAACAACCCCAGATTCCTCTTCATTCACTCATCTAATAGAAAAAGAGTGGGGCCTAATGCTCTCTAGAACCACCTTTTTACTCCAAAACTCACTCTAGGTTCACTTGTGGATCAAACACATATGTTGAAGTCTATCATAAGCTTCACATTGAAACCAGGATAAGTTTGAGTGATGATATCTCAAAAAACCACATCAATCGAAGAGATCTCAACCACCGGAAAAACATGGAGAAGAAATTTCATACCTAGATGATGGAGATGGGGGAAGGGAGGCGGAGGCCGGGACAGGACGTTGCCAAAGTTGGGGGAAGTTGAGGCAGAGGCCAAGTCCAGGAGGAGAGGGATCCGAGAGGGGGGACGTCACTGATTTTAGGGGTAGGGAGGCAGAGGCCGGGATGGTGAGGCTGAGGCAAAGGCCGAGAGGGAGGTTAGGAGCGGAGGCGGAGGGCAGGGAGGAGAGGAGATGGTTGGGATGAAGTGGTCAGATGGCCGAGAGGCGGATGTCAGTGAAGGGAGGAGAGGTCCAAGCGGCGGAGGTCGGATGGTCGGGAGGTGGTGGTCGGGGAGGGGAGGAGAGGGCTGTGAGTCGGGGAAGTGAGGAAGAGCACAATGGAAGAGGGAGATGGAAGTGAGGGTAAGGAGGAGCGCGATGGAAGAGTGGAGGAGCGCGATGGAAGAGAGAGGAGGTGCACGACAGTGTTCGGGGAATTGGGTACTAGTTTCTTATGGTTTTATTAAAACTATGGGAAAAGATAATAAAAAAAGAGATATCCCCACGGGTGTTCAAAACCATGGGGATAGATGCATGGGGAAAGATCCCCTTTCCAGTAGTTTAACCTCTACCATGGGGAACCTAATTAGGATGGTTCAATAGACTTGTAACTTGATATATTGACATAATGATTGAATACTGGTTGAAGTAGAAATGTTTATTACTCTTATGGAGGAATTAGTGCTTATCACAAGGGATGAAACTATTAATTTTATCATCTAGTATGAAATATAACCATTTTCATATACAATCTACATGTTCTTTGGCCACCTATTATATGAATGAAATAGAAAAGAAGAGTGAACTATCTGCAACATGAAAGGTCATGACACTGTAAGTTTTAAATGGTATAAATGGAAGGATCAAATAACATATATTGATCTAGTTAACACCGCAATTTTGGTTCCCACTAATGTAGGGAAGAAAACAAGTACTTATACTAATGAAAACATTGTAAATAATAGTTGTGGGCCCCATTGTAAGCCGAATATTTATAATGTTGAGACTCACTCAGGACCCATGAAGGACACACATGATGCTCTTGAACCCTTTGATGAACTACATAATATACCCTTGTTGGATGAGAGTGATGATTACTTGCAATAAGTTGTGGGAAATATGGGCGAAACTCCTCGGGTTGATCATAGAAACTAAGGAGATCCCAAACTTTCATCTGGTGACTTTGTTGTAACAACCATGGTATTTATAGAACATAATGGCTATCATAGACATGTATATAAATATGAAATGAATTCATAGGGAGGAATATCACAAAGTGATATGTAGGTGATGCATACTCATCATGAGCACTCTGACATAGCTGAGCCTTTAGAGGTGATACTAGAAGATTATGATGAAGCATCTAAGCATGAGAATATCTCTCAAGAACCATAAGGGTATCAAATGAATCAGTATAATAGAACTCTTTAAGCATAGGCCAATGTTATGGATTATCAAGAGTGCCCTCAAATGTGACTAGAAAATAGGGATATGGATGAATCAAGCATTGTTGAGAAGCCACAAAATTTTCTTTTAGAGATCAAAACTAGTGACAAATATCCTGGAATGCATACCTCCCAACATTTAAAGGATAGCATCATTTGGGAATATTTAATTAAATATGTCTATATCTAAGAATTACTGTAAGTAGACTACCACCAGCATTACACCTAATCCCTTTACCTTAGATAATTTGTTCACACCATTCAGCAGCAGGATTTGGGATGATGGTGTTGAAGACATCTAGAAACTTGTGTAGATTGAGTGCCCCAACAAAATGGGTTGTAATTCAAGGAGGGATTAGTGGTGGAAATAATCACAAAGGAATGGAATAAGAAAAGAAATTATAAGAAAGTGAAAGGCCGTGATAAGTTTTTATATGAGGGAGGACCCAGAATAAGGGGTAAGTCCCTCCATTAATGATGATTTTTTTCAAGAAATTCAATGGTCTAGGGAATCCCCCAATGGCCAGATTTCATAAGAATTTTATTTTGGCCAAAAAAACAAAATCTTATTGGGATTTCAGATTCTAAAATGATCATTGAGAGATAGAAGTCTTTCATAAGGGCCTCATTGAGGTACCATTTTGTCTCTCAGAACTATCACAATTGAAACATGGATCATTTGAGGATGATTAGACAATAAATCATCCAAATTTCTACATGCATTTAGAAAAAAGTGATCTTAACTTCCACTATCAACAACTCCATATCCATTATCCATGTCTCTTGTGTGTATTATTCAACATATTTTATCAGGAGAATGGATTTTTGGAGGGATATTATTGAAACATCTGGGAATATATAACCAAAATGGGTTATTATGGGTTACTTCAACACTATCATTACAATTAATGAAAATACTGGACTAAATTTCAACATGATAGTTGCTGCTGAATTTTTAGCTTGTATTGATCATTGAAATATTTTCAAGGTCCAAATTTCTAGAGCTAACTTTACATAGAATAGATAAAATTTAAATGGTAATAATGAAAGAAAACTTGATAGATGTTTTGTGTAACTAGATGATTGGAGTGTTACCAATGGTATATTAGGTTACAACCTACCCAAGAATCATTTTGACAATAATCCCATAGTTTTTGAAATATGTAACATATAAAGGATGGTTCCTCCTCCATTTTGCTTCAATATTAGATAGGTTGTTATCTGTGGATGTAGGGAAATTATCCTAGCAGCCAAGAGAATGGAAAAATGGGAAGTCATTTGAGGAGGCTTACTGAGAATTTAAGTAATAATAAAAGACTTATAAGGGAATGGAGTGATATATCATTCTCAAGAATTTATCTTTTATATTTATAATGATAGAAGTCATATTTCAAGAATTCAAGAAAGAAATCAAATTCATAATTTCTACTCTAGGAAGGAAGTGCATGCTCACTCAAGGTTGGATGAAATTTTAACTATCCAAGAGAGGATGTATAGGAATAACTTGAATGTAAAATGTATGCATAGAGGGAACTAAAACTCAAAATTATTTCATAGGATTCACTGAGAGAAGATATCCAATGATGAAAATAATGCTTCCAGAATAAAATGATAGATGTTCACCCTTGAAAGTGAGGTCTCAAAGGTATTGGTTGGTAATTTTAGTAAAATTAATGTAGACGATGTTTTGGATATTACTTCAATATTATTAATAACATCTCCATCTACATAGATGATCATCAAAATTTTAACCTTGTCAGAGAAATGGATAAGGATGGAATCAGGATGTCATGTTTCACTCTTAACATAGAGAGTGTGGTTGGTCTGGATGGATTCACTAACAATTTATTTTTGTTTTATTGGGATATTATATATGATGACCTTATTAGTGCAGTAAGATATTTATTTCCACATGACCACTTGGATTTTTAAATCAATTCAATCTTCATTTCCTTGATTCCAAACAAGGATATTGAAATTGGTATCAGGAAAATTAGTCCAATCCCCCTTTGGAGTACTACCTCTAAAATTATCAGTAAAATATTGATGTCCAGGATTGGGGATATTATCAAGGAGCTCATTAATTAGAATCGACATGGATTTTATCCTGAAAGATATATTCAAATTTTATTTTTATAGCCTCTAAAAGTGTCAACATCATGAAGAGAATGGTGAAGGAAGGAAATTTTTCCCCAATGACTGATGTATCTAAGTATTTTGATACCATAAAGTGGAGTTTTCTACACAATGTTCTGAATAAGTATGGATTATCATCTAATTTCATCATGCAGATCTGCTCCACTCTCTCATCTTTAAGGCATTATATTCAAATTAGTGGGAACCAAAGAGGATAATTTTAGTGCACCACATGAGTGAGTAAAAGAGACCCACTCTCGAGTAATCTCTTTAGTCTTACTGATGACTACCCTAGAAGGAGTATTAATGATCTTGCAGAGGTCAGTTTATTTAGGACAATTAAAGATGGGTAGGATGTACTTGTTCCCTCTTATTTTATAAATGTTGACAACATCCTTTGGATTAGACAAGACTAAAATGAGACTATATCTACCATAAAATCCCTCTTTACACATTGAAAATATGTTGCTGGAAAATTTATTAGCTGGATCAATTTTTTATAGTTTTTGGGGAGGGTCTACAAATATGAAATTTGAAGAAGATCACCAGGATGCTTGGAGTAAGGAAGGGATATCTCCCTTTTATTTAAAATGTCAAGACACTTTTCTATGGAATGTTTAAATTGAAGAACATAGAGGAATTATCACTAGAATAATTAATCAAAATTCGTGGTGGAAATGGAAGTCCATCTCTCATGTTGGGTTTCCTTGTTAACTAGGTCATCACATATACATTTTTCTTTGCCTTCTCCATTTATATATGGACAAGGTGTATCCTCAAATAGTTACAATGCATGATGAGTAATATTATCTTGACTGGGTCTTCGGATGAAAGGAAACCAATTAATGTTTCATTGAAGTATTGTATCAAACCCATTGAACTTGGAGGACTTGGAATCAAGGATCTCAAAATATTCAACGATTACTAGATTGGTAAATTCACAAGGACTCTCCTAACAAATAATGAACCTCTTATGAATTCATTTTATGTAGGTTCAAGAGGAGGTTGCTAGATAGATACTCAATGTACCCTAGATCTTATGTATAGACTTCAAAAAGTCAGTCCTTCAACGAAATCATGATTAACATTGAATGAATGTTCAACCAGGATTCTAATATCAATTTCTAGAGAATCTGTTGGACGGATCAACCACTCAGGGACATGCTATTCATTTCTAATAAATTAATAAAAATGAAAAATCAGGGTTTCATTACACACAATCAAATCCTTGAATTTGTTTTCATGCAAGTTATGAGGGAGATTCAATAATATACCTTCTTGTATATTGATACTTTGGTATGGAATCCAAATTATAATGGGCTCTTCAATTCAAAGAAACATTATAAACTGAAATGTTATAATGCAATCATGATTCTAGAATGGCTATCCATGTTTGAGGTTAATTTTATTTATTCTTTTAGTTATACTGTGTTATGAAGGTTTTGGAAAAAGAAATTACCAACAATTGATCAATTGAGAAAGAATGTAAAATATATTGTATCATATTTATATATTTTTTCAATGAGATGAAGAAAATATCCAGCATTTGTCTATTAATTGTTTTTATGCAAGGGAGATATAAAAATATGATGATCACAACATTGGACTCAAGATTAATACAGGATGGTAGCTTTACGAGAACATGAACTCTCTCAGCTGTACTGCATAGAGCGAGCTGATCCTAAATCTGCTATATGCAGCAGTGGCCTCCATTGTTTAGTTGATTTAAAAAGTCTTAAAAGAAAAGTTGTTTCAAGATAATGAACCATCCATTCATTCTAGAGTGTCTACACTTCATGTAGATGTACATTCTGTTGAAAAAATACTACGAGGTGCTTTGAAAAACTATATTCAGGACCTGATAATTCTCAGAATCTTTTTTGTTGTAGGCAGATGGGAAAAACCATTGGTTCATAACTGAGTAATATGGATTCCTCCGATTCATTGATGGATTAAATCCAATGTTGATGGTGATGCATCTAACATGCCTGGGCCTTTGGGATGTTTGGGTATATTTCAATCATACCATGTATTTGTTAAGTGTTTCTTTCACCATTACATTGGGATTTGAACTGCCTATGAAGTAGAACTCTAATCAATGATCTATTCCATAAAAATGTTTTTCCATCATCTGGGGAATAATATGTGGATTCAATAAAAATCTAGTAATGATGATTTGTCCTTTTAAGAAAGAACGAAAAATGTCCCACAATGACTTTTCCCCATTGGATCTATTGAATAAGGATGGAAAACTCTATAAAAATTATTTTCGATAATGTTTATAGAGAATACGACCAAGTAGAAGATGCATTATCAAAGAAAGAAATTATTGAGGTAATAATGATGTGTACTTTCAAAGCTCCTGACTACTACACATCACTAGTAAATGATAATATGTGAGGTGTGATTCATTCACATCTATGTATACCCCTTGGTAATTCCCAATATTTTTTGTAGTACCTTTTTATTAATAATTTATTAAGACCATCTTTGTTAGAATCCATGATATTCATGGAAACACCCATGTTATTAGATATATTCCTTATATCCATAAGTGTTGTTAACTCCATAAATGATGCAATAAACCACCTTTTCAACAAATCATTAATAAAATCCAATATAGTTTGCACTTATCCATTTTAAGTTATCCAAATCAATCATATGTTTATCCAAATGACTTTACCTCATAATTAAGAACATATAAAGGATTATCTTTCTTTCAGCCATGTGTTTTCCAAAAAAGTTCAGATTTTTATTGAATCACTTTTCTTGGTTTTTGGTACCGATCAACACACACCTTTAAATTTGTTAGGAAAACGTATTGGAGTATAGATCTTATATATTTTGTAATTCTCATGACTAGTACCTTACCAATAAAATACTCAAATTACATAATTGTTATATCCAATCATTGGAATATTAGTCATTACAACTGTTTTATGGTAGTAGAAATACCTAGACCTTGATCCATTATGTAACACCCTAAGCTTCTATGATACGCCTCTCTTTGAATAATACAACAGCGTGTGTTATACACAACTTTGAGTTCTAACACACCACAACCAATCAAACAAGCTGTTATGAATAGTAATAACCATTTTTTGAAATTTTATAAATTTTATATTTCCCAATGGACTTAATTTTTGGATTCGGAATATTGAAATTAGCTTGGGGTGAATTTTTGGTATTTTTCTGAAAACTTTCAATTTTTGATGAATAGTGAAAAACACTGAGTTATAGTTTAAAACCGATTTTTTATTTAAATAATTATTTATTTTATTAAATTTATTTTAGGTAAAAATAGGTACATAATACCTATATAAGTTCAATATAATTCATTGGAGTCAGTTTATAATAATTTCAGATATATAAAAATTTTATTGAACTTTTTACTGTCTTTTACCCACCTCCTAGGAGCATTTGAAAATTTACATAAAACTTAATTTTACCACTTCTATGATTTGAATTTCAAAAATTCGAGAGTCATGGTTGATATGAGTATGTAAAATGTGGTTCAATAAGTTGATTTTTTAGTGAATAGTAACTTTTTACTTTTATTTTTACCATGGTTAAAAGTAAATAGGGTAATTAGAGGTAAAAATGATATTATTATTACCCTAACACATGTTCTAATTCTATTGGATAAGTGTAATTAGACCAAAAAAAACCTTAGGAATAAAATATGATCCGTTAGGTCCACTTGTATTAGATTAGGACATTTATTATTATTTAATTCAAAGAAGAGTTAAAAGTGTTAAATTCAAAGTTTAATAACTAAACCATTTTTAATACAGGGTTACACATAAGAAAAATTAAACTATAAATATTCATTAGAAATATAAATAGATTTAATATATAATTTTAGTTTATTTATATTTTTTGGACATTATATAATTTAATTTATTTATGACACAATGATGATGCAGTAATTACCAAATTAATGAAATATTAAAATAATTGACATTGTAAATATCCAAATAAATTTAATTTGAGACTTTTTATGAATTACACTAATTTTTTAGGTTAATATGACTTTTTAGGGTTGGTTAGATAAATTTTGTATGAAGTAATAATTCTGTTATGAATTTAGCAAAAAAAAAACCAAATAGTGTCAAAATTGACATAAAAGAGTTTTTTTTAAAAATATTATATTATTAATTGATATTCTATTCCTAAAAATCTAAGGTTTGGTCAAAAGATATATATAATGATAGATTTATCTTTAATTAACTACTTGGGGTTCTCTTGGAAGTATATAGTATGTTTATTAACCATATAATATAAAAATACAAAGAGATATAGTAAATGTCAAACTATTTAACTAAGAGTTAAATCTAAATGATAAAGTTAATATAGTGGCCCAAACCTGTCTAAAACCTATTGTTTGAGTGTTTTTCAACCCGTCCTCACCATAGACTATAAATAATTCATTTTGGAAGCATTATAAACAAAAAATTATTTTATTATAAAATAATATTACTAGCTTTTCCTAAGGTGCCCCTCACCCCTCTTATAAAAGGGCACTCCCCCTTCTCTCTAATTCACACATTAAAAGCCATTTTTCTAGGCCAAAAACTACCCAAAAACCCTCTAAAATGTCCTCCATTCATCCTAGAGGCCTACCTTTTGTCATATATCCAACCTAAGTAGCCATTTTGACCAAATCAAAAGGAAGAACCTGAAGAAGAGGTAAATATCTCACCACCTCTTCCATGTTTTTTATTCTTCCACTTCTTATTTCCTTGTTGTTTCCATTATAAAATAATAACTCCAATATCTTCTATATATTGTAATGTTATTATAAATATGGCACAACCGTTTTCATTATTCTATCCATCATTTCAATGACATGTCACCATACATGCATACGTACGACTTACCGTCTCCACGTCGTGGTGTAATTGTTATTCAATACATTATTATTTTGATGGGTATAATAATGATGTCTAATTGATGTAAAAAATAAATATAACACGATAATTATTCTGTATATATGATATACCATCCAATTATATATTATTTTAATATCAAAATAATGATATTGTCGCTCGTGCGTACGTACGGATTATCGTCTCCACGAACGCGATGAGATTCATTACCCATCGTATCCATTCAAGAATAATATTCATTATATAATTAAATAATGTTTAAAGACATAATATCATTATGAATATGAATAATATACATCTTATCCATAATAAACATTACTTACACAACAAAGCATATAAAGGAAAATGAATCAGTTAACACCCAAAACGACAATAATACAAAGATATGATTAACAAAGCAAGGTTAGAAGATCATATATGATATCATATTAGTGTATATGATTCTTGTATAATTTAATAACAATTATTTATCCATTATACAGGAGGTTAACCTAACCTCGACCATGGAAAAGTACAAGGTAAGAGTTAATTTCACAATCTCTTCATTATCCGAGGTTGTTTATACGTAATTATCAAATGGGACATCTTTATCATCCATATCCATGTTTCTTAAAAATGTATTTCAAACTTTTTTTACTATTTACTATAAAATGGGGTAAATTCATTTATACCGTTATTTTACCTTATATGTTTTGAAAGGAATCTTTCCATAATTTTCCAAATAAGGTACTTTATGACCTTTTTGACAAAAATTATGGTAAGAATGTTTTTTAACTTATACGACGGGTGTGTCTATTTTCCACCGTTGTAACATCATCGAAGCATCCATTTTAATCTTATTAGAATATTTTCACATATAAATGTTTTCTTTAATAATTATGTGACTTTTAAATGATTTTAAAATAGAAAGAGATATTTCTTTAAAAAGGTTTTGATTTCATCTATGTCAGCTTCCTTTGATGGATTTTATGTTTGTTTGAAGTTTATTTATTAGGATACAAAAATTCCATATTTTACTGAAGGTTTTGTGAAATTTTTGATTGTGGATGTGTTATTTAATACCATTCATGGTTTATGGATCAAGTATTGACATTTCTTATGCTATTTTTAATACGAATTTTTATGTTATGTTTAAATCTTTTCATATGAGGAATGAATTTCACTTAGTAATTGACGAGTGGAGCCCGCTATAGCTCCTCGATGCATCGGTAGGTCTCATGAGTCAAACTAGTGTCTTGGAACAAGGCCTTGACAAGATATTATTTGTATTATTGGCACAAGTCTTTGACTATGTGGTTATGAAAGTCTGGCATTATGCATTCCATCATTATGAAAGTGGCAATTGATATTGCATGTGATTATTCGACTAGTAGAATATCAATGTGAGTAAGAAAATGGAATTATTTTGATTTTATATTTTCCATATTATACTGAAGTTAAAGTTTAAAAGGCTTTTGTTTTAGTCTTATACATTTCCTTAAATGTTTATTCTTATTTATGAAAGTTTCCGCTATGTTGTTATCCTTACTGAGCAGGTGAGCTCACCTCTTTCTATGTATTATTTTTCCCAGGATACAAAAGTGTATATTATGAATGAACTGCAGGGATAGTCTATGGGATCTTAGTGTTGTCTATGGAAACATTGTTTTTTTTAATTTTCCATTTTATGATGTAATGTAAACATTATGAATTTATCTAGTACTTCCAAGGATACTAAACTAATCGATATTTCGAGACTTGATCATTTGTGATCATGCCAATGATACATAATAATGCACCGACTCTGGGTAACTAAGGTCAGGGTGTTACAGTTGGTATAAGAGGAAGTTTAGTAAAAACCTTGGAAACTAGATTTAGATAAACTATGATTAGAGACATAGCCCTAAGATAGAATTTGGGGATTAGTATATAAGAACGTCCTAGAATTTTGGTATTGTAGAGATTTTTTAAGTTTTTCAAGAAATAAATCCCGATTTGGATATGAGCAGGTAGGGGTGGATCTAGCATATATGTACATAGGGGTGAAACCCGAAAACACCGCTTTGAGATAGACTTGAACGAGAACTGGTGCATGACAATGAGCCTTGATGCACTCTTGGTTACGACACCCCTAGGGGATATGCTTAGGATAATCCTCATTTTCTTTACAAACCATTATGAAGGGTTTATGAGTATATATTTCCTAAATGAAAACATTTTTATGATTATGGATTATATCCATAAACTGTTCAATTTATTTTAAGTGTTTTACAAGTATAAAATTATGTATTTTGATTCAGAAACTAATATATTTTATGGCATTGTTTAGAAATGGCACCTAGTGGAAGGAATGGATACCGTATCAACGCACGTAATCCATGTAGGTATTTCCCTCCTACTCAAGATAATTATAGTGGAGATGGTGAAGAAACTGGTGCTGATCACTTTGTCACCATACTAAGATAACTCACTCAAGTTATGAATAATAAACTTACCCATTTGGAGCACCCTGATCCACAACATGGAGGATCAATGTTAGATCACTTAATGAGGCATCAACCACCAAAATTAAATGTGAGTACAAATCCATTGGTAGCTGAGCAATGGATAAGTTCATTCGAGAAAATATTTCATGCTTTGGGGAGTAGCGAAAGGGAAAAAGTTATCATGGCAGTTTACCACCTCACTGGAGATGCTGATCAATGGTGGTCATTGATTCAAAACACAAAGGAAGATTATGAAGTATCAAATATGGAAGGGAAGGAGTTAAAAGATATTTTCTTAGAAAAATACTTTCCTCATGACCATCAAGCGAATATGAAAACAAAATTTCTATGTTTGAGGCAAAAGGAGGATGAGAATGTCGTAAAGTATGAATCTAACATTACAAGGTTAGTGAGGCATGAAACATATTATATACAAAACCCAAGAAGTAATATTGATCATTTATTTTATGGGTTAAAACCATTTCTCCGTCAAGCATTAGTCTCACGATCCTTCTCGTCATACAAAGACATTGTCTCTTGCACTATGAAGATAGAAAAAGAATTGTCTATGTCTTACGACTTTAAAGAAAAGCAAGAGAAGAAAATATCTGTTGAAAACTCTAGAAATGGAAATAAGGGGAAGAAGGGAAAAGTTGAAAATCCATCCTGTAGTAAATGTGGGAAGAAACACCCCGGTACTTGAATGAACGGAATGGGAGTTTGTTACAAGTGTGGTGAAAAAGGACACCAAGCTTTTGATTGAAAGGGGAAGAAATATGTTGTTGATGTTGAATGCTACAATTGTCAAGAAAGGGGGCATTATGAAAATGAATTCCCCAAGTGTTAGAGGAACTTACCTTAGAAAAAGCAAAGGGATCGAGGCCAAGCTTATGCTATCACAACTGCTAAGGTTGAAGATCTGAAAGACGTAGTGGCAGGTAATTTAATGGTTTCCTCAAGTTTAACCAATGATTTATTTGATTCTGGATCATCGAATTGTTTCACATCTTCCTAGTTTGCTAAAAAAATTAGATATTTCCTATTTGATTTAACAAAGTAGTTTTCAGTCAGAACTCCTAAGAGAAGTATCATTGCAATAAATTTTTGTGAATCAGTTCCCATAAAGGCATATAAACTTTATTTATCTGCTGATCTCATCGGCATACCTATGATTGAGTTTGGTATAATCCTCGGTATGGATTGGATTTCAGACTATGATGTGAACATTTATTTTAAGAAGAAGCAGGTTACAATTTTTGATGATGATAAGGAGTACCTTATCTTTAGAGGAGAAACGTCACCACCTAATTCTTATGTAGATACACCACAATAGCTCAACTAAATTCAATTATTGGGGAGGATGAGAATGAAATAACTGGGGTTGAGGAAAGGAATGTTCAAATAGAGTATGTACCTATTGTGAAAGAATATGTTGATGTGTTTCCCGAAGATTTACCTGGACATCCTTAAGAACGAGAAATTGAGTTATCCATTGATTTAATTCCTGGTTCAAGGACCATATCGAAGACCCCTTATAGAATGGACACTGTGGAATTTGTGGAACTAAAGAAACAACTAGATGAATTGTGTAATAAGGGATTTATTCAACCTAGTGTTTGTCCTTGGGGAGCCCCTGTCCTTTTTGTTAAGAAGAAAGATGGATCTATGAGGTTGTGCATTGACTATAGGGAGATCAATGCTATAACAACAAAGAACAAGTATCCCCTACCTCACATTGATGATTTATTCGACCAAATTCATGGAGCTCAATACTTTTCAAAGATTGGAATTCGATCTGGATATCATCAGTTGTGTGTGAGGAAGGGAGAAATTCCGAAAACAACATTTCAAACAAGGTACGGGCATTACGAGTTTACAGTAATTCCTTTTGGATTGACTAATGCACCCTCTGTCTTCATGGATCTAATGAATATAGTTTTCAAGGAATATCTTGATGACTTTGTAGTGGTATTTATTGATGATATCTTGTTATACTCCAAATTCTATGAAGATCATGAAAATCACTTGCGCATTATCCTGAAGACTCTTAAAAGACATGAATTATATGGGATGTTTAGAAAGTGTGAATTTTGGCTTCAGGATATTTATTTTCTTGTCCATATTGTCTCTAAGGATGGATTCTCTATTGATCCTTCTAAGATAAGAACAATCCAAGAATTGCCAGCACCAATGAGTATAACTGAGGTATGCAGTTTTATTAGTTTAGCAGGTCATTATCAAAGTTTTGTCAAGAATTTTTCATGGTTGGCTAACCCATTAACAAAGATATCCTAAAAATGGGTTAAATTTGTTTGAAAAAAAGAGTGTGAATAATGTTTTGAAGAAATGAAGAGAATATTAGTCAATGATTATATATTGACTCTACCATCAGTGAATGATGGTTTTGTTATTTATAGTGATGCTTCAAAGAAAGGACTTGGTTTAGTCCTTATGTAGAATGATATGGTTATTGCCTACGCATCACGACAGATAAAAATTCCTGAGCAAAACTATCATACTCATGATCTTGAGTTAGCAGCTGTAATCTTTTCTTTGAAGATATAGAGACATTATCTCTATGGTGGAAAATGTGAGATTTATAATGATCACAAGAGTTTGAAGTATATCTTCTCACAGAAAGAAATCAACATGAGGAAAAGGAGATGGCTTTAACTACTCAAGGATTATGATTGCATGATACACTACCACCTGGGGAAAGAAAATAATGTGGCAGATGCTTTGAGCATATAAGAACATGGAGTTTTGAAAAAGATGAGAGTTGAAAGGGATCCTATTTTCTTGGATCTAGTAATGATTGATATGAGAACATTTTTGGTGGGACAACATGAAGAGTGAGATTTCTGATTTTTTTTCAAGATGTATGGTTTTTCAACAAGTGAAAGCTGGAAGGCAATAACCTAGAGGAGTCATGCAAGATCTTCCCATACATGAGTGGAAATGGGATGATATCATGATGGGATTTTTCATGTGTCTACCAAAGACTACTAGAAGGAACAATGAAATATGGGTCATTGTGGATCGTCTTACCAGGTCAGAACATTTTCTTGCTATAAGAGACGATTTACCACTAGAACATCTAGGAAAACTATATATTAATGAAGTTGTGAGACTTCATGGAGTACCCCTATCGATTGTTTCTGATCGTGATCCACGTATTACATCTAGATTTTGGAAAAGTCTTTAGAAAGCCCTGGATACTGAACTTAGTTTGAGCACTGCCTTCCACCCCCAAACTAATGGACAATTAGAATGGACTATTCAAACGTTAGAAGACATGTTGAGATCTTGCTCACTTGACTTTCAAAGTATGTGGGATCAATATTTACCTCTGGTAGAATTTCCCTATAACAATAGCTTCCATTCAAGTATTCAGATGGAACCATATGAAGCGTTATATGGAAAGAGATGTCGCACACCAACCTTTTAGAATGATGTTGGTGAAAGAAAACTCGTTGGCCCAGAACTAGTGGAGGAAACAATGGAAAATGTGAAGGTAGTCCAAAACCACATCAAAGAATCTCAAAGTAGGCAGAAGAGCTATGATGATAACTGAAGGAAGGATTTGGAATTTCAGGTAGGAGATCATGTATTCTTGAAGGTATCTTCATGGAAGGGTGTTATACGTTTTGGTAAGAAGGGAAAATTAAGTCCCAGGTACATCGGACCTTTTGAAATTCTAGAATGAATTTCTGCTGTAGCATACCGTTTGGCAATGCCGCCAAGTCTCTCCAAAGTTCACGATGTATTCCACGTATCACTGTTGCAAAAATACATGCCTGACCCAACGCATGTACTCACCTATGAAGAATTAGAACTGGAACCCGATCTGTCTTATTATGAAGAGCCTGTCAAGAATCTTGATACAAGAGAACAAGTGCTAAGAAACCGGACGACTCGTCTGGTAAACGTTCTATGGTGAAACCATAAGATGGAAGAGGCCACATGGGAACCCGAGGAACTTATGATGAAGAACCACCAGAGTCTTTTTATGCAGTAATATTCTATAAATTTCAAGGATGAAATTATTTGAAGGAGGGGAGAATGTAACACCCCAATCTTCCACAATACACCTCTCTTTCAATAATACAATAGTGCGTGTTGTACGCAACTTCGAGTTCTAACACACCACAACTAATCAAACTATCCGTTATGAATAGTAATACCCACATTTTGAAATTTTATTAATTTTATCTTTTAAAATGGTCTTCATTTTTGGATTCAGAATATCGAAATTATCTTAGAGTTAATTTTTGGTATTTTTCTGAAAACATTCAATTTTTGATGAATAGTGAAAACACTGAGTTATAGTTTAAAACCAAATTTTTATTTAAATTTAAATTTATTTTATTTAAATTTATTTTAGGTCAAAATAGATACATAATACCTATATAAGTTCAATGTAATTCATTGGAGTTAGATTATAATAATTTTAGATATATAAAAATTTTATTGAACTTTTTACAGTCTCTTACCCACCTCCTCGGAGCATTTGTAAATTTACATAAAACTTAATTTTACCACTTCTGTGAGTTGAATTTCAAAAATAAGATAGACATATTTGATGTAAGTAAGTAAAATGTGATTCAATATGATGAAAATAACTTTTGGTGAATTGTATCTTTTTACTTTTATTTACCACAGTTAAAAGTAAATAGGGTAATTAAGGGTAAAAATGATATTATTATTATCCTAACACATGTCATAATTCTATTGGATATTTTCAATTTGACCAAAACCACCTTAAAAATGAAATATGATCCTTTAGGTCCACTTGGATTAGATTAGGACATTTGTTATTATTTAATTCAAAGAAGAGTTAAAAGCGTTAAATTCAATGTTTAATGACTAAACCATTTTTAATATTGGGTTACACATAAGATAAATTCAACTATAAATATTCATTAGAAAGATAAAATAATTTCTTACGTAATGGTATTTTATTTATATTTATTAGAAATTAAAAAAATTTATTTATTAATGACACAATGATGATGCAGTAATTACATAATTAATGAAATATTAAATTAACTTATATTATAAATATCTAAATAAATTTAATTTGAGACTTTTTATGAATTACAATAATTTTATATATTAATATGACTTGTTAGGGTTGGTTAGATGAATTTTTGTTGAAGTAATAATTTTTTTATAAATTTATCAAAAACAAAATACCAAATAGTGTCAAAATTGACATAAAAGAGTTTTTAAAACAAATATTATATTATTAATTGATATTCTATTCCTAAAATATAAGGTTCGGCCAAAAGACTTATATAATGATAGGTGTATCATTAATGAACCACTTGGTGTTCTATTGGAAGTATATAGTATGTTTATTTACATATAATATTAAAATACAAGGAGACATAGTAAATGTCAAACTATTTAACTAAGAGTTAAATCTAAAAGATAAAGTTAATATAGTGACCCAAACCTGTCTAAAACCTACTGTTTGAGTGTTTATAGACCCATGAACACCTTATAATTTAAATAATTAATTTTTGAGCCATTATAAACCGAAAATTATTTTATTATAAAATAATATTTCCATCTTTTCCTAAGGTGCCCCTTCACCCCTCTTATAAAAGGGCACTCCCCCTTCTCTCTAATTCACACCGTCAAAGCCATTTTTCTCGGCCAACCCCTACCCAAATACCCTCTCAACTGTACTCCCTTCATCAAAGAGGCCTCTCTTTAGTAATAAATACAACCTAAGAAGCCCTTTTGATCAAATCAAATGTAATAACCCGAAGAAGAGGTAAATATATCACCACCTCTTTCATGTTTTTCCTTTTTCCACTTCTTTTTTTTTACATTATAAAATAATAACTCCAATATCTTCTATATACTGTGATATTATTATAAATATGGTACTACCATATTAATTATTCTATCCATCCTTTGAATGACATGCCACCATACGTGCGTACGTACGACTTACCGTCTCCACGTTGTGGTGTAATTATAATTCAATACTTTATTATTTGGATGGGTATAATAATGATGTGTAATTGATGCAAATAATAAATATAAAATGATAATTATTCTGTATATATGATATAAAATCCAATTATATATTATTTTAATATCAAACGAATGATATTGTTGCTCGTGTGTACGTACGGATTACCGTCTCCACGAACACGATGAGACTCATTTCCCATTGTATCCATTCAAGACTAATTTTCATTAGATAATTAAATAATGTTTAAAGAATTAATATTATTATGAATATGAATAAGATACATCCTATACATAATAAAAATTACTTACGTAACAAAGCATATAAAGAAAAATGAATCACTTAACACCCAAAACGACGATAATACCAAGATATGATTATCAATGTAATGTTAAAAGATCATATATGATACCATATTAATGTATATGATTCCTGTATAATTTAATAACAATTATTTCACCATTATAAAAGAGTTTAACCTACCCTCGACCAAGGAAATGTATAAATTAAGGGTTAATTTCACAATCTCTTCATTATCCGAGGTTGTTTATACGTAATTATCTACTGGGACCTCTTTATCATCCACATCCATGTTTCTTAAAAATGTATTTCAAAATATTTTTACTATTTACTAGAAAATGGGGTAAAGTAATTTATAACCTTATTTGACCTTATTTGTTTTGAAATGAATCTTTTCTTCATTTTCCAAACAAGGTACTTTATGACCTTCTTGACAAAATTAAGGTAAGAATGTTTTTTTAACTTATACGGAGGGTGCGGCTATTTTCCACCATTATAATATCGTCGAAGCTTACCTTACAAGCTTATAAAAATATTTTAAAATATAAATGTTTTCTTTTATAATTATGTGACTTTTAATTTAATTTAAAATAGAAAGATATATTTCTCTAAAAAGGTTTTGATTTCATCTATGTCAGCTTCCTTTGATGGATTTTAAGTTTGTTTGATGTTAATTTATTATGAAACAAAACATCCATATTGTATTGAAGGTTTTGTGATATGTTTGGATATGGATGTGTTATTTCATACCATTCATGGTTTATGGATAAAGTATTGACATTTCGTAATCAATTTTTACTACCAATGTTTATGTTATCTTTAAACCTTTTCATATGAGGAATGCATTGGACTTAGTAAGTGATGGGTGGAGCCCACTATAGCTCCTCGATGAATCAGTAGGTCTCATGTTAAAAACTAGTGTCTTGGCACAAGGCCTTGACAAAATATTATTTGTAGTCTTGGCACAAGGCCTTGACTATGTGGTTATGAAAGTCTGGCATTATACATTCCATCATTATGAAAGTGGCTATTGATATTTCATGTGATTATTATACTAGTATAATATCCATGTCAGTAATTAAATGACATTATTTTGATTTTATATTTTCCATATTATGCTGAAGTTCAAGTTTAAAAGTCCTTTGTTTTAGTCTTATACATTGCCTTAAATGTTTATGCTTATTTATGAAAGTCTCCGCTATATTGTTATCCTTACTTAGTATCTGAGATCATCCTTTTCTATGTTTTATTTTTCCCAGGATGCAAAGAATTATATTATGAATGACCTACAGGGATAGTCTATGGGATCTTAGTGTTGTCTATGGAAACAATGTTGTTGTATTTTTCCATTTTATGATTTAATGTAAACCGTATGAATGTATCTAGTATTTACAAGGCTACTAAACTAATCGATCTTTAGATACTTGATCTTTTGTGATCATGCCAATGATATGTAATAATGCACCAAATCTGGGTAACTGGGTTCAGGGCGTTACACATTAACCTCTTATGGGGAATATTTCTTTGAAACAAGAAACATTGATTTTGGTAGTGTCATATCTTCTTGAATTTCAAACATTGTATAATGAGAACCTTTTTCTTATCATTGAAATAATAACCATGATTTACTTTCTCTCCACACTTTTAGAAGACACCCATTCCTTTCATACAAGTATCAAGGTGACTATTTCCACAATTATTACATGTGGTAAAATACTTCACTCCCTTATTCCCTTTATACAACTTTCCACCCAAATTTCCTCTTGTTCTCATGCTTCCCTCTAAATCCATAATACATAGAGAATTATTTATCTACCTCATTATCATAGGATACTATTTCCTTACATGATGAGACTTCTTGGGAGACTAATTACATTAGAATGTTTAGTTTAATACTATAAAAGATATGACCCTTATTACTCTTTGTATCACACTCATTAGTGAGGTTATCATTCCTTTTTCTAGGATACTTTTCTAAATAACAACGCACACAAGGATTTATCATATCATTATGAAAAATAATATATAATACCAAAACTAGAAAAATACTAAAAATAAAATGAAAAAATTGTATCCAATCTCAAAATCATAGACATGGATTTTTGGGATGTTCTTATATAATTATCCACAAATTATATAATAGGGTTATGTTCCCTAATCTATTTTTTCTAAATATAGTTTCCATAGTTTTCGTAAAACTTATTCTTATAGAAAATTTTATACCCTAACCTCAGAAGCCTGAAGCCAATGCATTATATTATTACATTGGCATAGATACAAGTTTCAAATCCCATGGGACAAATCAACTTATAGTTTTGGAAAACCAGATTAAATTCATTATACCCATAATACTTTTGTGAATTGAAAAAATAAAATATAACATAAATGAAAGCTCAGCATCCTTAAAATCATATTTAAATACTTCTTCATCATAACATGGGGAGAGGAAACAGAATAAGTTTGAGCTCAATAGACCAACAGGGGAAACTAAAATCGAATTTATAATGAATTAATGAGAATAAATCAATATATAAAGCTAAACAACTAAGATAAAATTATATTAAAATAACTCAACAAAGCATAATCAATATGGTAAGGTATGTAATTGAAACACATTCCATTTAATCAATAAACTAAGAATGAACTACATCTATAGAAAATGTCAAAGGAATAATCCCCTAGTAAAATGATAAATGAATATAAATGATTTAAATTCTTAATTATTGGATTCCTTTATTCCTAGGTACACGGTACCATTACCATCAAGACCATTCACAAGACGATTTAGAATATTGGGTAAAAACCAATCTAATTTGGCCAACTGATTCGTCTCATGAGATTATTGATAAATCAATAATATGTTAATATATGGGAACAACACATGTCATACCTATCCAAATAATTCCTCATATATTGAATAATTGATTTAATTTACGAACAATGTTCCATATCAAATATCCATATTGAAGACATGATACAAATTTACCAATAATTCCACAATTAATTTAATTAATATCAAAGTCAGCACCATAGGTAAAAATGTTATATAATTTATGAAATAATAATATCTATTTCATTATAATATTTAAATTTGGTATAAAATTATAATAAGTGATTATTTAAAGATAATGTTAAAAATCACAAAATAAAGTGATACTATAAATAGATGTTTTACCATATTGTAATTTTCTTGTCAAAACCCCCTTGGAAGAGATAATTCAAAATAAAAAAACTAAATAGAACAAATATATAAGGAGTCATGATATTATATACCATAATGGTTATTATATAGACCATACAAAATATGTAATTGGTGAATAGGACATTTATCTCATAGATGTAAAAAATGAGACGAATTTTCCTTACCCTGAGTCTGAATTCACAGGTGTGTCTTTATATTGTTACATATTAAACTAATGTTTATTATTTACATACATAAGAACCTTTTTATAGTTTATTATTTCATGTAATTCACTTATTACAATGTTTTATACAACTACATAAACAATTAACTTTTTTTGGGTGTTTTTGACCAAATTCGTTTCATGTGTCAAAAATTTATTTGTTTGGTCAATTATGGCCAAAGGGTTCATCATATAAATATATATAATAATAATTAAATATTTATCAAATTTATACATTAATTATACTTTTAAAATAAAATTTTAATGATGGTTATAAAGAATGAACCAACGATACAATCCTAGAGATGGTATGCCCTATGTATGAATGTGTAATGTTCCCATTTATCAGTGATTTTTATAGAAATAAGGTATGTAATAGTATATATTTACATAGTGAAAATTATATAATAAATAAAATTTAATTTAATAATATATACATACATATCAGATTCTTGTGATGTAAAAAAATTCACATCGCGTTGAGGAGGCAGTAGTCCACACGTCCATGAATGATGTTATCACTTTTTTTAGTGTGTGAGGAGGGCTATAAAGAAAATGAAATATTATACTTAAATAATGTTAATAATGTCATTAATATAATATCAATTTAAATTATCTCATATATTTTTAATTAAAACCATCCTTAATACATTCCATGTAATGTGTGAACGTATCAATTTCTTTGAAGAGACAATATTCCACACTTCCACAAACGTTGTTATTGTATTCCAACAAAGTAGATTTCCTAAAGGAATGTGTTATATACAAATTATAGAATCATAAATCCATTATATATTTATAACATATATATCATATATAAATATTGTTTCTATTATAATTCCCAACCATGATAGACGATAATGGAAAAATCAATGACATCGTTCTGTGAGGTTTTTATCCACACACCAAGAAATGCTAGGTTTATTATACATTTTATGGAAGTGAGTGTAGGTGTAGGACAAATACGTATAATAAAAACATATAACTATAATTAATATACTTGTTTTATTTTATAATAATGCAGTAATAAAAAATAGAAGGGTAGAGAAACAAATAAAACATATATGTACATTGAAGAATGTCACCTCTTTGTGGGGTAACTTCTTTTGGAGTAAACCAAAGTGATTAATTTGTTTTTTATTCACAAGGGGAGGATTATATTTTTAGGGTATTGGTTTTATGATACTATTTGTGAAGAGGTTGGATAATCCAATGTGAATTTAGAGGAATGTGGATGGGGAAGTGTGAATGCCTTTTTACAGTGAAGGAATATTGAAATTTCTGAAAATAAAAAACGATATACATTAATGGGAGGTATCCCTTACCCCATGTGCCTCCAAAATTAAAAAATGATGTAGTAAATTGGAATTATGGTTTATAACAACCTCTAACACATATTATTATGTTAATTTTAATATTTTTGTTCCTTAAAATCAAAGTTACTCCCAATTTTATCATATTGATTTTGATTACTGTAACTATTTTTACATCCTATTTAATTTAACCATTAAGAATGAATTATGGTGAGATTTACTGAAAATATAAAACCTCCAAAATTATAAATATTATATATAATTTTTTTAAAAAAATCCCATGTATGTTGGAAATTAATTCTAAACCAGGCACAAGTAACATTCAAAAAACAAACTACTTTAACCAAGAAGGCGCTAAAAATGTTTTTTACTATCTATGGGTCAGTATGTTCATTTAAACAGCTAAATTGGTCCATAAATGGTCCAAAATTAGTATTTCATAACACATACAAATTAATTGAAAGAATATATAATTTTAATTAATTTTAAATCAGTGAATAAAATATCATTTATTGTACAATAACATTAATGTCAATTTTGTTATAATATATTTAATTTTTAATATTATTAATTTCAAAACAATAATATAATTCAAATATATGAAGTACATATCTTTTTAAAATGATATATTCATCTAAAAAAATAATATAATAAAATAATTCATTATATTTACTGTTCTTTTAATTTTTTTTTCATCGTTTATATTATTTTTTTATTAACAATAAAATCCAAGTGTTAGTGTTTGTTAAGAGTATAATGTAATTATATAATTTATTAAAGTTATATTTAAATTCCCCTGATAAGATGAAATTATTTAAATTTAAAATTATTTTTAATAAGATTAACTATGTAACGTACTCCAAACTCTAAATCTTTATAAAATTTAAAGGTTAGGAAGGTTCCATTTTTGACTTTTTTTCTAAAGATAACTTATTATATGAGGAAATATCATGAAATAGTATCCCAATAACGTATAAAATTAGATCCAAGAAGGGATATGGTCTAAATATTGGCATCCAGTGGCTTTTGGAGAAGTTTTTAGGTCATTTGGGCCCTTAAGTTTGAAGATTAGTCCCTTGTAAAGCTTAATTTTACCTTAACCCAAGTAATTAATTTTCATTACTCTTACCAATATTTTTTGTCAAAAACTATGTTTATATTTTTTGAGTATAAATAATATAATTATTAAAACCATATATTTATATTTTACAAATTCAATTCGCATTTTAAAAAAAAATTATGTTTAAAACTAATCCACAAGATGTGGCGACGAATCTAGTTTTTTAAAGTGAAAATGATCAAAAGTTCATTTAGTCATTTTATAAAAGATAAAAATAAAAATTATTCCACTAACATAAATTAGATTAATATATATATATATATATAATTTATTTATTCTATCTTTAAAAAAATTTACAATATAATATAACAACAGTAATTTTTTAAACAAAAGGTAGTTTTTATCGAAAATGTAATATTTTTTAATATTAATTAGACAATGAAACATCTCATAAAAATACCAAAAATTCACCAAATGATAATTTTAATATTCTATATTCAATAATAAATTTTATTTTTATTTTTTTTATAAATGTTTCAAAATTTTGTTTTAAAATAGGTGCACCATTAAAAGGAGTTAAAACTTTGTCTTGCGTATAACACAATCTAACTCAGTGTTGTTTATAGTTTAAATATAATATGGTGTTTCTTATAAAGAAATCGAGAAACACAAAAAATGTATTTTTAAATCCAAATACTGTAATGTATTTGAGTGTTACAAATTGAACGTAAGTGATGTGTGAGATGCGATATGAGGGACATTTTACATTAAACCCCATTTTTTAAATGTTTTAATGATTTAATTTCTAAATAATATTCATCTGGGTTTATATTATTAAAATTTTTATGGATGTATTTTGGTGGATATAAATGTATCAATAAGGACATTTTGTTTATTAATTTTCCTTTATTTCAAATGGAATATTTTTACAGAATTGTATGACTTTATTTAAAAATGTAAAATGAAATGTTTTAGAATAAATTATATGAAATCCTTGAATTTTTACACCACCAAAACATTATTATATGTTTTATATTTCAATATATTCTTCTATTTGTTTCATTAAATATAAATGATCCTACCCTTTTTGGGTTTTTTTAAAATTGGGGTTTATTTGAAAGGGATATAATAATCTATGAAAATTATTTTTATATGAGTTTAAAATTATATTTTTATAAATTTGATTTTGGAAATATAATGTTGTAACACCCTGAGAGTTGTTGAAATATTATTTTTTTCAAAGAATTTTACACTTTTTAGTATTTTTCACTACCTCTAACAGTTATTTTATATTTTCTTATAAGAAACACTGAGTTTAAAGAGAGCATAAAATTTTATTAAAATATTATATAATTTAGTTTTCAAAAAGATTGTGGAATTGATTGCATACAAAGGATGAAATAATATTAGAAAATTTATCAGATAAAAAATTATATAAAATTAATTCTGTGGTGAAAAATTAATTAAAAATTTAAATGAAAAAAATATTTCTAAATGAAAGAATAAATTTGTTTTGAAAAACTATTTTATGTGAACAACGATTTTTTACAAAAATAAATTAATGAAACTACTTTAAATTAATGATTTTAATGAAATATATATATTATAAAACCCATGATGTGTTTAACACTCAACTTATGTATTGTATTGTAAATATATAATAATTAATCCAAATTTATGCATAAAAAGTGTACTTTTCTATAAAACAGTGAAGTCTCATTTAACGTAATTATATTTATATTAACTTTTAAAAAATTTATAAAATTTATTTGAAAAAATAAATTAAATATTTGAAATATTTATTTCAAAATTATTTTACGGTTTATTTTTGAGAATTTTCAAAAATTATAATTTTTTATATATATTGAAAAATAATAAATAACATTGGAAAACTGCTTTTACATTTAAATTATTTATGGAGATAAAAAATATTAAAAATTTATTTTAAATTAAAATTACATCAATTATATATCTATTAATATAAATAATGTAATTGTAAAAATTAAATTTTTTATTTTTGATATAAAAACCTTGTAAACTTTTAATTTTTTTGCACTGTGAAAACCCCCTTTCTCATCGACTCTACAAAATTAATTTTAAATTATAATTTTACAATTTTTTAAATTGAATTCAGAAAACTGGATTAAATATTATAAATAATAATGATTTATTATATCTAATATTTTGAACATAATATTTGACTATTATTAATAGTTAAAAGGTGAAAAAATAATTACTATGACTAAAGTAAAAACTAGTTTACCGATGGGTTAACATTAAATGAATAGGGTTAAAATTACTTCAACAGTAGTATAAAATATATGGGAAGGTCATATTTATGCCCTATACTATCTATGTCTCTATAAGACCCTATTTATTTTCCTTTTAGAATGAGAAAAATGTTATCTCATCATTTTCTATTCAAAGAAATTATAATTGGGCCACTCACCTCACTTATAAAAGGCCACCCCTCTCCACTCTTAATCACACCTTAAAACCCATGTGGATCAGCCAATAATTTCCAAGATCAATTCCAACCTTCTATCCAATTATCATAGAATCATTATTTTTGGAAACCATTAAGGTCTATTTGTGAAAACCTATAGAGGTTACCCACTAAATCTATTTTTTTTGTTATTGTCAAAGCCGCTTGTGGATAAGTAGAAACCTCATAAACCACTGAATTCAAATAAAAAACCACATAAACATGAATTCGAGTTTGATGAGAAATATGAAAAATCAAAATTGAAATTCCAAATCCACCCATATGAACCCATCACCACCTAAACACCCCGAACCATGTGATCACGAGCTACAAACCACCTCGACCCGTGCCCCTAGACAAAACTCACCTTCATCATCAACAGTTGCTGGTGATAACTCACTGGCTGATGTCCCAAAAAATCACAAACCTCCCTTAAAGGAGTAAATCCCTCATCCAAAGGCCACCATAATCATCTTGTCACCATCATAGACCACCGACATCCTCCACAACAATCAGAAATAACACCCAAAACAAGACCCAATTCGATATCATCCCAAAAAAGAATCAACCAGTACAAGCATGTCAGAAAACCCATCGACCAAGACACAACTAGGTCAAGTGATTGCAGAAGAAAACCCTAAAAACCTTTATCCATAGAATTATCATGAACCACCAAACATACCAATAATAAGGAAACATTCAATGACTTAGTCATTATCCTTACAGATTAAATCCATCGTTGGGGGACTATACCAGGAATGTCGATGAATGCCGATCCTCACATCCCAAAACCTCATCATTACTACCCCTATAGTTCCACCTTTGAGTGACATAGAATTACTTGGGATTAGATTAGTGAAATACAGGCCGAGGGATCTGACCATATAAACAATGACGAGGCAACATAATGTTTTTATTTTGTATCCATGGACTACCACTTCATGAAATGATTTGATTCGTTTTTACTAATGCTTTTCATGGAAGATAACCAAGAAAAAAAGTAGTTATTAGATGTGATATAAATTACATAATCATGATGTCCATGAAATATTTATTATTCTTAATAGATAATATTTAAATTAATTTCATATATTTTCTGTCATTTAAATATGATAACATTGTTCATGTACTTATGGACTTCTAGCTTCAGAAAGAGATGTGACTCTCTCTTTTCATCACTACGCATCAAGGATGATATATATAAGTATATTTAAATATAAAATACTCCATTTAATATTTAATTATCGTTATTTAAGGATAAAATATTATTTACATCTTTTGAATGATTTTCATTGAAAAATTGGAACGTTACTCATGTGTATGTATGACCTACTATTTCCATGATCGTAACATACATCGTTTATCAAAACCATCGTTTATGATTAATATTAAAAGAATAATTGGTGTATAAATATGATAATTATCTAATTATTATTATTTTGGAGAATATAGTACCATGATCAATTTAAGAGTACTGGACATATGAAATCAAAACATATACGATAAACAAAGTAGTTATTTTCTGAAATGTAATATTAACAAGAAATTGTTAATAAAAGTGTAATAAATGGTCATAAGAAAAATATATATGAAAATATATATATATATATGTATGTACGGTTCTATGATATATTTATAAAAACATTATGTTTATTATATATGATGTTCGAACGTGTACGAAGTAGTTCGAGACTTAGTATAAGGGATTTCAATTCTCACACTAATTTCCAGGAGACATGAAAACTCACGCTTCACTTATATTTTGTGGTGTATATATTTCCTATTTGACTTGTTTTATCATTAATATCCTAATTTTCACGAAATTTAAATTTAAATTCTATGTTATTTTTTATTTTTTATTTTGATTCAAAATATTACTAAATTTGTAAGGGATTCCACCTAACATTTATCTTCAATGAGACACAAACCATATACAACACATGATTATTTTATGTGGTGTATATAATCCCATTAATGTATTTCAGTATTACTATCAGTACAATTATGGAGATTTAAATATCCATTTTAGGATCACTCCTTAATGGGATTTATAGTTTAAAAGATACCAAACCTGTAAGGGTTCTTTTTCACAATTTTTCTCCTTTGAGACATATGTTATTTTATGCACCTATACTCTTTATGAGGTGTATATACAATTCAATTTATATGTAATATCATTAATTTATTTTTTCTCATTATATTATATGTTTCATTTAATAACATTCTTACATGGGGCTTAGATTCAATATTTGCAATGTGGTATAAGTTTTCTGTTAAAACCATCATTTATCGAGATTTATCATGATTATTCATACAGTGATAAAATATAATGATATTACTCACAAGAAACTCATTTCCTTTATTCTATTCTTCTTATTTTGGGAAAAACATGTTTTTATTAATTTAATAGTATTTATGTACTAAATAGATCAAAAATTAATTTTAATAAGAATAATTGTTTTAATTTATCTCTTCGATCAAAAACATATTTTTCTTCCAAAACCATATCTTATAAAAATAATTTTAAAATTGTTCTTATCAATCATTAAATGATTTATTAATTAATTTTTTAAATATTTACGACTTTTTTAATAATTATTTTTGAAAAGAATATCCATGATTTTTCATAAATTACCCAATTATCATTTACAGTAAATGTTAATGGTGTCTTTATTTAAACATGTATGACAAGAAAGGAATTTATCTCTATAATAATCATTATTTTAATTGAATCATTGCTCACATGTTTTTAATGTTATATTTTAAGAAAATGATTTAACAAATGTTTTATGTTTTAAAAACTATATTTCTATATAGAAATGATATTTTTCTCACAAAATCTTTTAAATGAATCATAAAAGCATAATTTATATGTTTTTATTGTTATTTTCATGTAAATTTATTGCTAAAATATTTTATGAATTTTTATTTTTAAAATGTTATTTTCAATGAGAATTCAATTTCCTCAAGAAATGTTCATTGTGATTTATTTGTGAAAAATCATTTTCTATATAATATGAAAAATTTTGTGCTACTTATTATTTATTAGGGATATGATAAATGGATAAAATTATTATTTTATTTCTCAATGGTTAATGTTTATGATGAATTTTTTTTTAAAAAACCCATATCTATTCCATGAGTTATACCATGAAATAATTCTTAAGAAACTCTCCTTGTTTCCTTGTGTTATGCTATAATGAAATGATTAGGAAACTTTTCACTTTTCCATTGGCTATGATATATTGAAAAATTTATAAAACCCATTCCATTTCATGGGTTATGATAAGATGGAATTTTGAGGATCTTTTCAAACACATATTTATGATTTTCAATTTGTGATAGTGGTTAAATTTTAACCATGTATAGAGGTTACATTATAAAAAAAGATAGTGGTTACATTTTACCCAATGTTTTGTGGGACCTATATCTCCCTATAATTAATAAGGTAATTATTTATATCTCATAACATAAACTTGACTATAATGGTGTGTGAAGAAAGTTCATTATGGTAAATTTTCAACTATGATTGTATTGGGAGTGAACCATGACTACTATGATTGTTTGTGGAGTGAACCCACTCCAAAATGATAGTCTTGGTAATGAGTTTTGAATACTAAGGAAATACTTTTCTATGTTTATTTGTATAAAAATATTTTATGCTATAGTCCAATTCCACGCTCCCATGGAACATGTTAATTGATTTCCACATTATTCATGTCATATAAACTACAAATATTTATTCCATGACTCAAGATTATTATCTTTAATATGCAGGGTATAGTTTTCTAATGTTATGATCTTGTTATCATACCCTTATATTCTTATTATACTTACAAATCTCCATTGACTACCCTTATTAATCATCTGATATAATCCATTCTTATATATCCTCTCACCAGGTCACAAAGATAATTTTACTATTGGGCATATTTTGGGAGATTACTAAAGAAGAATATCCTTATAGGATATGTAGAAGATCTTACACCAAATTAGAATATTATGTACCTAGTCTCCAAAGAAACTAAACTATAATAGTCCTGATGAGTTTGTTTTTGTAATGTATTGAATATTCAAATAAAAAAATATCATATCCACATGTAAAAAGTACGGGTCACTGTATTTGGTATAAGTGGAAATGTATATTTTACCATTAGAATATAGGATGAAAAAACATTACTGAGATACCTAGGGATAATTCTAATGACATTTATACACATATCTCCACAAATAAGTTTAAGGAATATTCAATTTATATAAAAGTTCATGGAATTTATGTAAAGGGTAGAGTGTGTGGTTTCTAAGAAATTACATACTTAACATGACCGAACATGTAGATGTGGCTCATGAATAGAGGTTACTAGGGGAAATAAATCCAAAATTTAGCACTGAGATGGACTCAATCATCAGTTGGTACATGTTAACAATCCCTTAAACACATATTTTTTGACAGTACTTTGTGATATTCTATTGAAATTCCAAAACATTGAATAGACAACTAAAAACGATTTAAATGTATGATGGCTTGGAATTTCCTATGGTAAACCTAACATGTCATATATTAATAATAATGTGTTATGATTTAGATATCCTATTTCTTTCATGATTATGTTATTCCCCTATGTGATTTTGTTTCTCAAAATATGCCTTTTAGTTTTAGTCAATGGATGGAATCAGAAGAAAATATATTAAAAGTTTACGTAAAAGAAATTTTTTTGATGATAAGGAAAGAGGGGTGATGGATGAAGTAAAATGATATTATGATTTTTTCTAATCAGTTATCATGAAAAACCATTAATGAGGTTCACTTTAACCAAATATCAGACTCACCAAAGAAGATAATGATAGTGTTTTCTGAGATTTCATGTATACAAGACCACAGAGGAAAGAAGATTTAGTTTCCTCCATGTCGAGAATTTATGAAGAATCACTTAAGAGAATGTCTTAAAGGGATGAAAATATATTTTAGGTTTGGAAAATAAGACACAAAGAAATTCATTAAAAATGAAAAAAATTAAAACATAAATAAATACAATTGATGATAATAATGCCCCATAAGATATCATGAACCGTTGAATGCTTTTAAAAGTGTAATGTTGGGGCATTATGAAAATAAATTTCCTAAGGGTAAACCTCATGATGATTATCGTATAGGTTATATAATTAATTGTTATATTTTTGATGATGAAGAGGATAAAAATGACATATTAATGGAAATAAGTGTTAAGGAATAAGATGAAGAATCCATGAAAATGGCGTAATTATGAGGTGGAATAATATGAGTACCTATGTATTAGAGTTTTAAAAATATTTTATATGAATCAAATTATTTAAAAGGGATTGTTTTTAGAATTTTCTAATTAGTTAATTTCAATAAAATGTTGAAAAGTAATGATGAACTAGAATATTGGTTTAATAGAAAGGTGATATTCAAGGAAACAATTATTAAGTAAAATATAACCCTTCACATGATCCTAACATTTAGATAGTCATGTTGGGATAAAGGAAAGATTGATATAGATAATGTAAAATAGAGAGTATTGATTAAATTGGAACAAATTAATGATTTTTTAACAATTATCCTTATATTATAATTGATTGAATTTATGGAATTTGTGGATTTATGGAACATATCCAATCATAAGTATTTTTAGTATGGAATGAGCAACCATAGTTTTTTTTGAATATGGTTTTACGATAAATCAGTTTATTAACATGTTTCAAGAGAATATAGGACGAATGTATTCACATGCTTGGTATGTGACAATCAAGAGAATCTTTATGACATATATGGGATTTATTTTAGCTTTATATTGAGAAATATCATGACATTATGTATAAATATTGAGATTTTTAAGGGTTATGTGGTAAAATATTTATGGAATTATTTATGTTGAACTTTGGATGATGTTTTATAGATTATCATATTACTTCTCTGTATGAAGTTTTAAATATATTTAAGAACTAGAGATTTTATTTAATCCGGAGGTAGATGAAATAGATTTTCATTATATTATTTATTTTATTTAGTGCTCCAGACAAGGAAAAAAATTATATCATGGAGTAAGAGATGAAGTGGAAATTGATGAAGACACAACCAAATCACTAAATTTTTCATATAAAATAAAAAGATTTTTGGTAAGTAAATTCTTATATATTATCAATTAATATGTGTTGGTAATTATCCAACATGAGGAAAAGGGGTCCTGAAATAAAAATTTGAACAATTATTAACATTTTTTTATTGTATCAATGATGTTTTAATTTCCTCTTTGGTTTCTGAATTTGTGGTTGATAGAATTATCTTGACGATGTTCTATATCACTCTCCATCATTATTTATGTGATATTTTTATATTATATGTCAATTTTTTCACTTCAAACTTATGTTATCCTATTTTAAAAACCTATTATGTGTTATTCTACATGAATTTATCACACCCCATTCTATTTATCAAGAAGATGTTTTATTAACCCTTTTTTCGATGTATGTATTTATAAAAGAATTTTTAATTGTAACCTAATGATGAATGAGAGAAAATTCAATGGAGAAATTAATTTTTTTGCAGGAAAAATAGATCACCATGAGAATTTGGAAATACATAAATTTTTTTACTACATAATATTTTTTGATATATTTCGTTACATGAAACACTGTGTTTATCTTAGGTTACATGAAATAATTATTTTAAATGATAGTTTTTATACGATTATTATTTTATAAGATAATGTTATCGACTATGTATAGTAATATATGTTATTAAATAATATTAAAAAAATTATTAACCTATATTGATAATACATTTACATAAAAGTAATTATTTTTTGACCAATTAATTAAAAATTTAAATATAAATCTATTTCAAATTAAAGGAGGTCTTTTGTTTTTAAAAAACATCTATTTGAATTTTTTTACCAAAATTTGTTGAACTAACCACATTTGGTGAATGATTATAATAAAATTTATATATTATATATTCAACATAATATCTAAAATTTATCTTTTGATTTTTGAATATGAGTGAAAATAATAAATCTAATTTTAATCTTCAAAACTATATTTTTAAAATTTTTGTTTTTTCTTTTTTGGTCAAAATTATTTAAAAAAAAATTTAAACCTTTATAATTTTTAATTGGGGAAATAATTTTCATTTAACAAATAATCATATAAAAATTATCTTAGGGTTAATTTCTGATAATTTTCTAAAAAGATGTATTTTTGATGAATAGTTAAAAATACTGAATTTTAAATGGAAACACCATTTTCATTTAAATTATTTATAAAATATAAATATATTTTAAATAATTTATAAAATTAATATTATTTAAATTATATAAATTTTAATTTAATTCAGTTCATTTGAATCATTTTTATGTTGTATTTTGATATAAAAACCTTGTAATCATTAGAAAATTTTCTCTTTGAATCTCTCTTTCTCGTCAGGTAGGTTGGATTAATTTTAAATTATAATTTTCCACATATATGAAATTAACTTGGAAAAATGGATTCTATATTCTTAGTCCACATCATTTATATTATCTTATAATTTCAAATTAATTTTTGACCAAAATTAATAGTAAAATCAATAAAAATTAATATCTATAGTTAAAGATAAAATAGGTTTACCTGTGGGTTAAACTAAAATTAAAAGGTTTAAAATGATCTAAAACAAGTTTAAAATCAATTTTAATTTCATATTTATACCCTATGATGTCTATTCCTATATAAAACTACACTTTATATTCTTATGGCCTGAGAAAAACATTAGTACGCTATTTCCTTTTCATGAAAATTAAAATCCTATCACTCCCCTAAATTATAAAAGGCCACAAAATATCCCCTTATCTTCACACCTTCAAACCCTTTGATTTGTTCAATAAATTATAAAGAAACTTCTTAAATTATCTCCTATAATAATATATGACTAATTTTGGGAATAAATACAACTTTGGCAGGCTTTCGATGCAATACTAATTAGGTTACCCAAAGAAGAGGTAAAATTATTCAACGACCATTTTTATATTATTCCTTTCTCCACCTCCTGGATATTATATTAAAACATAGTGATATAATAGACTTATAATGTTAAATATTTTTATATGTTGTCACTGTATGTTAATGACCTACAAATAACTCAACTTTCATGAAATGTACTATGAAATCATCAATCGTTTGCACAACATATTACCGACCCGTGAACCAATGTAATTAATTTTTCCATTACCACCTATCAATATTGGATAAGTTGGTGAATATAAAGTAAATATAGGATATTTTTAGCAAACCAACCCCAGATAGTCTGGATCTGGTGTCTTCTAACAATTACATTGGAAAGATTATAAGGAATCAAGCCCTGAAAGACCGATTTGTGTAGTAATCTTGGTAATCCAAATACATAAATGAGTATTTCATTACAAATGGATATACTAATTACAACATATTTTATTCTTATAAACAAAAAAAATCTTGGGGATAACTCTAATCCATCTAGTATATTCACGTATTTTTTCCGTAGTATGATTCTTGGATTCCTGGTGAAAGAAACACAATAAGGGTGAGCTCAAATGCACTGTAATGGAAACATATACGAGAAGCAATAATGAATTAATGAGAATAGTAATTATAGGAAGGTAAATAAATGAACACATATTAATTATAATCCATAAACTGAATGAATGTACATATTCAATATGGCACGGTAATAACTTGAAATACATGCCATTTAGATAAATTAAAATAAAATATATCCATAGATATGTCTATACAAAATCACATGGATGGATAATAATATAAAATAATATGAGTGTAATGGTTTCTCAATGGAAATCAAGTCTAAATCACCCGAGGACCTATTATGGTCAAGATATATCCTACAAATAGTTTAAAACTACAGATCTATCCACCATTTATTTTGTAAAACTAGTTTGTCTCCTGAATACCTATCAATGCATCGAGGAGCTATATAATATCAGGGCTCCACCATCAGTGCATGTCCAAATAATGATTGATATTGAATAATAAAAATAAATGATATGCCTTATCAAATATTTTTATTGAATAAAGAATACAGATTTACCACTGTTTCCCCAAATAATCAAACAACTGTCAAAGGAGACACTATATATAAGTAGGTATAATGTTTTGGCAATAGTAATATCTATGATAAATGAAATGGATAATTTATGGGAAATTCAATGTTCAATTATCATAAGAGATTGAATATTTAAATTATACTTAAAAAATAAATCAAGGAAGTGAATATGAATACTATCCTTGTCCAAATCAATAATAAACCATCCGGAGGAAAAATAAGGAAGGTATCAATACAAAAAATACCAAGCGGAGTAAAATAGAAAGGTTTTGTCATTTATGAAATAAAAGATTAACTTTTAAAACTATTCATAAGGAAAATATCCTATTAATTTGGAAATATTTTTTAATTTAAAATCCATTTTTAAAAACATCGAGAATGAGATTTAATGAAATGATGGAGAATAAATATGTACATGTCGTACAAGGTAAAAATAATATTCCTTTTGTGTGATTTTTTTTAGAAAATGCCTCGTTTGAAAAGGGAAAATAATATTCCTTATTATTGATTAGTAAAAGACAAAAATGAAAATGTGTCTTTAACAAATCATTTTAAAATCATCTTTTAATACATTTTGACAAAACATAGTTTTTAAATGAAAATTGGTTCTCCAACTAAAGAGAGAAATATAGTCTAGTTTTCTTACAAACATCATCTAAAACACTTTGAGAACCATAGAGTGGGAAAAGGATAATAATAATTAAAAATGGTCATGGATATCTATATAATAATTAAAGGAATTATTTAAAAATTATTATATAATTTTGTCCAATTTAAATTCCAGTGAAAGATCATTAGGAATAGTATTTGGGAAAATAATCTTTAAAATTTCAAAGTGTCCCATACCAATTTAAAACATTTTTAAATAATAATTATCATGAAAGTATTAAATAACATGAAGGGAAAATTAATTCATGATATAATATATCAAAATGGGAAGTAGTTACACCACAAAAAATAAGTAAGTGGTGAAAATGACATTTATCTAACAGATGTAAAAAGTGAGGTGGAAATCCTTACTAATTTTGTAATAATTTGATTAGAAACCCAAAGGTAATAATCCTTAAATAAAAAAATTAAATACCATGAAGATAATATATTTCATGTTATTATATGTCAATTTGGCAATAAGTACACTATATATAACAAATTAGGTGTACCACAATTAATTTTTCCTCAAATAATTAAAATGAGACAAGAATCCCTTACCATGAGTTAATTTTCAGGTGAACGATCTATCATATAATGTATAATAAACTCATGTTAATTTTCAACTTTATATAGAACCTTTTTAATGTTTATAATAACTTTTATTTTTCTTGTTACCATTTGGTGTTAAATTACATAAACAATTAAGTTTACATGGGGTGTTTTTGACCAAATTTGGTTTATGTGTTAAAACAACTATTGTTGGTCAACTATGATCAAAGGGGCCATTATATAAAATATACATAATGATAAAAATGAAATAATTATCTTAATTATACATAAATTATAATTTTAAAATTAATCATTAAATATGGTTATGAAAATGAGAATTTTTTATAATCATTGAGACGACTGGTCGTATGTACGAATGAGTAACATTCCCATTTTTAAATGATCATTTAGGAAAAAGGATAAGTAAATAAAATCTATAAATAATGATAATTATATATTAAATATAAAATTATTTAATCATATACACTTATATATAGAAATCTATTGTGTAAAAGTAATCACATCATGTTGAGGAGGTGGTATTCCAGACACCCACAAACAACGTTATCTCTTTTAAGGTGTGTGAAGGGGTATTAAGAAAATGAGATATATATATTGAAAGGTAATTATGTCATTAATATCATACATGAATTTTTTATTCCTCATATTTTTAATTATAACCATCTTTTATGCATTCCATGTATTGTGAGAATGAATCACATCACTTTGAGGGGGCAGTAGTCCACATTTCCTCAAACGATGTTATCATATTAGCATAAAATAAAAAGTATTTTATGTAGGTGTAATTATATGATTAAATAAGAATAGATACACAATAAATATCACATATGTGATATATAAATATATATTCTATCATAATGTCCACTATGCGAGGTAGTAAAGAAAAGTTGAACAATCATCGTTCTTTGAGGCAGTAGTTCACCTTACACAGAAACATTACGTTTGTTACCCATTATATGGTAGTGTGTGTAAGTGTATGTCTAAAAATAATCATAAAAATATCCTAATATATTTAGGATACAATTTTATTTACATAATAACATAATAATAATATTTTAGGGGTCGAAGAATGGAAATGAATCTAGAGAGATTGAGAAAATATGTTATCTTTTAATCAGGTAACTTCTTTTATTTTGAACCAAAAATATTTATTGGAAGGGTTTCGTCCAAAAGGGATTCTTATAAGTAGGGGAGACTAATTATGAGATAATTTTTGGTTAGGTCCTAGCCTATCTTAAGAGGCTTGAAAGGTGTGAGGAATAGATAAAGTTGGTGGCCTTTTATAGGGAAAGAAAAGGACTCACAAGGTATTCTTAGAAACAAATTAGGCGTGCACATGTTATTACCTAAAAAAATTCTTAAAAAACCAACCAAAATCAATATTGGATGGTTTATGGGAAAACTATGGAAATCCAATGAATTTTGGACAAGTGTCTACGTCATTTGGGACCTTAATTTTAAGGATTAGTCCCAAATTAAGGTTAATTTGGTCATAACTGTTGTGATTAATTTTAATCACTTTTAATAATAATTTTATATAAAGAAATTTAGTTTATATTATTATAAAAAAAATATCATCAATATTTTAATGGTTTATGTCATATTTTCAAATCACAGAAGTGGAAAAATTATGATTAATGTTAATCTCACAGACAAACCGATTAACTGGTCTTAGTAGAAAAATGTTCAAATGATTGTTATGTTTTTATATTCAATTTAAAAGTTATTTTTATTATAATGATATAAATTATATTAATAGATTTATAATTGATCTAATTTTAATTTAAAACAAATTTATAATATAATTTATCATTAATAATTATTTAAACAAATGGCAGTTTTTAACTAAAACAAAGTATTTTTCACTATTCACTAAAAAAATGAAGTTTCTCAGAAAAATAAAAAAAAATACAAAGATAATATAGAAATTATAAATTCAAAAATGAATTTTATTCTTTCATATTTAATCCAAAAAAAGTATCAAAATTAAGATTTAAAATAGGTTCTCCATTAAATGGTGGTAAAAATGGCTTAATAAAAATATAGTTTTTTTTGTGAAATATTAAGTTTGCTCTTATCTTATGCTTACCAAATATACTAGATGAATATGAAAAATAATTGATTGAATATGGAACATATTTATTAAATTAATATCACTCAATAATTGTAATTAATTTAATCTATTAGGGTAAAACATCTTTGTGAGAAAAAATAATTATCTATAAAAGTGTTCTTTTAATATTCAATTAGTTATTATATTCACTTCTATTTTATTTGTAACCAATGATTTAGTTTTCTAAACAATATATTTTCATAATATATTTAATACTATTAATAACGACTACTTTTTATCTTATTATATTAAAGAACAATGTCATAATTATAAATTGTTTATCAGTAAGACTCGATATTGAATATAACGAAAGCCATTAAAGGATGTCACTTTTGCATGTAACACAAGTTATAGATTACAGTCATTGTTGTGTATTATGTACACTAACCCAATGTAGTGTTCATTTTAAGATAACTCAGTCTTTCACACGTTGAATAATATAGAATATATATTAAAATAGTAAATATATTATAAAGTATAAGATATTATATTATATTACGTGCTTGTTGTCATGTGTCATACATGCTATCGAATACAAGGTTCTTAAATTAGTTTTTGGGGGTATCACCTTCTCCCTACCTTATTTTAATTGCATCCACAAAATTTAAAATCAATCATGGTGATATATTTTTTGATACTTCCTATGTTTGAAATCCCACATCGTGATAATGGATCATAAGTAATATTATATAAAAAGAGAATTGAAACTAAAAAGGTCACATGGAATACAATGTAACTAGGTCTCTATGTATGAGGACATCATTGGTAGGTAGAGATATGTGCATAGAGGAAACGTGTAAATATATATAGGCAGTGAATGAGGTCATCAATCACAAACAAGTGAATGATCAATGAAATGTTGAGGACCTCAAAGCCATAAATCTCTAATGATTTAGAAATACATTAGTTTAAAAGAAATTTAGGTATTAGGGATTTTCTTATTTTAAAGTCATTTTCCTAATGTTGGGTAATAATTTTACTAACCAAGAATATAACAAAATATTCTTAAAAGATAGGTTTCAATATCATATGAACAATACTATCTTTTGGTTATGATTCGATCAAATTATAATTCATCCCTTTACTCCCAAAAATTTACTTTCTAACAATGAATTGTTTTTCTTCTTCAAGCACTAAAATAAACTTTTAAAGGATTTGAAGACCTATAAAAGAGTTACATATATTAATATTTTTCTTTAAATATCTCCCAAAATATACATGGTTAATAGATTGAGTTTTATTCTTCAAAAGTGTTACTACTGGTTCAACATTAACTTTTTATTTGTTAAACTGTTTAACTAAATACGATGAAAATTTAACAAGGAAATTGCATAGGTCAATGATTGGTGTGAAATACTTGTTGTCCTTCAGTCATGGTTTCAAGACCCATTAACTTTATAGATTTGATTGGTTATCAACTGGCTTATAGGTTGTCCTTTTCTAAAACCATATTAATATAACTTCCAAAATATATATGATGAACACCCTTGAAATTATATTAATAACTAAGTAGAATTTTAATTATGGGTTTCAATGCAATCTCAATATATAAACACTTCATCCACTTATTTCCACATAGATACTTCAATGGTTTAGAGTTTATCCTCTAGTAGAGGGTACTAACTTGGGTAATGTCCAAGTTACCCATATTTACGACAAATAACTATAAAGGATTTCTTAGGATGATTTTCATTTCCTTCCATCATACTCTACCTTTTTACTCAATAATCCTTTGCTTTATGTCCTTCTTTCCCACACATAGAGAATATAATTGTTCCATTGAAAGACTTTTCTGGGTGTCTCCTTCCACACTTCTCACATATTTAAATTCGATCCTTCTTTTCTACATAGTCTCCAGCACTCAAGCTCTTATCATCCTCTATCCTTATCTTTTTTGGTGTCAATTAGGAGTTAGAAAAGGATATATAGTTAGAAATATTTTGTGAAAACTGATTTGGAATAAATATAATATCCTTAACTCCTATTAACACATCATTTGGTTTCTTATTTTCACCATCATATACTTCATGTTTGATGTTAACTTGAATCCTTTGGGTTCTTGCAATTGACTAAAACCAAAAAGAATAGTGTGATAGACAATAGTCATAGTGATAAAATTGTGAAATTATTTATAAGATATCTAAATTAGGGCACATTAATTTTTAAAACAACTTAGGTTGAACCTTTATTATTCTTTGTCAAAATAATTTAAAATTTTTCAAAATGGATTGTAAATAAAACATGGAATTCCTAAGAATATCCCTCAGAAGTGTCTCCCAAGGTGCGCAGTGAGGCCCATTTTCATATACCAAGTTACCTCGAGTCAAGACCAAAACACCTTGTTGGAGTTGTTACTCCGAGGTACATATATTCTAGAACCACATCCACTTATAGTATCTAGATAGTGATGTATCTCTAGGAAGACCCACACAATCTATACGTTACCCATATCATAGGGTTTTTATCTATAATTATTTCAATTCTACCTTAGTGTTATGTTATGTAATCTAGGTTTTCATAAATATAGTTCCTAAAGTTTATACTAAACCTTACTTTGATACTAACTATAACGACCCATCCTCAGATATCTCAAAGCTGTTGTATTCTATGAATTAAATTGGTATAATTAAAAGGAATGAAGCCCTAAAGGGCAGACCAGTCTAGTTGTCTTGGTAAACCAGATACATAAATGAGAATTTAATTAAAAATGGATACACTAATTACATTTTTTTTTCTTATAAACATATAAACATCATTATGATAACTCTAATCCATCTAGTATATTCCTGCATTTCATTCATAGAATGATTCTTAGATTCTTCGGGAAAGAAACATAATAAAGTGAGCTTAAATGATCAGTAAGGGAAAAATATTCCATAAACAATAATGAATCAATGAGAATAGTAAATATAAAAAGGTAAATAATTGACTACACATGTCCCGTAAACAATAAACTGAATGAAAGTACATAATCAATATGAAAAGGTAATAACTGGAAATACACTCCATCTAGATAAATGAAAATAAAATGTATCCATAGATATGTCGACACAAAATCACATGAATGAAAAATAACATAAACTAATATGAGTGTAATTCTTTCTCAATGGACATCATGTCTATGGAACATGAGGACCTATTACTATCACAATCTATCCTACAAACAATTTAAAATTATGGATCTATCCTCTGTTTCATTTGCACAACTGGTTTGTCTCATGAGAACCTATCAACACATCGATGAGATATATAAATCCCAGGCTCCACCCGTTATTTTATGTACAAATAATTCTTCATATTTAATAATAAAAATAAATAATATGGCTTATAAAAAATATGTATTGAATAAAGAAAATAGATTTATTGATATTTCCCCAAATAATCAAACAAATATCAATGAAGACACTTTATGCAAGTAGGTATATGGTTTAGAAAATAGTAATATCCATGACAAATTAAATGGATAATTTAAGGTAAATTAAATATAAAATTATCATGAGAGACTGAAAATTCCATGGATACTAAAAAAATAAATCATGTAAGTGAATGTTAATAACATCCTTGAAAAAATCAATAATAAACCATCCAGAGGGAAAATAAGGATGGTACCAATATAAAAAATCCCATGTGAAGTAAAATACAGGGTTGGGGTTATTGATGAAATAGAAGATTAACATTTAAAAATATTTTGAATGAAAATATTCTTTTCTTTTGAAAATATTTTTTAATTAAAATATCACTTTTTAAAAACATTGAGAAGGAGTATTTAAGGAAATGACGATAGATAAATGCATACATGTCATACAAGGTAAAAAGAATATTCTATTTGTAAGACAAAAAGGTAAGAAAATTACTCATTTGGAAAGTGGAAAGAATATTTCTTTTAAGAGTTTGGAAAAATAAAAATGGGTAAAAGTGTCCATACCAAATAATTTTAAAATAATTTTTGAAAACATTTTAATAATACATGGATTTTAGAAGAAAATAGGATCTCCAAATAAAGAGAAAAATAATGTGTGGTTTCTTAAAAACATTTTCTAAAAAACTTTGAGTCCCAAAGTGTGGGAAAAGGGTAGTAATAACTTAAAATGGTGATGAATAATGAGAAAAAAATGAAAGGGATTATTGGAAAATGGTTATATAATTTCTTTTAATGGAAATTCCATTTAAAGATCATTAGGATTAGTCTTGATGAAAATAATCTTTAAACATTCAAAAGTGTCCCATACCACTTTGAAACATTTTTAAATCATAACCCTCATGAGAGAATAAAATGAAATGAAAGTATTAATACCATGATGGGAAAATTAATTAATTATATAATATATCTAAATGGGAAGTAGGTACACCACACAAAAGAATTGAGTGGTGAAAATGACATTTATCTCACGAATGTGAAAAGTGAGGTGGAAATCTATACTAATGTAGTAAAAAATTGATTGGAAAACCCAAAGGTAATAATAATTAAATAAAACAATTAAATACCATAAGGATAATATAATTCATGATATTATATTTCAATGTTTCAGTAAGTACACCATATATAACTAATTAGGTGTACAACAATTAAGTATGCCTCACGTAATGAAAATGAGACAAGAATCCCCTACATTGCGTTTCCTTTCGGGTGAACATCCTTTAACTTCCTGTGTGAGAAAATTATGTTAATTTTATACTTTATTAATATCCTATTTCATGTTTATAATTACATTTCTTTCGCTTATTACCATGTTGTGTATAACTACTGAAACAATTATGCTTACGTGGGGTGTTTTGACCAAATTCGGTTTATGTGTCAAAACAACCATTGTTAGTCAACTATGGTCAAATGGGTCATTATATAACGTCTCCATAATGATAAAAATGATATAATTATCATATTTTTACATCAATTATACTTTTTAAATCAATCATTAAACATGGTCATGAAAATGAGACTATGTTACAATTATGGAGACGGTAGGCCGTATGTACGAATGAGTAACATTCCCATTTTTAAATGATCATTATGGAACGAAGCTAAGTAACTAAAATATTTCAGGAATGATCATTAAATAATAAATATTATATCATTAAACATATATACTTATATATATAATTTCTTGGTTTAAATGGAATCACATAATATCAAGGAGGCAGTAGTCCACACGTCCCCTAACAACATTATGTCTTTTAAAGTGTGTGAAGGTGTAATAAAGAAAATGATATATATATATATAATGAAATGTAAATATTTCATGAATATAATTAAATTTTTTTTATGTCTCATATTTTTAATTATAACCATCATTTATACATTCCATGTATTGTTTGAATGAATCGAAACACTTTGAGGGGGCAATAGTGCACACTTGCTCGAACGTTGTTATCATATTAACATAAAATGGAAATTATTAAAGTTAGGAGTAATTAAAGGATTAAATAAGTATTAATACACAATAAATATCATATATAACTTTTATAAATAGAGTTTCCATCATAGTGGCTGCCATGAGAGGCGGTACAGAAAAATTGAACAATCATCGTCTCATGAGGCAGTAGTTCTTCATATACAAAACATTTATGTTCGTTACCCATTAGATGATTCTATTTGTAAATTTAGGTTCAAATATCATCATAAAAACATCCTAGTATGTTGATTATATGTTTTTTTACAAAATAATAGAATAAATAGATTTTAGGGGGTGGAAAATTGAAATGAAACTAGAGAGATCGAAAAAAGGCATTACCTTTTAATCAGGTAACATCTTTTGGTTTGAACCAAAAAAGATTTATTGGAAGGGTTTATTCATGAAGTAATTCTTCTAGGTATAGTATATACAATATGGTATAATATTTTAGAAGGGATTGATAGAACATAATAGGTTTGATATGTGTGAGGAATGGGTATAGGTGGTGGTCTTTTATATGGAAGGAAAAGGACTCACTTGGTATTCTTAGAAACAAATTTTTCATGCACATGTATTTTCCAAAACAAAAAATTAAAAAAACACTCAATAATGGATGGTTTATGGGAAAAATATGGACATAAAATTGGTGTTGGACAAGTTTCTAGGTCATTTGGGCCCTTAATTTTATGGTTTTGTCTCTAATTAAGATTAATTTGTCATTAACAGTTTGATTAATTTTAATCACTTTTTCTAATATTTTTTTATAAAAAAATTATATTATTATAACAAAAATATAATCTTGATTATAATGGTTCATGTCATATTTTCAAATTATAGTAGTAGAAAAAGTATTATTAATGCTAATCTCATAGACATACAGATTAACTCGTTTTAGTAGAAAAATGTTCACAAGATTGTTATGTTTTTATATTCAATTTAAAGGTTATATTTATTTTAATGAACTAAATTATATTAAAAGTTATATAATTGATACAATGTGACATTAAACAAAATTTATAACAATATTTACCATTAATAACTATTTAAATGAAAAGATAGTTTTTAACACTACTAGAAACTTGGGTTTTACCAACGGTTCAGAACCCTTGGTAAAGGCTACTGAACCGTTGGTATAATTTATACCAATAGTTCAGCAAACCGTAGGAAAGTAAGCCATTGGGAAAAGCTTTTCCCAATGGTTTACATAGAACCGTTGGAGTAGGGGTAGGAATGTTAACTTTCCCAACGGTTCTCATAAAACTGTTGGGAAAGGTTTTACCAATGGTTGTGCTAAACCGTTGGAGAAACCAAAGCAGGAAGGATTTCCCAACGGTTCAAATAGAACCGTTGGTAAAAAGATTCCTACAAGACCTATGCCAACGGTTTCAAACCGTTGGCATACCCTATGTTGTGCAAATTGCACAGCATCCCTGCAATTTGCACAGCATGCATAGGTGGAGGTGTCCTGCAAATATTTGATCCATAATTTGATGCACATCAAGAATTAAATCACAATTCATTTTAATTCATACACATTTAACATATGATGCATAATTTGATGACAAACACATACATAATTCATAACGTAATTATAAACATACATACAAAAAAAATATAAACATACATAATTCATTTAGAATATAAACATACATAATTATAAACATACATATACAAAAGTGATCCACTTTGAGTGGTTCACTCGTACACGTCACAATAGACCCATTGATCGTTTTCCTAAAGTTTCAACAGAATCCGAATGTGTTTGGTCGGTTTTCCGTATACTATTTGTTATTTTCACTTAAAATCTTGTTAATTTTAAACAAAAGAGATACACTTTGAGTGGTGCTGACCACACCTTGCCTTGAATTGAGGCGGGGTTGACTCATACATGCCACATATTACCCATAGATCTTTGTGCTAAAGTGTCAACACAATCAGAATCCGTTTGGTTGGTTTTCCATATGTACATAAAATTATGTCCATTTTAAACCAAAGACAGACACTCAACGTGATCTCTGCCACACCGCACCTCATATTGAGCCGGGGTTGACTCATAAACATCACAATAGACCCATGTATCATTGTCCTAAATTTTCCACGGAATCCGAATGCGTTTGGTTGGTTTTCCGTATGTCATTTGTTATTTTCACTTAAAATGGTTTCCAATTCAAATAAAAGTGATCCACTTAGAGTGGTGGGGGACACACTGCGACTCAGATTGAGGAAGGGTTGACGCACACTCATACGCATCACAATAGACACATGGATCATTGTCCTAAAGTGTCATCATAGTCCGAATGCATTTGGTCGGTTTCCCGTATGTCAGTTGGTGTTTTCACTTAAAAATAAGTCCATTTTGAACAAAAGAGAGACATTTTGAGTGGTACCGGCCACACTGCGTCTCGGGTTGAGGCGAAGTTGACTTGTACGCATCATATTTGACCCATGGATTGTTTTCCTTATGTTTCCACAGAATCTGAATGAGTTTGGTCGGTTTGCCGTATGTCAGTTGTTGATTTCACATAAAATTAAGTCTATTTTTAACAAAACAGAGGCACTTTGAGTGGTGTTGGCCACAACGGGCCTCATATTGAAGCGGGGTTGACTCTTACATGTCAAATTTGAGCCATATATAGTTTTCTTTAAGTTTCAATAGAATATGAATGCGTTTGGTCGGTTTTCCGTATGTTAGTTGTTGATTTCACTTAAAATTAAGTCCATTTTTAACAAAACAGAGGCACTTTGAGTGGTGTCGGCCACACTGGGACTCGGATTGAGATGGAGTTGATTCATACACGTCACGTATGAGTCATGGATCATTATGAAAAAAGTATCAACCCAATCAGAATCCATTTGATCGGTTTGGTGTATGTACGTAAAATATTATCTATTTTAAACAAATGAGGGACAGTTTGGGTGGTGCAGGCCACACCGCACCTCGGATTGATGTGGGGTTGACTCTTACACATCACATATGACCCATGGATCATTTTACTAAAGTGGAAACACAATACAAATGTGTTTGGTCAGTTTCATGAATGTTAGTTGGTGTTTTCACTTAAAAATAAGTGCATTTTGAACAAAAGTGAGGCAGTTTGAGTGGTCTTGGCCACACCGCACCTCGAATTGAGGCAGAGTTGACTCTTACAAGTCACATTTGACCCATGGATCGTTGTACTTAAGTTTAAATAGAATATGAATGCGTTTTGTCGGTTTTTTGTATGTCAGTTGTTGATTTCACTTAAAATTAAGTCCATTTTTAACAAAACAAAGGCACATTGAGTGGTGTCGGCCACACCGGGCCTCATATTGAGGTGGATTTGACTCGTACATATCACATATGATTCATGGATCATTGTGAAAGTTTATCAACACAATCAGAAACCTTTTGAACTGTTTGGCGCATGTACGTAAAATATTGTCCATTTTAAACAAAAGAGGGACGGTTTGGGTGGTTCCGGCCACACTGCGCCTCAGATTGAGGAGGGGTTGACTCTTAGACATCACATATGACACATGGATCGTTTTTCTAAAGTTTCAACACAATCCAAAGGCGTTTGGTCGGTTTCCCGAATGTCAGTTGGTGTTTTCAGTTAAAAATAAGTCCATTTTGAACAAAATAGAGGCCGTTTGAGTGGTCCCGGCCACACCACGCCTTGGATTGAGGCGGAGTTGACTTGTACACATCACATTTGGCCCACAAATCGTTTTCCTTAAGTTTAAATAGAATCTGAATGCGTTTGGTCAGTTTGCCGTATGTTAGTTGTTAATTTCACTTAAAATTAAGTCCATTTTTAACAAAAAATAGGCACATTGAGTGGTGTCGGCCACACCAGGCCTCAGATTGAGGCGGATTTGACTCGTAAATGTCACATATGAGTCATGGATCATTGTGGAAAAGTATCAACACAATACAAACCGTTTGATCGGTTTGGCGTATGTACGTAAAATATTGTCCATTTTAAACAAAAGAGGGACAATTTGGGTGGTTCCGGCCACACAACACCTCATATTGAGGAAGGGTTGACTCTTACACGTCACATATGACACATGGATCGTTTTACTAAAGTTTCAACACAATCCGAAGGCGTTTGGTCGGTTTCCCGTATGTCAGTTGATGTTTTCTCTTAAAAATAAGTCCATTTTGAACAAAAGAGAGGCAGTTTGAGTGGTCCCGGCCACACCGCACCTCAGATTGAGGTGGAGTTGACTCATACACATCACATTTGACCCATGGATCGCTGTCCTTATGTTTCAATAGAATAAAAATGCGTTTGGTCAGTTTTCCGTATTCCAGTTGTTGATTTCACTTAAAATTAAGTCCATTTTTATCAAAATAGAGGCACTTTGAGTGGTGTCGGCCACAATGGGCCTCGTATTGAGACAGAGTTGACTCATACACGTCATATATGAGTCATGGATCATTGTTAAAAAGTATAAACACAATAAGAAACCGTTTGATCAGTTTGGCGTATGTACGTAAAATTTTGTCCATTTAAAACAAAAGAGGGATAGTTTGGGTGGTGCCGACCACACCACGCCTCAGATTGAGGCAAGGTTGACTCTTACATGTCACATATGACACATGGATTGTTTTACTAAGGTTTAAACACAATTCGAAGGCATCTGGTCAGTTTTCCGTATGTTAGTTGGTGTTTTCACTTAAAAATATGCCCATTTTGAACAAAAGAGAGGCAGTTTGAGTGGTCTTGGCCACACCGCGCCTTGGATTGAGACGGAGTTGACTCGTACATGTCACATTTGACCCATGGATTGTTTTCCTTAAATTTAAATAGAATCCTAAAGCGTTTGGTCGGTTTGCCGTATGTCAGTTGTTGATTTCACTTAAAATTATGTCCATTTTTAACAAAAAAGAGGCACTTTGAGTGGTGTCGGCCACACCAGGACTCGAATTGAGGGGAAGTTGACTTTTACACGTCACATATGAGTCATGGATCATTATGAAAAAGTATGAACACAATAAGAAACCGTTTGATCGGTTTGGCGTATGTATGTAAACTATTGGCCATTTTAAACAAAAGAGGGACAATTTGGGTGGTGCTGGCCACACTGCACATTAGATTGGGGCGGGGTTGGCTCTTGAACGTCACATATGACACATGGATCATTTTCCTAAAGTTTCAACACTCTCTGAAGGTGTTTGTTCGGTTTCCCGTATGTCAGTTGGTGTTTTTACTTAAAAATAAGTCCATTTTGAACAAAAGAGAGGCAGTTTGAGTGGTCCCGACCACTCTGCGCCTCAGATTGAGGCATAGTTGACTCGTACACATCACATTTGACCCATGGATAATTTTTCTTAAGTTTCAATAGATTATGAATGCGTTTGGTCAGTTTTCCGTATGTCAGTTGTTGATTTCACTTAAAATTAAGTCCATTTTTAACGAAAAAGAGACACTTTGAGTGGTGTCGGCCACACCGGGCCTCAGATTGAGACAGAGTTGACTCGTACACGTCACATATGAGTTATGGATCATTGTGAAAAAATATCAACACAATATAAAACCGTTTGATCAGTTTGGCGTATGTACGTAAAATATTGTCCATTTTAAACAAAAGATGGACAATTTGGGTGGTGTTGGACACACCACGCTTCAGATTGAGGCGGGGTTGACTTGTACACGTCACATATGACCCATGGATCGTTGTCCTAAAGTTTCAATAGATTCGGAACGTGTTTGGTCGGTTTTCCATATGACAGTTCGTGTTTTCACTTAAAATTAAAGTCATTTTGAACAAAAGAGAGACAGTTTGAATGGTACCGCCCACACCGCGCCTTGGATTGAGGTGGGGGGTGTTCGGGGGGCTATCTGGGGGGTGTCCGGGGGGCTGTCAGGGGGGTGTTTGGGGGACTGTCTGGGGTCCGGGGAGGAGGGTGTGGGGGTTGTGTGGGGGGTGGTCCGGGGGGGGGGGGGCTGTTCGGGGCTGTCCGGGGTCCGGGGAAAAGGGTAAGGGGGCTGTCCGGGGGGTGTTTGAGGGGCTTTCTGGGGGGTGTTCGAGGGGGATGTCTGGGGTCCGGGGAGGAGGGTGAAGGGGCTATCCGGGGGGGGGGGGGTTCGAGGGAGCTGTCTGGGGGGCTGTCCGAGGTGTTCAGATGGAGACAGGGACATGCACATCGATGATCATGGAAGATGCAGACGGGCTAGACAATGCTGGTTAAGCTGCATCCACAAATGGATTCATTTTTATATATTAAAACCTTTATAAATGTTTTTCCATTTTTACCAATAATTAATGTGTGAAAATTGTGAAAAATAACTTATTGGATATTTGAAAATGGATTTACTCTTGGACATGATGCATAATATCTCAAATATTCCTCATTGGATTCCAATTTTCAGTTTTACACAATTATCAAAAGTCTTATATAAATTTATTTTTATTTGGATCCCTAAGGTTTAATGAATAGACTGTCCTAGATTATGTTTGAAAAAGCAATGTTTTGACGATAATGTTTTAATTCTATTATGGAATTTCTTATTTAAAACATTCTTCCTAGGGAGATAAATTTCCACGACACACACTTACCCCATACAGCCCCCCACTCACCCCGGACAGCCCCCACTCACCCCAGACAACCCCCCACCCCTCGGATAGCCCCACACTCACCCCAGATAGCCCCCCAACCCTTGGACAGCCCCCACCCCTCGAACACCAGCCCACTCACCTCGGATAGCCCCCACCCCTCGGATGACCCCCCACTCACCCCAGACATCCCGCCCACCCCTCAGACAGCCCCCCACTCACCTCGGACATCCCCCCACCACTCAGACATCCCCCCACTCAACCCGAACAGCCCCCACCACCCCTCGGACAACCCCCACTCACCCCGGACAACCCCCCCACCCCACAGACACCCCCACTCACCCCGGACAGCCCCCACCACCCCTCAGACAGCCCTCCACTCACCCCAGACAACCCCCCACCCCTCGGACAACCCACACTCACCCCGGATAGCCCCCACCCCTCGGACACCCCCCACACACCCAAATCAAACAGAAAAAAAAATTCATACACACAATAAAGAACTTTAATTAATTAAAACATTAAGGAAAACATTAATGAAAACATTAATGAAACCATTAATGAAAACCCTAAAAACGATTAATGAAAACATTAATTGAATATTGTTTACATTGATGTAGTGATTCGAGTACACAATTCGTAAAGGGATTATAATGAATCATAAAATTTTCCAAAATCCCTAGAAATAGGGAAAAACTACACGATAAATGGATAAATAGTGAAACAAATGGATAAATGTTGAGAATAAATGTATTTATTTAACTAATATGAGAAGAATTTGAAATAATCTAACCTGAATGGGGGAGTTACAGATGGAAGCTTCACCTGGCCGACCGCTTCTGAGGCGGGGGATCTGATTCTAGGCGGTCTGGGAGGTTCTGGGGGAGTCAGAGAGATTTTAGGGGAATTTGGGGGTGAATTTTCCCAACGGTTTTTAAAAACCGTTGTGAAATCCATTCTTTTACCAACGGTTTCATCAAACCGTTGGGGAAAGAATGGAAATACTATGCTTTCCCAAAGGTTTCTTCAAACCGTTGGGAAAGACAACTCTTTTCCTTCATTTTCCCAATGGTTTCTTCAAACCATTGGAAAATCTTCCCTAATCAAACCTTTACCTACGGTTCAAAAGAACCATTGGTATAAAAGCGTTGGGAAAGATACATTTTCCAATAGTGTAACTTAAACACATTATTTTTTAGTATTCACTAAAAAATGAAATTTCTCAGAAAAATATGAAAAATTCAACCAAATTTAATTTTTAAATTATGAATTCTAAAATTAAGTTTATTTTCTCATATTAAATTTTTAAAAGTGTCAAAATTTATATTTAAAATAGGATTTTCATTAAAATGTGGCAAAATGCCTTAATGAAAATATAAATTTTAATGTAAAATATTGGGTTTGCTCTTATATTATGATTAACAAATCTATTTAATGAATGTAAAAAATAATTTATTGAATATGTAACATATTTTTCACATTAATCTAACTCACTAATTTTAATTAATTTAATCTATTATGGCAAAACATCTTCGTGAGCAAAAAAAATTGTTTTCTATAAAAAATATGATTTTAATATTCAATTGGTTCTTATATTACTTTATAATTTATTTGTAACTAATGACTTATTTTTATAAACCATATATTTTCATTAGTTAGTTAATAATATTCATAAAAACTTGTTTATATATTATTAAATCAAATAATAATGTTTTAATTATAGATTGTTTCTCGGCAAGACTCTGTATTGCGTATAGCACAAGCCCTCGAAGATGGTCACTTTTTCATGTAACACAAGTTATAGAAGAAGTTCATCGTTGAATATGAAGTATGCTAACCCAATGTTGAATTCATTTCAAAATAACTCGATGTTTCATTTGTTGAAATGTATAGAATATATTTTAAATTGAAAATATATTTTAATGTATAGTGATATTATATTACAATACGTGGTTGCTGTCGCGTGTCATAAATGCTATCGAATACGAGGTTCTTACATTAGTTTTTCAGGGTGTCACAATATTTATAATATAAATATACAAATTTATTCATTATAACATATATACATTTTTTACTTTCCTTTTCATAGCGTATTTGACAACGACATTCATGTGTACGGTGGACTACGACATCATGAAGCGAAGTGATTAGTTTTCACTAACGATTACAAGGAAGATAATAAGGATAAAATTAATTAATATATTTGATATAAAAATATAAATATGATATTAAAAACATATTTATCATTATAAAAATATAATACATCATTTTATTTTTAAAAGTCTCACTCACTGAATGATGATAACGTCATTCTTATACGCGTTCACTAACGCCTTCACAAAGTGATGTGACATGATATTTTCATCACCGTACTATAATGATGATAATTACAAGTTTAAATAAATAAATTAAATATTATTTGTTATATTATTATCCTTATTTAAAGATAAAATAGTACTTACTAGCTTTCTATAATGTTTGTTCAATAACGGAAGTGTTTCTCTTATGAATGCAGTACTAACCATCTCCAAGATAGTAACACTATTTATTAATCAAAACCATAATTAATTATTGGTATTAAATGTATTATTTATGTATAAATTATATAACATTTTCATTATTATTATTATTTTGTTGGTTGACCATGATCATAGTAAGTGGAATGAAATTAATAAATCAAAACATATATGAAAAACAAAGCGATTATTACCCAAAAATGATATTAATAAAGAATAGTTATTAAATGGGAAATATATGATAATATGTAAATAATATATGGAATTCTATATATGTGAGTTTTTGTGTGTGTGTTTTTATAATAAATTTATAATAAACTAATATTTATTAAATTGTAAGTTCAAATTTGTAACATGAAATTTTAGACATATGGTTTGGGGTTTCTATTCCCTCCTTTATTTAGGGGAGAGATATGAATATTCACCACTAGTTTCTATTGTGTGGTGGATATACATCACCAGTGACATGTTATATCATGAATATTTTACTTTTCATGATATTAAATTTTTCATTTGTTGTTATGATTTATTAGGGCTTATGATTCAAAAGATTAATTTTGTTGTAAGGGATTTCCATATCAATTTTAGTTTCTATGAGACACTTTTCATATTTACCAAATGTTTATATTATGTGGTGGATATAATTCCCATATATATATATAATTATTTATATAAATAAAATTATGGGGATTTAAATATGCATTTTTGGATTTGTCTTTTTTGGGGTTTATGGAATTGAAGACACCAAAGGGGTAAAAGAACTATGTCACAATTTTCCTTCATGGAGACATATGTTATTTTATGAACCTATCATAATTATGAGGTGTACATGAAGACCCTTTGACATAAAATTTAATGAATTTATTTATTATCTAGATATTACATGTTTTTTTGGGGGGTTACGATTCAAAGTTACGAAAGTGGTAAGGTTTTTATTTTAGAATCTAATTATTTATCAGGATCTTTCATTATTATGAATCCAATGAAAAATAATATGATATATCCCAAATAAAATTATTCCAATTATTATTCTTTAGTTAGGTTGGAAAATTTAATTTTCCCATCATTTTACTCAACTTATGTATTCAATAGTTCAAAATATTAATTTTTAATAAAAATTATCATTATTTTTATCAATGTTCAAAAAATAATTTTTAATACAAAAACATATTTTTTTAAAATATTCTAATTTATTTATAAGTCTTCAAATTCTCTTTAAATTTCAATTTTACCCTTTTTTTCTTTTTAATTTTTTTAAATTAATCTTGATATCATTGTTAAAGAAATGTCTAATTGTATTTTACCTAGAACATGAAAGGAATATTTGTTTTAATTTGTAAGAAATGAACATAATTTCATGCTATTATAAATTATATTTTTAATAAAGATTACATTATATGTATTAAATTATATTTTCAAAGAAAATTATTTATTTTTTAAAAAGTGTTTTACAAATATGAAAGGATATTTTCCTCAATAATAGTTTTAAATGATTTTTAAATTCATCCATTATATGATTTCAAAATTATATTCAATGAATTATATTTCTAGAATATTGTATGAAATATTATTTTCAAAGGGATATTTTAAAATTAATGTTATAGTTATCATAAAATGTTCTACATTATTTATCTTTCAAAATCATTTTCTATCTAATATCTAATTATTTTATGAAACTTATTTATTATTAGGGATATGATTCATGGATAACTATATTATTATTAATTTTAATGGTTTATATTTATGAAGAATCAAGGACAATGAAAAACATTTCTGTTCCCTGGGTTACACAATGATAAAATTCATAGGAAATCCAATTCTATTCTAGGGGTTAATCTATGATGAAATAATGAAATTATTATGAAACCTGTCACTTTTCTATTGGTTATGAAATAATTAAATATTTATTAAAACCATTTTATTTCATTGTTTACGATATGATTAATGTTTTACAATCTTGATGCACACATATTAATTCTTTTAAGACATTAATGTTGTAATTTTATAACTAAATACTATGGTTATAGTATAAGAAATGATGGTCGTTAAATTATATAGAAATATTGGTGGGGACTATAACTACTTACAATTAATTGGGTAAATATTTATATACCATGAGAAATAGATGATTGTAATGGGATGTAAATCTAGTTGAGAAAGGTACACTATCTATTATGGTGGTCATGGGAGTGAACCATGACAACTTTAAAGGTTTGGGGAGTGAACCCATTCTATTATAATATCATTATATCAGGTCCCTGATTACTATTGAAATGATTTTCTATGCTTAAGTTTATACAATAATTTTATTTCATATTTAAATGTTATGGTCCCATGTCTCTTGTTCATAGATTATCTTATGATTAATGTCTTATGAACTACTAATATTGATTCAATTAATCAAGATTATGATAGTTTATATGAATCTTATAGTTTTAAAATGTCAATCTCATGTTCTCATCCACTTATGTTCATTTTATTCATACATATCTTCCTTTTTTACCCTTATTGAGAATCAGATCTCACTATTTCTTATGTTTCCTTTCCCTATGACATAAAGAAATATTTAAAGTAGGTTATGTTATTGAAGACTAATAAAGGAAAATATCCTTATGGAATATTTTTAACATCATTAATCAAATTAGAATATTTTATACCTAATATCTGAAGTCAAAAATAAATATTATTGTGCTTATGAGTTTTTCTTTGTAGTTTATTAAAAATTCATTTAAAAAGATTTAATATCTATGTAAGAAAACCCATGTTCTTTATACAGATTCAATGTTATTTATAAATTTTATGCTCCTTTTACATTGTTTATGATGATGGGTTTGGTAGATAATGCTCAAGATGATGGGTGAGACATATATACATCATGATGATAAGTGAACTCGATAAAGGTCTACTATTCATTGGTTATGATTATGTTCTCTTGAAAATTATGTTGGATGTTTTTCAAACTGGTTATTCCACTTTTATGGGGTTATATGATTTCTATGAAGAATATTTCCCATGTAACCCACAATATTTTTCATTGTTTTCTATTGAGTTTTCTTTGAAATAATTTGATTTTGGAAGGAATTATTATGATGATTTTCATAGAAGAAGCATTATTCACTTTTTGGGTAAAAAAATGTTTTAGAGAAATAATTTTCAAATAGATCTAATGTTTTATAATAATTCCTCTTAATTTATAGTTTTATATAATGTTTTATGATAATCTTTTTTATGAAAATAGTTGTCCCTTAAACATAATTTCTAGTCTAAGAAAATGATTATTTTACCATAATGTTAGTTATATTAACGGAAAAAATAACTCTTTTGATCTCATGCTTTTAAAATAAAAAAACAATTTTCATTCTTATATTTTCTAACCCATACTATGTTTTTTTAATTATTCCATGTTTTTTAATTGTTTTCAAATATCATAAGGAATAGTTGGAAAAAAAATAATTCATTTTTAAAATCATAATCATTTATCTTGATGAAGAAAATTTATATTAAAATATTTATATTTTTGGTAACTGGATAATGATTTTTTTTTTCAAACTAGTAATGTATGGGATTATTTTGTATGTTTTATTACATAACTCTCTTAATCTATAAACCAAAAAATATACTCAAAATAAAATAAAGTGAATTTATCTCAAAATATTCAATTTATATATTGGTAATGGATGAATATTTATATAATAAATTTATATCCTATAAAAAACATGAAAATATATTGAAAATATACTTATTTCATTTAGAATTGTGTATATATCTATAATATTATTGAGGATTTTGGATACGGTAATCAATGAATTTTCACAGTTCATAGAAATATAAATTGATCAATTTACATTATTATATAAGTATATATGAGAGAATATATATCCCTTAAAATTTTTAGTTGAGATGTTTTTGGAATAAATAAGGATCATCTTTGAAGGAAATAATATTTGGGTGCATCTTAATGAAGAATTATTTATATTGTAGATTTGGGGATCTAAATAGAAGCGTTATCTACACATTATAGAGAAGCAAGAAAATTATTGAAATGATTTTTCAGATCATATATAGATATAAGTGTTTATTGGAAGATTTAGTTATATAGTTCATACATAAAATATCTTGAAATAAATCATATCTTATCCAAATAAGGTGTCTAGTAAGATAACCTGGATTTGTATAAGGGATGTCTCTAAAGTGAGAAAAAAATAATATATAAATTATATAACCTTCTTTAATTAGAGTTTTTACGAGAGAGAAGATAATATAATATTATAAAATTACTCATCATAATGAAAATGGTTTTATATCATAATATTATAGATAAATATTGATTAATTAATATGTAGATATAAGGGCTGATTTTTTTAATGGGGTCAAATATAATTATTTGATCCATGAAGAGAGAATATCTAACATTATCTCAATAATTTAGTTCAAAAAAATAATTTTTTTAAAAAAAACATACCATATTAGTGGAAAACATTATTATTTCAATAATTCCATGAAAATAAAATTAAAATTTTTACCCACATGTGATTAGTGTCATGGATTAATGAATTGAAATACTAACTCATTAATATAGAAAATATGAAAAAATATAATGTAATTATAAATTCATCAACATACTATTTGATATCTATTATTTATATTGGTTAAAATTTCAAGATAAAGGAACATTAAAATATTCAATCTTAATTATTTCTAAATTATTAATTCAAAGTTATCAAGGAAATGAATGAAAGAATTCTATAATTTGATGGAATTTTTGAAAAATATATTGTTTGAGAGTACATATCATCATAAAATATAGGTAATGATAAAAAATCATACATTCCTTAATTAAAAAAGATGAACATCTAGAATGACCTAAAAAGTGATTACGAAAATTAATCCTAAAGATAAAAATATTATCAAATTATTTTTATTTGGTTAAAAAGGCCATCACAAAATTGTATGTGTAGGAAATCTAAAACATAAAAAGGAACAAATGAGATCAATGATAAAAATTAAAGATGTTTTTAAAGGAAAAAAACAAAATCATTTCAAATGTTTATATTGAAAATATATAAGAATAAATTGAGTAGCAATAATCTATGGTGGAACAATAATTTTCAAATGAAAAGAATTAACAAGGATAATAATTAATATATTATAAACATGATCAAGATCCTAATATAATGAAAGATGTTTCTAATAATATACCGTGGTTTCAAAACATTTCTGAGAAAAAAATGTGGATAATGATGATTGGGAGATATCTGAACCATTTTCTTAGATTTCTTTCACATGTAAATGATGTTATGTTATATTATAAGAAGATATATGTGGATATGACTATTTTGACTATAACTTATACTATTTAGATAACGTTTTAAGATTTATTCCTTTTTTTAAATTGTTAAAAATATCAATGGAACAAGAATAGAAGAGTTTCTTACCTTGATAATGATTTAGAGTATGTTATGGATAGAGAAACCCAAACTACATTAACACTACATAGAATTAGAACCAAAAGGGTTCTCTAGATTTAGTAATTATTTTAGAATGAGGGGAATTTAATTTTTGGGATTTATAAAGATAAATTCAACAGTAAATATGATACCAAAAAATGATAAAAATACGACTAAAAAATTTATATACATAATTTTATGATGGGTTTCACATATTGAACCTATTAGATTTTTGCAAAGATTGGTTATGCTTTTGATACTATACCCTAGATACTAGAGTATTTGATATATATATATATAACATTTAAAGAATCAAAATTCAGGGATAATTATTATTAAGAGTTCAATTTGAATATGAGCTACTATTAAAAAAATTAGATATCTTGTTTTATCAATTATATTGAATCAAAATTGAAAATAAAATAAAATATTTTATTTATTAGAGATATTATGTAATCCCTCAAGAAATATGTCAAAAGAAAAAATGGGTCCTCTAATAGACATTATAATTTATATAGATATGATACATAGAGATTTAAGGGAATGTAAGTAACATAAAAATTATATGGTAATATTGAATGACTATAATTAAAATTTCATCAATGAAGTGATGAAGATGAAAATTGAGGAAAAACATGTCACATTTGGCCATAAGATTGATTCTCTGTATAATTTGGGGAGAATATAGAATATGATAAAAACATGTGACATATATAGCATGGTTGATCAGATAAAATCGTATATATCAATAATCATATTTGATATATATATATTATGTGAAATGTAATATTTTTAGTTTTGAACTCCACATTTAACATTAATTTTACCTTCTTATTTTTTTTACATTTATCTTCTTCCAAAGTCTAGGCTATAATACTACAATTTATTTCATTTTTGGTAGTGGATATTTAAATAATATTAATAGGTATTTTATAACCATATTCATATATAAAATTATCTTTATCACATTACTTATTTAGATGAATCTTGAATAGAAATGTGTTTTATTTGAAATATTCTCTATCTATTTTCATTATCAATTCATAATGTAATTTTTTGTGAAACTATTACCAAGAGTGATAAAGTGAGTCAATATTATTTGTCTCTTTATTATTTTATTGATTTCATATTTCATCCTTTCTTATGAGAGTATTTTTATTTTTTATGGTTATATAGATTCCTTCATCTAGACTAATCTGGATTGTCTTCTTTGTGTAGTCCAAAAATCCTTGAGGACTTGTCTTCCATAAATTATAGATCAATAAGAAACTTTGGTTATTTAAGAAGAAATAATATTTATGGTGATATAACTTTACATTTTAGGGTTACATGTATTATTGGACATAATAAATGTCTTATAGAATAGTAAATTATTTTTTTTGAAGGTTGAGAGTGTTAATGGAAGATATGGGTGTGGTCAGACAAAGATGTACTTTGGTAAACATGAATAATAATTGTTTAGAAAACAGTGTTATAAATAAAATTTTGAATGAAATAAGTCACATTGAAATGATGAAAATGTATTTGGTAAATTAATATAATCAACTATATTTTTTGGATGGTGTTGATAAAATTATTAAACATATCTACGACATTATAGAATCCCAATAGAATTAAGAGAAAATGTTATGAAAAGTATGGGAAAAATCCAAGAGGATATAATATAAAATATCTATCAATAATTTATTGATATTGGTTCTGTGGGATGAAAGGTAACAAATATGAAGATTTCATACATATATATAAAATAGAGTTTGTTTTACAGTTACATGACCAGATAATAAATCATATATACTGTTTGATGGTATCTGAGGAGAAACTATAGACTCATATTATGATAATTTACATAAATTATATTCACAGAACATAAAACTTATGAATCTACCTCATATGAGTGATATAGAAACCCTAATAAAATTTCATTCCATGTTAAAATAATAATGATTCGAAGAAGTGATAGTGGACAATATCTCTTCGGATAATATTATAGGAGGATATGAAGGGTGATGAAAAACATATTTATAATAATGGAAGATAACTGAAGGTGAAGGGTTTGATTAATGTCAAAGGTCATGGGTTCTATACTGAGAAATGAAAAAATAGGATAAAGAGACATCAAAAGTCTATAATATTGAAATATAACAATTTACATTACCTTTTTTGAGGCTAGAATATGATAGAAATTATTTCCATAAGAATTAAAAGGATGTTTATTTCACAATAATTTAGATAGTTTTGGACCATCTTTTCAGATAGGGTTAATCCACAATAATATGAATGGGAAAAAAGGTTTGCATCATAGTGTATTAATTAAATGAAATATTTGGAGGAACATGATAAAATTATCTTTAGGGTGTAGCATGGGAGTATGTGATCCAAAATATTCGTATAGTGATTTTTGGTAAAAGAATTAGCATACCCCTATAAGTAAAAAAGAAATATTTGGAATTGGTAGAACATGATTGGATTCCCACACAATAAAATATATTTCATATTAATTACTCAGTATTATATGTTGTTCTATAATAAATAGATGATAACTATATGAAATTTCATGGTAATATTTAAAAATAATTTTTAGGATGAAGGAATATCAAATAGTGAAATGAATTTAGATACGATAAACCCTAAGTTGATAACATGTCATAGAGAATGGGTTTCATCAGATCTAAAGTAATATTAATGGAAAATACACATATTATAGACATGATCAAATAAAATTGAAATATGACTGTGATCTATGTAATTTTTAACCAAATATATAAGGTAAAAATTCACATGATCATTAATATTATATGTGACCAAAAAGATATCAAATCAAACATATTATATATCTAATTGGATAGCCATAGAGTATTGGTAGGAAATAATAAAGGTTTATCTGAAAAAACATATATGATCAATTTTGTCAAATCATCTAGACTAAATAATATCATGAAACCTATATGTAATGATATATGATATATTGGATCTTCACTACTCAGGGAAAATATTTATGTGAGGGATATATTATTTAATTTATAAATTAATGAAAAAATTGTAAATCATTGGGGGATACACCATACACATTCTCTTTCACATGTATCTAGTATTATGGAGAAATCTAGGAATCTAAAATGTCATAGCATTCAAGATACAATGGGAATCAATGTAATAATGGTGATTATAGAAGTGGAAATAATTTCAAAATTTTAAATAGTTATTATAATATTTAGTGAGTATTTCTCCTATTTGTTGAGAAATATTTCATCATGTATTAATCAAACATAATAAAAGTATTCATAGTGGAGGGGGTGACATTATTGTTAATGAACCACAATAAGAAAAAATGTGAGAATTGTAAAATGGTTATTCATTACTATGATATCAACAATGAAACAATAAATGATTGATATAATATTCCAAATAATGAGTCTCTCAAGAGTATTATTTTAAATAAAAGGCCTTAGTTATATCATATTTTTAATAATAAACTAATATATTAGTAGAATATGATAAATGTGTTTGAAATTATATTGATTTCCCAAAAAAACCTGCAGGCTTTTAAATTTAAATTTTTTACATTTCGACTAATGAATACACCATGAATATTCCATAAGAGTTTGGAAATGTGAATAAGGTGATTATCATATTTCATGGAAGTTTATTTTTTTGAGAAAAAAATATTTATTAAGAATATAGAATATAATATAAATAATGTATGCTTTATAGTTGATGTGTTTATAAAATAAGGTATGATCCTATCTTAAAGTATGATGATTTTTATATAATGTAATATCTAATTCATATAATTTTTTATCCATGGATATTGAGTGAAGATTCAACCCTTCATTGTAGAGATTATATATATTACCTCATGAGGTTGTAGACTATAAACATATACATGAATTTTTGGGCATATTATGTTCTACTGTAACATACATTGAAATATTTTAATGTTCACATTTGTTATCCAATTTTTTTTTTGAGAAAGATACAAAATAATTTAATATAATTAGTCAGAAAATTTATCCAAATTCTAAGTATAAATCTCCAAACATCCTAAAATTCATGTTTAAATAAGTGGGTAAAGACCAAATTTTCATAGAAACAAATGAAATAGACATAAAAAAAGGATATATCATAATGTTAAAGAAAAATAATGATGAAAATATAAGTTGATATATGATTGGATGTTTTAATGGAACAAATATTAATTACACTTTCTATTAATGGTAATTTCATATAGTCTTTAATGAAAAAATTAATAAATATTTTATTTTGGAAAATAATATCTCCCAATATGAAAATAGAGTTCTAATATCATGAATTTCATGAAAATGAAAATGAATTTTTCCCCATGAATGATTAGTGATATTCATGAAAGAACTGAAATAATAAAATATTTTTATAAAATATATTAATTGGAAAGATATTTTCATTTTTAATGTAATGACATGAAATTTTTAATAGTACAAGGGAAATGGTATTAATTAGGATATCATAAAACATTCATGGTTTTACTTGAATTGTACATATAAAAAATTCAAAAACAACAAGTAATTAAAATATAAATGTTATAAATGATAATAATTTTTTTAAAAAAATCTATTTCTAAAGAATTGATCTTCACCCAGTAAGTGTGAATAATCATAAAACACATGTTCTTTAATGAAGAAGGATTAAAATCTATGATTTTTTGCCAAGATATTTGTTGATTACTATTTTAAATGTAAAATTCATATTTAATTACTTTTACAGTATATTAAATCCATTTACACCACTTCATGTTTTGAAGTGATCATATACAAGGGACTAAAAGTATACAAACCAAAAAAAAGGGAATACCTATCATGGAATCACAAGATCACCCTTGGATAATAAATTTTATGAATAAGATGAAGTATGATTATAGACTTGGGAGAGGTAATATATAGAATGGTATTGATTTTTATATTATTTTCACCTTTTAAAATAGTGGGTCATAGGTCCCCTTTTATTGGCCAATCATAACATCATTTCAAAGAAGTTAGGTCTTCATGCTAGTAAAAGACTTAAAAAAAGGATGAATCTTATACTAATGACTTTTAAAAATATAAATGAAATAAAAAATGTAAAAGAAGAAGACATTATATTAAGGTAGTTTTCAAAAATATAATTCATTCACATCATAACAAATTACTAAAAAATGATAATGGTCATATATATAGGGGATATTTTCATGAAACATCCTAGTGGGGCCCATGTAGTGACTCCCTATATACACCTCCAATAGTCCAGGGGATAGCTACTAGCACTTATTAGGCATATCACTAACATATGAGGCCTTAACAGAAGTAGATGGAGTCTCACACACACATCTAATCCCATACAATGATAAAATGTGAAAATAATTGAAAACCCTTACATGAATATATCTAAATCATACAACCAAAGTATGACATGAATTAAATAAAAATATACAAGCCTGAATACATTCCCACCACAAAGAGTCAAAATATGATTCTAACTTTAAAGAAAAACTGGTGATTGCATTCAAAATGCCACAAGAACACACCTTGGCTGGTCCAATTCACAATAAACCATCCGATCAATTTATTTCTAGGACTCTTTCAATATATAGATCATTTACAGAATAGATAATACATGGGTAAAAAGGATAAGCATGGGTGAGTATAAAAATTCCTAATAGAACAGCCAGAAACACCAGAGCATACAAATAAGAAAAAATCCATCACTATGCATGTATAATTCTACAACACATATAGCAAGATAGTATATATACAAAATAAAGACACATATTCCAGTGGAAATTCATAGCAGTAATGCCATATTAGGATTCCGGCATGAAGGTTACACATAGAACATATCGAGGAGAACATACTCCTGAGTCTGAATGCACTGATGAATTCCATTAGAGAGTTAATGATCATAAATTCTCTTTATTACAATTACATGCTGATAGTCTAAAGAGATATGATAAACATATGAAGATTAATCCCAATGCCATGTTGTATACCAACAACTAAATATATATTAACCTGTTAAGTATAGGATCAGTTCCCATAAATTGTTGGTCACAACGATACCTAGAACTCAACCTTGGTTATGAAGATGAATATACAATCTCAATATAGACCACATGGAATGATTGAAACCACTATATCTAAGAAGTCAGGATGAAGGGATCGGTGTCCCATGTGTCAGAGTTGATTCCATACTAACTTTCTAGGAAATGAATATAGGGAACACACCCTAAGAAAACATGTCCAAGATACAATGGAAATGAGATTGAATCCATATTATTAAGATTACATGACATGTTGTATGGTTTAACATCATGTCGTTCGACCTCAACACCTTATCATGAAAATGGAATGTACCCCATAACATTGTCTGTGTAACTGTAATCGGTGTGTGGTTTTCCCTTATACTCTACCCATGTACTAGTACATAGCTCAATCTGTGTACTTTCTATCTAGTCCATGAATGTTTGGGAGTACACGGAGTCCTCGTGCCCATATACGCCTTCCCATGTCCATATACCCTCTATGGTTCATACTGAGTCACCAGGGAGGTGTGACACATAGTGTGATCAGTTTAAATTCCCTGTGATCCATAACTTCCTCCAAAAACCATATCTACTGATAGGATGGAACCACATGTCATGTAATCATAGATTACATTCCATGTGGTTCATGTGTTCTTATGAAAGATGGTTATTCCTTCCATCCATTATTACGCCACCACTTCCTAGAAATCATGCCTCATTCATATCAGAAATCAAGGATCTATTTAAAAAAAACCTCTGTATGACCATTTACCAGATTCTATCCCTTTGATTTGTTTAGAAATTGTCCACATTCATCATTTTCTCTTGAAAACAAATGAATACTAAATCATGTATGAAAAATCATTTAATATTTCATTGTTTCCACCATCTAACCATCGTCATTTCATGTTGATCCCGAATCTACGATTTTGAATCATTGAACCAAAAATTGAGTATAAAATGTTTTATTTTATAGTATATGTAGGACCACATGCCAAAAAATGAATTCTCGCTATGAATGATGAATCATGGGATTAAAATAAAATAATTTTAAAGATAAATAATCCATAATCGATGTTCGTGTTGACCATAATTATTTTCCATAAAAAATGAAAAGATAAAAATAATTTTGGGAGAAAATATCCCTAATCCTTATTAATAAAAAAATAATAAATTATGCATGATATAAGGATAAATATATTGGATTAATAATATGTTTTCATCATAGAAACCAAAATTGGGAAGGAATACAAAATCAAAAAAACATCTTACTATGATCTGGGTCAATCGATGATGATAAATAGAGTTATGTCACGATCTTTGGTAAGATCCTTTTAGTCTATCTTAGAAAATTAATCGATGTCTGATCTAGTCATCATCATCCTATAGAATCTCCTCCTAAATATCCATTGTATCCTGAAAATTTATAGGATTATGTGTCAAACCCTAAAATTTTTCTATAAGAATATATTTAAAATAGGAAATAAGGTCATTGCATTAACAAAAAATAAATTAATTTATGTTATTTTTTATTCATTTTAATCTCTTGATGGATTTTACACAAACTCCTCATGAAAACTAATTTTATGCCACATATATGAAAAATACCTATTCTTAACTCCACAATGCCCCCATATTTTTGATTTGGGCCACCATTTAGATGTTATCCCACTATATCTGAAAAATGTGAACTTTTCCTATTAAATAGATTTAATATATTTCAAAAAATTATTCTCGTCTCACTGAGCCTTAGAATTACATGACATTTGTAAGGACCCAATCCTAAGCTACCGAACCCAGCTCTTATAAATGATGTGTATTTTTAAAAGAAAACTGAATGAAATAATCAACATATTACATTACATAGGGTGTTTTACCGGTCTATGTTATGGAGAATTAGAAACCAAAAGTTCATTCCAACATAACTATAAAAAATTTGAAATTTAATAAATAATGATTATTTTTCACATTGCTTCTATAATATAATTTCATTGTAGCATGATTGCTAAAACTGTAAAAGTGATTATAATATGTTGGGTGAGAATTAAGTATGCCCAGTTAGGGGGTTTTGAAAGAGAAAAATATAACCTTTAAAGAATAATTTCTACAAAGGTTCTTTTGTATAAAAACAAATTCAAATACTTAATATTCAAAGTATATTTATTAAAACACTGAAAATCTATAGAATTTATATTTCATAAATTGGTTTTATTTTTAAAATAAGTTGGGAATTCTCCTTTGATAATAATAATTTTCTGGTGGATTATTCTCTGATACATGGAAGACCATAATTAAAAACCACAACATAAGACCACTAGAAATGAATCATGTGGAATAATGTTCCCTTAATTTTTATGGTTTCAATCCCCATATCATAGAATTCGTCATTCTAGTGACATTTTTTGAAACATTTCCTACAGAACTTCTATTCTCAGTTCTAACCCAAAACATTTCTGAATCACATACATATAATTTTTTTCTTTTTAAGAAAATAATTTTTCTTATAAAATGTCTTAAACTATACATTAAAATAGTTTTATAAAACCTTTTAAGATAATCCCATGCTTATTATAACTATTACTATTTGAAAACTATATTTTTATGAAAAATGGAATAAGTGCGTTAATGATCTCATAATGTGCAGGATTTCACATATGAGCAAGATGATGGCCATACATATTCCTTCATGACATGTCATGGGATACATATATAAGTTTTCACATAAAGAAATATCTTAACTCATAATTGCACATAAAATGATAAAATTTATAAAATATAATTATGTGAACAAGGTGATTATAGGAATTTAAACATACATAAATTTCTAACCATTAATTTGGTGGTTGAAAATACTATTTATAACTTCTGAAAGTAAATAAGGATGATTAGATATAAATAAACATGTATATATATATATGTATATATATGGATTAGAAACATTTAAAACATAAATCCTCTACAACCGTAGGCTTTAGGAATCATTTTTTTAAAACAAAACCCAAAACTCATCTATTCAAAAATTTTAGGATGTTATTTTTTTATATAAACATATATCCACACACACACACACATATATATTTATATATATATATATCAACCCAACTCTTTATTTTACACTTAAACATATTTTATTATATAAAAAATTAACTTGATACAATATAGATGATCAAGAGGTCTAGTGCCTTTGGGGCTTAGTAACATTACATAAAAACTTAAAACATAAAACACAATATCTTTTTTTGAAAACTTCCTTTACATGACCACTACATTCTCTCGCACTTAGCATTGCATGGGATAACCTGAGAATATGCATAAGAAAAGGGTGATCTATAAATCCCATTAAGAATGAAAACAAGGAAAAACATGAATAATACAATACATGTTATGAAATAGACATATCAGTGGAGCATAAAAAACATGAACATAAAGGCATGATATAACATGATTATCATAACAGGAAAATGTGGCAAAAACACTTAACATGGTATTACCATGAGCCAAGGATAATTTCACATGGAGCATGAGTAAAGCCTCATTGACATGAATTAACATGAGTAAACCCTCGTTGCACTTGAAGAATTATGATACTAATATTTAGCCAATGCATTGGAGCGCTATCAGGGCACACCCTTGTTAAACATTTCATTTCATGCATAAGTGTGCCACATGGATCATACAACCATGAATCATTAAAGATCATCCTTTATTCCATGATAAAATAATGGGGAATTTATACATGAAAATATATAATAAATAAGTAAACATGTATAATGGTCAATTCCTTTGATAGAGAAATGGGCATGGTATTCACATCACAATGACATTGGCTGGGAAAATTATAGTGCAATTTCAGCAGCATAACAACATGACATAAGAATTCATAAAAATGTTTTATAAGAGATAAAGGGGTTTCTCAACATATTTAAATGAAATAGATAGTAATGGGGTCATATAGATACATGTACCGACACAAGTAATGGAATTTAAGATTCCTAGTATGAAATAATTACTTAAATGCAAATGAGGAGAGAGAAATTCCTTATGGAATTTCAGCATGGAAACAGGTGTACATTAGAGGAATTAATGATCTAGAAATGGGTATATAATCATTAAAAAATAAATAGAGAAGTACGGGTGAGGTTTGAAATCATACCCCAACATTTTTAATTCAAAATAAAAGGGCATAACAATATAATGAAATTTGGACACAAATTAGCAAGGAAGATATCCCTTACTTGGAAGTGTGAACCCAATGGATTGGGAGGGCTTAAGAGAGGATTATTGGGAACTTGGGGAGCCATTGGAGGATTATAGAGAGAGGAGGGAAGATGTTAGTCAATATCCAAGGGATTTGAGTGAAGAGGAAGTGAGATCTTGGGTGGGTTTATATAAGAAATGAGACAGAATTCTTTATTATTTAGGTTTTGGACCCTACACATTAAACTAATCAAAAACAAAAACCATACCATGGGCTTTTCCAATGTATTTTTACAAAGGGAAGTGGGAAAAAATATTTTATAAGACCAATGGTCGAAATTTTTAATATATTATTCTTTCTTATGTGTAGGTGAGTCACACTCTCAAAGAAATCATTTTAAAAAGATAAATGTTTTATAAGTCCTAGATGGTCCACTAAGGCTTTGAAAAATAAATCAAATAAACCTAAAATAACCTTATCTTAATTTTAAAACATATATTGGATGATCATAATGTTTATAGTATTTTATTACATCACTATTTGGTCATTATGATGTCATAAAAAACATTATATATTTAAATGATATTTAGTTTTTACCCAAATATTGGACTATCTCAAAAAATTATGAAAAATTCTCCATTGGAAAATTTCTACCTTCTAATTCCAAAAATAATATTCATTTTATCCAAATAATTTTCTAAATATGTGAATTTTTACTTTTATAATAAAAATTTGATCTTTATTGAAAATTAATGGGGTTTGACAAAAAAAGCTTTAAAACCATAATCAAAATTTCAATTGTATTAAATTATACCATCGTTTATATTTAAAATGTAATTTATTGAAAATATTTTATTAAAATATTATTTATTTCTAAAATCAATTAATTCATCAATATTAATTTCTTAAATGAATATTAATTAAAAATACTATATGTTCTTTAAAAATACATTTATAAGGTAAAAAAAATAAAATGAATGTATATTCATTATTATATACAAAAAAATGATGCACATAATCATAGTTATAAGGTCTTGTTACATAACCCCTTATAACACCCACATATAACATAAGGGTAAGGTATATGATGGTGACAGACTCCTGGGGTGGGTCGGATAACATCGCTCAGGTGGAAATCTCTATCAACTTCCCATTCTCCCATAGGCGGTTTCATTAGAGCTTAACGTGTTGAAGCTCTGCTTGGTCTTAGTCAAGAGCAAAGCCCAATGGTTCCACATCCTTTCTGAGATTTGGAAAATGGGCTTCATATAAGGAAAGTCTACCAGATGAGGCCATCGCTTCCTTTGTTTGAATAAATTGGACTTGCTAAATCTTTATATTTATACTAATCATTTAATAACTGTTTAAAATCTATATTAGAAACTCTCACAATTCTTAATGGTATTTTAAAATCCAAAAACATAAATCCAAAGAAGTTCATATTTTATATAACCATTTTACATAATAAGACATTTAATTAGATCAAGAGGAATTTTCATTAACAAAAGTTTGGGTTGTTATAATCGTCCCCCCTTAAGAAATCCCACCCTCAAAATTTCGTTTCCCTATACTAAAACAGATGAGGGTAACTCTGATTCATCACTTCCTCTAATTTCCATGCCGCTTCTTCAAACTTTTGGTTTCTCCACAACACCTTGACAGGGGGCATTGTCTTATTTCATATAAAATTTTCCCTACGATCTAATATCTTCACCAGATTATATTCATTGGAGATGTCATTATCCATTGGTACCACCTCTGGATTGAATACATGCGATGGATCTGGTATATACTTTCTCAAGAGTGATACGTGGAATACATCATGTACTTGAGATAGGTTCGGTGGGAGTGCTAGTCGATAGGATACTGCTCTAATGCGATCAAGGATATCAAAAGGGCTGATATACCTTGGACTAAGATTTCCCTTATTCCCAAATCTGACAACCCCCTTCCATGGTAATATGTAGAGGAATACCATGTCTCTCACATCAAACTCTAGGTCTTGTCGACAATTATCAGCATAGATCTTTTGTTGACTCTGAGAAACTTTAATGTGCTGCTTGATGGTCTTAACCTTCTCCACCATTTATTCGACCATTTCCAAACATAGGTGTTTTCTCTCCCCAACTTCATCCCAACATGATGGTATCCTGCACCTCTTCCCACAAAGGGATTCATAAGGATGCATTTGGATGCTTGAGTGGAAAATGTTGTCATAAGAGAACTCAAATAGAAGAAGATGTTGATCCCATCCTCCTTTTAAGTCCATTGAGCATGCTCTAAAAATGTGTTCAAGTGTTTGGATAGTTCTCTCAGATATGACATATGTTTGAGGTTGATAGGCCGCACTGAAGTTCATCTTAGTATTCAGAGCATGTTAAAGACTCTTCCAAAACATAGAGGTGAATCTTGGATCTCAATCAGATACAATTTATAGTTGTACTCCGTGCAGCCTTACCACTTATCTAATATATATATATATATATGTTCCAGCTTATCTAATGATAAATCCTCCCAAATTGCAATGAACTATGTAGTCTTTGTAAGACGATCGACAATAACCTAGATTGAAATGTTTTATTTGAATGTCTTAAAAATTACAGTGACAAAGTCTATGGTGATGTTCTCCCATTTCCATGCTGGTATGGGTTATAGTTGCATCATCCCCCTAGACTTATGCCTCTCAGACTTCACTTGCTGACACACCAGACACTTTGATGTATACTCAGATATCTCCTTCTTATTATTATCCCACCAATAATGCTCTCAGATATTTCGATACATATTTTTGTTTCATGGGTAGATAGAGAAATCTAAGCTATGTGTATAATCCATAAGTTCCTTTTTTAACTCATGATTCGATGGAACACATATTCTTGACCCAAATCACACAATTCCTTCTTCATTGACATTGAACTCTGAGGACTTCCCTTCCCTAATAGTATCCACCTTCTTCTGAATTCCCACATCTTCAATTTGAGCGTCCTTTATCCTTTCCAAAAGAGACGGTTAAGCAATAATTTGTGAAAGGATTGATAATGTTCCCTTCTTTATGATTCCCACATCCACATTCATTAAATATAAGAAGATTGAATCCTTTTAAATTCTCATCAATGATAGAATTGCTGGGTCCTTTCTACTTAGAGCATCCTCCACCTTGTTCGCTTTCCTAGGGTGGTAATGGATTGAGAAATCATAGTCTTTGATCAAATATAACCTTCTTCATTGGTGAATATTAAACTGTTTCTGTGTGAATATATTCATGAGGATTTTGTGGTCCGTATATATTTCACACTTCTCCCCAAAGAGGTATTGCCTCCAAATTTTCAAAGTGAAGATTACTGCAAGTAACTTCAGATCATGTGTTTGATAGTTTTATCATGAACATTCTATTTCCTTGAAGCATAGACAATGAATTTTGCATTTTTCAGGAACTCACATACCATACCCTTCTTCAAAGCATCACCGAATACCACAAAATGTTCTCCACTTGTTGGTAGTGTGAGAATGAGCTCAGTGATAAGCCTCTTTTTCAACTCCTTTAAGCTCTCTTCACATTCATCAGTCCAAGAAATCTTTACTCCCTGCTGAGTTAGCTTGGTAAGAGGGTCGGAAAATCGTGATAAATTTATCACCAAATGGAGATAATATCCAGCTAACCCTAGGAGGCTACATATATCTGTTACCAATTTTTTCCTCGACCATCCCTCAATTGTAGCTGTCTTGGAGGGATCCACACATATCACATTGCTTGTGATGTTATGGCCCAAGAATGAGACCTCCTTCAAGATGAAATCATACTTGATATACTTTTCTTATAGATTCTCCTTTATCAAAGTCTCTAGTAATGTTCTTAGATTCTCCTCATGATCTTCCTTGGTTTTGGAGTATTTTGGAATATCGTCTATAAACACTACCGCAAATTTTTCAAGGTAATATCTAAATACTATATTCATCAATTCCACACATATTTCTGGATAATTAGTGAGTCTGAAAGGAATTACTATGAATTCATAGTTCCCATACCTTTTACAAAAAAGCAGTCTTGGGGATATCCTCATTCTTCACCCTTACTTGTTAATATCCCAACCACAAATCTACCTTGGAGAAGTATTGTGCTCCACATAGCTGATCGAACAAGTCATCAATTTGGGGTAGAGGATACTTGTTATTTATAGTGATATTTTGAGCTCAGTATAATCAATTAAAAGGTGCATTGACCCAACCTTCTTCTTGAAAAAGAGGACTGGTTCCCCCATGGTGATGCAGTTGGGTATATAAACCCTTTATCCAGATTCTATTGTAGTTGTTTCTTTAGGTCCTCATGCTCCACAAAATCCATTCTATAAAAAGTCCTGGATATTGGAAATTCCCCAAGTCTAAGGTCAATTAATAATTCCACATATCTTCTAGGAGGAAGACCATGGAATTCCTCAGGAAAAAGTTCAATAAATTCCCTCACAATAGGCATGTCTTCAAGGATGGCTTCTTTGTTAGACTCAATCATCTATTACAGGTATGCGTGCTCATAGGTAAGTAATATCCACACTTGAGATGATGGTGATAAAAAATATTCATCTTCCTCCTTGCACTTGTATAGAATTGGGGGTCGATTCTCCATATGGAGAGTGATTTCCATCTCACGGAAACTTATATTGGCTCTATATAAGGAAATCCAATCGATGTAGATATTTCATCAAATTCCACTAGAGGGTATATGAATAGGTTCACCAGGATATTCAATCCACAAAATATGATAGGGGAAGAGTTATATTCATGGGATGTAATGATTGCTCCATTTTCCTTACTCACTAACATCTTTACTTTCATGAATTTTTTTGGTGTTGGGATTTTTCTACAAAACTTTTTGGATATAAAATAATGTGTAGAAACAATATAAAAAATTATGTTAGCCATTATTGAATTAAAAACTATCTTACCTATCACCACTTCATTGTCGGGGTTCACTTCAGTGGTAGTGATGGAAAAATCTCTCCCTTGCTGCCTTGGAAGTTGTTGGTTGCCTCCCAAAACCCTTGGTTTAGAGAACTGGTTTACAAGGTGCCCTAGTTCTTTTCAGTTGAAGCAATGAAAACTTCAATGAGAATTGAACATAAAATTCCTCTCCTATGTCACATCCGCGGGTTTTTCTTTTCGGCAGTTAATGGATAGGTTCCCTTCGCTTCCACATATAATGCATTTCCTCATCTGCTTCAGGAAATATTTGGGTTTCTTCTTTCTACACATTTGAAAAGTGGGGTGCTAGATTTTCTTATCATCATTGGATTTGTACATCGGACAGCTATAATGGAAGTCCAACATTTTTCATCATATCCCCATGATACCCCTGAGATTCACCGATATCCATTTTGACCTTGAGGGCACATCAGAAAATTTCCTCGTAGTTATCAATGTCATTTATTTCCATGGAATTCCATAGGCTAGGTTTTAGCCAACCAAAGAAGCGGTCAATATTGCATTAGGGGTTATTGACAAAGCTAGAGGCTTATCGTGCATTCCTTGTAAAGTTTTCCTCATATGCTCCGATGGATTCGTTATCTTTTTTCATGATTTCAAGAAAGTCGCATTCCATATTATGTTTGGGGTGTGAGGAAAATATTTTTTGAAAATATTTTTTGGGAAATAATTCCATTCCAACGCCTCGATCTCCTCCTCAGGCTTTGCATTTTCTATCAATGTCCACCATTGATCTGCTTCACCCTCCATCCAATATGAATCCATGAGAACCTTCTCTTGTTTAAAACATTGATGGATAGATAATATCTTTTAAATGGAGTTGATCCATTGTTTTGAAATTGAGGGATCAGATGATCCATTAAAAGTAGGAGGCCTTTGTCTGATGAAGCTCTTGATTGCGACTTGTTCTTTCTTAAGGGGGGTTGAATGTTTCTATAGACCCATGTTTCTTTTCAAATATTGAGTTAAATGATAGAGTATTGTGACAAAGTTCGTGATTCCTACTCCCATTGTATTGGGAATCTCATTAGAACAATCATCACATTGATCTTCCCATAGATTGTTAGCCTAATTCCTATTATTTACGGCTATTGGCTGGAATAAAAGGAATGTTATGGGTAAAACTTAAAGTGTAATCCATGGAAAAAAATGGATGACTTATAAATAACATTTATTTCCTTAACTTATGAATTTATAGGCTTAAATATTTGTTATCCATGATCTACTTCCCAAAATTTATTCTTAGGGGAATTTTCTTTATTCCCTTAACAATGGTTCATACTAAGCTTGTGAATTTACCGAAGCATATCCCTCAGGAGTGTCATAACCAAGTGTAAAGCAAGGCCCATTGTCATTTACCAGGATACCCCGAGTCAAGCCTGAGAATCATTATCAGAGTTTTAACTCCTAGGTACATTTGTGCCAGAGCCTCCTCTACTTTCTCGTATCCAGATATGGATGTATTTTCTTGATAAACCACATACTCAATACACAACAAAACATTAGGATGTTTTTATTATACTTAGTATTATCCCTAATGATTTAAACAGGTTTATCTTGATAAAAGACTTACTCAATACTCACCAAAATTTTGGTATGCTATTATTATACTTATTCTTATCTCTAGGGCTTAAATAGGGTTTTCTTATCCTAATCCCAAAAATAACTAAACCTATCCTTTGATACCAGCTATAACAACCCAGTTATTTATTTCACACATAAAAATATTTTTTATTACATAAAACCTTCCCTTGATACAACATAGAATATTGATAGGTCTAGTGTCTTTTGGGATTAGGAACATTAAATAACGACTTAAAATATGAAACACAACATCTTTATTGAAAACATACTTTACATGACCACTAGATTCCCTCGATACTTACCATTTCATGGGATAACCTGAGGACATGCATAAAAAAAGGGTGAGCTATAAAGCCTAATAAGAGAGAAAAAAAGTAATAAATTGAAGAATACAGTACATGTTAGGATATTTACATATCAATGGAGTATAAAATAAACATGAATATAAAGGCAGGATATAACATCGTTTTCATAACAATGAAATGTGGAAACCACACTTAACATGGTATTTTCATGAGACAAGGATTATTACACATGGAGAATGAGTAAACCATCACTTCATTGAATTTTCATGAGTAACCCTCATTGTACTTGATGTATAATGATACTAATATTTATCCAATGCATTGGAGCACTATCTTGGTGCACCCTTCTCAAACAATTCATTTCATGCATAAGTTTTCCACATGAATCATACAACATAGAATCATTAAAGATAATAATTTATTCCAAGTTAAATGAATGTGGAATTAATACATGAAACTATATAATCAATAAGTAGATGATCATAACGGTGAATGCCCTTTATAGAGAAATGGTAATTGTATTCACAAGAATTTGTCTTGGAAAATCGTGGTTCGATTTTGGCAGCATAACAGCATGACATAAGAATTAATAAAAATGGTTGATAAGAGAGAAAGGGGTGTCTCATCATATGTACATGAAATGAATAGTAATGTGGTCATATAGATACATATCCCAACATTATTAATGGAATTTGGGATTCATAATACAAAATAATTTCTCAAATGCAAATGAGGAGAGAGAAATTCCTTACCGAATTTCGGCATGGTAATAGGTGTACATGGGAGGAATTAAAGAGAGAGAAAGGGGTATCTAATCATTCATACGTAAATAATGAATTATGGGGGAGGTGATAAATTATACCCCAACATTTTCAGTTGAAAATAAAAGGACATAACAACATAATAAAATGTGGACAAAAATGAGAAAGAAAGAAATCCCTTAATTGGAAGTGTGATGCCAAAGGCTTGAGAGGGCTTGAGAGAGGCTTCTTAGGATCTTGGGGAACCTTGGGAGGATTATAGAGAAAGGAGGGAATAGTCTTTTAGAGCTCCAATAGATTTTAGTTAAGTGGAAGTGGGATCTTGGGTGGGTTTGTATAGGAAAAGAGAAATAATTCTTTTTTATTTAGGTTTTGGACCCTTCACATTAAACTTATCAAAACCAAAAACCATGCCATGGGTTTTGCCCATGTTTTTTTCTCAAATGGGAGTGGAAAAAAATATTTTATATGGCCAATGTCCTAAATTATTAAAATATCAGGCATGATTATGTGGATGTGAGTCACACTCTCAAGGAGACCATTTTAAAATGACAAAATGTTTTATAAGTTTTGGTGGGTCCACTAAGGCTTTGTAAAATAAATAAAATAAACCTAAAATCACATTATATTAATGGTAAAACATATATTGTCCGAAAATAATGTTTATAGCATTTTATTACATCACTATTGGGTCATTATGATGTCTTAAAACACATTATATATTTAAATGTTATTTAATTTTTACCCAAAAATTCGACTGTCTTAGAAAATTATAAAAAATTCACCGTTGGATAATTTCGACATTCTGATTTCAAAAAATAATATTCATTTTATTTAAATAATTTTCTAAATATGTGCATTTTTAACTTTTAAATTAAAAATCAGACATTTATAGAAAATTCATGGGTTTTGACAAAAACAGTTTTCAAATCTTAATAAAAATTTCATTTATATTCATAAAAATTTTACGATCATTTATATTTTAAAAGTAATTTATTAAAATTTTATTTAATTAGAAAATACATTAATTCAAAAAAATATATTTTTTAATTGAATATTAATGAAAAATACTATATGTTCTTTAAAAAACATTTACAAGGTTACAACAATAAAATGAACGTATATTCATTATTATATACAAACAAATGATGCACACAATAATAGTGCTAAGGTCTTGTTACATAACCCCTTATAAGACCCACATATGACCTAAGGGTAAGGTGTGTGATCGTGACTGACTCATGGGGTGGCTCGGATAAAATCCCTCGGGTGGAAATCTATGTCAACTTCCACATCTCCCGTAGGTGGTTCTGTTAGAGCATAACGTGTTGAAGCTCAGCTTGGGCTTGGTCAGGAGTGAAGCCCAATTACGCCACATCCTTTTTGAGCTCTGAAAAATGGGTTTCATATGGGGAAGGTCTTCTATATGAGGCCATCACTTCCTTTGTCTAAGTTAATTGGATTTGTTAAAGCCCTATATCTATACTAATCATGTGATAACTGTTCAACGACTATATTTGAAACGATCAAAATTCTTAACGGTATTTTAAAATCTAAACGCATAAAACCAAATAAGTGCATATTTTATATATCCATTTTACATTATAATACATTTAATTAGATCCAGTGTAATTTTTATGAACAAATGTTTGGGTCATTACAATATATAACTTTATAAATTATTTTTGAAGAATAAAATTGAACCCTTACATATGTGTAAAATTCTTATAAAATTCTTACATATAAAATTTTTATCACATATATATTCTGAAAATAGATTGATATATATATATATATACGTATATACATGCATATATATATATACCTCTGTAAATAGATAATATTTTGATGATGAAACCTTATGTACATAAGTTTTAGAAATAATTTTTACGGAAAAAACAATTATCTCATATATATAGTGACAATAATAAGTTATATATGTGAATATATGCATATATCAAAACATATATATGTGACTCTATAAAAGGAAACCATAATTTGATAAACTAAAATTCTCCCTTACAAAACAATTACCTTAAACATAGATCTATATATAGAAAATAATCCCTTAACGAAGTTTTTTTCAAATATATAATATTTAAAAAAAATTCCCATACACAAAACCCGATATCATAGTTTAAAAATACATAGCTATAATATTTACTCAGAAGAAAATATGATTTAGAGTAATAGAATGACTAAAAATATAATAACCCTTACTTATTAGTGGAAACGAATGGGGAACGGAAATCATGAACTTTCTTTAGAACATGAAACCAAGGAGTGGTTTGGGTGGTGTTCACTAACCTCTGAGGAGGTGTTATCCAAATTTATAAAAAAATACAGGTATGAAAACATCTCAAAGAATCTAAGTTATTATGTTAAAAAAATAGTGATACAGAATTACCCTCATCACAGATCATCTTTACTTATTATTATGTACATACAATCATTATATATATAATGATATATTATCTATATCATTTTTTTCATCTATCCACGAGTCATGTATTCTCTCAAATGGGGTTTTTTCACTTTTATAATTTTTTCCTACTTGTCACACCACCCCCTCATTTTTGTCAATATTATATTATAATATTATAATATTTATTATTTAGTTAAATCAATTTAATTTTTTTAAAACACTTTAACACATTTTTTTAAAACAAATATGTGGTGTTTTTTAAAAACACCATTAAAAAACATTTCCAATTTTTACAAAATAACAAAATAAAATATATATATATATATAAAAGTAATAATTTATATTTAGAAACACACACATATATATGTTTATATATATAAATATATATATTAATTAAATAAAACAAACATATATATATAATGATTATTATATGTATTTATAGACATATAATTTAAATCACATAAAATTTATATAAAAAATGTAAATGATTAACAAAATATAAATTCATATATTTATAGAATATATTAAATTAGAAAATAATGGTGATATCCCTTAATTATTATTATTATTATTAAATATCATTAAACATTTTTAATTAAATTAAATATTTATTTAAAATTTTAAACAAAATAGAGAATTGGTATTTCAATTTAAAGGGTTGTTACATTTCTCCCCTTAATTAATGTTTGTCCATGAAATTCATTCACACACAGAGGGAAAATAATGTTACAAAAGAGGTATTTTTTTAATTTGTTCGAATTTTCTCAAATTGTCGAGACCGTTACTTTGATACGAATTGTAAGGACCCAAGCCCAAGATACCAGACTCAACCCTTATAAATTATTTGTATTTTTTTATAAAATAAAATGAATGAAATAAATAATATATTACATTATAACAGATCTTTTATGAGTCTAGGTTTTGGAGAATTAGAAACCAAAAATACATTCCAACATAACTGTACAAAATTTAAAAATTAAATAAAAGTGAACCTTTATCACATTTCTTCCAAAATAGAATTTCATTATAGAAATATTTCTAAACCTATAATAGTTATTATAATACGTAGGGTGAGCATTAAGTTTTCCCATTAGGGGGGTTTTGAAAGAGTAAAAGATAACCTTTAAAGAATATTTTCTTGAAATGATCTTTTGTATAAAAATACATTAAAATAATTAAACTTCAAATCATATTTCTCAAAACACTAAAAATCGCTATAATTTCTAAAATTTAGATTTCATAAATTTGTTATATTTGTAAAATCATTTGGGAATTATCCATTGAAAATATTAATTTTCTGGTGGATTATTCTTTGATACTTGGAAGACCATAATTAAAACCCATTACATAAGGCCTATAGACATGAATCATGTGAAAAAAGTTCCCTTAATTTTTATGGGTTCTCTCCCTATATCATAACATTCATCATACTAGTTCCATTTTCTAAAACATTTCCCATGGAACATCCTTTCTCAGTTCTATCCCATAATATTTCTAAATCACACACATATAATTATTTTCTTTTGAAGAATGTAATTTTTCCTTTTACAGGTCATAAACATTATATTAATATTTTTTCTAAAACCTTTTAAGAGAATACCATTATTATAATAACTATTACTATTTGAAAACTATATTTTTATAAAAAATTGAATAAGTGTGTTCATGATCGCATAATGTGCGGGATGTCACATATGAGCAAGATGATGACCACACCTATTTAGGCATGACGTTTGAGGGGATGCAGATGCATGTTTTCACATAAAAATATATCTTGACTAATAATTTCCCATAAAATGATAAGAATTATAATATGTAATTGGGTGAACAAGGTGATTATTGGAATTTAAACATACATAATTTTAAAATCATTAATTTGGTGGTTGAAAATAACATTTATATCTTCTGAAAGTAAATATAGAATATTATCTATACTTAAACATCTTTATATATATTTATATTAATAAATATGTATTTATATATATATATATATATATATATATATTTATATTTATATATTCATTGAAATCATTTAAATCATAAATCCTCTAGAACCGTTGGTTTTAGGAATCTTGTTTTTAAAATAAAACCCTATTCTCATCTATTGTAAAATTTGATGGTTATATTTGTGTATATATACATATATAAATATAAACACACAAACACACACATATATATATATACATGAATTTATAAAAAAAATTTAACAACTAAATTTAACCCTTATATATGTGTAAAATTCTAGTAAAATTCTTATGTATAAAATTATTATCACACACATATGCTGAAAATAGATTGATATGTATATATATATGTATGTATATACATGTGTATATAAATATTTATATTTGTATCCCTTTGTAGTCTGACAATATTTTTAGGATGAACCCTTATGTACATAAGTTTTAGAAATAATGTTTTAAACAAAAACAATTAGCTCTTACATATACTGAATATAATAAGATATATATGTGTATATATTCATATATAAAAACATATATAAGTGACTCTTTGTAAAAAACCATAATTTGATAAACTAACATTCACCATTAAAAACAATAACTTTAAACATAAACAGATAATTAAAAAATAATCCCTTACAGAAATAAATTATAAAATAAATAAACATTGAAAACAAATAATTTTCCTGATGCAAAACCAAAAATCATAGTTTTAAAATAAATAGCTGTAAGATTTACTCCAACGAAAATATGATTTAGAGTAACTGAATGACATAAAATAAATATCCCTTAGTTTTTAGTGGTAACTAAAGGGGAAGGGAAATCTAGCACTTGCATAAGAACATGAAACCAAGGAGTGGTTTAGGTGGTGTTTTCTAACCAAAGAGGAGGAGTTCTCTATATTTATAAAAAATCCAGGCTTCTAAACTTTTTAGAGAATCTCAGATATTATTTTTTTTGAACATGGCTAAAGAATTTCCATCATCCCAAATCATCTTTACTTTTTATTTTGTGTATTCAATAATTATATATATATAATGATATATTATCTTTATTGTTTATTTTCCACCTTTCCACGAGTCATGTCTTATCTCAAATGGGGTTTTTTTACTTTTTAATTTTTTTCCAACATGTCACACTTCCCCCTCATTTTAGAAAATATAATATTATATAAAATTTTATTTATTATTTAGTTCAATCATTTCATTTTTTTTAAAACTCTTTAACAATTTTTTTAAAACAAATATGTGGAATTTTTTTCAAAACCCATTTATAAAACCTTTTCAATTTTAAAAAAATAAAAAATAATATATATATATATAAGTAACAATTTATATTTAGAAATATATATATATAAATATTTATTAATTAAATAAAACATATATATGTTTATATATATATATAATGATAATTATAAGTATTTAAAAACATATAATTTAAATGACATATAATGTATATAAAAAATGTAAACCATAAACATAATATAAATTCATATATTTATAGAATATATGAACTTAAAAAATAATTATGTTTTCCCTTAATTATTGTAATTATTATTATTAAATTTATGTAAACATATTTAATAAAACTAAATATTTCTTTGAAATTATAAACAAAATAGAAAATTACTATTTGATTTTCTTGGGGTGTTACAACATCTTAGCGCCTAGTCTTGAAAAATATATACACAATATCCCAATATAATACATGGAGAATCTGAGTTATTATAGATATAATGTCCATGTATATTGGGAGACTTTTCAACATTATCTTCATTAAAACATGATGATTGAAGTTTCAAATGAAACTTATAGATATGAGAATGGTGACCCATGTATATAAGTCCAATATTCTATAATATATGGTCATGGTATTAATAAAAACATGGCTAGAAACCTCCATTATAGGCACAATCATAATGACTCGTGGCTATTTTTGCATCCCATGAAAAAACTATATCTAAATTATATTATGTCCATGAATTCATATCCCATTTTCAAATTGTATTATATCCCATTGAAATATTTTCAAACATTATTTAATAAGAACATACACACCCTATTATCCATATCCTCACATATCCCTTTGAGAAATAATTTATCAATTCTTCCATCGATTTCCTCCATATGATTGATGTTGGAGGATTACCTTCAACAATGATTTGTACCATCAAATGAAGATTATTAATATTATAATCATTATTTGAGACTTTGTTAATATAATATATCCCCAAATCATCTATTATTTTAAAAACTATTAATAACATTTCATACGGTCATGCGAGGGATGGTCTATAATTTTTTGTTGTCTCAAAACCTGTGTTGAAATTCCTACTGCGAAGACCAATATCAACGAACAAGGAGGAGATGAAGAGGTTCAATCTGATTCAGATGAATCCATTCATGATGAACAAGATAAATCTTGTCAGCTTGAGGAAGAGTTTTTGAATTCAAGGTCTAAAAAAGGAAAGAAACTGATGGTTGACTCAGATGGTTTTTTCACTCCGAACTATAGACAAGCAAAAAAAGGTAAGGAACACTCCAAAACTAAAAGAACAATTATCACAAGATCCCTGGCTACCCAGTTCAAGGATAAAAACGTCATCCCTCCACAGCCTGTGCCAACCGAAATGGTGTCTGAGTCTGAAGCAACAGATTCAGAATCCTCCTCCAGTGAGGATGATGAGAATGACCCTGCTTTTAGAGATGCTTATGTAATGGAAGAAAATTTGGATTTCCCAAAATATCTAGACTCATGGATAGACGAGAATGATATAATTGATTTTAGAAAATACAAAGATGGTGACATGAGCGCTGACACTTTTCTAGAACTCTAGAAAAGAATGATCATATTTTTTGTTGAGGAATTCAAGAAGAATACAAATTTCAACTTCAAAGGGATTCCATGGGAATGATCACTATTATTCTTTTGAAGACTAAGAATATTACTTTTCTCTCTCTTTAGTTTTTCTTGTGCTACGTTTTCTTCGGTCAGTACTCTCCATCATGCAAAGTTTTATTTTGTTTTCTCTGGGCTTCTAATTACAGGAATATGGCTGAGATTACATGCACTTTCATTCTGGACCTGAATGTTGAGTATTTTTTTGATGAATTTGAGTTTGTGTCTCATATCTATGTCTCATCCTTCTTTGCTCATTTTTAAATATTTCCTTTGGATGAAATGGGTTAGAACTTAATCTGCCCAGTTATTTTTTCTCTCTCTTGGATCTGGATTAGATCTGTTTAGTGGATTTCTAAATGGGTTTTTCTTTGAAGGAACTTCTATGTCCTGTTTAAACTCTTCTTGCTTCTATTCTGCTTCTGTTCTTGTCTGCTCACCTTGGATTGGATTTCTTTTTGAGTCTGTTTGATATCTATTTGCTGGAATCCTTAGGATGCAACTCTCTTGCAGTTTCGACTTTGATTGATGATGGATGTTTGAAGTATAGTTCGGGTTTCTACATTCAACCAGTCTCTCTGTTTAAATTGAGGTTTGGAGATCTCTTGTCCGAATGTGAATCTGTTTGAAGGCTATCTTCTCAATGCTTTAAGACAACAACTGGACTGATCTAAATCTGGTTTTTTGGATTTTTATTGCTGTGCTTTGAGCATCTACCTCTAGACTTGTTTGGAGGGGTTTTGATGGAATATGGGTTTTTGTGTTTTAGCTTCACTCTGGTGATTTTGAAAGGACATTTTAGTCTGCTTCATTGATGTATTTTTAGAAGCTTCAATCATGCTGGTTATCTTTTATGCTTGATGTGAAGAATTTGGATGGATGGATCTATGCTTCTATTGGATTCTGTTTGAATTGAATGACAGATTCATCTTCATTTTTCCTGCACTCTAGAAGTTCTCTATGGATTCTGGAAAAACTTATTTTAGAGAGCATCATGATTTTTCTTTGTTGGAGAATCCTTCATTATGTTTGGATGTTAGTTTTTGTTTAAGATTCTGAGGTTTTCATTCTGGCTAGATCTTTCTATTTATTCTCTTGATGTGCAGAACATGGATGGCTGTATCTTGAAGTTTTTTGCACTCTTATGGAGGTTGGATACCACTACACTTTGAAGGATTTCATCTCGACAGATATGTATCTTTGTTTTTGTTTATTTTGCATGATTTCCAATGTTATATCTTTAAATCCTTGCTGGTGTAAACACATTACACCTTGTGCTTGTACTACAACATTTTGATTTTAATAAATTCCCTTGATAACATGAACTGGGAAACTGGTTCATTTCATCACTTAAAAAAAAATAGTTTCCATGAATTTTGTTATATTAGTTTATTTTAAGGGTAAAATGCTATTTTCTATATAATATTCCATAATGTGAAGTGTGGATTTTATCTCAAATTACTATATTCATTATTATAGAATATAGTACTTATTATTTTTATGGTATTTATTCAAATGGTAATATATTTATATTATAAGGATATGAAAAAATATATAAATATTTGAATAATTTAAAAACATTATAGAAAAACTTTTACAAATACTTCTTTTTCAATGAAGATACCATAAATTTTGGTTTGACCCGATGAAACATGGATTTTTTGAAATGATAAAATATTTTATATGAATAATTTGATAATTTATATTCATATCCTCAATAAAAATAACAATGTAAAATAATGTTGGAAGTATTTAAATGTCTGTATTCTGATATTTTTTTGTTACATTTGATGAGCGGTTGTAGGTTGTATTTTCTATATTTACTTTTAGAATTATTCAACGGAAAATATGTGTGTGTAAATCATTTTTATATATATTTAATCTATTATATTAATTACCATAATAAATTTTTAAATTTTCATAAACCAAGACGAGATGCCTCCGACTTGACATTTGACTGAATCAGATAAATGGACCAGAAGTCATTCCTAATCCCCACTGGATGGAAATTCATTCCATGAATCAATGTAATAACAATAGAAATCAATTTTCCCAAAAATACCAGTATCAAATAAATAGATAAAGCCCATAACATAACTAATAACAGAACATCGATAAATATACAAATTGATCCAAATACAACATCTGAGTAGTAAAATTGAAATTGAATAAAAAATTGATATTGAAAAATGAAACATGATCTCTACATGACCTCTTGGTCACTAATAACCAAAACAATAGTTTTATCCAATGTGAAAATGAACTAAAAAACATAAACTATCAAAACATCCCAGGTTTACCGATGCCGAGTGGAACAAGTAGGGAGTGAGCTTAAACAAATCAGTAGGTAATCACGATAGTTTCCATGCATTTACTTTCCTGAAACTCTCTACACACCATAGTTTGAAATATGTTTCAAAAATAGTCTTTCAATCTTATCAAACAATAAAACATAGCTTTTCACAAATTTTATATTCGAAACAACACACACAACATTCCTTTTTAAAAATGGTTTCACTTTCCACAACTCATTTTAAAACTAAAACCCAAATAAAAATACATAACATATAACCAATATGGGTCTGTTTAGAATGTAAATGAAACCATACAAGAAGAAACTAATAGAAATTATAATACCCAACATGTAGAAGAAATAAACATAACATATAGAATCGTAGTTCATGAGAACTTCATCAATATCTCTAGTGGGAATCCTTATATATACTTGGTCCAGACTCACCTAATGGAATACGATGCAAATTTATTGTCAGTAACTATTTGTCCACTCTAAACTATCCAATCCAATGTCTTGTCCCACCTATCAATATCTAGTTAAGGGGGAACCAACCCATCTAATCGAGGTTGACAAGAAACCATCACTTGACCCTCTATATAACACCTAGAAATCCCATAATAATAATAATAACAACAAAATTTGGTAAATCATGATATATAAACCATATCCAATAGTGTTCTCATGCACAAGGAATTTAAGGGGATCTCATCCCAGGGTCTAATGGTCTCTATATCATAAGACACAATCCAACAACATTCCCATGCATGAGCCACTAGAGGGGAAAAAATACCATGCTCTAGTGGTCTCAAAATATAACCCAAGAATCACAAAAAAAATGAAAATATATTTCTTTCATAGGGAATTTTATTCATCAATTAATTCCCACATGAAAACCACAGTTCAAATAATCAATCACAGATTCTAGATAATATAAAATACCTTCCAATCCTTCCTACTACCCATGATTTCAACCATTTTCCCAGACATGCCAAGATTCCAATAGGGATTTCAGATCACATAATATAATTTTTTTTCCCAAAAACATTACAAGTTTCCAATTGGTAATTCACATTAGTTATCAATAAAACCCACATTTCAAATATAAAAAAATGACAACATGTATTTTACATTTCCTACCGACTACAATACAAATCCCCTCTTTTAACCCATTTTCAATGTCAATTTACAACACCAATTTCTTGAGAACAATTTAGGACATGCCTTTACATTTCAACTAAAAAACCATTCACAAGACTAAGTGAAAAAATCAAAAAATATGAAAGGTTCCAAATTGGGATTTTACACCATATTGTTACCAACTATGCCCTGAAGTTCCAATCAGACCTTTATGAAAATTAATCGTCAAATAAAATTCCAAAATTCCAAACATTCCAAGCATTAGAGAATGAATTTAAAACAAATTCTAAATTAACATGAAGCAATAATTACATTTGAAACCCATTTTAAAACACATACATGGTTTTTAAAACACATTTTGAAAACAAAACAAGATATACACTTCTGAAATCCAACCATTTACATGGTAAATGAATCTTTCATATTTATACTCACACAAAACCCATTTTGAGTTGAATTTAAAACCATTAACATAATTAATTGTAAACTTATATAAATCTCAAAAAGGTATAGATTAAAAAAACTCCATTACTTTTAGAAAACTATATTTCAACACACATGCACTTGAATTACTTTTAGAAACAATTTTTTATGAAGCATCAATTTATTTTAAACCAACACAACATAATGTAACAATTTTCCATATAAAATTCCTAACTCATAATCCAACCACATTACCAAAACATAACTATAGGAGAACACCACCCACATCACCCACTTTATCTTTAAAAGATCAATTGAAATTTTATTAAACACCTTATGTGCATTTAAATAAAGGGGTGATTAAATAGCCTCTCTAAAAACCATTTCACACAAATTTTCGATCAATAAAACACCAAAAAAATCATGCCAATACATCAAAATAAATACAATCAAATTTATTAAACATTTAATAAATCTCAATCATCAAATGGAATGTTCTAAAAAGAAAATGGATGGAAACACCTACCTCAAAGATGTGTGAATACAAACAAACTTCGGGAGAAGGAAGGTCCATGTCCGAGAGACATGCATCACACCCTAACATACAAGGAAAAAAACACATCAATATTAACCCATAGTGTTTGGAAAAGAGGGTCTCTATTAATGAAAACCCATGGAACCAAGATAAGGGAGACAATGAGATAGAAAAATGGAAACAAAATCACAAGAACTAATCTTAGATTCAAAGGAAAAGAACCAAAAAGGAGATAAGAACCACGAGAAGGGAGATTAGGAGACCCTTTGGGTGATAGAAATGATCCAAGTTGGAGAAAAATCATGAATTAGGGTTAAAAAATAAATGAGAAAACATGGGATTTCATTTTTTAAAATTTGAGGGAAACTCAATTGGTTTGTCCACACAGTTTGTCAAATTGTACACAGACTGTGCGTACCCTAATAGAGAAGAGGTAAACACACCTACTTTGGCCACATGATATCTCATACCATGTTCCAATTATGTAAAACACCACTACCCAAAACAAAAAAACTCTCACATTGTTTCCGCACTGTTTCCAAAACCATTCACAAGACACTCACAATGCCCAAGAAACCAAAACTCCAGCCACATAGTTTTCAAGGTAGGGTGTACAGTTTCCCCTAATTGTGTGATAAACACCAACACCTAATTTAAATCCCATGTTCACCATCTCTTAAAACAAAACTCACAAAAAACTTCCAAAACTCAAAAACTCAAATTTGGAATCAACCTGAACGTCAACCAATGGATCCAAATCAAGGAAAATAATAAAATAAAAAAATTTCCAACATCGGGGAGTGAAAAAATTATTGTATATAAATAGTACTAGGATAAATATTAATTTATTTGTATTATTGTTTTTGGATATTGAATTAACTCATGTTTATAAATCAAAGACAATTTTCAATACAAACATTTTTATGTTAGATTCAAAAATAATTTTAATTGAATTAAAATATTAATATTATTTATGCATTTATTTTATAATTTAAGCTGTAAAAAGTCTCTAATATATAATATCATATATTCAAACATTGTTATGTGTTAGAAGGATTTTCATCACATTACAATTAAGAGAACCCATTTATAACTGACATGTATATTGAATTTATTGATATGAGGACACTCATACAAATATTTATCCATTATGCAGTCTATTCATCAATGGAATAATTAATATATATATATATAATAACTTTTTATTATAAAATTTAGTGTCCTTAAAAATTTGTAAAATCACCTCAGTTTTTATGATACGTCATTCATAAGATCAAAAGAAGTTACTATTTTTCTCTCTATATTAACTCAATCGATAATACATGACTCCCATCAGTTAGTCAAAATTTAGAATTTAACATTAAATTTATTAATCATTAGAATAATTATAAAATTAAATACAATCATCTAACAATATAAATTTTTATGTACTTTCGAAATGTGATTGTTATATTTTTTTAGAAAATTATTATTTATATAAAGAAATTATCAATGTATAATGACATTTTAAATTTTAAATTTTTTATTCTTCAATGTTATAATTTTTCTAATTAATATATGTATTTATATTATAATAGATATAATATGGATATAAAATAATGATCAGACCACCTGTGAGTTTAAGAAGATTCATTGTTTTTATTTTTCATTCAATAATGATTTACATAGGGGTCTAATTAAACACCTATATATTATTCATATTGGAAGATCAGGGTTGAAACGTTAGTAATTGATTTTATATAGTACTTGAAAAGGTTTCCAAACATAGAATTAAACAAGGTCTTAATGGAGAAAATGATTATGTGGAGAATGATGTTGAGTTTTCTCAAATGAAATTTTTATAATATATGATTTTAAGATTTCATCCATTTGGTTCCCAGTCCAAAATTTATGTAGACATATGGAAGGTAAAATGGTTATGGGAAAAAATTCATCTTATGATTAGAGTTATGATATCAACCATGTTAGAAATATGAAAGAATGTGAAAATCCACAAGTATAAAGGGAATTCATAGAAATGAAAAAACATGTGTTTTTAATTGATTCTATCATGGAAAAATTATATAGATTTAGTAATAATAGTCCTGAGTATATTCTTATATATTTTATGACATTTTCACTAATTATGAATTTATTTTAAAAATTATAACATAGAATCAATTCTAGTTAGAGAATATTGATTTTATTTTACAATGATAAATACATTCCCAAATATTTTTGTTTGTTCTAAAAGGAAAATGTTTAGTTAAATGACACAAAATAATGTGTAATTTCAATTATGATGGAAAATAAAATTTTAATTAAATTCCATTTATATATAATGTGAAGTGGCACTTTCTGTTGATTCTGAGAAAATTTTTTTGTCAAAAAATATATAAAATGTTATATTGTTTTTTAAAGACAAAATTAAAAATTAAAATAATGATATATTCATTAAAAAAATTGGGTTTCATATATTATATTTGGTATGAGACATCCCTATTTTCTAAATAACAGATAAAACATTTCATTCAGACAATGGTGTGATGGATTCATCCTATTTAACTATATTATTACTCCACACAATACCTGAACTATAGTTTTTCACATTAATAATTTTTTCAATCTTGTTACTATATGAAGAATCCATTTTCTATCATGATTATATTCAAATATCGTCCCACTAATCCTTGAAATTATATTAACATATACTTGAATCCATTAATATATTAGTTGAAGTATCATTTGTCCATTAATTTTTTGGAATATTTTGAATTTAAAATAGAATATTTTATATTTTTACATTATTAGGGATGATTAATGACACCCATAGTTATGGAATTATATTTGGTTGGACTAAATATGGGAAACTATTATCTAATATTTTTTTTAAAAAATACACGTTCTAGGAGATAATTGATTAATTGAACATTCACATTTATTGAAAATATTTGATTTATTTTGATGTATCATCTATATAGGTAAAATCATAGAAATTTTGATAATTCAATTTATATTGAAAAAATAATGTTGATAAATCTATGGGGATGATGTCTTTACAAAACATAATTTTTTTCATGGAAAGTGTCAATCAAATTTAGTAAAGGGAATGAATGTAAACTTCAAATACATTAGTATTTTTTAAGTTAGGTTTTGTTCCTTATGTTTTTGTATTGGTCACATAATGTTTTATGTCAGTACATGGAAATAGTGAATGTCAAAAAAACATGTATAAAATGTTCCATGAAACTCTATCAAATGTAAGGGAAAAAGACAATTTTCACTCATGTCCTAATTTAATGGAATGAGGTATTGAACATTGAAATCATCTTGTGAAAATTTATTATAATCTAAAGAAAGTTCCATTTTCTTTGAATTAAATGAATCATACATATTTATAACAATTCTTTAATTTCTTTAAATGTTTCTATATTCCGGATTCATAATATCTTGGATCCAGGTTCCACTCAACTAGTGCTCCGTACCCAGTTGGAAACATGTCCTCAAGAAGATTTTCCCAAATGCGAGAGGCTGAAAACTAGAAGGAAAGGCACAATGTATGATAGTGGGGAAAATGTGCCCTTATTGGAAGAGTGCAACATAATAGAATAAGAATATATAATAGCAGAAATAGTAAACAACATACAAATGAAATAAGTAACAGATGACTGATAAGATAAATAACAAAGCATCATTCCCTACAAAATATGATGTTGCATATAACATGTTTTAGGAGAAAATCAAATCAATTATACTACAGTAATACACAATATATATCTCAAAATGAAAAAGTAACAAAATGATACTAGGAAGAATCACATGCCTTGGCTTGGTCCCATGCTCTCAGACTTTGAAGTAGCACATCATGTACCTATAGCAGGGCACTTGACCTGATCAACACCTCCTATCATATAATGTGTTTGGGCCCAAAATCATGACTCTAATAGGGTATGAAACTAAATACCAATATGAAACCACCCAAGGTATGTTTCAATCTGTCTGTGGATATATATAATAGAAATTGTACAATAGTGAAATTAGTGAACAATAGGTACTCAAAATTAAGGACAAAAGATGCCTCATAAGACAATGTAATCAAGTATAGGTGAATACTGAATCCAAGTTTCTAGTATTTCTTGAAATACGCGTCATTATTTATAAGGACCCAACCTTAATCCTTACATAATATTGAATCAAATGAATAATTCACGCAGAGGATCTTTTTAGGTTTAGATTTTTAGAGAGTTAGGCCCTAACTATTAGATTTCAAGATATTAAAAAATAGACACTTCTACTTAGTTTCCACTTTTTTAAAAAACATGAACACTTGAAAAAAGAGTCATGTATAGTTCCATGTTTTAGACGGCATGAATTTTACTTGATCCCATCCTTGACCCTATTCCACTTTATGTCCTGTGAAAAACATTTCAAAACATGGGATGAGCATATAAAGATTAGTAAGGGATACACAAAGTAGGAAAACTGTTAGCTTTTCAAAACCACAAATAAACCATGAATACTTAATCATAAGTAATAATTTTTACCTTTTTTGAAGAATTAAATACTCTTCACTAAATAAAATATCATTACTTACCCTTTTGTAACCAAAATATTACCATAAAACCCATATAAAGAATATATAACATATAAAGGTAACTTGGGACATAAACATACTTAAATGGAAAAACCATACGGTCGACTTCCACACATATCACTAAATGGAATAGCCATACGAATGACTTCCTTATCCAATGAATTGGAGGTTATAATGCAACCACCCACCCCAGTATTCAAGGCACCACTCGTCATTTGGTTTATCACGTAACCACCCATCAAATTTCTAAGTACCGTTATAAAAATCATAACCCATACAAAAAATATAAAAGAAAGAAAACATTTCCACATTTTAATCACAATATAGCACATAAATATATTGACATAACAAATCCATTTTCAAGACCATTCTCAATACAAAAAATACGTAATAGAGTATAAGGTATTTATTTTCTTTTAAAAAAATTACTTCTCGTTGAGGAAGCCAAAGATCAAATAATACTTGCGACGGTAGAAAGGCCGTTGTCACTGCTTACGTTAAAAGAAACATTCATTTCTGTCATTTAGTAAAACTCTTCATAGAAAAATATTCCCTTTGAATGAAATAAAAATTAAAAGGTGTTTATACAGCATACAAAATAAAATCATGTATTAAAACAAAATATGCCTCAATGAAAGGAGATTGAGACGGAGTCCCTTACCTCATGTCAGACTTGACGGGATCGTTCTTTAATATCCTGAATAATAAACTAAAGTTGATTTCTACTTTATTAAGAACCTATTTCAAGTTTATTATTCCTTTTATATCACTTATTACTATGTTATAAACATTATGTAATCATTTAAGTTAATAACTTTCGTTTTTTCGATATTTCGCACTTGAGTTAAAAACGAACACCTTATATTTACAAGTTGTCCATGTGGTCAATATTCCATTATATCCAAAATGATATTCATGATTTAGATATCATATATATCGTATATATCCAATATATACATGTATTTATAATAGTACATAACATTTATATGTAAGAAATTAAATTCACCGTTCATGGAGACGGTAAGCCGTACGTATGCATAAACGCTAATTTCATTTCTATTACTTATTTTAATGGAAATAAAACATAATGATACATACTTATATTATAAGTACAGTATAATATAATATATAATATCATTAACTCTATCCTTTACACATCCCACATAAGTCATTAACGAGTCGCATCACTTTAAGGGGGTGGTAGTCCGCACTTCCTCAAATGAGATTATCGTATTTACCCACTATGGAAACCATAAAGTATTGATATAATAGGGAAGTACAGAAGCATAAGGATATAATAAAAAATATATATATCATATATAAATACAGTTTCATCATAATGTCCACCATGGGAGGCAGTAATATGTAATTGAACAATCATCATTTGGTGAGGCGTTAGTTTTCCATCCACAGAAACATTATGTTCTTCATCCATTAGATGGAGTTGTGTGTAAGTGTAGTGAGAATATTTCACAGAACAAAATACTAGTATATTGAGGATACTGGTGTTATTACAAAAGAATGGAAATAAAAATATTAAAGGGGTTTCAAAAGTATAATAAAAGAAAACAATTTAAGAGAAACCGTTACCATTAATTTGGGTAACTCACTTTGGTTTGAACCAAATGACTTCTTAAGTACCTTTTTCCTAAAGTAAGGCTTCTAGTAAGAGGAGAGTATTGTAGGTAGCTTAATTGGGCAGAGTTTGGATGAGACGAATGGATTGATAGGTGTGATGAATTAGTTATAAGTGGTCTCTTTATATAAGGGAGAGGAGGGGCTCTTTAGGAAAGTGTGAAAATATTATTTTATAATTTAATTATATTCAGTTTTTAATGGTCCAAAAGTCATTAAAGATGAAGATAAGATGACTCATGGTCAAAATAAAATAATCCAATCAGATTTGGACATGTTTTGGATAATAATTTAATCATTATAATCTTATTTATTTAAATCATTTATTAATGTGGTAAATACTGCATCATTATTGTGTCATAAATAATTTAATTTATTTAATGTATAAAAATTATAAAACAAATACCATGATGTATGAAATATTTTTATCTTTCCAAAGAATATTTTTAGTCGAAATATGACTTATATAACACCATATAAAAATTAATTACTAAAATATTTTTGTTAATGTCAATTTTGTCTTCACATTAAATTAATTAATCTAAATTGTCATTTTCACTCCCAATTGGCTCAATGGGATCTGAAAATCAACCCAAAGATGCCCATGGCCGTTAATGACTCAACCAATAAGTTTTGGACAAGTGTTAAGGTAATTTTGAATTATTATAATATTTTTTTAACCTTGAATTACCCTATTTATCTTTAACCGTGGTAAATAAAAGTCAAAAGTTACTATTCACAAAAATTATTTTCATCTTAATGAACCACATTTTACTTCTTTATAACAACAATTTATGTCAGATTTTTGAAATTCAATTCATAGAAGTGGTAAAATTTCATTGAAATGAAAAAGTTAGTTTTTTAACTACCACTAAGTAGTTTCACTATTCATCAAAAAAAGTTGTTTTTCAAAAAAATACCAAAAATTCAGCCAAAGCTATATTTGATATTCCAAATTCAAAAATGATGTATATTTTTACAAATTCAAAACATAGAAGTGTCATTAATTAATTTTAAAATTAATTACCATTATCAAAACAAATAGTGTGTTTTTAAGAAACAATAACTATCAAAAGATTGATACATGTTTTTGTCCAATTTCAAAGTGAAATTAATTCCAATGACCAAAATTGGATTAAATGGTAAAAATATATTCTAATTACACTTTAAAACCAAATAAAAAGATAATATAACCATATAAATAAATTAGATTAAAAGGCACTTTTGAATTAAAATACAATATTTTCACTATTCATTTAAAAATAAACTTTATCAGAAAAATACCAAACAATTACCCAAAGTAAAATTTGATGTCCCCATTCTAAAGAAGGATTTTATTTTGCCATATAGAATTTATTAAAGTGACCAAAACTATATTTAAAAAGGGTTCTCCATTAAAAGTCGATAAATCGGCCTTTTAATGTAAATTATGCTTAAAAATAGATCCATTCACATTTTAAGCCTGTAAATTTTATTGGATAAATGTAAATACATTTAAAAATCATGTATAATGATATTGTAGTTAGTTTCATTCATTATTTCCAATTACAACGGCTAGGAGTTAACTACCATTTAAAGTAATAATATTATATTATTAGTGTGCAACGTAAGATTCCAAAGAAACTCGTTGTTTCGTATCAGGTACACTATCGAAAATAGAAACCCATTTAATGTAAAATTAATATTTAATTCACAAATATTAATGAATATAAAAATATATTATTCTTCATTTACCTGGGATGTTACATTATTAATTATATTTCATTATGTAACTCTATTGGATAATACAAAAGTCTCAAAGTCCGGTCTAGGCCCGACGCCCCCCATATAAAAGTAACTGTCAACTCCTGACATAATAATCATTTAAATAATTTTCCAATAGAGCCCGACCTGGGTAACCCTTAATGGATCCTAGGCTCACTAAATATTTTAAAGAAGAATCAATTCGGCCAGACACCCAATATGTGGATCTCTCACTACCTTTACATAATTAACCTCTTGAGCCCGTCCATTTTTTTAATTGAGACAATGGTTCAGCCAAGGTTTATAAGGAAAAATTAGTCATATGAGCTCAACCATGTATTTTAACATACACTATGGCTCACCCATTTCTAATTACATATTTTTATCATTTAATTCAATTACACATTCCATCTAAAAAATAACACATGTGAAATAAAATGGCACATGGATTTAATGAAATAAAATTACATGGGATTAGTTTACATATTAACCAACACATTCAAATTGAACTATTACATGGTTAAACAAGGATATCGCACATTGGAAGAACATATAATCAACCTCTATTGAAATTATATATTTACAGGGCTTAACATAACAAGTATCTCATGTGGTAAATTCATATAATGAGAAATACATTTTAAACAACCCAAAATGGGAATTCATGTCATGCCTCATAGGAATTCTTGGCCAAATGGCTATCCAAGGGAAATACACCAATGGGACTTCCCTAAATCAAGGTTTAGAACCATAAACATGCTATAAGTCATCTAAATAATTACCTAATCATACATAGGCAATAACATGGTTCAATATTCAATCAAGTGACGCCCTAAAAGTGGGCGCACGACAATTCGACATATATAAACATCATAAAAATTCATGAAAGTCACAAGAACACCTACCCTGTACTCGTATGACTCTCCTCGTATAGCATCGGGCTCTAACTTTCCCTAGAACAGGGTAGATCTAAAAAATGGGGATAAATGCTCAAACTTAAATAACTAGATCGATAGAAGGAATCTGAAATAAAGGATCAATAAGAATAAAGGGATTACATAGGGAAATCCAATGAATCCGATGGTGATTGAATCAGAAATCAGATGATGAAATGGGAGGAAAATCCCATTCATATTTTATTAGGTGTGTTTCTGTTCAAAAAGGAGTAATTTATATCTGTTTGAAAAAACAATACTATTTCCAACTGAATAATTAAAAAAAAGTACACGATGTGTACATAAGACTACACTCTGTATCCGTACAACTCATTCCCAAACCATCACATGGCCGTGTAATGGGATTACATGGTGTGTATCTCTCCATACACGATGTGTAATTAAAAGTATATAGTGTGTAGTCCCTAGTCACATTGTGTAACAGGACTAAAGAAATCCCTTGACCTCTTTCCCACTATATTCTTAAGTATAAGCTGAAATAAAAAATACGTACCTAAAAAGAAGTACTAGGTTCTTTCAAAATTTCCCCTTAAAGAAATTTTGTGCCTAATTTACCTTCCAAGGGTGGTAATGGAATATTAGAGAAGAACTCTTTCCATTGTGATAGCAATCGTACCAAAGGAATAGACCGACCACATAGAACCTTCATGCTACAATCCACAATATGTATTGGATGCTTCTCAAAGGATGCACCTTCCTGCAACTCCACTTCCTCAAGCTGAAATGTGTGAGATGGGTCTGAAAATTAATTCTGCAACTGAGAAACATATAATACGTCATGCATACTCCTGTACCTCTGAGGTAACTGAAATCAATAGTCAATAGGCTCGACCCTTTCTAGAATCTCAAATGGACTGACGTATCTCAATGAAAGCTTACCCTATCTCCAGATCCTCTTGTGCCCAACCTCGGTGCGACACATAGGAAAACTCTATCCTCGACCTCAAACTCCCAAGGTCATCAATGGAAATAAGTGTATGATTTCTAAGGAGACTATCTAGTATCCACCCATTTTCGAATTAATAGAACCTGCTCAGTGGTCTCCATGACAAGACAAGGTCCTAGAATCACTACCTCTTTTGCCTCTAGCCAACACATGGGTGATTGGAACAATGTACTGTACAAAGCCTCATTGCGCACAATCTGAATATTATCCTATAATCTTTTGTTTTTGGTGAACTGAACTAGGTATATGTGTATCTCCCAGGAACCCCCGAAAACTAGGACACATCCGGAAAGCATGTCCTCCTACACCTAAATCATATGCTCTGACTAACCATCTGTCTTGGGGTGGTAAATAGTGATCAGAAGCACTTTTGTACCCAAATCCATTTATATACTTTGCCTGAAATGAGAAGTAAAACATGAATCCCTATCTAAAATGATATAATGAGGAACCCTGTGTAGTTTTACAATCTCCCGGATGTATAACCTCCCAAGATCGTAAACATTCAAGGATTCCTTGATCGGTAAAACATTTTCAAAATTCTTAAGCCTGTCAAACAAAACCCATAATACATTATTACCTCGGGGAAACTTCAATAAACTAATCACAAAATCCATCACAAAATCATTACATTTCCACTCTAGAATGTGTAGATATCATAAAAGTTCTGATGGTCATTTGTGTTCTGCCTTCACCTGCTGACAGGTGGAATATCTTAGAACAAAACCAGCTACATATCCCTTTATACCAAGCCACCAGTACTGAAGATGTAAACCCTGATACATCTTGTCAACACCAGGATACAGTTCTCAAACTGAAGAATGAAAATCCCACATCATCTCCTCACAAAAGTTTGTTGAAACCCATATGTGACCCTGTTACTGTAGAACCTCATCCTCGCCTATCATCCAACAAAGAGGAGGGTCCTCTCTTGATATACTCTCACATATAACTAGGCCTTAGTAATTCTATTTCTGTCTTGTCTTCACTATATCCAATAAGATAGAGGTAACATATAAGAACATAAGAAATTTCTTCCCCTTCTTATCATTCACCTCCGGATGCATCTCAGAGAACAATACCATTTTCTGAAACTGGCTACTGGATTACTACGCTACCTGTATCTGATTCCTTTTATTTAGTGCATCGGCCACTGCATTGACATTATAAGGCATGTAGGAAAGCTCAATGTTGAAATATTGAAGGTATTCCACCAAACTTCTTGGCCTCAAGTTCATATAACATTGAGTAAATATATACTTGAGAATTTTCTGGTCTCCGTACATCACAAAACACTCTGCCAAAAAGTAATATATCCAATAGCGTAAGGCATGAACAAACACAACTAACTCAAGATCATGTGTTGGGTAGTTCCTATCATGTGGTCTCAACTGCCGAGACCCATACCTAATGACTCACCCCCTCTCGCTTAAGCACTGATCCCAGCTCAATACCTGTTGCATCATAGTTCATATTATAACTCCTAAGTAGCTGTAGAAAAATTAATATCTGGGATAACATAAATCTTCCTTCAGATCTTGAAATGCATCCTTTTAAGAATATAACCATACATACTTCACACCCTTCTTGGTGAAGCCCATCATCGGTGTTGCAACATCTGAGAAGCCCTGTATGAAATGCCTGTAGTAACCAGCCAGCCCTAAAAAACACAACAACTCAAAGATTTTCTTGGGATACTCCTAGGTAACTACTATTCTCACATTCTCTAGGTCCACTGATCCTCTTATCTATAAGATGGCGTGACTCAATAAGTGAATCTAATCTATCCCGAAGTGGTACTTTGGGATCTCAGCATATAACTAATGCTTTATCAGTGTACTCAAAATGATCTCAAGATATGTAGCATGTTAATGTCGATTATGGGAACACACTAAGATATCATCCATGAAAACCACTACAAAAGAATAAATATATGTATGGATCACTCGGTTCATCTATTCCATGGAGATTGCTATAGAGTTCGTGATACCAAATAACATAAGCACATACTCATACAAACCACATCTGCTTCGGAAAGATGTGTAAGGTATGTCTGATGATCTAACATGAACTTTATGATAACAAGATCTCAAATCATTCTTAGAGAACACCCATGCTCCAGTGATCTTATCGAAGAGATCATCTATTCACATAAGAGGATAGTGGTTTTTTACCATTAACTAGTTCAATTTCTTATCATACACTAATAGATTGAGGGTACCAACCACCATTTTTGCAAAGAGGATTGGTAAAACTCATGGAGAAGTCTTGGGTCTGATTAAACACTTTACCTAAAAATCCACTAGCTGCCTCTTGAGCTCATACAACTGTGTCATATACATTCTCTATGAAGGAATGTATACTGGTGCATCTCTTGGTACTAGATCGATAGATAAATCTACCTTTCTTAATAGAGGTAAACCTGAAAAGTTTTCCAGGAATACATCCCTGAAATGATTAACCACTAGAGGAAAGTCCATATAACGTGTCCCCTGGTCATCCAGATATAAACTAGCAATCTATATTGTGACCCGACTCAACCCACGATTCTCAGGTCTCGCTCAGCTTTCCTAGACATAAAACTCTCCCTTGTATAGAAACGATGTTCCATCTAGTGACGTAAAACTCACCCTAGGGTCATAGAAATAGAAAAAGTCTTGAAAGGAGACTAACAAGCCCATTTTGAGAATGAAATAAAATCCTGTAATTTTTAATACATAGAGATCCCAAATGAAGTGACACCCACCAACCTCAAGGGGGGAACACTTTATACTGACACGCACCTTCTGTTTTCCCTAATGGAGTTTCTTGCATCATAACATCATAAAAAAAGAAAACCCAAATCCCAAGGCTCTCTAAAATGTTCACATATATAAAACTATGCAAAGCCTGTATATCTAAGAGTGCAGAAGATGAAACAATGGTGACTATAATAGTAACTCAGATAGTAGGATGTTCAGGATCCTGCTCTTACCAGGTCTATTGCACTGCAAATGTATGGTATGCACCACAACCCTGTGACACTGCCTGGCTACTCCGAGCTGATCCTCCCTACTATTTCTGAGATCCTAGGTTCTGTCTACCATGACCATGACTACCACATTAGCCTGATTATCCTAACATATTCCAGTTCTCTGACCGGTGAGATGCTGCTGACCCTACTACTGAACTTGGAGTTGGTATACAAACTATCTCACCAAATGCTGGTGGGAACATCTAAATGAAAGGCTATAAATGGCCCATCTTGCCGCAAGATCAGCACTCGACTGGTTCCATCCACCACTGAGGTATTGTATGCCTAATTTTTTTGCACTGGAAGCACCAAAACTAGCTACCAGAAGATACGTTTTGAGTACTAGATTCACCGTCTGTATCTTCCAGACAACAATTCTAGATACCAATCGAAACAATTCTAGATCTTGGTTCCTAACCATGTTGGATCATAACTCTATATTACCTCTGATTTCCAATCAGTAATCATCACCTGGTTCACTACAGCTCATATAGTAGTTAGCAAGAATATATTCACCTGCAAGCAGATGTTGTACCTGAGACCATCCTCAAATCGCCTATCCTTTGATAGATCATCACCCATCACAATAGGTATGAATCTCTGGAGCTCAATAATGTGGGTAAAGTAATCCATAACAGATAGAGTCCCCTACTCAAGATGTATGAACTCACGAGGTTTGTCGGCCCTCAGCATCTCGAGAAAGAAGTATCCATAGAAGACTGTCTGAAAATCTTCCCATGCCATGTCCTGTTGATGCCCTGTCTATGTGGCAACATCTTACCACATCTTGGTGGAATTAGGTAGCATATAATTTTAAAGATTTAACCTCCTCTCATGAGGCATCTCAATATGATTTAAGATCGATACCATTTCCTCTATCCATGACAATATAGCCTATGTCTAACCTTACATAGAAAATGTAAGTGGATGTTGTTTCTAGAACACTCAAGTCATTTCTTCCATAAAAGTGGAAGGATATGGAGTCCCCTAAAAGGTTTTCGTGAAAATCATAAAGGCTTTATAGAAAAGTGAATTAGAACCATCATCTGGTATGACGACATGTTTCGCAGCTTGCACATCTGGAGGGTCCAATAGTAGACCATGACCTACCATCTCCAGAGTATAATCATCACCACACTCTTGACATACAATTATAGGTAGTCATTGTGACATTTCTCTATAAATTCTATCACATACACCTTAGTATAATATTTTTCATCAAGGTACACAGTTTAAGAGTGAAATAACTAAACAGGAGAAGAAAAACCTCAAAAGGTAACAAATGTTGGGTACACAACATGAATAAAATAAACACAGAGTGTCCCCTTAAAATATCACATGGGTGTCTAAATCAACCATTCTTGGTCGTGTAAACAACCTATATACACAGAATGTTTGGATGAAACATGACGTGTCCCCTTAAACTCTCACATGGGCATGTAACTCCACCTACCTTGGTTTTGTAAAAATCCTAGGTACACGGTGTGTCGGGCTGACACACAGCTTGTACTCAAGTCTTCCCTCATAGCTATGTAATTATACAAGTCCAGAGCCACATGAATCTACCTATGTAAAACTAAATGGGTTGTACATTAGGTACGTGACATGTTGTGATCAAAACTCAATAGCCCGTGCTCTCTCTCACACAACTGAATACATGGTCAAAAAAACTATAGTGTGTGTACTCAAAGTACACAACTTGTACATAACAATTTCTTGTATTCCTGAACATAAGAACACATGGAATATGTTCATAGCACCACACACCGTGTTGTCTGGGTCTTTTGATAGTAAGCCTCAAAAACATCCCTCAAACCCCTATTCTTGCAAAATAATGAAACGATGTGCCAAATTCCAATCCATGGGGCCCTATACTCCCTGGGAATCAAAGCATGGAATCACCATATAACATATAAAAATACAATCTATAACCCAGGTCCAAAATGTGATCCACCAAATTCTGATCCATGAGGGCCCATACTCCTCAGAGACCAAGGTTTGGCATCCATCCAATTCAACCATAACACGTACCAATACACCTATCACAAAAGCATGCAATCAATAATTCTCTCTAAATGGCATGGAAAGAATACATGGAATGTGATTTCTTATAAATTAATATATGATACATGAAATGGAGTACCTTCATCTCAACAGGTTGAAACAAAATATAACCACAATGAAATCAATAATAAAATCACAATATAAGTGTGTCACCCAATGATTAAATCGAATCAACTTTAATAACTCAAAATCCATAAATTACAAATTTTTTAAGGTAATTTGGATTTTCCCTATACAAAGAGTTTCTACTCCCGGTCACAGAAAATTAACAAATTCATTATCCTTTATATCTTTACAAAATAGTAAAGAAAACCATGAAAGAAATCATTTGATTCCACTTTTTAATGTCCTGGATCTGGGTGCCACTCAACTAGTATCCCATACCCGGTTGGCCACATGGCCTTAAGCATATTACCCCAAATGCTTGAGGATACAGAATAGCAGTGAGGGCCTATGGTTTTATAGTTGGGAAACTATTCCCTCATTGGAGGAGTGTAACACAACAGAATAAGAATATATAATAGCAGAAGTAGTAAACCACATACCACTGAAATAAATAGTGGAAGGCTGATAAGATAAATAACTAAGCATCATTCCATACAAAAGATGACGCAACATATCACATGTTATAGGAATGAATCCAAACAAATATACGATATTAATAAACAATATATTTCTCAAATCACAAAATAAACAAAAAAAAGACTAGAAAGAATTACAAGCCTTAGATCGGTCTCATGCTCTCAAACTCCTAAATAGAACATCAAGTACCTATAGAAGGGCACTTTCCCTGATCAACACCTACAATCAAATAATCTATTTAGGCCCAAAAGAATGACCTAAATAGGCTGTGAGACTAAATACTAGTAGGAAAACACCCACGGTCTATTCAAAATTTTTAGTGGATATATAACATGCATTGTGCCATAGTGAATGCAGTAAATAGTAGTTACTCAAAAGTAAACACAACATATGTCTTAAAAGACAATGTAATCAAGTATAAGTGAAGACCTAATCCAAGATAGTGATTTGGAATGGAAGACACATCATTATTCATTCTATTTCATTATTCAACTCTATTGGATTATACATAAGTCTTGAGGTCCATCCTAGGCCTGACAACCCCACGTATAAAAGTAACCATCAACTCTTGACAAAATAATCATTTAAATTATTTTCCAATAGATCCCAACTTGGGTATCCCTCAATGGATCCTAGGTTTGCTTGAAATTTTAAAGAAGACTTAATGAGCCCAACCACCCTATATGTGGCTTGCTCACATCCATTACATATTTAACCTCTTGAGCCCATCCATTGTCTTTTAACCATAACAATGGCACACCCAAGGTATATATGGTGCCGTTTTTCATATTATCCTCACCTTTACTTTTAATTTAGACTGTGGGTTGCCCATTTCTAATTACCTATTTTTATCATTTAATTCAATTACACATTCCATATGAGGAACAACACATGTGAATTAAATTATCACATGGTTTTAACAAAATCAACTCACATGGGCTCAATTTACATAATAACCAACAGATATAAATTAAACTATTACATGGTTAAATAAGAATAACCCGCATGAAAAAAACATATAACAAGCCAAATATGAAATTTAAACATTTACATGGATTAACATAACATATATCTCACGTGGGAAATTAATATAATGAGAAATAAATATTTAACAACCAAAAATTGGGAATTCAAGATAATCCTCATAGGCATTCTCATCCAAACAGCCATCCAAGGGAAACACACCCATGGGGTGGACCTATATCTATGTTCACAACCCTAAACATGCTTCCAATCATCTAATTAATAACCTAATCAACAATATGAAATAAAAAGGTTTATTTTTTCTATCAAGTGACACCCTAGAAGTGGGTGTGTGATACTCTAGTGCAAATAAACATCATACAAATTTACTAAAGGCATAGTACCACCTACCTCATACTCATACAACTCTCCTCATCCAAATTTAGGATCTAATTCACCCTAAACTAGAGTATATATACATAATTGGTATAAATACCTGACCTTAAATAACTAGATGTGGAGAAGAGATTATGAATAAAGGCTCAAGAGGAATCGAGAGCTTACTAAGGGGAATCCAACACATCTGACGATGTTCAGATTTGAGACGAGATGATGAAATGAGAGGCAAAATCCCATTCAGATTTTCCAGGGTGTGCTGCTTATCGAAAATGAGTCAATTTTTTCTATCTGAATAAATGAATCTATTACTATATTAATAATTTAAAAAGTACACGACATGTACTTGAGACTACAGACAATGTCCGTACAACTCCTAGATAGACCATCAGATGGCCATGTACTAGGAATACATGGCATGTAGCCCTCCATACCCAGTGTGAACTTAAAAGTACATGGTGTGTAGTCCCCAGCCACATCGTGTAACAGGCTTCAAGCCAAGCCTTGACCTCTTTCCCAAATTTTTAAAGTAAAATCTGAAAGAACGGATCTATACCTCAACGGAAGAACCAAGTTCTTACCAATTTCCCCCATAAAGAAATTCATCCCTAAATTTCCTTTCCATGGGTGGTGAAGGAACAGTAGAGAATAACTCTTGTCATTGCGATCATACATCGACCTCCCTCTCCCAAGTATCTTCATGCACTCAGCCGTACTACCATAACACCCATACCAAAGGAACATTCCTACCATGGAGAACCTTAATGCTACAATTCGCAATACTAATTGGATTCTCTTCAAAGGACGCATATTCCTACAACCCCACTTCCTCGGGTTTAAAGGTGTGAGAAAGATCTGAAAAGTAACATTGCAACAGAGAAATGTGGAAGACAACATGAATATCCTTGCACCTCTGAGGTAACTGCAATCGATAGGAAATTTTCTTGACCCTCTCTAGAATCTAAAATAGGCTGACATATCTCAGTGAAAGGTTACCCAATCTTCCGATCCTCCTGTGTCCCTACCTCAGTGCGACACATAGGAAAAATCAACCCCCAACCTCAAAATCGAAAGGTTATTTACGGTGATCAGAATATGATTTCTGGAAACACTCTATAGTAGCCATCTACTTCCAAATAAATTGGACATGCTCAGTGGTCTCCTAGAAAAGACAAGGTCCATGCAATACTTCCTCTCCTACCTCCATCCAACATTGGGGTGATCGGCCGGGTCTACCGTAAAAATCCTAATATGGAATCGTCTGAATGGTATGATTGAAGCTATTGTTTTAGAAAAACTCAAATAGGGTTATGTGTGTCTCCCAGGAACCCCGAAAATCAAGGATGTGTGCACAAATCATGTCCTCCAGCACCTGAATCATGCACTTTGATTGGATATTTTTTTTGGGGTGGTAAGCTGTGCTCAGAAGCACTTGTGTAACCAAATAACTCTATAACCCTTTCTAGAAATGAGAATTATAATTGGATTCCCTATCAAGAATAATATAATGAGGAATTGTAACACCCAAAAATGATAAATTGTTAAATTACTAAAAGATACGTCTCAAGTCAACAAGGTGTACCTTTTTTTAGTATCTTATCTTATTATAACTCCACAATTAAGCGTGCTTGGCTTAGAGTAGTGATCAGGATGGGAGGCCTTCTGAAATGTTTTTTTGGGTGTGTGTGAGTGAGGAAAAAGAACACTAGAAAGGACATCTGTTGGCATGTGTAAGAACCTGGTTCTTATTATTGAGGTACAAGTTTCTTCTTTTCCTTTTTCCTTAAGTTTTTTTGAGAAAATAAGGAAAATAGGGGAAAATCCCAAATTTTTTGGATACACACCATATAATATTCAATATGCTGTGTACTTTGGCCATGTGGGATGAGTACACATGGTGTGTAGGCCTGTCGGTAATGAAGGGTGTAAAAACAGACTACATGCCGTGTACTTGGTATTTGCACGCCGTGTAATTAGTCGGTAGGTGAACAGTATGGCAGTGGGAGTAGCTGCTAGCCGAGCGATATTACACTCCATGTAGTCCAAACTACACGCCGTGTACTCATGTCGACAGATGAACAGTGTGGCGGTGAAAAGTTTCCTCCAGAGGAACAGTTAAAAAAAATGAAAAGTACACGCCGTGTACTTGAGAGTACACACCGTGTACTTGAGAGTACATGCCGTGTACAAGAGAGTACACACCATGTAGTTTGTTTTTTTCGCTTAAAATAGGCAGTAACCTCCTCCTTCAAAAGAGGAAACATAGAATTCCTAGAGGCTGCGGGAGAGATGGCCGAACCTTGGAGGAGCTCCCAATCGCACACCGGAACTAAGATTCCTTTGCTGATGGTCTCGTTGGAACCGCACGGGTGAGTTCTTAGCTCTTCTTGAACCCTTCCTTCCAATTATTTCCTGAGGGGAAGTTATTTAGTTTTGAATTAATTTTCATTTATCCCAAATCTACATCATTCTCAGACATTTAGCAAGGCACCGTTCGCGTATATCAATTAGTAGAGATCTAGGTAGGTGGTCTGATGCTTAATTCCAACTATTGAGTGTTTTTGTGTACCATTGTGCTACGTGACCTTGTTTGAGGTGTTGTATTGTTGATGCCTCAACTAATTAAATACCTAGAGTTGTATAGGTAATATTTTGTCTATGTATAAACTACTGTTTGGGATCGTTGCTTGGATCCAGGGGCACGCCATGGGTGTGTTTCCATTGTTTAGCCATTTGGCCAGGATACCTATGGGTATGCAGTGATTTTAGCATGCTTTGAGTTTTTTTGAGAGAAAATATATATAGATTGCTTATTTATGTGTTGGGATCAGCCCAGTTACTTGATTAGCCTAAGGGCAGTGTTTCATTTAGCCTGAGGGATACTTTTCTCATGCTTGTGGGTAGTAGTTTCTGTGCCTATGGGAAACACCACATACTCCCATGGGTAATATTCATTATGCCTATGGGCATTCACCTACAGATTTCGATTTTGATAACCAGATGGTAAGTATTTGCATGTCTGCAGACAACGTTTACCTTTTATATTCACTCTGGTGATTTAATATGTTGTACCTTCCAAGATAAAGCACAAGCTTGGAATTTATAAATAATTAATAAAATGGAAATGTAACTGGTAGAATAGTTACTTTTGAGTAATGCCTAGTTTACTGTATTTTTTTACTGCACACTGCTGTTGCACACTTTCACTGATAGTTGGGAATGGGCCTTAGGTGGTTTCCTACGGGGATTTATTTCTCATACCCTGTTTGGGTCATGTATTGGGCCAATATAGATTATATTTCTGCAGGTGTTGATAAGGGAAAGAGTCTCTATACAGGTATTTGATTATTGCAAAGGAGTAGGAGAGCATGGGACCGAGCTTAGGCTTGCGATGCTGCTGAGTTCCTGCTGCACTTTTTTAGTTTTCTTGTTGTACTTAGAACTTTGTACTGTATTGTATTTGATTATAGTGTATCCTGTTTTGACTGATTTCATAGAAATAGGACATCTTGCATCATCATATATGTTTGACTATTGGATATCTCTTTATTTAGTACTGTTGTCCTTTCAATTTGTTATTGTTTACTGCTTCCTCTTTTGTCTGTTTATATCTATTTCCGCTATGCTACACTTTGAAAAATGAGGGCATAGTTTCCCCAATATCAGACCTAGGCCCTCCATTCTAGTCGGCAGCCTCCGGCGTTTGGGGAAATGCACTTGAGGTCATGTGACCAACCGGGTTTGGGGCACCCGTTGTGTGGCATCCGGAACCGGGACATTACAAAGTGGTTTAAGAGGGTTTCATTTCATTGACTTACTATTTGGAGCCTATAGTCAGGGATAAGACAAAATAGTTACTTGGTAATAAGCTATGCCCGGGAGTAGCTAACCCGTGCCTAGGGAAAATCCAACCTACCTCATTTAATTGCAATTTATCTGGTTTTTCAATTTTACAGTTGATTTGATTTTCACCATTGGGTGATGAACTTGTGGTGTACTATTTATATTTTTATAGTCAATTTCTATTTAGTTGCAACCTGATGAGATGAGGGTATGCCATCACATGCATCATTTAAGAACATGTTAGAATCACATGCCATGCATAGTTTCCATGCCATGTAGGTGCATTAGAAATTGCATGTTGTTGTGATAGATGTCGTGCTATTAAAATCATGCTGTTGTGATAGATTCCTTGATAAAATACCTGCTATTTGATAGGGTATTGTTATGTAAGGTTTTGTAGAATGAATGAAAAACATTGGTTCTTGAGGTGTATGGGCCTTCATTGAATGGAATTTGGTGGATAACAGTTTACCTTGTTTATAACATGTATAAGATACCAAGAATTGATTCATGGGGAGTATGGGCCCTCATGGATCATAATTTGGCACTTAGGTGTTGGTTTCAGTGTTTTTCTTGGCTCCGGCGTAGCTTCTAAGGCTTACTGTCCGGAAAAACCCAGAATACACGCCGTGTAGTTCTGACTACACGCCCTGTACTCTTATGTTCAGGAAGAAATGAAATTTTTTTAACTACATGCCGTGTACTGTATGTACACGCCGTGTAGTTGATACTCATGTCATAGGTCGTGTAGGTAGAAACATGGGATTGTGAAACTTTGAGGGAACACACCGTGTAGCTATTATGCACGCCATGTTGTGTTGAACCTGTGTCCGCCATGTCACCAAAAACACGGGTGGATAAATCTGAGTTTATACACACTGTGTCAATGAAGAACACGCCGTGTAGTCTAACATGGTGATCCAGCTATGTAACTAAAAAACACGGTTCAGTGATACCTCTTCTTAGACATGCCATGTATCTGAGGGACACACCGTGTAGTCTTGACCGGTGAGATACTGGGTGGACTCGGCCATGTGGATGGGGAAACAAGGTGGTGTACACACCGTGTGTGGGTGTAACACACCGTTTAGTCCTAGAAGAGTAGCTGGCTGTGTCAATAAAAATACGGACAGTTGGAATATAAGCCGTACACGCCGTGTCTATCGGGAACACGTCGTGTAGAGTGAGCTGTGTACCCGACCGTATAACAGACAACACATTTCGATGAAGCTCGTCTAGTACATGCCATTTAGACCTTATTAATTCCATGTAGTCTCGTTCAAAATAGAGATGTATGGCTATGCCGTGTAGAAGGACTCGAGCAGGGGAAGAAAATTCAAGTACACGTTGTGTGTGTGGACAACACGCCGTGTGTTTGGGGTGTCACATGACCAGTTTGGCAGAAGTACACACCGACATGAAAGACTTGAAAGAAACATGCCGTGTAGTTATTATACATGTCGTGCAGTCTTTTTTTGTAAAACATGAATGTTTTATTTCTCCTGTTCCCTTCTTACACTCATTATTTTCATCCCATGATGATCTTAATCTAAGGTGTGTGTTATACTTTGTAGAGTCATGGTGCCGAGATGACCACAGGTTGTTTTCTAGGAGAGCGGCAATGAGTATACTCTATAGATGGTGGACCATGAGCTACCGATGGATCCTTCAGCAGAGGAATATGCGGCGCCAACTGTTATACCAGGCACAGGCGCAGAAGCTTAGTTCCATAAAGGCTTCATGCGGTTCATGAATACCTTCCCAGGAGAACTGTCAGCTACCACATCTATGGCAGAGTGGATGCGTATATTCTAGCGGCAACATCTACCTAAATTTTCTAGGGATGGCGGACCAGAGGCTACAGAGTCTTGGCTAGGTTCTATGATGACTATCTTCGAGCATCTGGAGACGCCTCTAGGGAGGAGGGTCAAGCTCTCTACATACATGCTGCATGATTCCGCCAAGCGATGGTGGGATGTTACCACCCAGAACGAGAATCAAAGAGACATGGCGTGGGAAGATATTCAGGCAGTCTTTTATGAATTTTTCTTTCTGGACACACTAAGGGTAGATTGAGCTCGAGAGTTCATGAATTTGCAGCAGGGCACCATGTCAGTGATGGACTATTTTGCTCGTTTCACTGAGCTATAGTGTTTTGCACCTGTACTGGTGGTTAACGAGACGTTGAGGGCTAAACGCTTTAGGTATGGTCTACGATATGACATCCACACGCTGGTGAACATTTTCAGGTTGCCTACAATGCATGATATTGTGAACCAGACACTGATTACTGAGCGGAACCTGTGGGAAGCTAGTGGTGCAGGCCAGGATGGTTCCGCACCAGTTTCTGGTACTATTTCTACTGGTAAGAGGAATAGACTGATGGCTTTCTCTCACGGTGGTAGTAATGGCTAGAAGATTTCTTCAGGTGGCCCAGTCATGTGCTACCAGTGAGGTAGAGAGGTTCAAAAAAGACCTCAATGTCCACGTGACCCAGTGGAGTTCCATTCTTGAGGCAGGATGGGTCATCTGCAGCGTTTTTGTAGGGCGTTTCCACCAATGGCTAGTGAGAGGGGTTCTGTGCAGACTCCGCGTGTGGGGGTAGGACCAGCAGCTTCTTACCAGTCATGAAATTGGGATACGTCGGGATGTTCAGGCTGAGGTGGTGGTCGTGGCCGTGGTAGCTAGACACCAGGATCTCAGAGACAGTAGGGCGGGTTAGCTCAGGGTAGCTAGGCTATGTCGTAGGGTCGTGGCACTGGGAAGGCATATTTAGTGCAACTTACCCAACAAGAGCAGGATCTCGAACCTTCCAATACCAGAGGTACTATTTTAGTTGCTTCTGTTTTATCTTCAGTACTTTTCAATACTGGTGATACAAATAGCTTTATATCTAGGCCCATTGTGGAGAGCCTTGGGCTCTGTGTTTCTTTTTCTTCTGATGTCATGACGCTATACACTCCGTTGGGAATTATAATGACTAGTGTACATCAGAATAGGGAGTGCCCCTAGAGGTTGGTAGGTGTCACTTTTTATAGGACCCCTATGTCTTAGAGATCACGAGCTATGATGTCATTCTTAGGATAGACTGGTTGGTACACTTTCCAGACTTTGTAGATTCCTATCATTGCAGGGTGATTTTCACTTCACCAGAGGGTGGAGAGTTTCTATACAAGGGTGAATGCAATGTCCAGGAGATTTGAGATGGACCCGAGCATTATGGACGAGGTGGAGTGACAACCTAGATTGCGAGTTTATATCTGGATGACTAGGGAACATGTCAGAAGGATTTCCCTCTAGTTGTTGATCGTTTTAGGGATGTCTTCCCAGACAACTTTTTAGGTATAACTCCAGAGTGAGAGGTGTATTTATCTATTGAGATAGTTCCAGGAGCAGCACCGGTGTCCATTCATACTTATAGTATGGGTACTCCAGAGTTGGAGGAGCTCAAGAGGCAGTTGGAGGAGTTACAGGAAAATGGTTTTATCTGACCCAGTACTTCTCCTTGGGGTTCGCCTATCCTATTTGAAAAGAAGGCGGACAATACCCCTATACTTTGCGTGGATTATCGGAAGCTGAACTAGTTGGCGGTCAAGAACCGATATCCCTTTCTGAGGATTGTTGATCTTTTTGATCAACTTCGAGGAGCACGAGTGTTGTCGAAGATTTACTTGAGATCTGGATATCATCAGTTATGAATTAGGCCATCGCACATACCGCTTATAGCTTTTTGGAGAAGATATGGTTTATAGGAGTACTTGGTTATGCCATTAGAACTCATGAACACGCCAACAATTTTCATGGATCTGATGAATTGTGTTTTCCACCCTTATCTGGATTCTTTTGTGGTAGTCTTCATGGAAAATATCTTGGTGTACTCTCACTCTCGACATGACCATGATACCCATCTTGAGATCGTACTGAGTACATTGAGAGAGAATCAGCTATATGATAAGCTCTCAAAGTGCCACTTTTGGATGGACCAGATACACTTCCCGGGTCATATCATCTTGGAAGCAGGAGTGGCAGTGGACCTAGAGAAAGTGAGAGCAGTAGTTTCTTGGGAGCAGCCTATGAACGTGTTTGGGATACAGAGATTTTTGGGGCTGGCTGGTTTCTATAGGCACTTTATAAAGGACTTCTCCCACTTAGCAGTTCTATTGATAGGTTTGACTAAGATGGGTGTGAAGTTCGTTTGGTCAGAAGCTTGCGAGATAGCCCTTCATGAGATTAAGGGAAGGTTGACATCAGAACCAGTCCTGATACATCCAGAGAAAGGGAAGATCTATACAGTTTACTGTGATGCATCAAGTATTTGGCTGGAAGCGGTGTTGATGCAGGGTGATCAAGTAGTTGCATACGGGTCCTGACAGTTGAGGCCACATGAGAGGAATTACCCGACATATGATCTCGAGTTGGCTCCAGTTGTTCATGCGTTATGCTGTTGGATACATTATCTCTTGGGAGAACATTTTGGGGTGTTTAAGAACAACAAAAGTCTAAATTACATCTTTACCCAGTGAGACGTGAATTTGAGACAACAAAGGTGGGTTGAATACCTTCAGTACTTTGACCTTGAGCTTGCCTATACACCTGGTAAGGGTAATGCAGTTGCTGATGCACTGAGTAGGAGGACTCAGTTACAAGTAGTGCATGTGGCCAGCGACAAGTGGCATCTCATAGACTTGTTCTATGAGATTCATTTGAAGGTGCACGATAGTCAGGGGCAAACCTATCTTTCTTCCTTAGCTGTGACTTGTACTCTCCTAGATAGAGTGAGGATGAGACAACTATCAGATTTGAAAGGCCTAGTTCTACAAGAGTTAGTGGAAAGTGAGGACCCTCTTCCTAGTTGGAGGATAGGTGATGAAGAGTTACTACTTATCCATGGATCAGTGTGGGTTTCAGTGGATATACATGAGTAGTTGATGTGGGAGTTTCATGCTACATCTTGGGCAGTGCGTCCCGGAGTTACCAAAATGTACCATGACTTGAGATGTCAGTATTGGTGGCTGGGTATGAAACAAAAGGTAGCTGGTTTTGTCACAAGATGTTCTACCAGTCAGCAGGTGAAGGCGAAGAATCAGAGGCCAACAGACTATTACAATAGTTACCCATTCTGGAATAGAAATGGGATGATGTCACAATGGACTTCGTGATTGGGTTGCCGAGATCACCTCGAGGCAATGATTCCGTATGGGTTTTTGTGGACAAATTCACGAAGGTGGCTCACTTTTTTTCTGATCAAGGAGACCTTCGGTATTGATGAGCTCGACAAGTTTTATATCCGAGAGGTAGTACGTCTTCATGGGGTCCCTCGTTATATCGTTTCAGAGAGGGATGCCTGTTTTATGTCTCATTTCTGGCAATGTTTTCAGAGGGCACTGGGTACACAGTTGCATCTGAGCACAGCTTACCACCCTCAGACTGATGGCCAGTCAAAGCGTATGATACATGTGCTTGAGGACATGTTGTGTGCATGCGTCCTGGACTTTGGGGGCTCTTGGGAGAGGCACATAACCCTAGTCGGGTTTTCCTACAATAATAGTTTTCAGGAAACTATTGAGATGTCACCTTACGAGGCTTTATATGGTAGGATATACTGATCACCCTTCTGCTGGTTGGAGGGAAGTGAGTCAGCTTTAATGGGACCAAATCTCATGCAAGATACTTCAGAGTAGGTCCAGTTGATACGGAAGCGGATGGATACTGCATAGTCTCGTAAAAAATCTTATGATGATCACCGTAGAAGACCCATGGATTTCATGGTCAGGGATTAGGTTTTCTTGCGTGTTTCACCGAGGTTGGGGTACTGGCGGATCATGAGACAGGGTAAACTTTCACCAAGGTATGTGGGGCCATTTGAGATTCTGGAGAGAGTCGGGCTGGTTGCCTATCGGTTGCAGTTACCATAGAGGTACCAGGACATGCACAACGTCTTCCATGTATCTTAGCTGAGCCTTTATCACTCAGACCCATCTCACATTATCAGCCTAAGGAGGTTGAGCTTCAGATTGATGCATCCTTTGAGGAGAATCCGATTCACATTGTTGGCAGGAGCACGAAGATTCTCTGAGGCAGGTCAGTTACTCTCGTACGGGTGCTATGATAGCATGGCCGAGTGCATGATGAAACCTGGGAGCTTGAGACCAACGTACATGCTCAATGGCCAGATTTGTTCTTAGCTTTATCTTCCCCACCCTTGGAAGGGAAATTTGGGGACTAATTGGTTTATAGGGGGATGTTTGTAAGAACATAGTTCTTATTCTTGAGGTACGAGTTTCTTCTCTTCCTTTTTCATTAAGTTCTTTTGAGAAAATAAAGAAAATAGGGAAAAATACCAAAAGTTTTGGGTACACGCCATGTACTTTTCCACACATAGTGTACTTTGGCCATGAAGGATGAGTACATAGGGTGTGTAGGCATGTCAGCGATAAAGGGTGTAAAAATTGACTACACGCCGTGTACATGGTAATTACATACCGTGAAATCTGTCGGCAGGTGAATAGTAAGGTGGTGGGAGTAGTTTCCAGCAGAGCGAAAATACACGCCGTGTAGTATGAAATACACACCATGTACTCATGTTGATAGATGAATAGTATAGCAGTGAAAATTATCCGCCAGAGGAACAGTTAAAAAATGAAAAGTACACACCGTGTACTTGAGATTACACACTGTGTAGTTTGTTTTTTTCTCTTAACATGGGAAGTTGCCTCCTCTTTCGTCAGAGGAAGATTATAATTCCGGGAGGCCGCGGGAGAGACAACCGAACCTTGGAGGATCTCTCAACCACACAACAGAACTCAGATTCCTTCGCTGACGGACTCGTTGGAACTGTGTAGGTGAGTTCTTCGCTCTTCTTGAACCCTTAATTCCAATTTTTTCTTGAGGGGAAGTTATTTAGGATTGAACATTTATTCATTTATCCTATATCTATGTCGTTCTCGGACTTTTTGGAAGGCTCCGTTCATGTATATCGATGAGTAGAGATCAAGGTTGGTGGTCTAATGTTTAATTCCAACTATTGAGTGTTTTTGTATATCGTTGTGCTACACCCCTATGTTTTGGGTGTCATATGACTGAGACCTTAACTGATTAATTACCTAGAGTTGCATAGGTAATATTTTGTTTATGTATAAACCACTTTTTGGGATCATTACTTGGATCTAGGGCCACCCCGTGGGTGCGTTTCCCTTGTTTAGCCATTTGGCCAAGATACCCGTGGGTATGCCGTGATTTTTGCATGCTTTGAGTTTTCTTATGAGAAAATGTATATAGATTGCTTGCTTATGTGTTGGTCTAGGCCCGGTTACTTTCTTATCCCAAGGGTAGTGTTTCATTTAGAGTGAGGGAAACTTCTCTCATGCCTGTGGGTAGTAGTTTCTGTGCCTATGGGAGACACCTCATATGCCTGCGGGCAATATTCGTTATGCATGTTGGTAGTCACCTGCAGGTTTCGATTCTGATTACCCGAGGGTAAGGATTTCCATGTCTGTGGACAACGTTTACCTTGTATATTCACAATAGTGATCTAATATGTTGTACTTTCCAAGCCAAAGCACAATCTTGGAATTGATAAATAATTAATAAAATGGCAATGTAACTGGTAGAATAGTTACTTTTGAGTACAACCTAGTTTAATGCATTTTATTACTACACAATCCTGTTGCACACTTTCAGTGACAGTTGGGAATGGGACTTTGGTGGTTTCCTACTAGGATTTATTTCTCACACCCTGTTTGGGTCATGTATTGGGCCCAAACAGATTATATTGCTACAGGTGTTGATAAGGAAAAGAGTCCCTATACATGTACTTGATTGTTGCAAAGCAGTAGCAGAGCATGGGACCAATCTTAGGCTTGCGATCCTGATGAGTTCCTGCTGTACTCTTTTAGTTTTCTAGTTCTACTTATAACTTTTTACTGTATTGTATTTGATTATAGTGTATCCTATTTTGAATAATTTCTTAGAAATAGGACATACTGCATCGTCGTGTTTGTTTGACTGTTGGATATCTCTTTATTCAGTACTATTGTACTTTCAGTTGGGTATTGTTTACTGCTTCTGCTTTTGTATTTTTATATCTATTTCCACTGCGCTACACTTTGACAAATGAGGGCATAGTTTCCCCACTATCATACCTAGGCCCTCGCTGCTAGTTGGCAGCCTTTGGCATTTGGGGAAATGAGTTTGAGGTCATGTGACCAAACAGGTTCGAGGAACACGTTGTGTGGCTTCCGAAACTGAGACGTTACAACATGTGGGGACTAAAATTATCCAGATGACCCGTTCGAGCATGTGGGTGGGGACCACGTGTCTGCGGGGCAACTGGTGGTACCTGGCAGGCAGGGACCCAACTACCATGTTAAAGGAGGGGTGTATCTTACATCATTAGGGACCATTTTTCACATTTGATATCACAGGAAGAACCCAGGCTTAAGTGTGGTGCACTTCTAGAGTTGAGATGTAGGGCCCACATTGAGGACGTTGTGCTCTGAAGGGGGTTGTAACGTCCCAGTTCCGGAAGCCACCCAGAGGCACCCCATACCTGGTTGGTCACATGGCCTCAATCACATCTCCCCAAATGCCAGAGGCTACCGACTAGCAGTGAGGGCCTTGGGTGTGATAGTGGGGAAACTATGCCCTCATTGGCAGAGTACACAACAGAAGTAAAAAACTCATACAATAGCGGAAGCAGTAAATATCCAACAACAGTAAATAGCGGAAGACTAAAACAATAAACAACTGGAGCACACATACATATAGGAAATGATGGATGATACATATGTCTAGGAAAATAGCCAAACAACTCAAAATGCTGGCAATACAATAGTGAAAACCAAAGTACAAAATAAAGGTAAATAAATAAAATCCTCAGCATCGCAAGCCTCATCTTGGTCTAATGCTCTCTTGCTCCAATGCAATCAAGTAACTGAAGTCAAAGGGCACTTTACCTTGTCTATACCGATAGAAATATAATCTGTTTGGGCCTAAAAGCATAGCCCAAACATGGTGTGAGACTAAATCTCAGTAAGCAGCCACCCTAAGATCTGTGCCTAACAGTCTGTGAGCATATGGCAGGTAATAGTACAACAACCAGTAAACAATAAATAGTAAACCGGATGATACACACAGTAAAACATCCACAGATCAACAAGCAGCAGTGAAGCCAACAACTAACGACAAACAGAAATCCCTCTAGGAAGTAATCACATCCATCCCCTCAGTTCCTATCCAAGAAGTACCAACAAACCTCTGGGTAGTAAACTCAACCTAACCCCTCTAGTTTGGTCATACAAAATTATAATATTCTCTGAAGAAACACACTGAGTCAATTCCCCTTATAGTCTAAGGTAGTTAGGGACTTTCTGAGGATGATCACATGGTCAATTACCCTTATAGCCCCAAGGTCTAGATACTCTCTGAGGAATCTCACTCGGTCAATTCCTCATATATCCACAAGTCTAAAACAGTCTTTCTGAGGAAGCTCAATCAGTCAATTCCTCCTATAGTGTGGAGTGGTTTAAGGAAATTCAAAAAAAACAAATACTCTCTGAGTAAGCTCACTCGGTCTATCCTCTTGTAGTCTGTAAAGCTCAAGACTCTTTAAGGAATCTCACTCGGTCCATCCTTTTGTAGTCTATAATATCCAGGACTCTTTGGGAAGCTCACTCGGTCTATACCCTATAGTCTATAATGTCCAAGACTCTCTGAGGAATCTCACTCGGTCTATCCCCTTATAGTCTATAGCACTAGGTTCTCACGCCCCCGTTCCAGTCAGTGCATAATAATTCTATAAGTCCAAATTAGACCTACAGAGCTACTTGGCTAAATATTCTTCAACATAACAATCATGTCAGAGAACATAACTCCATCCTACGGTCACAAGGCATGGAAAATAGGTATAATGGCCAAAGGCTGAACAAGACGAAAAGGTCGTAAACAGAACAAGGAAATGGAAAAAACATCCAAGAATATAAATTATCCTCATACATCACTAAATTACCTCTACTCAAGCCTACAAGAAAGGAAGGAAAACATAGTGGAAAAACAGTAAACACGCAATACCCCGTTCAAGGGTATTGGTGGAAATTGCACATAAAACTCAATGATTTCAAATGGAAAGGCCCAAACCACCTACCTTGATTCTATTAGATCTATATACATCAACCAAGAGGCTTGAATATCTTTAGAACATCGTATATCTATCAAAACACACAAAATGATAAACCCATGATGACATGAGAAGGAGGAGGAATTGGAAAAAAAATATCTAGGAGAAGGAAGAGCTTACCGCTTTGGTTCCAACACAATCGATGACAGTCGATTCGGAGAAAGGACGGAGGCTCGGGGGCTCGGAAGAGATTTGCAGATGTACGGGACACTCTCGGTTGAAGAAGATGGAGAAGAAGATAGTTCTAGGGTTAAGACGCGACCCTGGTTCATTTAATGAAAAAAAGAAAGCATACAACGTGTAATTTTGGATTACACAGCGTGTACTAGGATTTTCCATACTCCTCTTTAAGCGGCCTACACATCACCCCACACGACCATGTGTGTGGCCCAGACACGGCCAGCACACAACCTCACACGACATCGAAGTACATGACGTGTACTTCATAAATTTCTAAAAACTCCCCTTTTCTCAAAAAATCTAGAAAAGGGAAAAAAATAATTGAAAAGAAGGTCTGTGTTCTTACAAACTTCCCCCCTTAAATAAATTCATCCCCGAGTTTTCCTAGTGAGGCGTAGAAGAAGAAACCTCGAACAGCTCTGGCCACTGCGATCGTACATCGGCCTCCCTCTCCCAAGTCTCGTCCTATACTCGCTCGTGCTTCCGTAGCACCCGTTCCAGAGGAATAGGCCATCCACATAGAACCTTTGTACTGCAATCAACAATCCCGATATGATGCTCCTCAAACGATGAATCTGCTTCTAGCTCAACCTCCTCAGTTTGAAAGACCTGAGACGGGTCTGAAAAGTAACATCGGAGCTGAGAAACGTGGAAGACGTCATGCATAGCCCTGTACCTCTGAGGTAACTACAACCGATAGAAAACCGGCCCAACTCTCTCCAATACCTCAAACAGACCAATGTACATTGATGAAAGCTTACCCTGTCTCAGAATCCTCTTGTGTCCAAACCTCGGTGCGACATAAAGGAAAACTTGATCCCCGAACTCAAACTCCAGAGGTCGTCTCCACGGATCAGCAAAAGACTTATATCAATATTGTGCCGTACCCATCATTTTCCAAATCAACTCTATCGGCTCTGAGGTCTCCTGAACAGGACGAGGTCCCAACAAAGCTGCCTCTCCTGCCTCTAGAGAACACAAAGGTGATCAGCATGGCCTACCATATAGAGCCTCATATGGTTCCATCTGAATAGTATCCTGAAACTATTGTTTTAGGCGAACTACACAAGAGGTATATTATTCTCCCAAGAACCTCCAAAGTCCAGAATTCATGATCAGAGCATATCCTCAAGCACCTGAATCGTACGCTCAGACTGGCCATATGTCTGGGATGGTATGATGTATGCAAAAGTTCCGGTGTACCGAAAGCCTTTTGATGCCCCTGCCAAAATAGAGAAGTAAAATGCACATCCCTATCTAAATCAATGGAGCGTGGAACTCCATATAGACATACAATCTCATGGATGTATAACCATCCCAGCTCATCAACACTGAAGGTCTCCTTGATCAGCAAAAAGCGAGAAACCTTCGTAAGCCTGTCGATGACAACCCAAACAACATCATTCCCTCGAGGTGACCTCGACAAACCGATCACAAATTCCATCGCAACATCGATCCACTTCCACTCCAGAATGGGTAACTACTACAAAACACCTTCTGGTCGCTGATGCTCTGCTTTCACCTGCTGACAAGTAGAACACCTCATGAAAAAACCAGAAACATCTCTCTTCATACCGGGCCACAAATACTGGTGGTGTAGAGCACGATGCATCTTGGTGATCCCTGGATGAACTGCCCAAACTAAGGAATGAAAATCCCGCATCAGGTCCTCACATATGTCTGTTGGCACCCATACACATCACTGGAAATGCAAGATCTCATCCTCACCCACTGTCCATAAAATAATAGGGTCCTCTCCTAACACACTCTCCCATAGGACCAGGCCTTCTGAGTCTAATAGGTGCCTCATCCGTACCTGATCAAGAAGTATAGAGGTAACAACTACAGAAGATAGAAAAGTCTTCCCATGTCTGTCGTGCACCTCCAAATGCATCTCAGAGAACAGATCCATAAGCTTCCACTCACTACTGTCCTCTCGAATAGCCTATATCTGAGTTCTTTTTCTCAACGCATCAGCCACTGCATTGCCCTTTACTGGTGTACAGGCAAGCTCAAAGTCGAAGGACTAAAGATACTCGACCCACCTGCACTATCTCAAACTCAGATCAAGTTGAGTGAAGATGTACTTGAGACTCTTGTGGTCGGTAAACACCATGAAGTGATCTCCCAGAAGATAATGTCTCCAACAGCGCAAGTCATGAACAACAACCGCTAACTCTTTCTCTCGTGTGGACTTAACTACCGAGAGCCATACACAACGACTCCATCTCCCTGCATAAGCACAAGTCCCAGCCCGATACCTGAATCATCGTAGTAGACCATATAGATCTTGGCCGGCTCTGGCAAGACTAGTATCAGTGCGGATGTGAACCTCCATTCCAGCTCATGAAAGGCTGACTCACATGAATCTGACCATAAGAACTTTGCCCCTTTCTTGGTTAGACATTTCAGTGGTGCTTCTAGGTGTGAAAAGTCCCGTATGAAACACCTTTAGTATCCACACAGCCTTAGAAAACTCTGCACCTCAAATACATTCTTTGGCTGCTCCCAAGAAACTACAACTCTCAGTTTCTCTAGGTCTACTGATACTCATGTCTCTGAGATAACATGAACCAAGAAGTAAATCTGATCCATCCAAAAGTGGCATTTCAGGAGCTTAGTATATTAATAATTCTCTCTCAGTGTACTCAGAATGATCTCAAGATGGGTAGCAAGGTCGGGTCCAATGTGAGAGTACACCAAGATGTCATCCACAAAAACCACCACGAAAGAATCCAAGTATGGAAGGAACACTAGGTTCATCAGTTCCATGAAAACTACAGGCGCATTCGTGAGATCGAACAACATAATCATATACTCATATAGACCATTCTTTCTCCGAAAATCTATAGTAGTTATATCAGATGGTCTAACTCACAATTGATGATAACCGGATCTCAAGTCAATCTTCAAGAACACTCGGGCACCTCGAAGCTGATCAAAGAGATCATCAATCCTCGAAAAGGGATATCGGTTCTTGACTGTCAACTGGTTCAACTTCTAATAGTCCACACAAAGCCTGAGGGTACCGTCTTACTTCTTCACAAATAGGACATGTGAACCCCAAGGAGACGTACTGGGTCAGATGAAACCCTTCACTTGTAACTCCTCCAACTACTTCTTGATCTTCTGTAACTCAGGTGTATCCATCCTATAAGGAGTAATGGACACCCGTGCCGCTCCTGGAACGAGCTCAATCAAGAAGTCTACCTCACGCTCCAGAGTCTAACCAGAAAAGTCCTCTAGAAAGACATCTCTGAAACGATCCACCACTAGAGGAAAGTATAACTGTGAAGTCCCCAGTTCATCCAGATAAAGACCAGAAATCTGGGCTGTAACTCCTCCTAGGCCATGATGCTCGGGTCCTGCTCAATTTGCCTAGACATACCACTCACCTCTATAAAGAAAGGATCCACCCTCTGGTGATACGAAACTCACCCTGCAGTGATAGAAATCGACGACTACCTAGAAGGGAACTAACCAGTCCATTCCAAGAATGAAATCATAGCTCGTCATCTCAATGAAATAATGGTCCCATAAGAAGTGACACCCTGCAACCTAATGAGGGAACTCTTTGCACTGATGTACGCAAACCATTCTAGTCCCCAACGATGTTTCTAGAGTCAAAGTATCAGAAGAGGAAAATATGCAAAACCCAAAACTCTCCACAAAACCAACATAAATAAAGATACGCGTAACACAATTATAGAAAAGAGCTGAAGATAAAACTGAGGCTACTGATATCGTACCTTGAACTGTAGAAGGTCTGGGATACTGCTCCTGATGGGTTTTCTCCACAGGTAAAGTCTGGCCTATACCACGGCCCTGCACCCCTGGCAGACCACTCTGAGCTGATCCACTCTACTGTCGCTGGTAACCTGGTGACTAACCACCATAGCCATGACGTCAACCTCAGACCGAACAGTCAGAATAACTCTAGCTCCCAGATGGATGAGAAACTGGCGATGCATCTCCTAAATTCATGGTTATAGAAGAACCCCTACCACCAGCTATAGGTTAAAAGATCTGACAAAAACACTGAAGATGGCCAATCTTGCACCATGATCGGCATTCCATCGGGTCTTTCTGGCACTAAGGCCAAGTATTCCCACTCCTCCCGCACTGGTAGCATACTACTTGGCTGCCCGAAGATACATTCCGCCTACTTTGATCTCCTTGAGCAGACTTTCTACGGCGCTTCCTACTATTACTAGAAGGAACACTGACTTTGGATGTCAAACCGCCCTGGCTCACTACTCCAAAATCCCTCATATTACGCTCCGTGATCAGCGCCTGGTTGATGATAGAGGATATCGAAGTCAACCTAAAGATGTTCACCTACAAGAGGATGTCGTGACTCAAACCATCCTACAACTTCTGTTCAAGGAACAACTCATCACCTACAAGAATAGGCATGAAATGCTACAGCTCAGTAAAGAAAGATGATTACTCTATAACAAAAATAGTTCCCTACTCCAGACTCATAAAATCCCGGGCTTGATCGGCACTAAAGGTGTCCAGGTAGATGTAATCGTAGAAGATGCGTCGAAACTCATCCCAAGTCATACTCTACTAGTGCCCTTACTGTGAGATCACCTCCCACCACATCGTTGCAGAGACTCTGAGTATATAGGTAGTGAGCTTCAACCTCTTCTTTGGAGGTATCTCTAGATGCTCGAAAATTGTCAGTGCGGCCTCTATCCACGACTCTGCAACCTGAGGTCCTCCATCCCCTAGGAAAGTAGGAGGATGCTGCTCCTGAAAAACCCATGTCAACTCTATCATCGACGGGGCAGGAGGCGGTGCTCCCTGGAAGGTATGCATCATATTCATAAAGTCTTCCCTAAACTACGCATCAGTGCCTACAACTGGTATAACTGCTGGTGCCAAGACTAGCATAGTAGGGGGATCTGCATGAGGTCCCTGATAGGCCATATCTGGTGTCTGATCACCATCTGGAAGCTGACGTACAACCAGAGGACGTCTTGGTGGCATAACTCTGAAATGTCAAAATCACACCTTAGATCAGGATTCTCAACGACTGAGAATACAGGAGTACAAGAAGGGAACATGAGAATGAAACATTCATGTTTTACAAAACACGACTACATGGCGTGTATAAAAACTAAATGTCGTGTTCTTTTAACCCATTTACATGGGCGTGTACTTCGGCCACAACTAGTCGTGTAATGCCCCAACCACAAGGTGTGTTGTCCCAACACATAGTGTGTACCTGAAATCTATTCCCCTGCCCGAGTCTCCTTACTTGGATAACCCACACGGTCCTCTTAATCCTAGACTACACGGCGTGTTCACTAAGGACATGGAATGTACTAAAAAAGGTTTCAACGACCCGTGTTGTTAGTTACACGGCCGGATACATGGCTTACTCTACATGGCATGCTCCAAGGGAACATGGCGTGTACTTGAAGGCTTTCCCCGACCTGTGTTATTCGTGAAACAGCCAGCTACAAGGTTCAATCTACACAACATTCTCTCTGTGCACACAGTGTGTACTTGAAGGTTTTCCCCGACCCGTGTTGTTAGCTACACCGCCGTCTACATGGATTACTCTACACAGCGTGCTCTATGGGAACACGATGTGTACTTGAAGGCTTTCCCCGACACGTGTTGTTCGTGACACGACCAGGTATAAGGTTCACTCTACACGGCGTGCTCCCTATGCACACGACGTGTACTTGTAGGTTTTCCCCAACATGTGTTCTTCGTGAAACTGCTGGGTACTTATGGCATGGCGTGTGAAAATGGAGACGGTGTGTAAAGTCAAATTTTTATCCATCTGTGTCGTTAGCCACATGGGTAGACACACGGTTACTATAACACATCATGTAAGCATAGTACACTGCATGTTCCTGAAGATTTTTCACGACACTTTGTTTCTGCCCACATAGTTAGTTACAAGGTTTAAAAACCACAAGACATGTATTAATAAAGTACACGCCGTGTATTATGGGTTTTTCCGGGCAGTAGCTCAGAAACTGGTCCGAATCCCAAAAAACACAGAAAAAAAGAGTTAAGGTTCCAAATTTCGATCCGTGAGGGACTATACTCCCCACAAATCAAAGTACTATACAAACAAATTCTCTATCAAACATCGGTGATTCTATCAAGCATCTATCACAACAGCATGCATAATCTACACAACATCTATAACTACAACATGAAATCGCTAATGCATCCTAGATGGCATGGAAATAATGCATGGCATGTGATTTCTAACAAGTTCCTACATGATGCATGATATGGAATACCCTCATCTCATTGGGTTGCGACAGAAATAGAATCACAATAATAATAACGGTAGTAGCACAAAACATGTGAATCACCCAATGGTGAAATCAAATAAACTGTAAAAGTGAAAACCAATAAAACCTTAATAAATGATGTAGTATGAATTTTCCCTATACACAGGTTAACTACTCCGAGGCACAACTTATTACCAAGTACCTATTCTGTCCTATCCCTGAATATAGGCTCCAAACAGTAAGTCAAGAGAAATGAATAGTCCCTGATACCACTTTGTAACGTTCCGGTTCAGGAAGCCCCCTAGAGGCGCCTCGTACCTGGTTTGTCACACGGACTAAAGCGCATCTCCCCAAACACCAGAGGCTTCCTACTAGCAGCGAGGTCCTTGGTTATGATAGTGGGGAAACTATGCCCTCATTGGAAGAATACACAACGGATGTAAACAACTCATACAATAGCGGAATCAGTAAATATCCAATAACAGCAAACAGTGGAAGACTAAAACAATAAAAAAATGGAGCACACATACATATATGAAATGATGCATGATACATATGTCTAGGAACTCAGCCAAACAAGTCACAATTCTATCAATACAATAGTGTAAACCAGATTACAAAAGAAAGATAAACCGATAAACTCCTCATCATCGCAAGCCTTGGATTGTTCCCATGCTCTCCTGCTCCAATGAAATCAAATACCTGAAGTTGAAGGGCATTTGAACTTGTCTATACCTGCAACAATATAATCTATTTGGGCAGAAAAGCCTGACCCAAACATGGTGTGAGACTAAATTCGAGTAGGAAACCACCCTAAGATCTGTGCCTAATAGTTAGTGAGTATATGGCAGGTAATAGTACAGTAAGCAGTAAACAGTAAACAATAAACCAGATGATACACACAGTAAACAATCCACAGATCAAGAAGCAGCAGTGAAGAAAATAGCTAACCACAAACAGAAATCCCTCTGGGAAGTACTCACAACCATCCCATCTAGTCATATACAAGAAGTACCAACAACCCTATGGGAAGTACACTCAGCCTAACCCCTCCGGTTTGGTCATACAAAATTATAAGACTCTATGTGGAAGCACGCTCAGTAAATTCCCCTTATAGTCTAAGGTAGTCATGGAATCTCTGAGGATGATCACATAATCAATTCCCCTTATAGCTCTAAGGTCTAGAGACTCTATGAGGAAGCTCACTCGGTCAATTCCTTTTATAGCCTTAGTTCTATCACAAACTCTCTGAGGAAGCTCACTCGTTCAATTCCTCTTATAGCCTGTAGTGGTTTAAGGAAATTCAAACAAAACAAATACTCTCTGAGGAAGCTCACTCGGTCAATTCCACCTATAGCCTGGAGTGGTTTAAGGAAATTCAAACAAAACAAAGACTTTCTAAGGAAGCTCACTCGATCTATCCTCCTGTAGTCTGTAAAGCTCAAGACTCTCTATGGAAGCTCACTCGGTCTATCCTTCTGTAGTCTATAATATCCTAGACTCTTTGGGAAGCTCATTCAGTCTATCCGCTATAGTCTATAATGTCCAAGACTCTCTGAGGAAGCTCACTCGGTCTCTCCCCTTATAGCCTATAGCACCAGGTTCTCGCAGCCCTGTGCCAGTCAGGGCATAATAATGCAATAAGACCAAAGTAAACCTATAGAGCTACTTGGATATCCAATCTACAGCATAACAAGCATGTCAGAGAACAACACTCCATCCTACGATCACAAGGCATGTAAAACATGTATAACGACCAAAGGATGAACAAGACCAAAAGGTTGTAAATGGAACAAGGCAATGTACAAAACATCCAAGAATAGAAATTATCCTCATACATCACCAAATCACCTCTACACAATCATATAAGAAAGGCAAGAAAACAACAGGGGCAAAATAATAAACACTCAAAACCACGTTCATGGGTATTGGTGGAAATTTCTCAAAAAATTCAAAGACATTGAACAAAAAGGCACAAACCACCTTCCTTGATTCTAGGAGATCGATATACATGAACCACGAGGCTTGAATCTCCTTATAACATCATAGATCTACAAAAATTCACAAAACGATCAACCCACGATAACTTGAGAAAGGGGAGGAATTGGAAAACAAAGCTCTAGGAGAAGGAATAGCTTACCGCTACGGTTCAAACACAATTGACGATGGTCGATTCAGAGAACGGACGGATGCTCTGGGGATAAAAGGAGATTCAAGGCCATACGAGACACTCTTTGTTGAAGAAGCTGGAGAAGAAGATAGTTATGGGGTTAAGATGTGACCCCGATCCATTGAATGAAAAAAAATAAAGTAAACGACATGTCATTTTGGAGTACACGGCGTGTACTAGGATTTTCCATACTACACTTTAAGCGGGCTCCACATCACCCCACATGGCTGTGTGTGTGTCCCGGACACTGCCAGCACACGGCCTCACGCGACATCAAAGTACACGATATGTACTTATAAAGTACACAATGTGTACTTAAAAAATTTCCAGAAACTCCTACTTTCTCAAAAACTCCAGAAAATGGAAAAAACATACTTGAAAATAAGGTCCCGGTTCTTACAGGGGTGGGGGGTGAATGTAACACCCCCGAATGATAATGCGTTAAATGAATAAATGATATTTCTCAAGTAAACAAGGTGAACCTTCATTTTCAGAAGCATATCTGATTAGAACTCCTTAGTTAAGCATGATTGGCTTGGAGTAGTGATTAGGATGGGTGAATATCTTGGATGTTTCCCAGGGTGAGTGAGTGAGGAAAAAGAACACTAAAAAGTACATATGTTGGTCTGTGGTTACTATCATTAGTCAGATGACCCATTCTGGAATAGCGGTGGGGACCACGTGTTTAAGGGGAAACTGGTGGTGCCTAGAGGGCTAAGACTTGATGTCCATGTTAAAGGTAGAGTGTCTGTGTTTTCATCAGGACCCAGTTATTATAGGAACCCTGTGTATTCATACAATATACTAGATTTACAACCTACCAAAGCTCATCAACAATGATGGTTTTCTTGATCGGTAGTAAATGTGATACCTTATTAAGCCTATCAATCACAAACCATATTTCATTATTTCCTCTGGGCGAACATAGTAAACCTATCACAAAATCCATCACGACGTCATTACATTTCATCTCTGGAATGGGTAGCTGTTGTAATTGTCATATTAGTCTTTGATTTTATGCCTTCACCTACTGACAGGTGTAAAATCTCATGAAAAAATTAGTTACATATCCCTTCAAACATGGCCACCAGTACTAAGGATGTAAATCTTGATACATCTTGGTGACACTAGGTTGTACTACTGAAAATGAAGCATGAAAATCCCACATCAACTGCTCGGGCTTGTTTGCTGAAACCCACACGCGACCCTATAACTGTAGAACCTCATCCTCGCCTATAGTCCAACCAGGAGGAGGTTCCTCTCCTCACATACTGATAAAACACTATTTTGTTGAATATTTTATTGGTAATAAATTATATAATTTCCTCACATTGTATTAAATATGTTTACTTAGAAAGTATTTGGAATTAGATCATTCATTTGAATATTTGATGAAAATTCCAGTTTTACCCTTTATAGTTCACTGTAGTATTTCGAAGATAAATATTTTTATATTTATTATTTGAATTTGAAATTTTGTAACAGTGTTCCTAACATAATTATATATAACCTTTATTCAGGACACTAAAGCTAAAGAGTGCATTTGGATGGAGTAAATGAGCCATTAATCCAATGGTGGGATGGACTCGGCAGAATGGACATGGGTTCTGTATTTGGGCCATATCTTCTACATACGGGTTTGGATTGAGCCCATATTTTGTGGAAAGCTCGGGGACATGATTTTTCACAAATCATCATTCTGGAAGGCCGGTCAATTCACACGTTTTCGAGGTCCAATGGGCGGTGAAATTTGGAATAAAATATTTGGCCGAGTTTTTCATTTCACACTTAAAAAGTTATGTATCCCTAGCCCTCACAAACTCTATTTAAAGGGGGTTTTAACTCTTTGAGAGGGCTGGTCGAGGCTTTGGGAAGGTGTGGCCGAAAGGGTGTCTCTTGGGAGCCCCTCACAACTCTTGGAAGAAGTAAGCCTTTGTGCAAACCTCTCTTCCAAAAAGGCTCTCCTCTCTCACCTCTTCTTTGTATTTCTTTTCTTTCATGTTTGTTTCTTGAATTTTTCTTCAAATAGTCTTTTGTGTTCATCCCTATTCTTCTTATCTTAATCTTCTTAATTGGGTTGGAATCAAGAGTGGAGACAAGATTGGGTTCTACCCTTTCAATCCGTTGCTTATGCAAAACGTCTCCACGATGACTACACCACCCATGGAAGAGTAGTTCTTTTTAGTAATCGATCAACCTCTATCCTTCTTCATTCATTTATTTTGAATCAATGAGGTACTGTAACTCACATATTATGATCTATTAATTGAGTTTTTAATTTAAATGAAACTAATAAAGCAATTTAATAGTTAACACAAAACACGCGAGGTCGGGAATTGTGTGAACTGTGAGAGCGCAACCTTAACCGGTAATTCAAAACCACATGGGATCAATTTGTAGAGTTAAAATATAATCCATAAACTCAATTAATCCTCATTTCCAGAGTGGTTATGTGCCTTAATTTACCACTGACCATAAGCTAATTTTAGAGCATCAATCAAAGCAGGGTGTCGCGATTGCATGTTCCGAAGTTATCCTACGGTTAAAATTCACTTCAATCTTCGTGGTAAAGTTAATTCTCATAGGGTTCGGGATTTAACAAATAAAGGGATCATAATTAAGGGAATATTAATTTAAATGATAGTGATTAATAAATGATTGAAGAGGTAGAGTTAGATAGATTACGCTTTTTAAAATAGATTTCTAAAAAAACATCTTCTTGTTGTGTCATTCTAATAGAAACTTCATTTCAAAATTAAAAACAAAAAAAATGCAATCTTCTTCCAGCAAACTTCTTCTAGATTCATAAACTAAAACAAACCCCAATCCTTTAAAGTAGTGTTTTTATTGTATTCTATTTTATTTTATTTTTTTTATAATACCTCAAATAAGTTGTTAAATTCACTTCCTCCTTTGAGAGACGACCTTGGTCAGCCACTCTGCTGCACCTAAGTACCCCAAATTACACTAATAATTTGATGGCACCCACGACAGCTCTCTTTCAAATTGGCGCCGTTGCCGGGGAGGCAAGTAATTATTTTAACCAATTAGAGGTATTTATTTTATTTTACATTTTATTCTCTTCCTCTCTTCTTTCTTCCTTCTTTACCCAATCTGATTTTTCTTCTTCTTCTTTTATTTTCTTCTACTTCTTTTTGGACCATCAACTCAAACTTCTCATTTTTATTTTACTATGGTCCGCTTTCTTTCTTTTCATTTTTATTTGATCTATGACACGAACTAATCCCAAAGATCTCTTAGATCTTGACCCTGAGATTGAACGTAGCCTTAGGGCACGAATCAAACATTCTCAATCTATGGGAAGTTTCAATATTCAACCAGTTGGTGAATTCCTCTCTTCTGGAAACATTGAAATTGGAAGCTATTCAAATTCAAACATAAAAGAGGAACCAATGTCTGAAAAAAATGGAAATGAACTTAATAGAACCATTCGAGAATTGGCTGCACCTGATATTAACTATCAACCAAATTGTATTGCATACCCAAATCTCGAATCAGACTTTGAATTGAAATCTGGATTAATTCACCTTCTTCCAAAGTTTCATGGCTTATCTGGTGAGGATCCCAACAAACACCTTAAGGAATTTAATGTGGTTTTCTCAACTTTAAAACCAAGAAATGTTTCTGAAGATCAAATTAAATTAAGAGCATTCCCATTCTCACTTGATGGTGCTGCAAAAGATTGGATGTATTATTTGCAACCTGAAGATGTAACATGTTGGAATGATTTGAAACGTCTTTTCTTGCAAAGATTCTTTCCAGCATCAAGGACAACATCTATTCTAAAGGAGATATCGGGGATCAAGCAAGCCCAAGGGGAGTCAATGTATGAGTACTGGGAGAGATTCAAGAAGTTGTGTGCAAGCTTCCCACATCACCAAATCAGTGAGCAACTCCTCATTCAGTACTTCTATGAAGGAATCACACCTATAGAGAGAAGCATGGTAGATGCTGCGGCTGGAGGAGCATTGGTGGACAAGACACCAGTAGCTACACGTGTGTTGATCTACAAGATGGCCCAAAACTCCCAACAATTTGGTGATAGAGGTACACCACATGTCAGGGGAGTACATCAGGTAAGCCCTTCTTCTCTTGAGAGTCATTTGATTGATACCAAGTTAGAAGAATTGACAACTATGGTGAGGCAAATTGCTTTGGCACAAAAGACATCTCTACCCCTCCTTCAAGACCCTGTGGCATTTGCACTGAGACAAGCCACCCAACTGACTGTTGCCCACAACTACAAGAGACAGAGGATTGCGCAGCAGTATTCCCAGGGAGACCATTTCAGCAGCAACAACAACCATATCCCCAAAAGAAGTTGGATTCATTTTCTCCAACATACAACCAAGGGTGGAAAGATCAACCGGACATGAGGTATGGCTCTGGACAACAACAAAGGCCCCCTTTTCAACCAAACTTCTAGCAGCCTCCGCCTTACCAGTAGGGTTTCCAACAACCCCAAAGGAGATTTGAAGCCCAATCATCAACAAGCCTACAACAAGGGAATCCCCCACCAAAGGTAGATTCTAATACTGATGATCTTTTGAAGCAAATTGTTCTTAATCAACAGAATGAGCTGAAGAGTCAAAGTTCGGAGCTGAGGGAGTTGAAGACTCAAATGAGCCAGATTGCCACCGCCCTCCATGAACTTGTAAGTAAGAATTCCGGAAATCTACCTTCCCAAACCACTCCAAATCCAAAGGGGAATGTTAGTTCCATCACATTGAGAAGTGGGAAGCAAATGAACAATACATCTGTACCTACCATTCCACCGGGATTCACCTCAACTCTAGAGAAGCTGCAGTCCAAACCAACTGATGACCAATCCAAGGATAAAGATAAAGGTAAGAAAAAGATTGATGATGTTCCTCCTAAACCCCTTCCTTTTCCAAATAGGGTTGTTCAAACCAAGAAGATGGCTGAAGAAGCAATGCAAAAGGAGGTTTTGGACACATTCAAGCGTGTGGAGATCAACATTCCTCTACTTGAAGCCATTAAGAAAACCCCAAGGTATGTCAAATTCTTAAAAGAACTCTGCACCAATCGAAGAGGGCTCAAGGGAAATGAGAGGATCAAACTTGGAAGGAATGTCTCAGCACTCATTTCACCAACTCTAGCAATGCCAACAAAGTGCAAGGATCCAGGGACATTCACCATCCTATGCACCATAGGGGAGTTGCAATTTTCTGATGCACTTTGTGATTTAGGTGCTTCCCTAAATGTGATGCCTGACTCTGTATTCTCTTCCTTGCAGGTTGGTGAGTTGAAGCCAACAAGAGTAGTGGTGCAATTGGCGAATAGAGCTACGACATATCCAGCAGGAGTCCTTGAGGATGTACTTGTCTGGGTAAGAGACATGATCTTTCCAGCGGATTTCTATGTTCTTAACATGGAGGATGATCAGGTAAGTTCTCATGCCCCCATTATCTTAGGTAGGACCTTCCTCAAAACTGCAAAAACTATCATAAATGTCAACGAGGGTACACTTTCCATGGAATTTGGGGATGAAGTTGTGATATTTAATGTTATGGATTCCATGAAGTACCCCTCTAAGGACCATTCTGCTTTTGTTATCTCCCATTTTGAACCACCAAATAAAAACTCCATAGAATTTGATTGTCCTATGCTTAGGGAGATTATGAGTATTGGTTCGATTTTGATGTCTAAGAGCACTTCCAGACATGTTTCTGATACACAATCCTATCTTGGATTTGATTTTGATGTGGATTCATATTCTGATTTTGATCATGTTCACTCTGATTATGAAATGGCTGTTGAGTATGCCGATGGATTTGATGCTTTATTCTCTGATTTTGATGATGTATATTCTGATACAGATGCTCTTTGTGCACATATTTCAGTTCCTTCAATGTCTCCATCCATACTACACCCTCCTTCATTAGAACTCAAGCCATTGCCACCAAATCTGAAATACTCATACTTGTTGAGTGGTGAGATATTACCTGTTATCATTGCTAAAAATCTCCCTTTTGAACATGAAGAAAAGATTTTGAATATTTTGAGGGAGAACATCAGGGCGATTGGGTGGACCTTGGCTGACATATCAGGTATTAGCCCCTCCATTTGCATGCATAGGATTCTCTTGGAGGATGGGGCTAAACAGGTGAGACAACCACAAAGGAGACTCAATCCCACCCTCCTCGAAGATGTTAAAAAAGATGTTGAGAAATTGCTCGAGGAAGGTATAATCTTTCCCATTTCAGATTCTCAGTGGGTAAGTCCAATTCAGGTTGTACCTAAGAAAACTGGTTTTACTGTTGTTAAAAATGAGAAAGATGATTTAGTTCCAATGAGGGTGTAAAACAGTTGGCGTGTGTGTATTGATTATAGGAAACTAAATCAGACCACTCGCAAGGACCATTTCCCCTCCCATTTATTGATCAAATGCTCGAGAGACTAGCTGGGAAAACACACTATTGTTTCTTGGATGGATTTTATGGATATTTTCAGGTTCTTATAGCTCCAGAGGATCAGGAGAAGACTACATTCACCTGTCCCTTTGGCACATTTGCCTACGGGAGGATGCCATTTGGACTTTGCAATGCCCTAGGTACCTTCCAGAGATGCATGGTGAGTATTTTTTCTGATTTTATTGAGACCTACATGGAGGTATTTATGGATGATTTTACAATATATGGGTCTTCATTTGATGAATGTCTAAGTAGTTTGGGAAAGGTGTTGAATCATTGTATTGAGAAGAATCTGGTCCTGAACATTGAAAAGTGTCATTTTATGGTAGAGCATGGCATTGTCTTAGGGCATGTGGTGTCAAAACATGGGATAAAGGTTGATAAATCTAAGGTAGACATTATTTCATCCCTCCCATATCCTACATGTGTGCGTGATGTTCGATCATTCCTTGGGCATGCTGGATTTTATCGACGCTTCATCAGAGATTTTAGTAAGATCGCTCTACCCTTATCTCGATTGCTTCAAAAGGATTATGATTTTGTGTTTGATGTTTCTTGCAGGAATTCATTTGATGAGATAAAACAACGTCTGACCACTCCACCTATCATACAGCCCCCACGGTGGGAGATTCCTTTTGAGCTTATGTGTGACGACTCCAACTTCGCGGTTGGAGCTGTCTTATCTCAGAGGGTGGATGGGCGTTCACATGTGATCGCCTATGCATCGAGGACACTAGATTCAACCCAATCAAACTACACTACCACAGAAAAGGAGTTTCTTGCTGTCATATTTGCTTTAGATAAATTCCGTTCATATTTATTGGCCTCTAAAGTAGTTGTTTTTTCTAACCATGCAGCTTTGAGGTACCTCCTAAAGAAGCCAGATGCAGAGCCACGACTTATCCGTTGGATGCTCCTTCTTCAAGAGTTTGACCTTGAGATAAAGGACAAGAAGGGGTCAGAGAATTTGGTGGCAGACCACATGAGTAGGCTTACTCACACACTAGAGGGTGACACCTTGGACCAGGTACCACTTCGGGACACTTTCCCTGATGAGAATCTCTATACCATCTCAGGTAAGCATCCTTGGCATGCTGATTTAGTTAATTACATTGTTGGCTCTGAAATCCCAGTAAATTTGAAGAATCATCAAGTCCAAAAATTAAAAAGTTAGTCTAGGTATTATGTGTGGGATGATCCGTACCTCTGGCGCATGTGTAGTGACCAAGTCATTAGGAGGTGTGTTCCCGATCATGAGTTTGAGTCTGTTTTGCATTTCTGTCATACACTTGCTTGTGGTGGACACTTTGGACCCCAACGGACAGCTAGGAAGGTTTTAGACTCTGGATTATATTGTCCTAGCTTGTTCCATGATGCCCATTTGTTTTGTAAGTCATGATCTCGTTGCCAACACACTGGGAACATTTCTAGGAGACATAAGATGCCCCAACAACCCATACTATTTTGTGAGATTTTTGATGTATGGGGCATCGACTTTATGGGTCCTTTTCCTAGTTCATTTGTATTTTTGTATATTTTGGTTGCTGTTGATTATGTGAGTAAATGGGTGGAGGCCAAGGCCACCAGGACTGATGATTCTCATGTTGTCGTGGACTTTGTCAAAGCACAGATTTTTTGCAGGTTTGGAGTACCAAAGGCCATCATCAGTGACCAAGGGACACACTTTTTCAATAAGAATTTTGCTTCCCTCCTTCGAAAGTATGGGGTGACACACAAAACATCAACACCATACCACCCCTAAACAAATGGCCAGGCTGAGGTTTCAAATCGTGAGTTGAAACAAATCTTGGAGAAAACCGTCCAGCCAAATAGGAAGGATTGGAGCAAGCGCTTGGATGATGCATTGTGGGCTTATAGGACAGCATACAAGACCCCCATTGGTATGTCCCCATTTCGGATTGTTTTTGAGAAAGCGTGTCATCTCCCCGTGGAAGTCGAGCATCGGGCATATTGGGCTATAAAGAAATGTAACATGGATTTGGACCAAGCTGGAATTCAAAGGAAGTTGCAAATTCAAGAGCTTGAGGAGATTCGAGTGTCATCATATGAGAACTCAAGGCTCTACAAGGAAAGATCAAAAGTAGCTCATGACAAAATGATCCAACAAAGGGAGTTTCATGTTGGAGAGAAAGTCCTCTATAGTTCACGACTAAAGTTGATGCCTGGTAAGTTGCGTTCCAGATGGTTAGGTCCTTATATTGTGTCTAATGTTTTTCCTTATGGTGCAGTGGAGATCACACAAGAGGAAACTGGAAGGAGCTTTACAGTCAATGAGAAACGTTTGAAGAGATACATTGAGGGACATACTACTGATGCAGTGGATTTTATCACACTGCATGACCCCATCATCACTTGATCACATCAGGCTGTTCCTAACCCTTTCACTTTTATATTATTTGTCCTATATAAAAATTCTGCATTTCATGTGCATATACCATCTCACGGGTTCACATTGAGGACAATGCAATATTTTAAGTGTGGGGGAGGGAACCTTTTAGTTTAGTAATTTCAATTGTTTTCCTGTTTAAAAAAACCAAAAAAAAAAGTTGTGTGTTTTTCAAATTTTGTGTGTTTATTTTACAATTTTATGTGTTTTTTTAAAACATTTTGAGCTAAAATGATTCTCATCACCATTTCTAAATCCATATCAATAAGTGAAACAATTTACCCCTTGAAACGAAGCTTAAATTAATGCTGAAATGACTTTGTTTCAAGTTCAAATATTTAGTAATTTCATGAAAAGTACGCTGAATTTTGAATCCCATGCCAATCTCACTGTCTTTATATTTGAAATCACTTTCCTATGAGGCTTCTAAACCATTATTTTCATATTCTTTACATTCACCTCACTTCTTGAAAGAACCAAACCATGCTTGATTTCACCAGAATTTGATCTATTCCTGTCAAAACTTGAGGGTTTGAGGTACATATGATTAAATTATTGAGGCATTTGTTTGGTATTAAAGCCCCTATTTCAAAGAATCCTTTTTTATAATGGCCTACCTTGAATATTTAATCCTTGTATCCCTTAGAATCCATGCACAGCCTGTTAGGTTAAGCCACATTACAAGCCAATTTTCCCTATCCAACCAACTCTTGAAGTGAAATTGCATAATCTAGTTGAGCTTAAGTGTGGGGGAAGTTGTCTTGGGTTTTGCCACCACATTCTGTGATACTTTGGGTGGAAAATTAAATTCTGAAGAGATGTCTTTACTGCTAAAGAAAGTCATTATATTGAAATCTGTTCCTTTTCTGGAGCTTTCATGACAAGTGAAGCTGTGCCTTTTTCTGGAGCTTCTAATTGAGGTGGAAAGTAGTGCCCATCTGGAGCTTTCAAGAAAATCATGTTTGAGAAGATTGACATTTTTTATGCTGAAATGTTGAATGGTGTAAATCTTTCATGACTTTTCATGATGATGGAGCTGAATTGATACTATGGGGATTGAAGAGGAGACCATATTTAAGTGAAAATTAGATTAATGCAATTTTGCTTCAAAAGAGTCAAGCATCCTCATTCAGCCTCAGAGTTTTTCACATCTTAATCCTACCAACCGAAAGCCACAGAACAAACCTGAAAAGTCCTCATGATAAAAATATGTCCTTGACTCACATCGGGTAGCGATTTAGGAATCTATCAAGCCTATGGCGACCCTTGTATGAGTTTGGATGAGAAAGACATTGCAAAAAAAAATTGATATTTGAGTGATGAGAGAAAATTCAAGCGAGGTAAGTGTTTTGTGCATGAGAGGATAAATAAAGTGGAAATATATTGAATGATATAAATGGAGAACTTGAAATAATGTTTTTTTATGAGGCATGATATCTTTTGTTTCTTGGTGTGTAATTGTTTGATCTCAAAGATATGTGTTTCAAAATTGGTTTTGATTTGATATTGATGTTTACTTGAAATGAGATTTTGCTCAGGAGTGAAAACGGGTAAGTGTGGGGGAGTTGATAAAACACTATTTTGTTGAATATTTTATTGGTAATAAATGATATAATTTCCTCACATTGTATTAAATATGTTTACTTAGAAATTATTTGGAATTAGATCATTCATTTGAATATTTGATGAAAATTCCAGTTTTACCCTCTATAGTTCACTGTAGTATTTCAAAGCTAAATATTTTTATATTTATTATTTGAATTTTAAATTTTGTAACAGTGTTACTAACATAATTATCTACAACTTTTATTCAGGACACTAAAGATAAAGAGTACATTTGTATGGAGTAAATGATCCATTAATCCAATGGTGGGCTGGACTCGGCAGAATGGACATGGGTTCTGTATTTGGGCCATATCTTCTACATACAGGCTTGGATTGAGCCCAAATTTTGAAGAAAGCTCGGGGACAGGATTTTTCACAAATCATACTTCTAGAAGGCCGGTCAATTCACGCGTTTTCGAGGTCAAATGGGCGGTGAAAGTTGGAATAAAATATTTGGCCGAGTTTTTCATTTCACACTTAAAAAGTTATGTATCCCTAGCCCTCAAAAACTCTATTTAAAGGGGATTTTAACTCTTTGAGAGGGCTGGTCGAGGCTTTGGAAAGGTGTGGCCGAAAGGGTGTCTCTTGGGAGCCCCTCAAAACTCTTAGAAGAAGTAAGCCTTTGTGCAAACCTCTCTTCCAAAAAGGCTCTCCTCTCTCACCTCTTCTTTGTATTTCTTTTCTTTCATGTTTGTTTCTTGAATTTTTCTTCAAATAGTCTTCTGTGTTCATCCCTATTCTTCTTATCTTAATCTTCTTAATTGGGTTGGAATCAAGAGTGGAGACAAGATTGAGTTCTACCCTTTCAATCCGTTGCTTATGCAAAACGTCTCCACGATGACTACACCACCCATGGAAGAGTAGTTATTTTTAGTAATCGATCGACCTCTATCCTTATTCATTCATTTATTTTGGATCAATGAGCTACTGTAATTCACATATTATGATCTATTAATTGAGTTTTTAATTTAAATGAAACTATGCAAGCAATTGAATAGTTAACACAAAACACGCGAGGTCGGGAATTGTGTGAACTGTGAGAGCGCAACCTTAACCGGTAATTCAAAACCACATGGGATCAATTTGTAGAGTTCAAATATCATCCCTAAACTCAATTAATCCTCATTTCCAGAGTGGTTATGTGCCTTAATTTACCACTGACCATAAGCTAATTTTATAGCATCAATCAAAGTAGGGTGTCGCGATTGCATGTTCTGAAGTTATCCTAAGGTTAAAATTCACTTCAATCTTCATGGTAAAGTTAATTCTCGTAGGGTTCGGGATTTAACAAATTAAGGGATCATAATTAAGTGAATATTAATTTAAATGATAATGATTAATAAATGATTGAAGAGGTAGAGTTAGATCGATTACGCCTTTTAAAATAGATTTCTAAAAAAACATCTTCTTGTTGTGTCATTCTAATCGAAACTTCATTTCAAAATTAAAAACAAAAAAAAATGAAATCTTCTTCCAGAAAACTTCTTCTAGATTCATAAACTAAAACAAACCCCAATTATTTAACGTAGTGTTTTTATTCTATTCTATTTTATTTTATTTTTTTATAATACCTCTAATAAGTTGTTAAATTCACTTCCTCCTTTGAGAGACGACTTTGGTCAGCCACTCTGCTGCACCTAAGTACCCCAAATTACACTAATCATTTGAGGGCGCCCACGATAGCGCTCTTTCACATACTCTCCCATAAAACTACGCCTTAAGAATCTGATAGATGTCTCATATTCACTATGTATATTATGGTATAAGAAATAGCTAAAGAAGTAAGAAAAGTCTTGCCCTACCTATCATGAACCTCTAGATGAATCTCAAAGAAAAAATTCCATCAGATTCCACTCACTAATGGCCTGCTACACTGCCTTTATCTAATTCATCATGCTCAGTGCATCGACCAATTCATTTCCCTTACAAGGCTTTTTGTAACGATCGATGTTGAAAGACTTAAGGTATTCCCCCCACCCTTGTTGCCACAAATTCAGATCACGCTTAGTAAAGATGTACATGAGACTTTTTTGGTCTGTGTAAACTAAACAATTATTTCCCAACAAGTAATCTATCCAACAACATAAGACATGAACTACTGCAACTAACTCAAGATCATCTGTCTGGTAGATCCTCTTATGTAGCCATAGCTGATGAGACCCATACACAACAACTCAACCCCCCTTCATAAGAAATGCTCCCAACTTGATACCTAATACATTGAAGTACACAATATAACTCTTTTTAGGCTCTGGAAAAATCTGTATCAGTTTTGACATTAATCTCCCTTTCATCCCCCGAATGGTTGTCTCGCAAGAATCTGACCATTCGTACTTTACACCCTTATTGGTCAAGCCCACCATCGGTGCTGCTTAGCATGAGATGTCCTCTATTAAAAGCATGTAGTAACCCACCATCCTTAGAAAAATATTCACCACAAAGAAATTCTTAGGATGCTATTAGGTAACTACATATCTCACCATCCCTGGATCCACTAATACTCCTATCTCCAAGATCACGTAACCGAGAAGTGAATCTGATCCATCTAGAAGTGGAACTTTGAGAGCCTAGAAAATAACTAATGCTCTATCAGTTTCCTCAAAATGATCTGAATATGTGTGTCATGGTCATGTAGATTATGAGAATACACCTAGATATCATCCATGAAAACCACAAAAAAAATTCAACTTAGGGATGGAATACTCGGTTCATCAGTGCCATGAAGACCGATAGAGAATTCATGAGACCGAACGACATAACAACATACTTGTACAACCATATATGCTTCGAAAATATGTTTGATGTATGTATGACGTTATAACATGCTACATTCGTAATCCTATCAACCAAAACCCATATAGCATTATTACCTCATGGAGACCTCAGTAAACCAATCAAGAAATCCATCACGATGTCATTCCATTTCCACTCTGGAATTGGTAGTTGTTGCAAAGTTCCTACGGGTATTTGGTATTCTGCCTTCACTTAATGACATGCGTAACATATCATGAAAAAACCAGCGACATATTCATTCATACCTAGACAACAGTATTGAAGATGTCAATCTTGATACATATTCATGACACCAGGATGCACTGCCAAAACTGAAGCATGAAAATCCCACATTATATCCTCGCGCATGTCTGACGAAAGCCATACGTGACCCTATAATCATAGAACCACATCCTATTCTATGGTACAACTAGGAGGAGGGTCCTATTATGACATACTCTCCCATAGAACCAGGCCTTCATAATTTGATAGCTACCTCATCTTCACTCTATTCTGTATGTTAAAGAAAACAACTAAGGATTTAAGAAAAGTCTACCCCTGCCTATCGTGCACCTCCAGGTGCCTCTCAGAGAACAACGCCATCAACTGGAACTCACAACTGGCCTACTGCACTTCCTGTATCTAAGTCCTAATTCTCATTCCATCGACCACTACATTTCTATTCCAAGGATTTTAGGAAAGATCTATTTTGAAAGACTGAAGGTATTCTACCCCTTTTGCTGCCACAAATTCAGATCACGCTGAGTAAAGATGTACTTGAGACTTTTTTGGTCTTTGGACACCAAAAAATTCTATACCAAAAAGTAATGTCTCAAACAACTCAAGACATGAACAACTGCGGATAACTCGAGATTATGTGTCAGGTAGTTCTTCTTTTTTGGCCACAACTGACAAGACCTGTACAGAACAGATCAATCCCCCTATATAAGCAGTACTCCTAGCCTGATACCTGATGAATTTTAGTACACAATATAACTCCTTATAGAATTTTTAAAAGTCAGTATCGATGTTGACGTTAATCTCTCTTTCATCCCCTGAAAGGCTGTCTCAAAAGAATCTGACCATACGTACTTGACACCCTTCTTGGTCAATCCCTCCATCGGTGCTACTAAGAATGAGAAGTCCTGTATTATATTCTTGTAGTAACCAGACTTCCCTAGAAAAATCTATACCTCAAAGACATTATTGGGATGCTCCCAGGTAACTACTGCTCTCACCTTCTCTTGGTCCACTGATACTTCTATCTCCGAGATGACATGACCCAAGAAGTGAATCTGATCCATTCCGAAGTGGATGTTTTGAGATAATGGAAGATAATTGATGCTCTCTTAGTATACTCAAAACGTTCTCAAGAAGTGTGTCATGTTATTATTGATTATTAGAATACACCAAGATATCAACCATGAAAACCACAAAAAAATAATAAAGATAGGGATGGAACACTAGGTTCATCAGTTCCATGAAGACTACTAGAGTGTTCGTCAGTCCGAATGATAGAACCACATACTCATACAGAACATATCTTGTTCAGAATGATTTGTGTGGTATGTATGATGATCAAATGTGCTACCCTTGTAAGCCTATTAACCACAACCCATATTACATCATTACCTCAGGGAGACCTTAGTAAAGATATCACGAAATCTATCACAACGTCACTTCATTTCCACACTGGAATGGGTAGCTGCTGTAAAACTTCTTGCTAGTATTTGGTGATATACCTTCACCTAATGATATGTGTAACATATCTTGAAAAAACCAGCTAAATATCCCTTCATACCTGACCACCATTACTGATGATGTATATCTTGATACATCTTGGGGACACTAGGATGCACTAACCAAACTAATGCATGAAAATCACATATCAAATTTTCGCGCATGTCTGCTGAAACCCATACACGACTCTGTAACCATAGAAACTCATCCACGACTATGGTGAAACTAGGAGGAGGGTATTCTCCTGAAATACTCTATCATATAACTAGACCTTCCGAATTCAATAACTTCATCATCTTCACTTGGTCCAGTATGGTAGAGGAAACTGCTAAGGATGTATAAAATGTATCCCCTACCTATTGTGCACCTCTAGATTCATCTCAGAGAACAACTCCATCAGCTGCCACTCACTACTGGCCTACTGCACTGCCTGTATAGGAGTCCTCATGCTCAATGAATCAAACACTACATTTCTATTCCATTTCTTTTAGGAAAGATCAATGTCTAAAGACTAAAGGTATTTAACCCACCTTTAGTTCCACAAATTCCGATCACATTGAGTAAATATGTACTTGGGACTTTTGTGTCATGTGTACAACAAAAAATGATCTCCAAAAAAGAAATATCTCCAACAATGTAAGACACGATTAACCACGACTAACTCAGGATCATGTGTCAGGCAGTTCCTCTTACGTGGCCACAGCTGACGAGACTTGTACACAAAGACTTTATCCCCCTACATAAGCACTGCTCCTTGCCTGATACTTGATGCATCAGAATACACAATATAACTCCATCCACAATCTAGAAATATCAGTATCAGTTTTGACGTTAGTCTCCCTTTGATCCCCATAAAGGATATCTCATAAGAATCTGACCATACGTACTTCACTCCCTTCTTGGTCAATCCTACCATCGACACTGCTAAGCATGAGAAGTCCTATATTAAATGTCTGTAGTAACTATCCATCCCTAGAAAACACCACACCTAAAAGATGTTCTTGGGCTTCTCTCAGGTAACTACTGCTCTCCCCTTCTCTAAGACCACTGATACTCCTATCCGTGAGATGACGTGACCCATGAAGTTAATTTTATCCATCTAAAAGAGGCCATTTGAGAGACTAGAACATAACTGATTCTCTCTTAGTGTAATCAAAATGATCTCAAGATTTGTGTCATGGTCATGTCGATTATGAGAATACACCAATATATCATCCATGAAAACCAGAAAAAATAATCAAGATAGGGTTGGAAAACTCAGTTCATCAGTGCCACAAAGACCACTAGAGTGTTCGTGAGACCTAATGTCAGAACCAAATTTTTTTGCAAACCATATCTACTGTGGAAAGATGTGCGAGTTATGTTTGATGATCTAACATGAATTTTATGATAAAAAGATCTCATATCAATCTTAGAGAATACATGAGCTCCTCATAGCTGATCAAATAGATCATATATTCTCGAAAGAGGATAGAAATTCATTACTATTAAATGGTTCAATTTCTGATATTCCATGCATAGCCTGAGGTTACCGTACGCCTTTTTCAGAAAAAGGGCCAGTGAACCCCATAGATAAGTAATGGACTGATAAACCCCTTTACATCCAAATCCCCTAGCCGCCTCTTTAGCTTTGGCAACTCCTCCGTAACCATTCTATAATGAGGAATGGATATAGGTGCAACTCCTAGTACTAGATCGATACAGAACTCTACCTCTATTACCGAAGGTAAACCAGAAAAGTTGTGTTGGAAGACATCCCTAAAATTATCAACCACTAGTATAAAGTCCATCTGACATGTCCCCTGGTCATCTAGATATAAACTAGAAATATTTTCTACAACCCCACTCAACCCATGAGGCTTAGGTTTAGATAGGCTTGCCTTGACATACCACTATCCCTTGTATAGAAACAATCCACCTTCTAGTGATGCAAAAATCTCCCAACAGAAATATAAATCGACAATGGATTTTAAATAAGACTAAATCATCTATTCCAAGTATGAAATAAAACCCTATCATTTCTAAGACATAAATATCCCAAACAAAGTGACACCCAACAACCTCAAGGGGGAAGTCCTTACACAGACGCACATGTTCTATTCTTATCCCTAACATAGTATCCAGTGTCATAACAATATTAGAAGGGAAACCCCAGATCCCAAGGCACTCTACGATGTGCACATATATAAAACACTGCAAATACCTTGTATCAAATAGATTAGAAGATAAAATGAAGGCGACTATAATTCTACCTCTGAGAGTAGAATGTCTAAGATCCTGCTCCTGCCGGGTCTGTTGCAATACATAAGTATGTCCTACATCGCAGCCCTGAGACACTACCTGGCTACCCTGAGATGAATCACCCTACTATCATTGAGATCCTGGGGTCTAGCTACTATGGACACAACCACCACCTTGGGATGATTGGCCTGACATATTCTAGTTCCCTAACTGGTGAGATGCTACTGACCCTTATTCTGAATGTGGTTTTGGTGCATACCCTCTCTCACTAGATGCTGGTGGGAACATCATACAAAAACATTGTAAATGGACCATCTTTCCACAAGCTCATGACACTACTGTTTCCATCGGGCACTGAGGTCTAGTATGCCCAATTTTTCTTGCATTGTAAGAACCTCACCTGGCTACCAGAAGATATGTTCTGTATACTAGATTCTCTATGTGTAAGCTCTAGATGATACTTCCTGATACCGGTCTAAATATTACCTGATCATGGTGCCATACTGACCTGGCTCACACATCCCTATTATCTCTGATTGTACTCAGTAATCAGCTCCTGGTTCACTATATAAGATACAACAGTCATCTAGAAGATATTCACTTGTGAAAATATGTCATACCTGATACCATCCTAGAATCTCCTAGCCCTTGACAGATCATCACCCATCAGAATAGGTGTGATGTGCTAGAGCTCAGTTAAGCCGATAGTTTAATCCATACCATATAGAGGGCCCTACTCCAGATGAATAAACTCATGGGATATGTCAGCCTTCAGCATATCAGGATATAATTATTCATATAAGATTGTATGAAAATGTTCACATTCCATGTCGCACTAACGCTCTGTCTGTGTGGTAAAATCCCACCACCTCTTGGAGGAATCACACAGCTTATAAGTTGTGAGCTTGACCCTCCACTCAATATGTTTCTCAAGATTCTCTAAGATTAATAACATGGACTCTAGCAATGACTCTTAAGCCTGTGGTCTACCTTTCCAAAAAAAAACATGGGCATATAATACTACTGGAACAGTTGTGTCAGTTCTGTCATAGACGTGGTAGGATATGGAGATCCTTGAAAGGTAAGCATGTACCATATAAAGAATTCAAGGAAAAGTGCATTAGTACCTCTATCTGGTATAAAATTTGGTGTCATAACTGGCATGAATGGAGGGTCCACTAGTAGCCCATGGCCTACCACCTCCAATGTATGATCATCTCCACCCTCCTGGAGTACTATTGGAGGTCATTTTGGTGGAATTCCTCTATAAAGTACATGACATACACCTCAGTATTAGATTATTCATCATGGTATGATGTCCAATATTGAAATAACAAAAATGGAGAAGAACAGTCTCAAAAGTTCACAAATGTTGGGTACATGGTGTGTATAACCTAAACACGGAGTGTCCCCTTAAACTCTATCATGGGTGTGTAACTCCTCCTTCCATAGTTGTGTAAACATCCTAGGTACACTGTGTGTCTAGATGACACACGAGATGTCCCCTTAGACTCTCACATGGGCATGTAAATCCTCCTGCCTTGGTCGTGTAAACATCATTGGTACACAACCTGTCGGGCTGACACACGATGTGTACTCAAGTCTTCCCTCATAGCCATGTACTTTTACATGGACAAATCAACACGTGTATTCCTATTTAAAACTACATGGGGGTGTACATTTGGTACATGAAATTTTCTGGTCCAAATTGAGAAGCCCATTCTCTCTCTCACACAACCAAATACATTGTCAAAAAACTGCACAACATGTACTCAGAGTACATGGTGTGTACATAAAAAATTCTTTTATTCCTGAACAGAAGAACACATGGCTTGTGTTCATAGGTCCACACATTGTGTTGTCTGGGTTTCTAGATAGTAAGCCTTAGAAACTTACCAGGAACCTCTTTTTTTACAAAAATAAATTAATGGTGTCCTAAATTATGATCCATGGGAGCCCATACTCCTGGAGAATCAGAGCTTGGCATCCACATATATCACATAACAACACAATCTATATCCCATGGCCGAAATGCGATCCACCAAATATTAATCCAAGCGGGCCCATACTCCTCAGGTACCAAAGTTTGGTGTCAAACATATTCAACCATAACACATACCAACACACCTATCACAACACCAAGAATATCTATCACAATATCTATCACAACAACAAGCATATCTAGAACGACATCTATCATAACAACATGCAATCAGTAATTCTATCTAAATGGCATGAAAAGAATGCATGGAATCTGATTTTGACAAGTTCCTATATGAATCATGACATGGAATACCCTCATCTCATCAGGTCGCAACAAAATAGAACTACAATGATACCATTAATAACAACACAAAACAAGTGCATCAATAAATGGTGAAATAAAATCAACTATAATAACTCAAAATCAAAAAATTACAATTTTACTTGAGTAATTTAGATTTCCCCTATACATGGGGTAGCTACTCCCGAGAACAGGAAATTACCAAATTCCATTTCTTTTATATCGTCACCCAACAATAATGAAAAATAAGAATGAAATCCTTTGATACCACATTGTAACATCCCGGATCTTGGTGTACTCAACTGGGGCCCATACCCAGTTGGCCACATGTCCTCATGCACATTTCTTCAAATTCCAGAGGCTGTAAACTAGCAGTAAAAGCCTAGGGTGTGTTAGTGGGGAATATTTTCCCTTATTGATAGAGTGTGACATAACAAAATAAGAATATACAATAGTGGAATATGTAAAAATCATACATCTAAAATAAATAGTGGAATATTGACAAGATAAATAACCAAGCATCATTCCATACAAAAGATGATGTAGCACATCACATGTTCTAGGAAAGCATCCAAACAAGTACAATACATTAATACACAATATATATCTCAAAAGAACAAAAGGATCAAAAAGAGACTAGGAAGCATCACAAGCCTCAGATCGGTCCTATGCTCTCTGAATCCTAAGAAGCACGTCGAGTACTAATAGTAGGGTGCTTTACCTAATCAAAACCCACATTCATATAAGATATTTGGTCACAATGGCATGACCCAAATAGGATGTGATACAAAATCCCAGTAGGCAACCACCCAAGTTTTGTGCCAATATGTCAGTGGATATATATAATAGGTAGTGTACAATAGTGAAAGTTGTAAATAGTAGGTACTCAAAATTAATCACAACATATACCTCAAAAGACAATGTAATCATGTATAGGAAAGGACTGAATCGAAGCATGTGCTTTGGATTTGTAGATGCATCAGTAGTCATTCTATTTAATTATTAAACTATATTGATTATACAAAAGTCTCAAGGTCCAACCTAGGACCCACGACCCTGCATATAAAAGTAATTGTCAACTCGTGACATAATAATCATTTAAATAATTTTCCAATGGAGCCCATTATTGGTATCCCTAAATGGATCCTAGGTTTGATTGAAATTTTAAAGAAGACTCAATGAGCCCGACCACCTTATATGTGGATCAATCATGACCTTTACATAATTAACCTCTCGATCCCATCCATTTCTTTTAACCGAGACAACTATTAACCCAAGGTATATATGATGCAATTAGTCACATGATCTCGACATTGTCTTTTAATAGATATTGTGGCTCATCAATTACTAATTAACCCTTTTTATCATTTAATTAAATTACAAATTCCATCTCAAAAACAACACTTGTGAATTAAACTATAACATTGATTTAATAAAATCAACTCATGAGGGATCAGTTTAAAAAATAACCAATACATGTAAATTAAACTATTACATGGTTAAAAAAGGATAAATCACATGGGAAAAACATATAATAGGCATAATATACAATTTAAATATATAAAAGGCTTAACGTAGAAAGTATCTCTTGTGGGAAATTCTTATAATTAGAAATACATTTTTAACAAACAAAAAATTGGAATTCAAGTCGATCCTCATAGACATTCTCGACCAAACATCCATCCAAGGGAAACACACCCTTATGGTGGCCCGAAATCAAGGTTCACAACCCTGAACATACTTTCAATCATATAATTAATTACCTAATCATCAATAGGAAATAAGAGGGTTCATTATTCAATCATGAGACAACATAAAAGTGGTTTTGTGGAAATACAACATATATAATCATCATGACAACTCACGAAAGGAACAAGACCACCTATATCAAACTCATATGACTCTCCTTGTCCATCGCCGGGTTCCAATTCACCCTAGAATAGAGTAGATCAATAAAATGGGTATAAACTCTTGACCTTAACAAACTAGAATGAGAGAAGAAATTAGGAGGAAATGATCTACAATAATGGAGAGATTATCAAAGGGAATCCAACACATCTGACAGTGTTTGAATTAGAGATCATAAGATGAAATGGGGGGTAAAATCTCGTTTAGATTTCCCTAGGCGCTCTGCTCTTAAAAAATGAGTCATTTTTGTCCATCTAAAAAAATGATGCTATTTCTGACTTCATAATTTAGTAAAAGTTAATGATGTGTACTTGAGACTACATTCCGTGTCTGTACAACTCCTAGACAGACCATCACATGGCCGTGTATTGGGATTACAAGGTGTGTATCCCACCATACATGGTGTGTACTTAAAATTACACGGTGTATAGTCCCTATTAACATTGTGTAATAGGCTTGAATCCAACCCTTGACCTCTTTTCCCCCAATTTTTTTAAGTATAAGCTAAATGGAAAAATCTATACCTCAAAAGAAGAATTTGGTTCGTACAAAATTTTTATTATTAAAACATTTTGTGATAGTTGAATAAACTAGATGTGAAAATAAAATATCTTAAACCTATTATTATCATATCATGTTGGTTGATTTTTTCCATAAAAATTAAAAATAATAACATAATGTGAGCATTCATATAAGTTTTTTTGTTAATTTAATGGAGGTATTTATGCTGAATGGGTAAACAAGGGTGCTATTGAAAAGTTCAAAAAAATCACCCATTATATTTAAGGATTATATTTGTTTTTAATTTTTTCACTTTCAACATGTACATTAAATATAATTTATAAATATTATCATACAAGACCATTTCAATTATCCTGTATCAATTCATTGGATATATCTAATCGAAATTTAGATATTCACATTGAAATAAGTTTTGAGGAATAGTAATCATCATGAAGGATCTTTTATGATTGGGTTTTTTTGAGCAGGAAATAATAAATTGCCATTCAATATATTTATATACTATCACAATGATAACTAATAAAAAATAATAAGTATAAAATAACAATATTATCCCATTGGTTTTATATTTCTATAACTTCATAGAAAATTGTGTATATCTATAATATATTCATTGTGTACATTTAGAATGGATGTGGGGGGAAAGGGCTCACTATACAATTTTATTCATTTGTAGTGTTTTTTATTATTACATCGAGGAATTAAAGTATTAAATATATTATTTTTGGTTATGAATTTTATTTCATAGATTTTGGGAAATTATTATTTTTATTATAATAAAATATAATGAAATTCTAAATAGATCCCATCAATCATAATATATTAAGAGGAAGGATCTATTAAAATGAAATGATCTTATTTCATGTTTAAATTTAAATTTAAAGAGACATCTATTTTTTATTTAAAAAACATCATAGGTGATTTTTTAATATTTTACACTCATATTTTTCACCCACTCACCCATGCATGAGTATGCATTGATTCCAATAGAACACCACTTTATTCTACAAAAATTCAAAATCTCCATATTCCAATCATCGGCACCACTGAGGTGGGACATTTATGACACTAACAAAGAATTATTTTTGAAAACATCGATGGAGTACGAAACCAAAAGAAATAATGAATATAGAGAATACATAGATTCATATCCAACCACTAATAGAGATGAAACCATGCCATAATTTTTGGAGGAAAATATATATTGGATGAGAATGAATAGATGGTTGTGAAACCCTATATAGGATATACTTCATTATAAGAAATTTAATGGGTGAAAGTATAATTTAATATCAATTCCTAAATTGTAGAAATATTTAAATTCACAATTGTATCAAAATTTTATTTATTATATTTCATTGCATATGACATAATACTATAAAGTATATATTATCCATTAAATATGTATTTGATAAGATAAGAGTGATTACATCTAGACTGAAAAAATGAAATGTAGTTGTTAATAAATAGTCATCAAAGACTATACATTCAATATTTATAGTATTGAAAAAACATGATAACAAATACAGATATTTTCATTATAAGAACAATAATATATTGTTATACTTTTTCATGAGACATGCAATATTTATAAAAAATTTTCATAGTATGGAGTTATTCATATAAATTTATTATCATATTTAAACACAAATTGTTTTTTAAATGATGAAATTCCCATGTTTTGATTCAATGAAATTACATGGAATGGATATTGAATGTTTTTCATTTAGAGTTATTATTATATAACATAAACATTATAATTTTAATCTTTATATTATTTCTTCGGATAATAAACATGTGTTTTATGTTATTTTCTATTTGAACAATTATTTGATTTTATTATAAATTTCACCAGAGTTCATATTTTTATGAAGAAATTTGGAAGTGATGTTATATATGAAACGTTTGGTATAAAATAAAATATTTTATTCGATGAAAAATATTAATCAATTGTTAGATCATATTTTGAAAGATAAATTATAATAGATAAGTATTAGTGGTAAAATATTTCAAAGTATTTATTTATATTATTTTGATATAGAACTTATTTTATAGAAACATTAATACATGACACCAATTAATTATTCAATGTAAGTTACACAAGTTTTATTATTTAAAATATATTTACTACTGAAATAATAAACATTTTGGGATGAGTGGTATCATTATTAATTGAATTTAAAATTATGGTATATTAATTATTATTTTGATAAATCCATGAACTGATAATATTTTGTATCATTAATTTGTTTTCAAATAATTTTTTTACATTTAAATATTTTTAATTTTCTAGCATTAGTACATGTAACTTTCATCCCTCAATGTTTGTGTAAGAAGAATTCTGATGGGAAATTATTATGAGGAATGAAAAATGATTTGGAGATTTTGGGATCACAAAATTTATGACATCGATGTGTATTTATTTTAATATATTTCAATCACTTATATGATTATCATATTTTCATAATGTATAAGAATTAACATATATGAAAATAATTTATTTATCCATTATTGTTACAAATTTAAACAACATTCCATCTTCACTATTATATTAGGTATATTCATTGGGGGAGATATATTGGGTTTAATATGGATAAGGTGGTCACTATTGGGGTGCTATATAGTGTTTGAGGATATATCTATAACATTATATAGACACTAGTATGGGTACTTATATACTTCAATGAAATGTTATATGGGTTCATTCACTTAGATATCATCCCCAGGTGATTCCATCAACTTATTTTCTTTACATGTTGATGACTAGTCCTTTTCAATATACATGTCACACCTTATTGTCCATTCCATCCATCAATTTTCTATAGAACAACTCCAGCATAAAACCGACAAGAATATAAATATGCACCATATTGTATACATATAAATCCTCTAGTTTTTATTCAATCATCACTTATACATACCTCATGAAGTATATATAACTGGAAGAATACTGATATCCTACCACCCACAGTACATGATACTGTAGAACATCTATTATTATAGAAGTAATACAGGAGGCAAAAGATCTTGAATCTTCTAGTTTTTTATTCATTATTAAAGGAAATAATAATTGATATATTTGTATACATTGTCTTATATTTCAAATTTACTTCTTTTTACAGTTGGTTTGGTCCTTTAATAAATGAAGAAATCACATAAATATATGATTGTTCTTGAATATGACTACACAAATTAGGTTTTAATACACTTATGATATTGATATAAATTTTAATAGTTATATAGAATGCATGTTTTTTTATTTTTAGAGACACGTGAAAATAATCGTTAATAACCCATACTATAGTAATGTAGAGTCTGTGATTACATTATTACATTTGTACAATATATAAATCATTACATGTCATAGGATTGAGAAGTTTCATTGTCCTCATAAACTAGAAGAATTTATGATTCCCATATTATATTAGAATACTAAAAAATCAATACATGTTCTATAGAACTATTATATTCCTCTTGAAAATCACTCAAATATCACCTCTAAGTACCCTAAAGAAAGGAAAATAATATTTATGTGTGAGCGAATATTCCTTGTAATTGGTTACATGCAATGCATGATAGCATTATAACATAAAAAATAAAAACATGGTAGAGTTACTAATAAAAATATGAACTATATAATAAATAAATTTATCATGAAATATATCAATGAATACAAAAATTTAATAACAACACATATCATCGTGATATTTTAAATTAAGAATAAGATTGATGGTCTATAAGAAAAATTACAGTGACTCTTAATGCTTGTAAAATAAAATTATTTAAATATGATTGTTATAACATGGATATTTAATTTGGGGTGTGAATATATTCAACAAAATTTTAAAATATATTCATAATGGTCCCAATCAATAATAATTTATAGACTAATTCTTGTGAAATAATTTCAAAATTTTTTCTAAAGAAATTTTTATATATTTGAAATTCATTTTTAATCAAAACTGATTTATATTGTCTTTTTGAGTGACTATTATAATCAAAATCAATCTATTTAAGAATATTTATTTCATAAAAATTATATAATTTTTTACATTATCATATCAAAATTATCTCAGTGTGGAACATTGGGATTTTTCTAAAAAAAAGTAATTTTGGAGAGAATAGTGAAAAAATAGATTTTATATTATGATGTTATTTGTTTTCATGTATATTTAATGTACCATTTTGATTGAAATTGGTTTTAAAATTTATTTAGTCCCACATGATTAAAAAAACAATTAATTTAATTCGAATTTTCTATATGATTAATTTTGATATGATAACATTTTATACGTAAAAATGATTTTATTTAGAAAAAACAATTTCGTCACATTTTCTTCAATGAATTTAAAAGTAAGTATTGAAAAATATATGATATGGATTTGATAAAATGTACTAGATACAAGGAATGATAATTTCAAAAGGGTGTAAAAGTATATCTTTTTTATTATACTGATTAGTGACCTTGGTAAAAATTATACCAAACTTGGATTCTCATACATGGATATTACATATTTTGACATGAATATTCATTAAATTATACAAACATATTAATGGGGACCATAATAATTAAGTTTCGTTTCAAAATTTAAAAAATAAATAACTAATTCATGGGTGAGATACAACATGTCACACCAAGATCATCATATCTAGAAACCTTGTTAGTTAAATCTTATTTAATACATATATTCATAACACGGGGAATGAAAACATAAGATTAGATGATTCTATATTCTCAGAAAGTATAAAATGGATATATTTAAGCATAACATGAATATAAGTGTTTCATAACATCATCATAAAATATGAAATCCATGCTCTTCATATCAATGATAATAATCCTGAGTCATGCAATAAATATTAGATGTTCATAAGACAAGAATCACATGGGAATCAAAGAACATCATCCATAAGAGCATAAAATTTTAATATGAAATAGATTTTTGGTATACACATAAAAATATAAAATATTATGTCAAGTCTATCCATAAATTCTTTGATAAATTGTGAATCTTTATATAAACACCTATTTAGTGGTTTCTGGCTTCAGATAACCACTCATTTACCATCTTTCGGGTTTGGGATGACCACTTATGAACCAATTTTTTGGATATGGGAAAGCCACTAGTGTACCCTATGTGGTCACTGAACATTTTTCTATACCCAATTAATTGGGAGGAGATATAGGTCCCACCCATAAAATAATGAAAAACATATATTCATACTCCATAAGATATTAAAAAGTTAACTTTATCATAACTGATGAAATGAAATGAGATTAATAAACATCTAATAATATCATAACCAATATAGAAGAGATATTTTTCCATAATGATCTCATTGTTTCATCATTTCATTACTTGTGGAAAAAGAAGTGGGATTTATAATAATTTGATCATGGTATGACCCATAAAATAGAAATGGGTTTAACAAATATTATACCATCAATAAAATAAAATATTTGGAGAATGGATAATAATTTTATCTATGGTTCATATACCCAGTAAGACATAGTTAACATCAAAAAATGTCCTTATAGATGAAAAATGACTTTGATTGATCATTTAAAATATTTCTTGAGAAGTATGTAATGTTCACATGGGAAAATAATTTTTAAAACATAAAAAAATTTAAAAAATTTTCATTTATAATATCCTTGATTAAAAAAATTAACCACCATGGAAAATAATAGTCATGATGGTGGTTTGTTTTTCTCATTCCATACACATTTAAAAAATGACTCCTTTTATATTTTGAGTAAAGGAAAAATGTGAATTTTTTTGAAAATGACATGAATACCCCATTAATTTTTTTTATGAATAAATTCAAACGTGGGTAAAAATGGGTTTTTGAAGTCATTGTATAATAATAAATTTTAAGACAATTATTTACAAAACATTGTTTTTGAAGAAAGTGAATTTCTGAATGAAGTGTGAAATAACATCAGATTTTCTTAAAAATACATAGTCACTCATATTATGTATAAAAGAGAGTTGAAATGGTAATATTACTTTATAATATCATTAATAACCATAGGATAATGAAATTTATGAGTTTTTGGAGAGATGAGTTATATGATTTTTATCAGAAACATAATCGTAAACTATTCCAATAAACGATGAGATTATAACATAAAATATTTACCACTCTGGTATTAAAAAATCATAATACCCATAATGTAATAATATAAAATGGAACAGAAACTATTAGGGTGATAAATAAATTCATGATATTATATTTCAAATATTCTATACATAAACCATGTGAAAAAATATAGGTGCATAAAACAACAATACATCACAAAGAATGAAAATTAAGATAAAAATCCATTACTGCTTTAGAAATATTTTGAGTAATAATTCCAAATAAAAAATAACATATAATTAAACATTAAATATCATAAAAAGAATATGATTCAAGATATAACATGTAAAATGTGTAATATAAACACTACAAAAAAAGAAATGAGTGGTGAATTTTCATAAGTGTCCCAAAAATAATGGTATGGGTATAATATGTTGAACATGGATAAAAATAATGTGTAATGGATTTAAAATAACCCTAATGAATTTATTTAATATATTAGATATATTAAATTTTGGGTAAACTAAATAAATTTTAAATTTTATCATATTGATATTTTTTCCTTTATAAAGTCTATTATATTATTTTACGCAATCAATAATTCCAAAATTAAAATATATTTTTTTAATATCTCTAATTGTTTTTTAATAGGAATCAATAATAGTCTTGTAACAACCCATGTAATGTTATATTAAATAATTTACCTGAATTATTAATTTTAACTACTTATATATAATATATTTATATTCATCATAATAATATTTTGTAATTTTTCAATAAAAAAGAAAATCCATTACATCTAACTAAATTAGGTTTTCATATACTATAATGTTTTATTTAAAACAATTATTCACAAGTTAAATATTTTGAATTAAAAAAATAATTTTTTTAAATTCCTCACTTCAACATTATTTATGGATTAGTTTTATTTAATTTTAAAAAATGTTTAATTTTTAATGTATATAGACAAATACTGATTTTTATTAATAACTATTTTTTCATTTCCTCGATTTATAAAGATAAAATTTTATTAAAATGTGTTCATAGTAAAAATAATTCTTTTACATTATAGAGAATTAAATTAATTTCATTAAAATCAATATTATACTATAATTCTGTATGAGAAATTTTTACTTTTAAATACCATTTTTCATAATATCATTTTTTTATCACACATTAGGGGTTTCATTTTAAAATAAATTCTATAATATAATTAAATTGAATTTTATGAAATGGTTTTAGAGTTTTTAATAATCATAATAAATATGAAAATATATTTTATGCTTATTTTCTTTCTAAAAATAAATTTTTCAAATAGTTAAAATCTGTAATCACAATTATAGATAAATAAGGATTACCAGAAGTTAAACTAACGATATTGTGGTTAAAAATACATAAATCATATATTTAATATATTAAAACTCTATATATTGTACCTATGTGATCATTGATTTATAAATGGTCCATTTTAGAGCCATTTTTCATGAGTAATATAGTTATATATTTTCAGTCTTTTAAAAATACCCAGTGTCTTCACTACCCCATGTATATAAGGATACCCCATATCTTCTCCACACAACACTTTAGAGGACAATTGTTTGTACAAACTATAATAATATAACTTCCTAAATTCCATCCTCACATCATATATTCCATTTTCTGATCCAAAAAACAACCATTCAAAGGATTAGTTATAAACATAAAAATGTTTTCTAAAAAAGGGTTCAGTTCTTAATATAGATTTTTCATAAAACACATTCTTCTTCATTCGTCAACTATTACTCAAAGATTATTAAATAGTAACAACAATATATTACATATATTGAGATGTTTTTATGTTATGGGAATAACCTATATAAATCTATAATCAATTAAATAGGAAATGAAACCATCATTTTTGTGTTTGATGGACAACTTCCTCATGAACTGTTGCAATTTCTTTCCATCACTACCTATCATGGATTTGTATAGTAAAGGATTTAATGTAAATTAATATGAAATCTTTAAAAAATAATTACCAATATTTATGGGTAATATATCATCTATATTATGACATTTCATTCCATTGAAAATGAAATGGTCCTTCATGCGTATATGTGGATTACTAGCTATATGATGTGATGTGTTCCATTTTTCATCACTGCATCACATGAGTGATATATATATGTATTTAAGGAAATATTAATATGTATATGATATAATTATCATTTTATAATGGTAAAATATCTATGATCCTAACCTTTTTATGATGTATGTTTTTTTAAAATTATTTTGGTTAACCTCCTTTTGAAATGGTTACTGGAATGCATCTAGGGAGTAACGAAGGTCTCTGGAGAATCCCATGGGTTCAAGATGTGAAAAAGTGAAAAACAAGACACAATTTCTATGATTTACATGTTGTTTTTGGTCATTACTAAACAAGATAACAATCATATTTCTTGGTGGAGGGTGGAGTAGGGTTAGAAAAACATTTAAGGAGGGAAAAAAGATAGTGTGGTTCGACCCCTCATGGACCGAGAGAGTGAAATAGTTTGTAAAATAGTGAAGATGACCCAAAAAAACCATGTGGCCTAGTTCTTCCTGGAAATATGATACCACATGGTTGTCACATAGATTGAAACACATGTGGCTAAATCATACACCATATGAAAATTTACCATTTTACCATTTTCACTCCCAATATTTATATAATCTAGCACGATATTCTCCATCACTTCTTCCTCAATAGCCTAAGGTGGGAACCAGAAGATCATTCATATTAAAATAGCTGTTCTTCATCTATTATTAAGTGTTTGGGGTTCAATTTAGTGTGACTCAAATCCTTGAGTAAATATACATGTCCTCTATATTGTTTCTTCTAGAATAGGTTGTTTTTGGATGTGTTATCTTCTTATAAAACAGATGAACCCTATTTATAGGAACTCTTTAATTTGTTTTTTTATATCCATTTATGGAAGGATCTTGGGCCATGATGGATGAGTGGTTGTCTTTGTGAATAAGGGATTGTGTCTATATGTTTTCACCCATAGTCTTGATATTATTCATGTGTATGTGGTTTTGTCATTGTGTTCATATCCTACATATTTGTTTGTTTATTTAGAAATTTGATTTGGGTCATTAACTGAAGCGTGGGACCCATAACGCACCCCATTGTGTTCATTGAAGATTTTGAGACAAGACTTATGGCCACACATGGGGTGTCAAAATTTTATAAAAATGGAACAATGAGACAGTAAATGTCTAAATTTGAAAGTTTAATATGTTAAACTGAGTTCAAACAACTAATAGATGAGATTTATGAATGAATAAATAATCCATTAAATTATCTATTGGGGTTTGAGTGTTGAACATGATGGACAATGGAAATTATGTTAAATATAATGGTATAACATTTTTTGGTTGATTAAATGGTCAATGATGATAATCCATGGAATGATATGAATATGGGTATGGATTAGATGTTATATTGTGGCTCCATATATCTAGGTTGGGATATATTAATGATATATTCCCCAATGATGCATTGTGTGGTTAGCTATTTGACTGATTCTCAAAAATTTAATAGTTAGTCCAAGGTGTGGTATCCTAGACTAATGCCCCAGGGTAAAATGGTTTAAATTATATTGATTAATAAATTATCTTATGACTTAAGGCATTAAATCCCCATGGTATATGATCGAGACTCTAGTGTGGGCTAATGCATGTTTGGTGAGATTGGTGTTATTGTTGACCTCAAGGCCCCATGGAGCTTACTCAAAACAATTTGATTCTTGACCATATTTTATTTATGATTTTATATTTTTCAGTTACAGTTCTTATTATATATTAATTGGGAAAGATATTTCATTATACAGAATTGTTAGTGGCCAATTGATTTAAACTAACATCACGCTTGGTCCACAATTGTTAGCCAAGTTTATTTCATGGTTTCAAAAACTAATAATGGAAATGTACCTATTAGAGATGGTGGATTTCATATGGATCATGAATGAGGTGACTAAACATTGTTTATGGAAGCATTGAGGGAATCATTTCTGATTTTTTTGTTTCTATATTACATGTTTATACTATCATGACATTGAATTTTTACTGTAATTTTAATGTTTGTAATTCCCCATCTTGGGAATATAGTTCATTATATATAGTTATTGTTTAGTATTACATTCTATTTTTTACATTTATTTATGATGTTTTTTTTACTCTGATATGTATGTTTTAATCTTCCCACATATCTATTTTACCCGCCTTTACTAGTCAAAAACCACTAATATATGCGGGGGAATGTTTGATGGAATGAAAAGAAATATATAGGGGAACCAATTTAGTAGATCATTGGTTAGGGCATAACTATGGGGAATCAAATGTTTTTTGTTTATATTGAATTATAGTTTCTGAGAGGTCAATATGAGATGAGGATGTGTATGGACTTGGTTATGAGATTGTGCATGGGAGTATCTAACCAATGTACATGGGAAATTCATGTTCCCATGGTTGGATTGTTTTTCTTAATTTTATTTTTTATTGGTTGGATATTATTTCACAATGGTTCAATTACTTGTTCCAAGATATTATTAATATCGCAATTTTACCTGTATACCCATATGAAAACATGAATGGGAATGCATGCATCATTTTCTATAGTGATAGATTTATGATACATGATTCATCATTTCAATATAGATAAATGCATGTGGGTTATAGGGAATAAAAATTATTTACTTTTTATTTTTTTATTTAAAATAAGTAGTGACCAATAAACATGCTAAAATTATTTAAATCAAAAAGGCTAAAATAGTTTCTATTGAGTAAGGTAAAACTATTTAGAAATATTAAGCAGTAAAAATTATGTCTAATTTGTAGTTTAAAATTTTTATGTTTGGATTACCTTGTGTTAGACATGGACCCATGTAAGGATGGTTGTGGTAGTGATATTGATATGTGTTTTCCTATTAGAATAGAGTTCATGGAATGTATTTTTATTGATAATTGTATCCCATACCCTATATAACAATGAAAGAAATAGTTATGTTCCCTAAAACATGAATTTGTAAATGCATAGAGACACTACCACCATGATGTTTACTAATTGGGTGACATGAGTAAACTACTGATAATGTACCTCCAATAGCGGGAGAAGAATGACTGTTGGTTCTGGGAAAGAGGGGGAATAAAAATTTCATGAGTAATTCAGTCATTTGATGTAGTTTTCATAGAGGGGCCTAGGGTAGGTAGAACTGAATATTATTGGTCTAAAGAAATACTTTCAATTTCACCATCCTCTAATGTTCATCAAAGATATTGGGACTGAGGTAGTATAGATATGTATTAGGCTATCAAGATGATGTTGGATCTTGTGGAGACTCCTCTATATGATATTTTATAGTTAGTAGCTAACATGCTGTGATAAATAGTGAATATCTAGTGGGATACTCAGGTTCAAACTGGTTAGTCAGATAATATGTCTTGGAAGGACTTCTATGAAATGTTATTAGAACAATTTTTTATAGATACATTTTGGAAAGAAATGGATATATAGTATATATAGAGGAACTGGGGAACGATGTCGGTAATATATTATATTGGACCCTTAACTTAATTGCATCATTTTTTCATAGAACCTGTGAGAGAAGAGATAGTCACAGAAAGGCATTTCAATGATGGCCATAGATATGAGATCATGTCTTTGGTGAATATCATTTGTTTGAGGAATTTTTTCTATGTTCGTGAATCTAGATTACATTTATATGGGGAACCTAAAAGAGGCATTGAGTAGAGGCAAATTGGTTCTATATAGATGACCCAATGGTTCTTCCTGTGATAGTTGGAAGTGTCATTATTTGAACTATCACATTGAAGGTGGTGTGAAGAATTTCTATCGAAGAGGACCAGCCTATCTGATATGTGATCAAGTGTTTATGAATCAGTGGACCAGGATGTGTAATATTCCTAGATAGTTTCATTGAAAAATAATGGTGTGCGAATCCCATATCAAAATGTTCCACATATAGAGGTTATGTAGGAATCCTTAGAAAATGGAGGGTGATAGAGAAGCTAAGATGATATAGAGCACCAGTAGGTGATATTCTACCACATATCAGTCTATCAGTTGGGGTTCCACTAGAAATACCAGTTGGGGTGGAAGAAGTGATACTTTAGTTCAATAGTGACCATAAAAGTATGGTAGTGTAGCCAATGTTTCTCAAACTAGAACTCATGGTATTAGGATATGTCAATTTCATGCACTTCGGCCTTGAATTTTTGGTGGTAATGCTAGGACATTTACTGTCCGATGTATGATTATATTTGAATATATTCTTTATAGTTCCTTACTTAATACCAAATCATCACATTCATTTATTTCTTCTCGGTTATTATATGTTTTAGGTCTGCTGGTGATACATTTTTATGGGGTTATGTTGATCGAAAATGCATTAGGCATGTGAATAAAGGGTATCCATATTTTCAATTAGTGCTGCCATGTTGTTGGAGGGTACCATATCCATTGGTAGTTGATTATTCAAAATTTTTTTGGTTTTTCCCTCATATTAGGGACAATTTAAAGAGTTTAAAATCAATATCACATTGATTGTTATCTAATGAGAGTGAATTTCAGGTCACCTATGGTAACATTTATGCTCACAAAAGGAGTGGGATATCCATGTATGATATAAATGTCTACTTCCTCAGCATTTGGGTGAGATTATAGCCCATGTTGTGAGTATAAATCACGAGGTCAACTAATTGAAGTCTGAGGTAATTCCATTAACAGTTGATCAATTCCAGGATACGTTTCCTAAGGACTTCTTAGGGTAGACACCTAATAGAGAGGTTGGTTTTATGATTGGTTTGATTTCATTAGATGAGAAAATTTCTATTTCTCTTTATATAATGACACCAACATAACTTTAGGACCATATTAATATGTTGTATGAGTTAGAGGATAAATGATATATCAATTTGAGGAAATCCTCATGGGGTTGTCTAGTATTTTTCTATAATGACATACATAATGTTGTGTTTTTTACTTATATTAATGGAAGTTAATCCAAATGATGATTTAGAATCAGTTTCAAATACCTTGAATTGAAGATCTTTTGTTTCAATATGAGTGGTTGTATTGTATTATTCAATATTGGTTTCAGATTAGGCTACCATCAATTGTAATTGAGGCTTTCTGATTTACCAAAGACTACTTCCGAAAGTAGGTATGGCTGTTATGAGTTCTCTATTATTTTTTTGACCTGAAGTATGATACATATATTTTTATTAATTTAATTAATTTGATCTTCCGTACAGATTTGGATAAGTTTTTTGGATTTATTTAATGATGTCATATTATTGAACTCATAGAATAGTGATGTTCTTATCAATCATCTTGACATTGTTCTGATTACACTAATATAAAATTGAAATCAATCCATTTTATCACAGCATAATTTCTGTATAAATAAAGTACATTTTATGCGTCACATATTCTTACATGAATTCGTGTCAGTGGGCCCTAAAAATTTCTGAGCAATTTCTTCTTGGAGTAGATGAATACTATTTTTGATATCAAATGAATTTTCTTTTTTCATTATTACCGAGAATTTATTGTACAATTTTCTCACTTGGTAGTTTTTCTTTCAGATCAAAATAATAATAGTATAAATTATGAGTGGTAAGGATCATGTGATAATGCTTTCCATGACATAAATATATGTCTAGCCATAAAACCTATTTCGATTATACCTCAGTCGGGTGAAGAGTATACCGCGTCCTGGGATGTGTTCATAATCAAGAAGGGAACAAAATTGATATAGATATATTTAGTAGTTGCATATAGATTGAATCATTTTAGACCACATGATTGGATCTATTGTTTACATGATCTCAATTTCAATGTAATGGTTTATGCATTTATGTGTTGGCAGCACAATCTTATAGGTAAGGGTTTTATTGTTTATACTAACCTAAATGAATTAAATATATTCTTTCTTAGTGTGTTATAAATCATTTGAACTCTCGATAAGATGAGTATATTTAATCCTTTCATTTTGAGATAGCTTATATGACAGAGAAGGGAAACAGTTTTGCTGATACTTTTAGTTGGAATAAATTTACACTAGATGACTATTTCATCTACATCACATTACAAAATGGTAGTTTCATAGTGTTATAATGAATTTTGTGGTGGCATTAACAGGGATACCTAAGAATAATAATGTGATATGGTTTATTTTGGATCAATTGAAGAAGTTAGTAAATTTCTTAATAACCTAGGTGGATTTTAATCGTGATTATTTGGGTGAATTATATATTTTATAGACAGTGTTATTTCAAAAAGTTCAATGTTGCATCCTTTATTACTGAGACCCCCATTTTACTAAATGATTGTTGTATGTATTTCATAGTGCTATTAATACACATGTGTTTTTAGTACAACATTTAACTTGTAGATATATGAGAAATCGAAATAGAATATTCAAGTGTTAGAGGACCTTCCAAGATCATGCATCCTATATTTTGAGTGATCATCAGAGAAACACATATCTCTTTTTGATTTATCCTCTAACAATAGTTATTTAGAGACTATGAAAATGGATCCCTAAAAATGATATATGGAATCCCATATTGATCACATTTGTGTTGGTCATAAGTTGGATAATTATAGTTACTAGGGATAAGTCACATGCAAGAAGAATCAAAACATGTTCAGTTCATTAAAAATAATATGAATACAGAACTTATAATATAGAAGTAACATGCTATCAAAAAAATTAACTCTTGAGTTTATTGTGGGTGATCATGTGATCCTTTCAGTGTTTCCATGATTGGGTCAGCATTGGATTCATAAAATTGGAATGTTGGCACCCAGTTATGTGAGGCAATTTGAGAATATAGAGAGGAACGATCTGGTCCCATATTGATTAACTATTCTATAATGGTATAGTGAATTTCATGAATTTTTTCATTTTTTATAGATTCAAATGTATCACCTCTAACATTATCACGTGATCGATTTTGATGATGTTGAACTTGTGGAAAATTTACCCACTGGGAATTATATGATTTATATTTTTGACCATAGTTTGAACACACTTTAGGGTAAGATCATGTAGCTGGTATGAGTGTTTTTTCATCATGAATATGTTTAGGAGGAAACATTCATGAAATGTTTTATTATGTGATACCTATGGCCTGATCTCACTTCTTTGGAATCATAGTGATGCTTTGGAATGTAGGTCAATGATAATTATTATAGTGAAGGGAGGCTGTATGATCTGACCTTTCGATGATTTTTTTTGGTTTTAAATTTGTATGAATTCAATATATAAATATTTATGGAATTTATCATAGTAGTAGGGATGACATTGATTAAATCCCGAGGTTTTGAGGTATGAAGAAGTTGGAAATGAAGTCACATTATGAAATAATTGTGGTTGTAGAACAATTATTACTAACTGTGATCCATAGAATTACAACCCGATGGAGGGTGAAGCATGGATATAATATCATGTGAGGAGATACATGGATACCATGAAAATAAACCCATCTTTCATGAAGTTAACAACATAGAAACCGTATGGGTTTTCAAACCATGAAGGTTCCCCCAAAAAATATGTTTCCTGCTTCCTAATATACAGAAGAAGCCCCATGATTAGTGTATGGTTTGAGAAATCATGCTTCCAAACCATGACCATTAAAATATGGGAATTTTAACACTTTTACTTCAAACAATTAAACTATCTAACCCAATTATCTCCCTAATTTACCCCCAAAACATGGTTTGTGAACCATAAGATATATTTTATTCCATGAGTGGTTATAGATAGATTCATTGGAATTTGAGGTGATATTTTGTGTGATGTAAAGCCTCAAGTCTGTCTCTATGTCCTCTTTATTATATCATCTAGATGAAGGATTTTTTGTTTGCTTTAGATTCATATGAAACCTATGAACCCTATTTCTAGAGAACACATAACATTAACTTTTTTCACTGCTTTAGCTTGGATCAAGGGTTGAGGTCAGAAAAGTGGTTGTCTATGGACCCGATGAAGGTGGTAGACATGTTTTATACCATAGTAATTATTTTATTCATGTGTATGTGTTTTTTAAATATGCTTCTATCTCATTAATATTTTCCTTTATTTATAAAAATGAATTAGCCCTTTAATTAAATTGTGGGACCCATCACAGATCCCATTGAGTTCATTGATGATGTTAATACCATGGCTATGGACACCTATTGGATGTTCAAATTATATGATAATGAAAAAATGATATAGTAAATGGATAATCTGTCATGTTTAATATATTAATGATTTTTAATAATAACTAATGGTTGAGTTGAATGAATGAATTAAGAAACAATTTAATTAGATAATGGTATTAAGTTGTTGAATGTGATGTATAATGACCCATAGTTTTCATAAAAATATATTTCATGTTATTAGATGAATATGAATTATATAACATTATGATCCATTCTAGAGTTATATAGGTCAAGTATCATTAGAAACATGGGTACATAAACATATGGTTGATAATAGATCTACATAATATATAACATAGTTATTCATAACAATCACCTTTATTATAAATATAATACAAATACAATTCATCATAACATGGGGAATGGAAGCATAAGAAAAGGTGAGCTTCGATGATTACACTACTGGAAATGGAAAATTTACTAATGGTTCAGAACCGTTGGGAAAACTTGTAGAATCGTTGGTATATCTTATACCAATAGTTCTACAAACCGTTGGTAAGTAAGCCATTGGGAATGATTTTCACAACAGTTTACACAGAACCATTGGGATATGTTAGAAAAATGAACCTATCCCAACTGTTTGGCACAACCGTTGGGATAGTTTTTCCCAATGGGTTGGCTTGAATCGTTGGGAAAACCAACCATATGAATCCCTATCCCAATGGTTTGGAAAACCATTGGGATGGGTATTTCCCAACGGTTTGAGGAAACCTTTGGGATATTTAAATATATAAAATAGAGTTCCAGTGGAGGTTTGGACCCACAACCTCCGTGTTATAAATCAATGACTTTACCATTATCATAGAGTATCCTTTGTGAATATATATATATATATTTGTATATGTAATTTATATATTGATTTATTTGACAATATTAGACAAATATACTCATAAAAAATAAGGACACCTATCCCAACGGTTTAGCCAAATAGTTGGGAAAAGTGGCCTCGAAGTGGACTTTTCCCAACGGTTTGGCCAAACCGTTGGGAAAGGGGGCCTATAACAACAGTTTTTACAAACTGTCAGTATAAAAGCGTTGGGAAAGGTCAAATTTCCAGTAGTGTTAGTACGGGTAAACAAGAGAGAAATCAGGGATTACATAAACATAGAAATAACATAAGTGTATGAGAATATTCTATAGGAAATTGAAATCTATACACTGTATATTATATAACATAATTATAATTCATAGAATAAACCATGGAATTTAACAAGGAACAAATCCTATTGAAATCAAATAATACGATCCATGAGAGAATATCATTGGAATATGACCTGAGTTTTAGGAATACAAAAAATAATATTACATTGTAAAGATGAATAAATAGAAACATGATCACTCATCATGTTAAGGACATGAAATATTTCCCTCACATAAACGTATAGAAATGACACCATGTACATGAATAACTTTATCTATATGAATGTCTGGTCCACATATAAGATTATAGATATGAAATAAAATCCACACATAATCTTATGGAAATGAAATATTATTCCACACATAATCTTACATACATGACTATTTAGTCCACAGATAATATTATTGATATGAAAAACAGGTCCATGCTTAATCTTTTGGATTTGAAAACTAGGTCTATGAATGAAATTGTGAACATTTAATCCTGTAATAAAGTGTCATATTTACCTCATGGACTATCCATCTATACCCAATGCATTGTAGGGATATAAAATTAGTTGTCTACACATTACATAATTAATGTCATAGATATGTATTCCCCAAGATCATTAAATAGTCACCATATCATACCCCATGAAAAGAAATGGGTTTCAAAAAAAATCCATCATAGAGTAAACTGTTGAAAAGAATTCGGATTTAGAAAATTTTAATCATAACCATACACCATCTAGAGAATAAATTGGGATTGTATAATTTGATAATAGCTCTAATTAAAAATAATCCACATTAACATATTTCATCTTATATGAAAAATATATTTATAATATTAGTTAGAAAATTTCTTGAAGAAAATACTCTTCACTTATCCATATATCTATTTAAATATCTAAAAAATTCCCAATTATTAAGTAAAAAAATTCATTGAAAATATACATTGATAATTGAAATTGAATCTTTACATCATTGAGAAGTCATAATGCTATGAAACTCCTTTTATGTAGTATATGATAAAAGAAATAATTCTATTCACATTTTTATATATTTACAAAAGTACATCATTTAGAAAATTATATTAAGATTCATTTTAAACATTTGTTTAAAACATAATACATGGGTAACAATTAAACTAAATATAATTGGATAATTGTAAATTTTCATTAAATAATTTTTATAAGATATGGGAATAGATGCGAAATTATCTTCAAACGATAAGATAAATGAAGTTGGTGTACCTAAAAAACCTATTTTGGTCTATTGAGTACTTAAGGTGAGAAAAACGAGGGGAAACATTAATTTTCAATAAATAACTTGATATCAAGATAAACAAATGAAATTACATATATTTATAGTACAATATTTCAGACCTCAACCTTGGAAATTATTTATTTTGTTCTTGTCTTAGATTTTCATCCTCTGGCTGATGTTTGGGTTGCATCACAGTTTGATTTTTTGAGTTTTTATAGAATAATGGATGTTTTTGGGATTCATAGAATGGTGTGAAGGGTTAGAAAACTATTAACAAAAAACATGCAGATTCACCCAATGTACTGTTTTCCTTGACATTGGTTCTAAGGGCTTGGTGCACGACTTGTGAATGGTTAGGGAAACTGTGAGGCAAGCATGTGGGTTGGTTCTGGAATTACACAGCTGAATATTGTGTAGTTGGAACACACTTTGAGAAACCATGTGGCCAACTAATTTGGGGTTCCCCTCTTATTTAGTAGGGTGCACATGGGCGGCACACAGTTTGTTGAACTATGTGGCCAAACTGTGTGGATTACCCAGATATTTAGGAATATAAAATTCCAATCTTTCCCCTCAATTATTTTTACCATATTAAGGGTTTTCCTACACTTCTTTGACATTGTCACACTAGGGGGTCCAAGAGACCCTCATACCATTATCCATGGGCTCCATGAATGCTTCTTGATTGTCCATAAGGTGAGTTATTGTGATTTTTTTTCAATTTACCCTCCTCCATTCATGATATATTGGTTTCATGGTGTTTTGGGGAAAGGGTTGCCTCTTGGTCGAACCCTAAATAAAAGGGATGATGTGTGGGTTGTTTTAAAGGGTGTTAGGGTTTTCAGTTTGTCTCTCAGGATTAGATAATCCTTTTTCAAATGACTGGTTGTTTTCAAACATCAATGAGGGTTGTTTTTTTACTTCCTATTCTTTTATCTAACATTCCAATTGGTGCATGATGTTTCATAAAAATTTATAAATTTTTTTAACATGCTTATGATGTGCTATTATGATTTTTAGTGTTTTCTATGAGGGAATATGGGTGAGAATTTTTTTAAAAAGGTCTTCATTTCTTATACCAATTTTAAATGCATGTGAAATGATTAATGAAAATACAATGGAGGTTTAAAATTGAAATTGGGTTCATTACGAAGATCTTTCCATTTCTTATATTTAGATAATGTTTTTGGAATGTGAGTCAGATGTTATGTGTTGAAGGTGTTGAATTATATTGTGAGATTCTTGACTAGGGCTTGCTGTTTTAGACTATAATCAAGTGATGTTTCTCAATAAAGTTGTTTTCATAATTATTTAACATTCTTATGAAACAAAAGATTTATTTATAAAATAAATCAATTGTGTTTGATGTATGCATCTTTTTTCTCTTTATAAATGTTCTCAATGGTTTGAGTAAAAGGTGAGAAAATTATTTTAAAAAGGTTTTTAGGTGAAAATGTGACGAAAAAAGGGTTTTCTAGAGAATTTGGATTTTTTGTCACATGATATTCATTGTTTTGAACATAAAATATGATTTCAAATGGTAATGGTTATGCAAAGTGTGTTTTAAATCATATTCGGTGTGTATGTATTCATTTGAAAATGTGATTCTCCCATGGGAATGATTGGGTATTTAGTGATACTTTTTTTAATGGGATTCATGAGTTGTGAAAGTGGTTTAAAGGTTTTTTTGTATTTTGAGATTAATATTAGCTTATAAGTGCTATAACGGACTGTTTGAAATTGTGTGTAAGAAAGTGGTGTTTTATATTATTTTTAGAATTGATTTGTATGTGGAACCATATATATTTTTGGAATTGGTTTCAGAAGTGTGTTTCCTGAATATCACATGAATTATTCTTGGGGTTTTTTTCTAAAAAATTATATGATGTGGAAGCCTAGTTGTAACACTGTGTTGTTAATTAAAAGTTGTTCTGATGTGAATGCATGATTGGAAGGTTGTGATTTTTTGAAAATTGGTTTTGAAACTCATGAAATTTATGGTCCCGCTGAGAATCTTGGCATGTTTTGGAAAATGCATTGAAATCTTCGGTAGTGTGATTACCAACATGTCTTTAATAATTATTGTGAAATTAATGTATTTTATTGTGATTTTTTAATGCTTGGATTTTATTTTGAGTCCTCTAGAACATGAGAATCATTCCACCCTAGTTTCTCTTACACAGGAAGATTGTGGTACTAAATCCATTAGTCATTGGGATGTGATCCACTATATTGGGTTGAGTGATGGTTGATTGTCGACCCTAATTAAATAAGTTGGTACCCCCATTATTAGATGGGGAAAGGTGGGATGTTCCACTAGATGGTCCAGTTTTGAGCGGGTGGTTTGTTATTGACTATGCAATTTCACCATATATCGGCAGGTGAGTCTGATAAGAGTACGTCTAGGGATGTCAATAGGGTTGTTCATAAAATGATCATGAGTTTTTATTTATATTATTTGTTTACTTTTTCTAAATGATTAGATACATTTATTCCTAATTATTCATGTTGTTTGGTTTACTTTACTTTATGAAAAACCCCTTTTTATTTTCTATCTTGGTTTTATATTTGAGTTATATCTTTTTATTAGTTGTGTAAAGTGATAGATATTTTTATAAATAATGTTGTGTGTGCTATTTTGGAAGATAAATTTGTGGAAAGTTATGTTTACTTGATGGAAATGATTTTAGACACTATTTTTAAAATTAATTTCTAAGTAGTGTTTATAGACTTCTTTAGGAAAGGAAATGTATTGACTCTTCTATGAATACCCACTAAGATGTTTAAGTTCACACCATACTTGTACCATTCAGTGTCAGTAGACCCGAGTTATTTTGTAAACTCAAGATTTGGGTTCTAGTTTCTAGTTCATGTTCTCACCATTGGAACAAGGTTTTCTTGAGGTTGGTGGTGACTAAGAGGCCATGTGGAGATTGTGTAGAGCGGTTCAATCACAATATAGGTATTCCGTTTCATTTTATTTATCAAGTATTTGTTTTTGGATCGGTTTACATTTTTATTGAGATTTAGTTATTTTTTGTTCTTACACATGATCATTTTATTTATTTTATCTTAGTTAGTTTGGGAAAAAATCATTCCCATACTGATTATATTGATGCTCGACTGTTGTTTCCATCCCATGGGTATTGGGAACACCAAAAATCAAGAGAATATATTATCAAATCTAGCAATTTTTTATTTTGGGTTTCATGTAGGTCAGATATTAGGACCACCAGGACTCAGGAGGTAGGTATAAGAGGGGAATCATAAACCCTTTCACATTTCGATCATAGATTTTCTAGGGGTTGTCTAGGATTTGAGTATTTTGTTTTGGTCTTTTTCTTGAGTGGATTAAGAATTACAAAAGAGGAAATATGGTGTTATTTCAAGATCTTACATGGAGTAGTGACCCATGTGGAGATGGATTAAATGGTTAAAACATGGAGAATGGCCCACTAACCATGTTGTTAGGATAGACATGACCACTAGTTCATCATTATGGCAGTTTGATGTGAGTTGTGTTATTTTTTGGTTTTAGTTGATGTGTGTGATATTATAAAATGAAATATATATTTTTGAAATGAAATATATTTATTTCACATTATTTCAGATTGAAATATAAAATGAGTTATTAAAAGAGAAAGTGATTCAGAATTTCTTAAATTTTGAAAAATGTGAAAAGTAATGTAAATTGAAAATTTGATTAAAGCATGATTTTGATGATGAAATTGCTTTTGTGACACTTGGTGTTCTATATACATGTTCACATATGTATGGTAATGTGTAGAAATTGAATGTTGGCATGTGTACATGGATGATATATGTACAAATGAAATAAATGTATGTCTGATGGTTAATAGGATTCACTGGGTAGATATTTGAAATCAATGGTCAGGTTTCATTTTTATAAAAATATTTTCAAAATTGGAGAAATGGTTTCTAGATGTGGTACTCAGTTTAAAACTAGTAACTTGTTTTTTGAGAAATTGTTTTTGGTATTTCGGTAGTTGATTTAGAAGAAGAAATTTTGAAATTGAAATGAAATGGTGGTCTTTAAAAAGATAATTTTTTATTGTTCTTGTTTGTTCTTGGGTTGTGAAACTATTTTTTTCTTTGTTTGATCTTTACAATTGTTTTTAGGTTTCATGTAGATTTTAGTTTTTGTTTCTTGTATTGATATGAACGTTCCACCTAGAAAGGTCACCAAAATTTATAGTTGGCCTTGCCCAGTTTCTAGTTCATCTCTATTTTTCGCATTTTTTATAGTGAGTGATGACCATTAGAGGTAGTGGGGTTGCTTGAGGAAGTTGAGTGTCTTCAAATAATTGGGAACTCCCAAAGTTTTCATATTTCATGTTGTTTTACATTTGTTTTATGGTTCAAATTTGGATGAGTGGAAGGTAATTTTTCCTTAATCGATGAAATTTGGGGTATAGATGGTGGGTTTTAAGACCACTTTTGTTCGATGGTTTATAATAATGGAGGTAAAGGCAATGAAAGTGGAAGATCTCTTGAGTATTCAATAAGGCCCATGGGTAGTGAAGGCTTATGTCGAGCATTTCATTGACCTAGTTTATTTATCTTCAGAGGTAGTTTCATAGGAACTATTGATAGAACCTCATTTCATTTTGGGTCTTTTTCTAGAGATCATGGAGTGATTCCTCACATCCCTAGTTTTTTAGTTTGAGAATATGGTTGACGAGGCATTCTTAGATAAGCTAAATTTTGGGGTTCATTAAGTGGTAGATGGTGCTCATGATGGTTCCATATCTAGAGAGAGTTGTATACTAGATGAACGTATTCTTGAGGAGTCTACTTAATTGGTTTCAAGATCTCATTTTTATACCATTACCTTGTATTCTTTAAGTGTGGCTGGGTTTTCATTCAAAGTTATCATGCCAAACACCTCTAAAATCCGGTCATCATTGTGGCCATTTAGGCCATGTAAAAAAGTTTTTTAATAAGAAATTTATAAATTATTAAGATATATTAGAGGATATTAGAATATAAAAATGTGGAAGAGGATGCTTCAGTCCTCAGGGCTCTATCCATAAGCCTTAGAGTGATGATTTTTCATAGTTAGGGATTACCGGGGTGTGCGTATCCTTGGCCTAGCTTTTGTATCCCATGTTGGGGTGGGGAAATTTGATGTTTATTTATTAGTGTTGAGGATTTTGAAAGTTCATATTTCTATTTTAAAATTGTGATGGATTTTTTCAGTCATGATTATAGTGGTAATGTTTTTCTCAATGTGGGTTTTAAATTGGTCTTTGTTTCCAGTTAGTGCTTAGCCCTTGTGTGGGTAGTTCCAGTTTTAATTTATTATTTGTTAGGAAATATTGAACCTTGTGGTATGGATGAATTTTTTTAGGTTATATGTTTTTATTGTTATCTTTCATGTATTAATTATTGTATTGGGGTTTTTTGGATCGTGTTGGGAGTTCTTAGTTTTCCATGTTTTCAGTTTTTCATGTTGGTTCCATGGTGTTTTGGGTATTAGTCTTTTTGGTGTTAGTTGGGTTATTATGGTTGGGATAACCATGTCAGTTTCTTCCATTTTTCCTCATGATGAGATTTTCTTTATAACTATTTGTGTGTGAATTGTGAGGTAAAATGTCTCCTGAGGTTCGTATTTTTGTTTATCTTATGTTCTGTTTTGGGATCAAGTTTTGTCTATCATTTCTATGGGTGAATTTACAGGGGACGAAATTGTTTTTGGTGTGGATAATTATAATTTCTCAACCACGTAAGATATTTATTTTTTTATTCACATGGATTTGGGTTATTGGGATGAGGTTCATGTTGATTCATGGTGTGATATTTTGAGTTTTTGTTGAAAAAAATGAATTTCTTGGTCTTAGAGGAAAGGGGAAAACTATTACTGAACAGTTATGGGAAACCATGTGGCTTCACCAAAGAAAAAATTATGCTTGAGTTTTGTGTCAGTGCCTTGGTGCACGACCTACAAATTGTTTGTGAAATTGTGCAGCAAGCATACTGTTTGGTTGTCGAATCTGAAAGTGGAATATTGCATGGTTGCGCATGGTTTGGGAAACCATGTGCCCAGCTTGGGGGAGGTTTTCCCTTCTTCTATATTAGGGTGTACAAGGATGGTACGTGTTTTTTCAGACCATGTGGACAAACTATGTGACATACCCATATCTTCAAAAATATGAAATTTCAATCTTTCCCCTATATTATTTTAACCTTATGTCAGGTTTTCCTCCCCTCCTTTGACCTAGGTGCAATAGGGGGATCCTAGAGACCCTACTTTATTTCTCCCAAACCACCATAGATTCTTCTTCAAGTTTCTTAAGGTGATTTCATTTGATTTGTTGTCAATTTTCCTCTTTTCCCTTTATCCCGTCATAGTTTTATAGTTTTTCTTGGCGAGGGTTCTCTCTTGGATGAACCCTAGAGACAAGGTATGAAGTGAAATTTTTTTTAATGGGTGTTAGGGAGTTTTGTTTGTCTTTAGGTAATGGATATTCCTTCTCCAGAAGCTTGATTGAGTCCATATATCATTGAATTATGTCTTTCCGTACCATTGTTTTCGGAACATTCTATTAGATGCTTGATCTTTCATAAATATTTATAAATTTGTTTCACTTTATTATGATGTGATAATATTAATTATTTATGCGTTTTTATTATGGAATATGGGTCCATAATGGTTTTATTGTGTATCTTTGGTTATTCCTATTTTAAAGGCATGCAAGGTGTTTGATAAAATAAAAATTGAGTTTTTAAAATGAAATCGGGTGATTTGGGTTGTGTTTTCTATTTAATATTTTTTATAATGTTTTTGTAATGTGATTTGGGTGATATATATGGAAAATATTTACTTTTATAGCATGATTAATGTGTGGGGCATGTTTTTTGGATTAAAAATACAGTGATGCTTCATTAAAAAGTATCTTTGGAAGTGATTTTACATTCTTATGAAATAAAAGATGGTTTTCCAATAGAAATAAATTGTGTTTCAATTATTCCTCTTGTTATTCATTTATAAATGTGTTCAATAGCATCAGTGAAATATTAGAATCATGTTTTAAAAGGTTTTGATGTATAAATGATAGGAAATCTGATTTTCTAGAGACTGTGGATTTTATGGAACATGAGCATCTTTGTTTTCACCCAAAATATGTTTTCAAATTATAAAGGTTATGTAATGTGAGATTTAAAATGGATTCAATGTGTATGTATGAATTTGAAAAGGGTATTTTCACATGGTATTGGTTGGGTCTTTGTGTGCTCTTTTATGGTGTTTTTTATATAGGTTTCATGAGTTGAATAAGTGGTGTAAAGGGACATTATTTATTTTGAGATGAATCTTTTATTTTATGGGATTAAAAATAATATTTGTAATTGTAGAGGTTAAAGTAGTGTTTTATATTAGTTTAGGAAATTGTGTGGAAGCGTCTTCATAAATGTATTTAGAATTGGTATTGGAAATCTTTTGCTCGATTGGAACTTTACATATACTTGGGGTTTTGTTTTAAAAGTTGTATGATTTTAAATAGATGTTGGAACATTATGTTGTTAATGAAAAGTGGTTTTGATGTGAATTTCTAACTAACATGTTGTGATGATTCATAAATTTGTTTTGAAACTCATGTGTTTTATGGGCCTCATGAGAATATTGGAATGTTTTAGAAAATGCATTGAGAAACTAAGTAGCGTGAGACCTAATCAGTTATTAATAATGATTGTGAATGAAATGGATTTTCCGTTAAGTTGTGATGCTTGGATCATATTTTGATACCGCTAAAACATTAGATGCATTCCCCACTAGTGGATCATTATTGAGAACACGGTGATATTGATTACACTAAACATTGGGATGAGATCTAGTTTAATGGGACATGTGTAAGAATATTATTGGTTGTGATTTCTATACCATGTGTTTTCCGGTATTTTTATTATTATTGTTTTCATGTGATTATGGGGTGTCATCTTGAGGGTTGATTGATGGTTTTTGGTTGACCCCGATTAGAAGGGATGGTACCCCCTTGACATGAAAGGTCTACGTAGGACGTGTCACAGGATTGGCTAGTTTAGAGTGTCTAGTTGGTTATTGACTATGGAGCTACATCTTATGTTGGAATATCTTCCCAATAAGTGTACATACATAAATATATCTATTAATGTTCAAGAAATTATCCTAATTCACTATCTATATTCACTAAAAACTTATACTACATGATCATATTTCTTTCATTTTAGTTTTCCAATTGTTTTTTTACTTTACTTTTTACACATCCCCTTTTTCTTATCTATCTTAGTTTTATATTTGAGATTTGTCTTTGAAATGCGTTTTGGAAAGTCATATTTTTTGGAAATTCGAATTTATGTGTGTTGTTTTGAAAAGGAAATTTTTGGATAGTTATGATAACATGCAAGAAATTATTTAAGATCCTATTATTGAAATGTAATTTAAAATAATGTTTATGGAAAATTTCATGAAATTAAATGTATGGAATCTATGGTTATTAACTATTGAAATATTTATTCTCACAACATACTTATAATATTCAGTGTTGTTAGACAAAATATTTTATTAGGTTCCAATTTAAATTTCTTGTTTCTGGTTCGTGATCTCTCTATTTGAGCATTTTTGTCACAAGGTTGGTGGTGATTAAGAGGTCACATGGAGATCATGTAGCATGGTTTGGTCTTATTCATTGTATTTAGTTTTTTCATTTACCATATTTTTTTATTCAAATAATTATTTTATTAATATTCAGTTATTGTTGGTTATTACCTATGCAAATTTTATATATTTGATCCTGGTTTGTCTAGGAGAAAATTGTTCCCATAGTGATTAATTTAAGGCTTGGCACTAGTTCTCGGTCCATTGGAATTGTGAATGCATTTAATGCGATGTATCAGATCGGGTTTCATGTCGGGTTAAATGGAATACCATCTTGGTTCATGGCATGAGATGTTATCTTTGTATTTATAGTAAAAAATAATCTCAATAAATGATGAAATTATATTATAAAACACCTACCATTTTGAAAAAAAATTATTTTCTAATTCCAAAGAAAGGGAAAATATTTTATGAGTATGTAAATCCACATTAATTTTATAATAATCTTCATAAAATACATTCATGCTCATTATATACACAACTCAAATGAAAAAAGAGGTGAATTTGACATGTGTGTCAAACAAAAAAAGTTATATGAAAATGCATTACCATATGCATGAATTAATTCATACACATTGAATCCCCTACTATAATAAATATATATTTATTATAAATTTCTTAAATAACCATAATAATATATATAATACAATATAATATTTACCTATAACCTTTTATCATATGTTTTTAACAATTTATTATTAAAATCACTATTCCTTGTGATATCTATATTGCTTTTCATGTATATTTTTGACCATTATTTTTTTTGTAGAACATTAATCCTAATAATATCCAATATATTTTAATAATAGTGATATAAATATAATATATACTCACTATTTATAATATTATATAAATTCATAAAATTAGTGAAAAAAATGAATTAAACCATCCTTGGAGATGGTAGGTTTTATGTACTCATGAACGTCGTTTTCATTTGTCAAAAGATTAATAAAAAAATAGTTAAATAATAAATCAACATTATAAATTAATTATTATATAATACAAATTTATTTGATATTTCATCTCTACCATCCAATTAAAAAAATGACAAACAAATAACATCACATTATGGATGCGGTAGTCCACATTTACAAATGAGTGAAATATGTTTTTTCCAATGATGTGGATAGAAATATGATATATATGATATTATCATTAAAATGGTGTAATTAATTTATATTTATAATATATAAACATAAATTCCATCAAAATACCCATCCATAAATTATGGTGATGTGAAATGAATTGTATCTATATGTGGAGAGGGTAAGCGATACATACGCACAAGTGATGCTTTCAACGACCATTTTATCAATAGAAGGAGAATAAATATGGTATCATAATTATAATAGCATTTCATTATATTTAGTATAATAAAGTTTTTATTTTATGAATAATATAAAATTTTTAAACAAGGTAAAAATATATTCAAGGAAAATGTGACCAGTTAATCCAATTACATTTTCATTTAAAAACTTCTTTAGATATCCTCCAAAGGATTTTGTGTGTGTCATCGAATATTTTTTAGTGACAATAGAAACAATAATTTATAATAATTTATATTTATTAATTTTTAAAAATATAAATTTTCTATAAAAACCACTTGAGAGATTATGTAAATCATTTGAGTCAATTTAAAATCATAGTTAACACCTTGTAATACTATATTGAATATTTTTAGATTTGGGAACATAGTTAGTGCAAGGTTACAAGGAAAATAGAGCCTCATTTCTAATAGAATAAAAATATTACATATATTATATTGTCTGAATGCAATTTTTTTACTGAATAATAGAAAATATATCAAATGGTTTGTTGTATGAGATACTTGAGAATAATATAAGGTCCGGGATGAGGAAGTTATCCTATACACAACATAACAAATTTTTGCTTCAATATTTTTGAAATATTTCATGTTCGGTTAGCTTTTTGAATATTTTTATTATATTTTCTCCTTAAATATCTGAGTATCTCCCAAATAGTTCATCATATGGGAAATCTAAGACTACTATTTAGTCTGATATGTGGGGTTTTTCATAGGCAGGACATTACTTTTTTCTGCATTGAGATTTTTTTCACATCGCGTATGATGAAAGATTATTAATATTAATTTATTTTGTTATTAATTATATAATTAATTTAATTCATTTTAAATGAATTTCTCTTCCTACTTAAAAAGAAATTCCTCAATATTTGTAGGTGGACTCAATGAATAAGCATGCAAATTATCATTTTATGAACATTAAATATTAGAAATTCATTAATAGGGAGAAATTAGAGGTTGTGTCGACAATTTTTGATTGAATCAAGGATTAAATTGAGGTATTGAATTCTTGGACTTATGGACATGTGGTTGTTAATCATCAAATGAATGAAACACTTATTTTTCATATTTATTTGAATCTGTTGAGTCCATGAAGCCTTAGTACCCATTTGTGTGCGATCAATAAAAGATCTATGTGGTGTACCCGATATGATTATAGGTGTTCTCATGTCTCCTTATTCCATATAGGAATTATTCATAAGGCCTTTTTCCATTATAATTAACCTTTTATTTTATTAATTATTATTTTTATTTGTTTATTTTCCTTTTTCAAAAATTTTAAAAATGGAAGTGGCATATATTTTAAAAAATAAAACCCTAAATCTATTTAGGGATAATTATAAAAATAATGAAGGATAATTTATAATAAATATCAATAGAAAATTTAATATAAATTATCAAAAGATAATAATAATAAATTATCAAAAGATAATTCCTTAAAATTAATAAAGGTTAATCAGTAAAAATTATATAAAGACAATTATTTTATGTTTACCAAAATATATATATTGATAACTTTAAGATGATAATTACTTGAATTATCAATGGGTAATTTTATAGTTTTACCAAGGGATAATTTTTTGAGTTATAAAACATTTATTACAATATTATCAATGGAATAATTATTAAATGAACTATTAAAAGATAATTCGGAAACTGTATTAGGATTTTTATATGAAATTTTCAAAAGAAAATTAGTAAAGGGTAGTTTATAATAAAATTTCCAAAGATAATTATATAAGAAAATTTATATTAAAATATCGATATATAATTATAAAATTATATTTTATAATAAATCATATAAATATAATTAATAATCACAAGTTTTAATAAATTATCAAAACATTATTATAAAGGGATAATTTTTAAAAAATTATTATTAGTTAATTATAAAGTATAATTTTTTAAAAATTATCAAAAGATAGTTAATGAAGGATAATTTGTAATAAATTATGAAGATATTATTATAAAATTATAATTTATAATATATTATCATGAGATATTTATAAGATGATTTTTATGAAAAATGAAAATATAGTTATTATTGAGGGGAATATTGTGAGTGCGTGAGTTATCCTAAAGCGACAAATTAGAAACATTATATGAGAGGAAAGGTATCAATTTATAGGTTATTTAGTTATTTTTATTATAAAATTATAGGATTTAGTTTTAGGTTCCTTTTGAGATCCTCTAGTCTTGACGTGTTCTAATCTAGAATAATAAGGATTTAAAGGAGGTGTTGATAATTGTTGAGGTTTCCACTCTATGTTTGGATCCACACAGAGTGCCATCTTGCTTGCCACTAACAATGAAAACATTTAAGTAAGTGTTTCCCTACCTTTATATGGAATGTATATTTTTAATGTTATCATGATTTGTTTTTATACTAGACCGACACATGATATTTATGAGATAAATGTAGTTTTGTAAGTATAAGTGTTAATACTTGTTTATGCGAGATTATCCTTATGATGATCTTGGAGTGGATTATCGTTCCTTGTAATGAAATGTATTATTTGTGTGTTTCAAAGACTATGATATTGTGTTGTAGAAACCACGATACTCAGGTGGGGAATTGAGGTTGGGTGTTTGACATTACACTACCTGAAAAAGTCCTAATGTCTTTAAACACATGTGTAGATACCCCTATAGAGGGGAAAACATACTGACTAGTTGGAAGGTACTGAGATAAAATAGTGGGGCCTTAAGGTTGGTTATAATAGGATACCCAACCTGAAGTGGTCCTGATATCTTTAATTTTTGGCATGGTTATGTCTATAGGGGGAAATAATAGAGGCTTGCTCCAAGACACTGATATAACAAGAACAGGTTTGAAGGTCAGAGTTACACAGTCCAATGGGTAGTTACTCAACATTCCATAGTTCTAACATCCTTAAATGAGGATGTGGCTTCCTGTGTAGAGGGAAAACATTATGGATTATTATAAGATACTAGTCATGTCTTACTACCAAAATGGGTTGTATGAGATTAAAAGTTTATTCCATAAAGGATTGAACCGATAGATCATCTAGATTTCCAATAACAACCACTGGAAGGGTGGTTTCTACATTATATCCAGATCATGGTACATGACATATTGATATACTTAATAATAATGAGACAGAGAAGGTGGGGATGGGGTTCATGGATGATTAGTCAACACACGATAACTCCACACATGTATGTTGATTGGTAATTTACTTATGTTTTTATATACATTGTTATATATATTGTGAAAATATGATAAGGATGAATTGGTTGTGTTATTGTGAGTCTTATACTCACATTTTCCTTGGGAATTTCTATGAACTTGTAGATTCTCTGACCATTGATATGTTGAAGGGAAAGGTACCTAGGGTGGATGATTGAGTGGTGGAAAATGGAGCTTGAGGAGACCATGATAGACACCCAAGTACCCCGTATATGTTTGTTCATTTACTTGTTTTGTATTAAACTATTACTTTTACTAAATAGAGGCTTACCACCTTGGGATCATTTTTTATATCTTTATCACTATCCAGTTTCCTCATTTTACTATGATTGTTTATTATTTATTTTATTTTATTCATTATTATCTTGTGTGATGACATGATACAAAGTGTATAGTCTCTCCAATATTGGATTGAGACCCTTGCTGCTAGTTAGAAGCCTCTTGAATATGGGGAGGCATTCTAGAGGCCACATGGCCTTCCAGATCTGACCTATTGGTTCATTTTAGGATTTTATAAAATGGTATAAATGGTGGTTTATTAACATAAATTCCCATTGCCTTGATTTTGGAGTGGATAACTAAGATTTAGGATGGTTGCGACTCAGGAAAGGTAACTATCATAGTTTATAGCCAAAACTGTATAGTTGATATCTGAGTTACCATAAAATAAGATTTTTATTTGTTATAATAGTTAATTAAAATCACCTTTAGTGATTCACCAAATGTTTATATGTTATTTATGTTATTTCTCATATGTTCATGCACAATGAATAGGAACATTGATTCAAATTTCATATATCTTACTATTTCTACGTTGCATAGAAGTTCATTAATTTAATTCATTATTCTATACAATATTTTTGAGAAATTTTCCTTCTGTGATATATCTATATTGTCTTTAGTTAGTTGAACTGACCATATTGTATATTAGTATGAATAATATGACTATGAATAACATAAAAGGATGAAGACAAGGGTTAGTGTTTTTTGGGGTTTAACTTGGGACGAGGGAGACTCCTAGGGAAGACTCAATATGGTTCCATTGACTAGTTAGGATTTATTATCCTACATCTGTTACTTATGTTATAGAATATGCTTCATTATAGATTACTAGAAACACCACTATCTTTTTTGAATATTATTGAGTATGTCTTCTCACCTACCTCTATGGTACATCTACTAGTCCCACTCCCACCAAATGTACTTCCACTAAATTCTATGGTCAACTATAATGGATACTTGTAGATTATGTATCCTATTGCCTTTGAGGGAACTGGTAGACTATAATATGTGACATAATTTATATAAATCATTTAGGAATTTTCTTGATCTCATTTATTCACCAAAGTACTAGAATGTGGAACTTGAATATTTTATACTTCCGTGACCCACCAAGTGGTGGTGGGATATGGGGAAATTTTCTAGCAGATATTACAATTTAACTTGGATAATATTAGAAAAACTTTTCACAAAATATTTACATACAGGTACACTAAATCCATATTTTTTCAATGAATTCCTGGGGTTTTTTTGGAAAAGATTAACAAAATTGATTTCACACACAACCCCCTAACATAGATTATTCAAAAGGACCTCATTGAAAGGAAAAGACCTATGGGTGTAGTGTTGTAGGATTCCTACAATATTACAATGAACCTTCATGGGGTATATCTATAAGAAGTAAGTGGAAGGATAATGTTCCATGTTAGAGTGGTGGATGAAAACCATGGTGTAACATGTGCTCAAAAACACCTCATTTAAATAAAATAGGTCTATAGTGATTCATCTATGAGTAGTCTATGAATTATCATAAGATCTCTCCATTACCGTAGATCCAATGAAAACAATATTGAAAGAGAAGAAATATTAGGATGTTTTTCTATAGAGATATGAGGATATAATTCTCAAGAGGAAAGTGGAAAACACTATATGGGGCCTAGGGATCAAATAGAGCTCTATAACTGCTAGGATAGACAACCAGGTCTCAGGTGAGTCATGGATAGGATTGTAGTGTTGATGCTAGCGATGTCTATATTGTAGATCAAACACTAAAAGAGTGTGATAAGGATCTTTTTTCTATACAAGTTATTATCCTGAACTCGACTTTTTGATCTTCTTCCTTGTTTAATAATGGCTATTTCTTTATATTTGTGAGGTATTTTGGATTTTACTTACATATAGAGTAATCTTTTAATAGAATAATATTCTATTATACATATTTTAACGATGATTTGGAATACTAAAATCTGAGAGAATAATAACCAGTCCTTCCATTAGTGAGAGATTGGTAAGGGATTTAGCTTCGTCGGAGATCAACCAACCCAACAATGAAAGATGGACGGTCTATGTGAACAATATAAAAACTAGAATATATGTGTTGATAATTCATCCTATACTTTTTTAAAGCATGTTATGAACACCTTTCCTTAGAAATGTAAGAGGTAATTATGAATGGAAGGGTTATTAACCACCTTGATGTAATGAGGAGGGTTAGGTAGTAGCTGTTGTTCCTAGTTTGGTTCAAGAATCCTCCAAGAGATTGAATCAAATATAGAAGAGGATGATCACCACTTATGTAACGCCCCGACCCTAGTTACCCAGAGTCGGTGCATTATTACATAACACTGGCATGATCACAAGAAGGATCAAATCTCGAAAGACCGATTGGTTTAGTAGCCTTGGAAACACTAGATATATTCATAAGTTTGACATTACATCATAAAGTGAAAAACTACTACGACAACATAATGTCTCCATAGTCCAAACTATTATCCCCTCATAATATCCCTGCTGGTCATTCATAACTTACTTCTTCACATCCTGGGAAAAATAAAACATAGAAAAGGGGTGAGCTCAAATGCCCATTAAGGATAACAATATAGCGGAACATTCAAAAATAAGCATAAATATTTAAGGCAATGCATTACTAAAACAAAAGCCTTTTAAACTTGAACTTCATCATAGTATGGAAAAAGTAAAATGAAATAATTCCATTTACTTGTTTACATGGATATTCTAGTAATTGAATAATCACATGCAATATCAGTAACCACTTTCATAATGTTGGAAAGCATAATGCTAAACTTTAATTTCTTTGTCAAGGCCTCGTCCCAAGACCTTGGGGCTATCTGTAACCGGAACCCAACCCGGAGTGCCTCTAATAACCGGACACCAACCCGGAGTGCCTCTAATAACCGGACGCCAACCCGGAGTTCCTCTAATAACCAGAGACCAACCCGGAGTTCCTCTAATAACCGGAGACCAAACTGGAGGGCTTACTTTTACCGGTCCCCAACCCGAAACATACTTGTCTAACACATTCATCTGAATGAAAGGTTAAAATATAACATAAACATTCGGATTAAAAATAACTTCTGAAATGTCAATACTTTAAAAAAAACATGAGTGATATAAGACTAGCTTATCCACAGTCAAAAATATCACAAAACCTTTAATAAAATATGGATGTTTTGTATCATAATAAACCAACTTCAAATAAGCTTAAAAGCCATCAAAAGATGTTGACATAGATGAAATCAAAATTCTTTTTAAATAAATATCTCTTTTTATTTTGAAATCATTTAAGATCCAAATAAAATAAAACATTTTACTTGAAAATATTCTTATAAGCTTGTAAGGGAAGATTCGACGATTTTATAACGGCGGAAAATAACCGCACCCGCCGTATAAGTTAAAAAAACATTCTTACCTTAATTCTGTCGAAAAGGTTAAAAAGCACCTTGTTTGGAAAACGACGGAAATATTCCTTTATAAACCACTTATAAAAAGTCAAACAAGGGTATAAGTGACTTTAACCCATATTCTTGTAAATAGTAAAAATGTTTTAAAATACATTTTGAAGAAACAAGGATGTGGATGATAAAGAGATCCCAGTAGATTATTACGTATAAACAACCTCAGATAATGAAGAGATAGCGAAATAACCCTTACCAATTTGGTAACTTATGAAACATACAACCCATGAAAGAGGTATCATACAATGAATATGTAAACACACATAAATTAGAGTGTATTACACAAAGAATATAATTATGGGCAACACATACACCACACAAAAGGTGATGGTGGAAATATGGAATGAATCTCACGGGATAAGGAGTGAGAAGAAAACCCCTTACCTTGTACTTTTCCTTGGTTGGGGTAGGTTAACCTCCTCTTCTTCGGGTTCTTCCTTTTGATTTGATCAAAAGGGCTTCGTAGGTTGGCTTTCTGATCAAACTAAGGCCTATAGGTTGTAGTGAGGGAAGTTGGGAGAGTATTTGGGCAGAGTTTAGCCAAACCAAAAGGTTTTTAATGAGTGAAGAAATGAGAAGGAGGAGTGCCCTTTTATAAGAGGGGTGAGGGGCACCTTTGGTAAACCTAGAAATATTAGTTTATAATAAATTCATATTCGGTTTCTAATGGCTCCAAAGTTGATTATTTAAATTTCAAGGTGGGTATGGGTAAAAAAAAACTCATCAAATAGAATTTAGACAGGTTGGGTACTTATATTAACCTTATCTTTAAGTATTAACTCTAAGTTAATTAGTTTCACTTTTACAATGTCTCTTTGTATTTTTATATAATATGGTTAATAAACATACTATATACATCCAATCGACCCCCAAGTGGTCCATTAATGATGAACCTATCATGATATAAGTCTCTTGGCCGAACCTTATATTTTTAGGAATTTAATATCAATTAATAATATAATATTGGTTTTAAGAACTTTTTAATGTCAATTTTGACACTATTCAATAGTTGATTTTTGTGAAACTCATAACAGATTGATTACTTCGAAAAAAGTCAATTAAATCAATCCTAATATATCATATTATCCTATAAAATTAGTTTAATTCATTAAAAGTTTCATATTATATTTATTTGGGTATTTATAATATCAATTATTTTAATTTTTCACTATTATAGTAATTAATTCATCATCATTGTGTCATAAAGAAATTAAATTATTCAATGTCTAAAAATTATAAATAAAATATCACTATGTAGGAAATCCTTTTATATTTCTAATTAATATTTATAATCTAAAATACAACGTATATTACCCTATGTAAAAATTGTTTTTCTAAAAGATATACGCTTGTGTCATTTTTGTATTCATTTTAACTTAATTAAAATAAAGTGTCCCTATCACCTAAAAGTGGCACCATGGGGTCCCAAAATCGACCCCAAGATGACTATGGTCGAACATGTATCAACCAATAAGGCTAGGACACGTTTTAGGGTAATTTATTATTATTATAATATTTTTTTTAACCCTTATTTACCGGATTTACCCTTAACCATGGTAAATAAAATATTTACCGCAGTAATTATTCAAAATGTCTAAAAATAAAAGTTACCTATTTACACAATTTGAACATCCTGATTCCAAATATGGAATCCATTTTTCTAAATTCAAAACACAGAAGTGATAGAAATTAATTTAAAATTAATTCCCGCTGTCAAAACAAAAAGCGTGTTTTTAAGAGATAATAACTATCAAAAGATTGACACTTGTTTATGTTCGGTTTAGTTGTAAAATTATGTCCAATGACCAAAATTATATTAAATGGTAAAAATATATTCAAAATATACTTTAAAACCACTCAAATTCATAATTTATCACTATTAATTATTCTGATTAAAAAAGTTGTTTTTAATTAAAATTTAGTAATTTTCACTATTCATCAAAATATGATAGTTATCCAAAAAGTACCAAAATTTCACCTTAGGCTAAATTCAATACTACGAATCCAAAAATGATGTCCATTTTGAGAGATAAAATTTCTATAATTTTAAAATGTAGGTATTACTATTCATAACGGCTAGTTTGATTGGTTGTGGTGTGTTAGAACTCGAAGTTGCGTACAACACACGCTACTGTACTATTCAAAGGAAAGCGTACCGTGGAAGCATGAGATGTTTCATTTTAAATTTTTTGATGTCCCATATTTAGTCAAAAAGTTTAAAATATTGTATTTAAAAAGGATTCACTATTAAAAGTTGATAAAAGTGCAATACTGAAAATGAATCTTTTCTTGCATTATGTCTAAGAAACTCATAATATGGATTCTAAAATTATAAGGATTATATAAAGTTTAAAATTTAGTTAATACTATTAATAACCTCTTTTTAATGGCTTTTTTTGGTAAGTCATTGTGTGATTGAACTCGGTGTTTCGTGTAGTGAATGTTATTGAATTATTTTGAAGAAATAACACACTATGAAATCTTGGGGTGTTACATTCTCCCCTCCTTCAATAAATTGTGTCCTCGCAATTTGAAATTGTTCTTGGAAAATAAAAGGTTGAAAATAGAAAATATATTTGTGGGAAAACCCACATCGGAAATTGGGTTACTAAAATTTAGTCTTAATATGAGGAAAATAGAAATGAAAGGGTCACCACCAAATTATGATCTCGATTAGGAGAACATTGGTGGAAATTAGAGACATATAATGAGAGGAAAAACGTAAATATTTATAGGTAGTGATTGAGGTCATCAATCACAAACAAGTATAAAATTGAGGTCCTTAAACTCATCAATCTATGATGATTTGAAATACTATCGGTTCAACAAAACATAGGGTATTGGGATAACACATTTTTGACGTTTCAAAATATCTTAGTTGAAATCCCACATCGAAAAATGAATTAATGAGGCCTCTATTTAAAATAAAGAGTGGAATGTATGAAGATTACCGAAAATAACACATACTAGGGTTCCATGTAGGAAAATATGGATATGGAAGAGAAATCTAATCATCAATTATCTGATGGAGAGTGGTACAGAACATGGTTCTGAAAATGCCAACAATCCCAAAGCCATAAATTAGTGATGATTTAAGGTACCATCTAGGACAACATTTTTGTTCTAAGTTCCTCTTATTAATGTTGAGGAATTTATTTATGAGATTGGTTAAGATCATAAGGAGATATACTTACTTTATAATTAGAGTTTTATCCATTAATAAATTTCTATCACAAACTCATCTTTCACTCTAAAAGATAATAGAACGTAATTTTTTTTTTCTATTTATACTATTCGTACAGGGTTCCAAAATAAATGAATTTATAATTCATCTACCAGATCTTTTAAAAAAAACTACATTATTTAATCCAGGACATCTCGTGGGCCAGTGGTAGGTGATACACCCTTGTCACCCTTCGGTTGCGGGTTCAAGTCTCGCAGCCTTGACGGACGCGACGGGTTGCCGCCCGACCTCTGGGTTGTCCTTTTATGGAAATCCAAAATAATCCAAACTAGAACTATCCAAAATAATTCTGTCCAAACTCACAGTCCAACATTTATAAGGAAGGTAAACATAATGTAGATCCTTTTTACCCCATAACAGCATATGAATACCTTCATCATGTATTCTTTTAATACACTGAAACATCCTGAATTACCATATTCCTTATTGATTACATTCATGCTCCCTTATTCTATATAGAATGCTGGATATACTTCCTCAATCCAAAAATGTTTTAAACCCCAACAATGATTGAATATACAAATCATTAATCATTTCCAAGGTATTCAAGAATATCCAATAAAATTTATCCAAAACAGTCATGTATTATTCCAAAATCACTACCTCGGTATTAGAACTATATTATGGTTTATCATTCTCTCAACCATATATTTTCCAAAAATTTATCCTTCTATTGAGTCACTTTTCTTTGTTCCACACAATCTCAAGTCCTTAATGAAATAGTACTGCAGTACAATCCTTATATACTCCATAATTATTATACCAAGTACATTGTTGATACAACACTCAATTGACATAATCAACATAAGAACTCTAATCATTACTCTTCATCTGTGGTAGAATCATAACTTGATTATTATCCAATAGCATCATTTGTGGCATAGTCTGATGACTGGGACATAGGTTCGCGTAGTGTCCAAACTCCTTGCAAATGAAGCATTGTACATTTAAAACCATTTTCTTACCCTTGCAGTCACATACTTTGTGCCCTTTTCCTCCACACTTATAACAAACTCCCATTCCTTTCAGGCAAGTTCCAGGGTGTTTCTTTCCACAATTATCACATATAAGAAAATTCTTCTTTTCCCTCTTCCCTTTATCCATATTTCTCTCTTCCATCCTTTTCATCTCTTGCTTCCCTTCAAATCCATAGGACTCAGTAAACTCTTTACTTATCTTATCAACACATGATATTATTTCTTCATATGATGATAATACATGCGAGACTATTTCTCTTGTAAATTTTGGCTTAAGACCATAAAATATATGATCCTTATTTCTCTTTGTATCATGTGCATTGCTAGAGTTTTCATTCCTTCTACTGGGCGCCATTTCTAAACAATGGAATACATTAGATTAGTTTATGAATAACAATACATAATCCCAAACTTGTAAAACACATAACATAAATTAAATAGTTTATGGATATAATCCATAATCATAAAAATGTCTCCTTTGAGGAAGTATATACTCATAAACCCTTCATAATGATTTGTAAAGAAAATGAGAGTTATCCTAAGAATATCCCCCGGGAGTGTCGTAACCAAGAGTGCAGCAAGGCCCGTTGTCGTGCACCAGTTCCCGTTCGAGTCTAGCTCAAAGCGGTGTTTTTGGGTTTTACCCCTAGGTACATCTGTGCCAAAGCCACCTCTACCTGCTCGTATCCAGACAGGGATGTATTGCATGGAAAACTCACAAAATCTTTACAATACAAAAATTCTAGGAAGTTCTTCTATACTAATCCTCAAAATTCATCTTAAATCTATGTGCTCTAATCAGAGTTTATCTAAATCTATCTTCCAAGGTTTGTACTAAACTTCTCTGATACCAACTGTAACGCCCCGACCCTCGTTACCCAGGGTCGGTTCATTATTACATAACATTGGCATGATCACAAGAAAGATCAAATCTCGAAAGACCGATTGGTTTATTAGCCTTGGAAACACTAGATATATTCATAAGTTTTACATTACATCATAAAGTGAAAAACTACTACGGCAACATAATGTCTCCATAGTCCACACTATTATCCCCTCATAATATCCCTGCTGGTCATTCATAACTTACTTCTTCACATCCTAGGAAAAATAAAACATAGAAAAGGGGTGATCTCAAATGCCCAGTAAGGATAACAATATAGCGGAACATTCAAAAATAAGCATAAATATTTAAGGCAATGCATTACTAAAACAAAAGCCTTTTAAACTTGAACTTCGACATAGTATGGAAAAAGTAAAATGAAATAATGCCATTTACTTGTTTACATGGATATTCTACTAATCGAATAATCACATGCAATATCAGTAACCACTTTCATAATGTTGGAATGCATAATTCTAAACTTTAATTTCTTTGTCAAGGCCTCGTCCCAAGACCTTGGGGCTATCTGTAACCGGAACCCAACCCGGAGTGCCTCTAATAACCAGACACCAACCCAGAGTGCCTCTAATAACCGGACACCAACCCGGAGTTCCTCTAATAACCGGAGACCAAACCGGAGTTCCTCTAATAATCGGAGACCAAACCGGAGGGCTTACTTTTACCGGTCCCCAACCCGGAACATACTTGTCTAACACATTCATCTGAATGAAAGGTTGAAATATAACATAAACATTCGGATTAAAAATAACTTCTGAAATGTGAATACTTTAAAAAAACAAGAGTGATATAAGAATAGCTTATCCACAGTCAAAAATATCACAAAACCTTTAATAAAATATGGATGTTTTGTATCATAATAAACCAACTTCAAATAAGCTTAAAATCCATCAAAGGATGTTGACATAGATGAAATCAAAATTCTTTTTAAATAAATATCTCTTTTTATTTTGAAATCATTTAAGATCCATATAAAATAATTTTTTTTTTGAAAATATTCTTATAAACTTTTAAGGGAAGATTCGACGATTTTATAACGGTGAAAAATAACCGCACCCGCCGTATAAGTTAAAAAAAACATTCTTACCTTAATTCTGTCGAAATGGTTAAAAAGCACCTTGTTTGGAAAACGACGGAAAGATTCCTTTGTAAACCACTTATAAAAAGTCAAACAAGGGTATAAGTGACTTTAACCCATATTCTTGTAAATAGTAAAAATGTTTTAAAATACATTTTGAAGAAACATGGATGTGGATGATAAAGAGATCCCAATAGATTATTACGTATAAACAACCTCAGATAATTAAGAGATTTCGAAATAACCCTTACCAATTTGGTAACTTATGAAACATAAAACCCATGAAAGAGGTATCATACAATGAATATGTAAATACACATAAATTAGAGTGTATTACAAAAAGAATATAATTATGGGCAGTACATACACCACACAAAAGGTGATGGTGGAAATATGGCATGAATCTCACGGGATAAGGAGTTAGAAGAAAACCCCTTACCTTGTACTTTTACTTGGTTGGGGTAGGTTAACCTCCTCTTCTTCGGGTTCTTCCTTTTGATTTGATCAAAAGGGCTCCGTAGGTTGGCTTTCTGATCAAACTAAGGCCTATAGGTTGTAGTGAGGGAAGTTGGGAGAGTATTTGGGCATAGTTTAGCCGAACCAAAAGGTTTTTAAGGTGTGAAGAAATGAGAAGGAGGAGTGCCCTTTTATAAGAGGTGTGAGGGGCACCTTTGGAAAACCTAGAAATATTAGTTTATAATAAATTAATATTCGGTTTATAATGGCTCCAAAGTTTATTATTTAAATGTTAAGGTGGGGATTGGTCGAAAACAACTCAACAAATAGAATTTATACAGGTTTGGGTACTTATATTAACCTTATCTTTAAGTATTAACTCTAAGTTAATTAGTTTCACTTTTACAATGTCTCTTTGTATTTTTATATAATATGGTTAATAAACTTACTATATACATCAAGTCGACCCCCATGTGGTCCATTAATGATTAACCAATCATGATATAAGTCTCTGGGCCGAACCTTAGATTTTTAAGAATTTAATATCAATTAATAATATAATATTGGTTTTAAGAACTCTTTTATGTCAATTTTGACACTATTCAATAGTTGAGTTTTGTGAAACTCATAACAGATTGATTACTTCGAAAAAAGTAAATTAAATAAATCCTAATATATCATATTATACTATAAAATTAGTTTAATTCATTAAAAGTTTCATATTATATTTATTTGGGTATTTATAATATCAATTATTTTAATTTTTCACTATTATAGTAATTAATTCATCATCATTGTGTCATAATGAAATTATATTATTTAATGTCTAAAAATTATAAATAAAATATCACTATGTAGGAAAGCTTTTTATCTTTCTAATGAATATTTATAATCTAAAATCCAACATATATTACCCTATGTAAAAATTGTTTTTCTAAAAGATATATGCTTGTGTCATTTTTGTATTCATTTTAACTTAATTAAAATAAAGAGTCCCTATTACCTAAAAGTGGCACCATGGGGTCCCAAAATCGACCCCAAGATTCCTATGGTCGAAATGTATAAACCAATAAGGATAGAACACGTTTTAGGGTAATTTAGTATTATTATAATATTTTTTTAACCCTTATTTACCGGATTTACCCTTAACCATGGTAAATAAAATATTTACCGCAGTAATTATTCAAAATGTCTAAAAATAAAATTTACCTATTTACACAATTTGAACATCCTGATTCCAAATATGGAATCCATTTTTCTAAATTCAAAACACAGAAGTGGTAGAAATTAATTTAAAATTAATTCCCGCTGTCAAAACAAAAAGCGTGTTTTTAAGAGATAATAACTATCAAAAGATTGACACTTGTTTATGTTCGGTTTAATTGTAAAATTATGTCCAATGACCAACAATATATTAAATGGTAAAAATATATTCTAAATATACTTTAAAACCACTCAAATTCATAATTTATCACTATTAATTATTCTGATTAAAAAAGTTGTTTTTAATTAAAATTTAGTAATTTTCACTATTCATCAAAATATGAAAGTTATCTGAAAAGTACCAAAATTTCACCTTAGGCTAAATTCGATACTACGAATCCAAAAATGATGTTCATTTTGAGAGATAAAAGTTCTAAAATTTTAAAATGTAGGTATTACTATTCATAACGGCTAGTTTGATTGGTTGTGGTGTGTTAGAACTCGAAGTTGTGTACAACATACACTACTGTATTATTCAAAGGAAAGCGTACCGTGGAAGCTTGGGATGTTTCATTTTAAATTTTTTGATGTCCCCCATTTAGTCAAAAAGTTTAAAATATTGTATTTAAAAAGGATTCACTATTAAAAGTTGACAAAAGTGCAATACTGAAAATGAATCTGTTCTTGCATTATGTCTAAGAAACTCATAATATGGATTCTAAAATTATAAGGATTATATAAAGTTTAAAATTTAGTTAATACTATTCATAACCTCTTTTTAATGCCTTTTTTTTGGTAAGTCATAGTGTGATTGAACTCGGTGTTTCGTGTAGTGCAAGTTATTGAATTATTTTGAAGAACTAAAACACTATGAAATCTTGGGGTGTTAAAACTTAGGGTATAAAAAGGTTATATTCTTACCATAGGATAATATTTTTAGAGATTTTAATGGAATATTGGGGTTTTCTAGTGATTGAATTCTCATTTGGAGAATCAATGTTTGAAGAAGTTGGGAAATCTAGAAAAACAAATTGTGGGTCCCTTTGACATCACTGAATTAGTGGGGATAATGACGTACCATCTATACTATACTCCATATTATTGTGGTAGAAATTGAGTTAGTTTGAAATTCTATGGCCCATACAGTCTTAGAGAATGGAAAATAAGAATATTAAATATATTATATTATAGGCATGTTATTTTTTTGAAATAATTGAATATCTCCAAAAAGTGTATCATATTAAAAAATTGAGACTGCTTTTATGTTTGTGATGACGAGTTTACCGTAGGAGTGACATAAAATATGTGCATGTTAGGAATTTGGTAATATCACACATGATGAAAACTTATTTAATATATATATATATATATATTATAGTTTTTTTGAAAATACTTCAATATCTCCCAAACTGTGCATCGTATAGGAAATATGAGACAACTGTTATGTCTGGGATATGGGGATACCCTTTATGGGAAATAAATTTTGTTCAATTTGGGCATTTGACCCCATCACACATGGTGATGTATTTTTATATTTATTTATATTATTATGGGGATTTTAATTAATTTAATTATTTTTTATTTATTTCATATTCTTCCCCAAAACACCATTCCACCATTCTTTTATTCATAATCATTCTAGAAGCTTGAAATTCAACCATTTTGACCATTTTATATAAGAATTACAATAATAGGAATAAATTAAGCACATTGTCATCAATTTTTAGTTGAATCATCTGTTAAATTGGGATATTGAATTTACGGCTTTATAGATATGTGGTTGGTGATATTAAAATATTCATACAACTTAATTTTCATCATTGGATGATTCTGTTGAGTCCAAAAAACCTAGATACACATTTTTTTTGTGATCGTTGAAACTTTTTTATAGCGTTCTTTCTCTTATTCTAGGAGAATTCATGTCTCCTTATTCCATCTAGGCACCACACAGAAAGCCTTTTTGGATTATAAGTATCTTTTTTATTTTATTATTTAATTTCATCCAATATTCTTTCCACTTTCACAAATTCTAGAAGTGTATTTTGTCGATATTGTTTATGAAATAATATTCTAGTTTTATCTAAGGGTAATTCTTATAATATCTAGGGATAAAATTGAAAAATTATAAATAGATAAATTATTAAATATTATAAAAGATAATTATAAATAATTATCAAAACAAAAATATATGAAATTAATTTAGGTTAATCTATAAAAATAATAAAATGATAGTTATTTTATGTTAATAAGAAGATAGTTTTTGATAATTTATAGATGATATCTACATTGAGTTTTCGAAGGACAAATACGTGGGTTTTTAAGAGATAATTTGTTAAATAGAAAATAGAAAATTTCAATATTATTTAATTAATAATTACTATTTTTTTAAAGATAATTACATGAATATAGAAAAAAATTATATTAAATTATGAAAAGATAATGATAAAATAATGTTTTTAATAAATTAATAAAAGGAAAATATAATGGGTAATTAATATTAAAACATTAAAATATAATTATTAAAGGATATATTATGATAAATTAACACAGTATAATTATAAAGGATAAATTTTGATAAATTATCAAATGATAATTATAAAAGTTCAATTTATAATAAATTTTAAGAATTAAATTATGAAGGATAATTTGTATAAAATTATGGAATAATGATTATAAAAGGATTTTTTATAATAAATTATCATGATATAATTATAAAATGATAATTTCTAAAATATTATCAAGAGATAATTATAAGTGTATATTTTTTTATGAAATTATAAGAAGATAAATTTTATTCAGTGGATTATTTTGAGCACATTCATTTTCCGAAAATGATAATTTATAAATTATCTTGGAGGTTAAAAGTATCATACTATGTGATATTTTTTTACATTTTGAAATCAAATAGTTGTGTTTTGTTGTTTTTTCCCGTAGATAACCTTGATTGTTGACATGTTGTCTTCTTTGAAAATATAACCCATGAAGATGTGTTCTTATATATTGTGGTTAATACTTTAATTTCAAACCACAAGAAGGGTTGTTTTTATTTCTATTGAAATCGATGAATTTGATATAAGAGTTTCTTCACATTTTTGGTATTTTTATATTTAGGTTTTTACCATGATTTGATGTTATCATGGACTATCCCATACTTTTTAGGCACATGTTGGTGTGTGTGTGTGTGTATGTGAGCATACGTTTTTATGTATTATTTTCATGAATTTGATCTTTTTGTGGCTTATGATTCTTTTATATGTCATGTAATAGTGTTGTGTTTTATAACTTGTGAGATTTTTTTTCAGGTACAATGATACTCATGTCGATCCATGAGGTCAGGAGTAAAAGGTTACCCAACCTAACATAGCCCTAATGATCTTAAAGTCATACATGGATACACCTGTAGAGGGGAAAGCATAGTGGCTAGATAACAGGTACTATGATACTCATGTGAAGCCTTGAGGTTGGGTGTATGAGCTAACCCAACCTGATACTGTCCTGATTTCCATGAATGTGGGTGTGGATACCCCTGTATAGGGGAAAGTAGAGTGACTGGCTAGAGGATAATGAGATATATAGGTGGGGACAAGATGATGGGAGTTACATTGTCCAGTGTCTGATTTCCCATCCACATGTCATCAAAATTTCAATAATTGAAAACATGTATACCTTTTTAGAGTTGATATCATTTTGTATTTTTGGGAAGAGATTGGGAATGGATTCCACAAACTTGGTTCATGGGTGAATAGAAGGATAATCATGACAGTGATAGACCCATTGGAAGGTTTGTCATTAATGTAACAACCACTAAAATGGTGGGGTGATCTTTTCATTGAAATGGGAATAGAAGAATTCTTGACATTCTTACCGATAATGAGCCGATGTTGGTGAGAATGGGGTTCATGGATACTTGGCTAGTGCATAATGTTGAGAATTTAAATATGTCATTTTATACACTATTATATAATTTGTGCACTTATACTATGGATTCATTGGTGTTTTCCTATTGGTTATGCACTCACACACTACTAGGCCATTTTTGTGTGTACTTAGATTCCCTAACTAGGGAATATATGAAGGGAAAGTGACATACGGTGTACCGTGGAGTGGTGGATCATGGATATTAATCAGAACAAGACAGAAATCATAATACCTCATATATGATTGTTTACTTACTTTTCTTGTATTTACATGTTGATGTTCTTATGGACTAGCTTACCACATTGGTAGCTAGGCTTATATCCCTTTCACTTATTCAGTTTCAACATAATACTATGATTTTTTATTCAATTTTTTTATTGTTCATTATTATCCTACTCACTGACATTATATAGAGGGTATATTCTCCCAAAAAATAGATTTAGACCCTTGTTTTTAGTCAGCATACTCTTGCATATAAGGAGGAGAACACGAGGTCATGTGGAATTCCATCTTGGACCTGGTGGATATGGTAAGGATGTTATAATAGGTTTAATATTTTGGGACTAAAATAACCTTTAGAACATCTATAATGATTTTTGGAGGATCTTTTAAAGTTATTGTCATTAAATAAGTCCCAAAAGGTGTAAATAATAGAACATATGGGTTCTCTTTTATAATTAATGATATGAGAACTTTTTAAACATAATTTACTATTTAGATTACAATAAATAAATTAATTTCATTTTCTATATGAATCCAAATTTATAATATTATATGTTTTGATGAGGATGATTCTAATTCCTATCATCCAATAAAATTTGGACAAGTATGGATCACATTTTACATTTATCAAATTTTTAACCCTTTGTCATGATTATTATAAAATATGGTAATATTAATGTTTTTTACTCTAAAGGTGTTAAAATATTTACTATAATAGGATAAACATACAATAATGGGAAATGGATAATGATTAGAACTATATTATTTTCAATTAGAATAATATAATATTTTTATGAGTTTTAAATCAATTAATGAAATATTATTAATTATAAAATCCCATTAATTTAGTTTTTAATAGTATTCGTTTAACATGATTTTAATTGTATAATTAAAAAGGTTGAATTTTAATATAATTCTTTCATACCTCAATAAAATTTCTTATTGATATATAATTTTTTTGGGAAACATTAAATCATTCCAAATATAAATATTTTACTCTTTTTTAATAATTTATTTTATTTTTTTATTAATTGTAGAAATAATACATAAGAGTTGAAAAACAAGTTAACTTAATTATATAATTACTAAAACATATAAATAAATTACTATTATGAAATTAATTTCATTAATCTCGTAATTGACACTTAAATTCATTCCTATCACGACTCTTTCCATATTTGGACTCATTTGAGCTATCAAAATTTTAGAGAATGACCTTTCGTATTTTTCCTTGCTTAAAATCTTATAAAAATTATTCTAATGGAAAATATTTTATTAAAAAATTAAACTTATATACTATGGTGATAATGGTAAAATTTTATTCATACAATATGAAAAAAGTAGAAAAATTATGGCCATATCTCAGATTTATAACCTACCTTCAACCGATCTACCCCTTTCTATGGGAATAAATTTTACCAAGATTACTATTCATATAGAAAAAATAAAAATGGAATATATAAGAAATTTGAACCATCTATATCCTAATATAGAAATAATTTTATGAAAGTCAACATAAATAAATTGAGGAATTTGAATTTAATATAATCTCACAATAAGTGATGTAAACCTCAATTTTGGGAAATGCATTTTAAACCTAAAACACTTTCTATTAAAATATCATATCAAGAAAAATTTTAAATTAATTTTAAAAAATTATATTAATAATATAATATATAAATTTAATTATAATCATTCACCAATATTAAATAACATAATTTATAAAAATTAATCTCTTTCATACAAATGTTTTTTTATATAAAAAGTCATATTTCTTATAAACATATTTTTGAACAAGATAAAAAACAAGATTACAATAAAAAGAATTAGATTATTTGAAAGAAAATAAAACTAGTTTTACTATGAGTCTATTTTATTACAGAATGTATATTATTTAATATCATAAAATGAAAATAAAATTTTCAATTATTATTTTTATACTATTCAATGAAGAATCATATTTTTTATAGAAGTTATCAAAAATTCATCATATGATAATTTAAAAATTCTATATTCTCAAATGATATCCTTTTAATAAAATATAATTTATAATTGTTCCAATAATTAATAATATTTTTTCCCCAAAAATACTTTTATGAAGAAAACAAATATTTAATGAATAAAATTATTTTACTAATAATTTTTCGATTATTTACTAATTAATTATCAATAAATTTATATTTATAATGAACATTATATATATTTCATAAAGCAGTTAATTCTATTAAGACCCTTCTATTTAATGAATGGTTTATAATGGAAAAATTTAAATACTAATATTTCATAGTTTTTTGGGCTCCATGTTACATATGTTATTTTTTATCAGACATTTTTTTCTTCTAAAATGTTGTGTTGTTATATTCTAATACCCTTTAATAAATTAAATCCTTGAAACTCGAATTTTTTCTCAATAATCCATGATTTTATATTTTTGTAAATTCCTTTGTTAAAAATGATAAACATTAAAATGATAAATAAATATTTATCTATAAAAGGGTGAAGGGAAGATACATATGTTATATAGAATAACACATAGCTGGTTTCCCAAATTAGATAACAAATATTGATAAGTTAAAATATGTACATGGAAGATAAAACTATTTCCCATGGACTAATGGAGAGTAATAGAGAACATGGTAAAGATAATGTTAACTAAAAAACCCATGAATCAGTGCGGGGTTACAATGACCATCAATGTATCAGAATTAATGGTTATATGGATTTTTTTCTCTTATGATCACTTTCATATAGTTTAAGAATTCTCATACCATATTTTATATGAAAATAAGAAGAATATTTTTAATTAACTAGCATAATTTCACCCTCTAATCAATTTACAAAATAACCAAATTTTTTTCTCCAAAAAATGAGTATTCAAGTTTATTTTTGTATGACTAAAGCACTAAAATCAACTTCTAATGGATTGAAAATAAATTTCAATATATTTCTCCCCAATTTTAGAATTATCCAAAGAGAAAATTATTAGTAACTGATAATTCTCATAATGAATAAACCATCATACAAGGAAATAAATCATTAATATTTAAATTCATAATTACCACAATGACCTCAGCATTAAATAATGCTTTAATCAAAAAGTACATATCACAAAATTTAACTTTCATCTTAAAAATTTCAATTGCTTTCTCCCAAAATCTAATTACATGTTAAATGATTCATTAAACCTAAAGAAAACATATACCTCATCCTAATAAAAAATTTCCCAAATATCATTAATCACCCTAAAAAATTAATATAAAATATTATAATGTAGTAAACATTACCAAAATATTATTTGTGATTTATAGAGAGATACCATAAAGGTACTCCCTTACATAAAAATAAATATCTTGGAATTTTTTTTCTATCAATGAATCAATTTACAATTATTATTATTATTTATATCCAGAAAACTAGTAAACCATAATAAAAATAAAATGACATGCCAACCCCGAAGGGAAATTTTACCCTTTAAAAGATATTATTCCTAATACCCATCAATTTTTTCAAATCACTTCTAAATCCCATTTCTTAAGACATTAAAAAGGATGTGTTGATGCCTTTGAAATTATGATCAACCATAAACTTATAAGTCCATGATGGTATCCATCATATTTATTTTAACCTCAAATGAAAACATATATGCTTTAAAAAATTAACACATTCCTTATTCAAAAAATATGTCCGAAAACTATTGGCTATATTCTATAAATTAACTGAAATATAGAAAAATCCAGGAGAGATGGAATAAACCATTTTTTCATCCAATCAAAAATAAGTTCAAAATTTATCAATACTATCCCAGATACATTTTCTTGGTCAAACATATTTTTAACTTTTTATAATGTCATCATCATGAAAATATTAATGTTTAATTTTCCCAATATCATGTATTTTCTAGAATTATCACATTACCCAGAAATAAATTTTCTTGGTTTTCCATAACATTCAACAAAATATAGAAAATTTTATTTAGAAAAACCTCTAAAAAATAAAATTCATATGTTTCATCGATCTTATAAAAATAATATCATTATAAAAATACTTCTTTATCCTAATTTATATAATTTCAATACAAAAATACACCAATCAATACAGATCAATGATCTACATAACATAGGACCTTCAATGGTCTAGGTGTTATATCTTAGATTAAGGCATTTCCATAGATAATTACAAGATTCCCCACATTATAGACATATAAGAAACTAAATCCCCTTTTATCTATGGTATCCACCACTAGATATATCAAAAAACAATATACTTCTCTTATCTGGTGTGTCTGAGAGATGGTTATGGTGAATGTTGTCAATTATATATCAAGATAACTAATTAGGGTTAATCATGGATTTTAATATTACAACTCTCTTTCAATTTGGTTCTAATGAGGAAAATAAATCCATTGTACATTAGCATTAACATGAATCTTATTAGTTCCATCCATTTCTAAAAGATAAAATCATATTGTGAGAAACAATAGGAATAATGATAAATCATGAAAAAACATTTATCAGTTTTCCATATAAGGACACCTCATTTTCAATATCAGATACCATATGTTATCCATTATCATTTCTTCAAAATCAGGATGTTATTATTTAATTATGAATATCCATTGGGTTCACACTAATGTTTGTTCATCCTAAATTCATAAGATTACTAAACCTTTCCCTAATACCAACTATAAAATAATATTCATGAAATGAAATTATATCTAATTAAATCAATATTAATTACATAACATTATGATCTATAGTATAATTATATAGGGCTAATATCATTAGAATCATAGATTCATAAAAAACAGGTTTATAAGTCATCTAAATTATCTCCCACTTAGTTTTTTATAATTATAAACCCTCTTAGAGACATCATAATTAATAACTTTCTTAATAACATGAGGAAATGAAGAATATGAAAGGTTGAGATAAGATTCTTAGAATGAGTAAACAAGGAAGATGTCAATGATCATATATGAGTAAAATGAGTATAATGTTTTGAAAACATGATCTCAACTTGTAAATATATTCCTTGAATATCGTACATCATAATATTAAGTCACGATACATATCATTGAATTTCATATGAAAAAGATCCCAATGGAATCAGAGAATATGATCCTTGAGTGTATATAATTGGAATAATACATCATTTTGTTTCATAAAAATAATCATATAACATTATGAATGTGTATATATAGAAGCATGCCCACTCATCAGTTATAGAACATTTAATTATTCCCTCAGTTATACATATATTCATGAGACTAGGTATACGAATAATGTTATGGGCATGAATGTCAGGTGCATGAAAAAATTTATAAATACCAAAATCATGTCCATGCATAGACTTATAGATATAAAATTGAGGTCCATACTAAATCATATAGAAATGAAACCCTGGTCCACGATGAATTTTATAGACATGAATTCTAGCTCCATGCATAGTTATATAGATATTAAAACCAGGTCCTGATATGAAATTTTGAACATGAAATGAAGTTAACGTATATGTTATATACCTCATGACTTATCCATCATTACCGAGTAAATTGAAGAGATATGTAATAATAGTCTCTCTTTTCACATAATAAAAATCATAAACATGTCTTCCAAAAGATCATAAAATATTAATTATATCATAACCCATGAAATGAAATGTTTATAAAAAAATTCATCATAGTATAACCAATGGAAAGGAAATGGGTTTCACAAATATTTATTCAGAATCATAGGCCTTCTAGAGAATTAATAAATATGGTATAATTGAATTGTATCCCTACTAAAACATTTGAAACATCAATGGATGTAATATTGAATGAAAATTGACTTTAATAATTATTTTGGTCCATTTCAGTAAGAAAATACTATTTTATTTCTGAAATACCACATTTTAAATCTATAATTTACCCAAATACTTGGGAAACTATTTTCATTGAAAATAACCTTGAAAAATTTAATGTAAACATCAAATAATTTAGTGGGCATGATAGTGAAAATTTATGTTCACAAAATATAAGATATAAGAAAACACCGCCTTGCGATTTCTATAAAAATCCAAAAGTATATCTTAAAAGAAAGAATAATATTCTTCAACCATTTTTGAAAAATTAATCCTTCGGTAAACATGAATTTAAACAGTCAATGTATTATAATAACATCACTCATGAAAAAACATGAGAATAAATTATAATGAAAGTGAAAGGATCTTTGAATGAAGATACATAGGAAATCAGTTTTTGTTTAAAACATATTTTAAATATATAAATTACCCAAATACTAAGGAAACTATTTCATTGAAAATAACCTTGAAAAATTTAAAGTAAACATCAAATAATTTAGTGGTCATGGTAGTGAGAATTTTTGTTCATGAAATATAAGATATAAGAAAACATCGCCTTGTGATTTGTATAGAAATCCAAAAGTATATCTTAAGAAAAGTTTAATTTTTTCAACAATTTTTGAAAAATTAATCCCTGGGTAAGCATGAATTTAAACAATAAATATATTATAGTAACATCATTCATGAAAAAACCTGAGAATACATTATAAGAAAAGTGAAAGGATCTTTGAATGAAGATATAGATGAAATATCTTTTCATTAAAAACATATTTTTGTTTTAAATAGTACCTTAGGTGAAGAAATTGATATAGAAATATTTATTTTAATGTTAAATTGTTGTATAATAACAATTAATGAGGTTATTTAATTTTATATCCTCATATTTCATTATCAGAAATATAATCATAAACAATTTTGATAAACAATGAGATTGTATCATAAAAGTCATGCCTCTTTGGTGATATTGGATCATAATTACACTAAAATAAAGAAACTTATATGGATAAATAAATAACTATAAAATAAATAGTAAGAATTTTATAATTCACTAAGGTATAGTATATAGACTTCCAAAAATAAACAATTGGTGAATATGGAATGGGTATCATTGAAATCAATATAAGATGAAAATCCCATAAATTTGGTCTGTATTCCATTATACATATAGGAGACTCATTTATAATAAATATATATTAATTTAAAATGTATTATAAAAAAATAATTATATATATCATTCCATTCATGGTTTACATATAAACTCTTTCAACATGATTGTTAACAATTTTTTTTAAAATCAGCAATCCTTGTGATATTTTCTTTTTTATGCATGTTTGGGTTTGATAGTTTTGTTAATTTCATTTCGATAATGTTTCCATAATATATGGAATGTTAATAAAGATATAAATATCATTTAAATTATTTATATTTTTTATAGTAATTCATAAATGTGTAGATTGAAAAATAAAATGCATGGTTCATTAAGAGAGTATGTCGTATGTACGTATGAATGTTTTTTTCATTTTTTTGGAAGATGAAGTGAATTAAAGGAGAATAATAAAACATATTTATATAATTATTATTATATCATATATATCATACATATTCATTAAATCCATCCTTATTACCATCAATGTCAATCATAAATTAAAAACGAATCACATCATTTTGTAGAGGTTGGAGTCATCACATATATACATGAGAAATTATATTTTTCCAAGGGTTTACAAGGTAAGAAGGTTGATATGATTTTATCCTTAAATATGTATTATTACTTCATTTATATTATATATAATCATTAAACCCAAAAACACACTTTCATAATATTTTGTGTTGATAAATGGATTATATCTCTTTGTGGATATAATAGGCCATACGTACACTCAAGTGACACATTCACTTCTCATTTGATGAAAATATGTTGATTAAATGTTGTTTAGTAATCATTATAATATTTTATTATATCTTGTGTAAAAAATTTATTAATTTGTGTTTAATATAATATATTTATGGATATTCAAATATTAATTTAAAAATTCATCATTTATGGTGATTACCACTCTTTTAAATGAACTCCTTTGCATATCCACTTAAGGATCAAATGGATGGTCTATTGGGAACACTGACCGCTCTTGAGAATGAATATGGATGTTATGAAGGTTTTTTTAAATGTATGTTTGAGATATAGGGCCTAATGTGGCAAAACATAGATAGTGCATTAATGAGAATTTATAATTTATTGTAGGGATGCTTTTAGAATTTCCTAATATATTATATGAATGTAAATTAATTCTGATGTCAAAATGGATCCAAATTGATAGTATTTGAATTTAATTTAAGAAAGACAAAAATATAATCTTAAATAATAATATATGTATATGTTTTCATCACATCTTTACCTTATATTTTATAACCATTCGTTAACCCTTTTAACAATTTCTGTGATATATTTGTATTTTACTATTATCGAGTTAACATAGTTAATTTTAAAAGATAAACTACCCAGAAATGGACCAAGTTTTATGTTTAAAACCATATCCAATTAATTTCGATGAATATATTTTTTTAAATAAATTCAAATAATTTAATAAAATATTATTTATTATCAAATATCATTAAGTTCATTTACTGAACTATTCATCTAATTTGACTTTACAAACAGCAAGAAAAAGGGTAATTTGAATATAATGCTTTAAATCCCCAAAATATATCATATAGATCTTGAAAACATATAATACACATTAACTCATTCAAATTATATCACATTTAAATTCATTATATTATAAGTAAAATTAGAAATAAATTTATTTCAGGAAAATATCTTTATTAAGATAATAAAAGAAACATAAATTTATTTATAAAATTATTTTGTCTTTGTAGGTAAAATATAGAGATATTTAAAAATAAGAGATTTAAAATTTTCAATTTTTATTTCCTTAAATATTATATAGGTATTTTTCATAGAAATATTTCTATGATGAAAATCCATTTCTAGCCTAAGGAGATAAGGGTAGAAATAAATTAATACAATAATATATTGGAAGAATCATTATGTACTTGTCACTAATTTTTACCTTATATTATCCAAATTTACACTTTACAGAGTTAATAAATTTTACGAAGGTTACTATTACTATTGAACGAAAATAAAAGAGACCTATTTACCAAAATTTAACCTGCTAATTAAAAATAGGGAATTCATTTAATTAATTTGAATTTCAATAATTAGAGAGAAGTAATTATGAAATTAGTGGTCCATAAGTGATGGAACCCACTATTTATAAAAATATATTTTTAGCATGAAACATTATTTATACATATCACATGACTAGAATAATATTAAATTAAATTGAAAACACGTAATTAAAAAATATGTATATTTCATTACAATAATTCAATAATAATAATAAATTTAATTTACAAAAATACATTGTGTGCAAAAAAATGTTTTTTAGATGAAGAAAGTTTTCTAACCAATATGTTTTTATAAAAAAATAAATAAAATAAAATAAATGAACATTATTGGGATATTTAAATCATTACATAGCTTATTTTAATTTCAAAACATGTTATAAAAAAATTAAATATGTTCACTCATAAAATAAAAATATGGTTCTCAATTTTTATTTTTTTAATATTCAATGTAAAGTCATTCTTTTAAGATTATTATCAAAAAACTATCCTAAAATAATTTTAACATACCATATTAAAAATATTATATAATTTTAATAAAAAATGATTTCTAAAGTTTAAAGAAAGTATTTATAATATTTTCTCACAAAATCCAATCAGTTGAAGAAAATATTCTTTTATGAATAAAAGGAAATTATTAAAAATTGAATAATTTTTTACTAAAAAATTACCAATAAATTTATTTTACTTATAAAGATTGAATATATTTTTAGAGAAATAATCCCTCTTTTACCCTCCAATTTAAAGGTTACATTATAATTGTCATAATTTATTAATAAAATTTCATAGTTTGTTTAGGCTAACTATTAAATATTTTGTAAGCAATTTAATATATTGTTCTTTTAATGTCCCAGGGAGTTAAATGATAGAGAAAAGAAATTTTGTTAAATAAAGAAGTGTGACCTTGTTATTTTGGAAGATGATAAAGTTATAGATGATCAACCATTGAAATATATGAAGTCTGTTATGTTTTGGGAATTACACCGAGGCTTCCCTTATATGGGACGGGCTAGACTGATGCTCTTGGCCCCGCTGATTTGTTTCAGGTTTGGATTCATGAATGATGCTCCACATGCCTATGCATTTTTACATGGTGTGGGTTATTAGAATTATACTATGAGGTTAAATTGTTTAGGTAGATTTTTTTTATGAATTCCATGGTCACATAATGCAAAAAATGTATGGTATATGGTTCAGACTATGAAATGGGCCGAATTGGGTTCGGTTAATCAAGTGTTATTATAGATATCAAGATCTTTAGGGGATAAATAAAAACCATTTCATTCTAAAACCTATTTCATTTACTTATTTTCTATTATTCCATTTTACTTGTTCATATACTATTACTAGACTATATATTGTTTTAGAAACCATTAGTAATGTCCTAATGAGTTGTACTGATTCCCCTATTGGTCAATCATTGGTACCTGAGAAGATTTGATGGTTTTAGGTTTTGATAATGGAATGTGACCAATGATAGATGGTTTCATTGGTTTGGATAAAGGATGATGGTACTATAAATTATTTTAAGAACCTTTATGGGGATCATCACTAGTGACTTCTTTTGAATTCACTTTTGGTACATTAGCTTATCATGAAATGACATGTTTAGTGTTTTTGTTTTTTGGTGATTCCCTAGTTTGGGAATGTGGTTCTTTATTGATGGTTTTTGTTTATTATTACATGTTATTGTGTACCTATATTTATTATTTTCGTTTAATCAAATAAAGAGGTTGTATTCTTCCCATGTATAATTTTATACCCACACTGCTAGTCGATATCATATTGTATATGAGAAGGCATTCCTAAGTCCACTTAATGGAAAATCATGGTTAAAAAAGTTTTTTTGAAGCCCTTTTTGGGACATAAAAAATCATTCATATGTTATTAAGCATAGAAAAATTGATAACTGAAAAATTTACCAATGTGTATGTATGATGGAACATCTAAATGATTACAAAATGACATTTTTCATAACCATTTTCATGATTTTTTTAAAAGTAAAATTGATATATAAGGATGACAATAATTTTATTATTTTTATTATTTATATAATGGAATAATTACCTAGTTTTTCACATTGAATTTTCCTAACTAATTTTGGACATCTAAGTCAAATATTGACAGAATTTAGGAAATCATGTTTAATGATTATCTAATTGAATATAACATTGAAATGAATTGAGTAAAATTAATAATAATCATAAAAATGATTTTAGTTAGGTTAATAATTAACATAAAACTATTGTTCGGGAAGGGAATAAATATATGTGATTTGTCAAACTCCAGGTCTGGGCCACTTCACATTAATTACATCATTTTATATGTCTTAAAGATGTATTTTATAAATCCTCATGTTCCACGTACATATTATTAAAATTAATTTTTATATTTATTTATATGGAAATAGATGAATTTGAAATAACATTTTATGTACATTTTTACACTCTTTTAATTTCTTTAACTAGGAATCATTTTATGTATTTTTATGAAATAATTTGTTAAAAAGGAAAAGATAATGTTTTATTTTAACATATTTAAAGTCAGTTGATTTTATTTCTTCCACAACTATTATTTTATATTTGGAATAGTTAATAATGTTTCTTGTTTTATTAAAATAAAATACTCTTTACCTTTATTCATGGTATTTTAAGTTTGAATGTTTTTTATAAAAAAGAAATGTAATTTCAATATCTACATTTTTTCAAAATGTTTTAAAATATTTTTTCAATTGTTTTAACAAGAAATTGTGAAATACTAATACAAATTAAGTATGTCATGGTATATAAGAATTTTAGGCTATGATAGGTGAGACCTATAGAACTTATACGAATGGGTGATGTTGTCATTGCTTTTGAAAACATTTTATCCTTATACAACTTATACAATAGGTTATTAAAATAAAACATTAATAACCCATGATATAGACATAGCTCACGTGATGGTTGATCTCAATAAAGATTATTTGAAGGGTGATCTTGATATATCTCTAAAATTCATTAGATTACATTCCATTTTTTCTTCGTCATTATGGAGGGAGTTAACCTTGGAGGTTTCTCGGATGGATTTAATTGGGATGTAATTATTTTTGACATGAGTTATGAATATAATTATTTAAGATTCCAAAATTATATTCCATTATCTTACAATGGGTTTTATTATATTTATTTGATATTGATTATTTATTTTTATGTTGCAATGATTTATTTCCTACTATCAACATAAATTTTGAAAATGGGAAACATGTCATGGGTTTTTATTTTCAGCTAGACTAATGGATATCGTATTTTTATGTCCCCTACTGATCTTTATATACTAACACAGAATTCTTAAATGTTTTTATAAGGTTTCAGAATGAGTATGAATAATGAATAATTCATATTGAATGTCATGAATATTTTTCATGAAATTAAAAAACGATTCATTTTAATGGTTTTATATTTTTATAAGAAATTTATACCGAGAAGAAGTGACCATCTGATAATTTTTGGTTTTGTTATAAATGATGCGTGAAGTAATATGATAATAAAATAAACATGAACTATATTTTCAAATATAAGAAAGTGATTTTGAGCATAGAGACTATATATTATGTAATTTTTAAGGCATTTTTCTTATAGTTTGTATCAAAGAAAATGATTAGTTACATTTAGATGTTATGGTAATTTTAATAGAACACCATTAAGAGATTCTAATTCTTGGTTATTGTGATGTAGGATTTGAATATTCCCATACTTCTTCATCTAATATATGTATATTCAAAAGGTTTTCCTCATAATAAATAAGGAATATGAAGAAGGAATGTATCAAGAAGATAATTCCCTTCCAAATAAACATATCATAATTGTTAGAATAGGAAATGAGAGAATTGTTAAATTGATGTTGTACCTGAAACATGCTATAAATTATTAGAGAATATTTGTTAGAGATCAACCATAATTACCAAAGAGGAACATATATTTAGATTAGAATATTTTCCCACCAAATTTACTCTCCGTAAATAAATGAAACATACAATCTACTCGACTATTAAGGACCGATTAATGGTTTTGAAAGTAAATTCAACATAATGGGTATTCATAATTTTAAAATAATACTCCTTCTATTTATCAATTTGAATGGGAATGTAGTCGATGGTGGCAATTTTTTTAAGAATATGAATTATAGATAATATAATGATTCTATGTAATAGAATACATTTAAAAATGACATCCTAATGAAATATTTCACTAATTATGTTTCATTTAGGATATATAAGAAATTTATGTATTTTAGGAAAGAGGAAGATTCAATGGCCACATATAAATGAAATTTTACATGTTTATCATAGAATACACTAATTGTTTTCATGTCCATCACAATAACATTAATATATTTCACACATGATTAAAACACAGATTCTCAATATAATTAGCATCAGGATAATTTAAAATATATGAAAATATTTTTTGAAGAAAATGTTGGGATGGAATTTTCAAACACAGATGTTCCTTGAGATTTAAAGAGTAACAAGAGAAAATATTTTCAATAAATGGAGAATAATTGAACAAATAAATTAGGGATTAATCCTCCATCCAATTTAGTGTGTGATATTTGTTTATTAGAGAATGTTCAATAGAATTTGTAAAATATTATATTGGTAATAAGTTCGGTCACATGGATTATTACTATAGATGAAACCACCCTAAAAAAATACATGAATGGTGTTGTACATACCTAGAAAATGGGGATAGGTTTGAATTGAAATGAGTTAGGAAATTATGATAGAGTGTGTCCAATGTTATATAGTTAGGGTGGATATCATCATGATGAAATAGAAAACATGTGTAAGAATAATATTATTCTATTACAGTTTATTTTGGGCAATCTAATGAAGTAGTGATTGTTACATTACTTATTAATTGAAAATACTCCAATGCAATGTTTGATTCTATCTCATCAGATTACAAAATTTCTAGGATAATTTTATGTATAATGAGATTATCACCAAATGAAAAGAAGATATTAATTTTGATGAAAACCCTACGTGGGAGTATTAAAGCAATAACGATTTATAATACGCTTTATATTTTTATTAGTGGTATATTGTTAACTGAGAAGTTCACTGAACATCTAATAATAGTGTTTTATATTATTTTCAATATATATTAGCATTAAATTCATAATTATAAGTAATATTATTTAACTAATAATGTTATATTAATTTTTTTATAGATTTTATAACATTTATAAAAGATAAGAAATTGAATAGAGATGACATTGAAGGTTTCCAAAGTCATGTTGTTAAAAAGATTTTAATTATTCATATTTATAATTTTCCCATAGTGAATGAATATATAGATTTATATAAGGGTGATTTTCGTAGTGCTATTTCAAACTATGAGGTTTTTTTAATCTTCCCTTATTCCATGATGTTAATTTATTCTCAATTCCCCCTTAATGAATTTCACATGTAGAAAATTTTAAATGGAAATGAATTTAAAAGATTTTGTTGATAAAGGATTCAGTCACCCAAGAGTTTGACCATGCGGTGACACTATTTTATTTATTAAAAAATATGGTATAATGGGACTTTATATTGATTATATAGACTTGAATAATATCACTGTAATGAAAATATATCTATTCCATTATATCGATGTTTTGTACCAAATATTAAGAGAAATATAATTTTAAATATTTATATCATGATAAGAAAAATTCAATTGAATGTGATAGAGGAAGATAATCTAAATAAGGAATTTTATAAAATATATGAGAGTTATGATTTTGGGGTTATTCCCTTTTGGTTGTCTACTCCACAAAAAATCATTACGGATCTTGTGAATAGATTTTTCCATGACATTTAAGAACCATGTGTGGTTGTGTTTGTTGATTATATATAGGTATAAACTAAAAGTAATGAGTATTATGAAAGAAACATAATTATAATTTTAAAAACCATAAATGAGAAAAATAATATATAGAAAACTTAATAATTAATAATTTTGGTTGGAATTTTTTCCTTATGTATATTGTTTCTAAATATGGAATAACTATAGAACTTACTAAAATTAATGTTGAAATATAATTTTCTTGATGTAAATATATAACAGATATTAAATGTTTTATTATATTAGTGGGTTACAACTATTAGTTTATTGAATAAATTTCTTGGTTAACTAACCAACTAACTAAGATAACTCAATAATGCATTAAATTTAATTGTATGAATGAGTGTGATGATAATTTTCTTGAGGTAAAATTAATATCGGTGAATTGTCTAGTTTTGGACTAACCCCTAGAAATAGTGAATTTTTAATCTAAATATATTTTTAATTGATGGGAATTTATTGGGTTATGATGTAGAATTATCGGATTGTAACGTCCCATGTTTTGAACTGTATAAAAAAAGAAAAAGATTTTTTTTCTTTTTCTAGGAAGGTTGCATTTAGGATTGAGCATCGTATATTTTTCTCTCTGAGATGTGACCCTACAACATTTGTTTTTTTAAATAAATTAAATAAATTAAATTAAATTCAAAATATAAAATAAATTAAATGAAAATTAAATGAAAAAATGATAATAAATAATGTTTTTAATAATGATAATAATATAATTATTATTTTGATTACTATTGTCATTATTATAATTTTTTTTGATAATATAATAATAATAATTTATTATTATTATTATTTTAATTATTTTTATTAACATATATTATTTAAATAGATACCATATTATTTTAATTTTTTATAGGTTTTAACTAACCCATGAGGGGCCCCTTTCCCACCTCCACCCACACTCCCTTATCCCCCCTCTTGGAGCACGACACACACCAGCCCCCTCCTACCTCTAGTGTGTAACCTTATACAGTGCACCCCCTAGCTGTGCCCCCTGCATCATGATTCCCTCCATGGTGACCTCTCTATGTGCGACCACTCTATAGCATGACACCCCTAGATGAACCCCTTAGTCGTGCGACCCCTATCCATTGATTCCCTTTGAGGCACAATGCACCCACCACCGGAATCCCTCACCAGCTTAGATTTCAACATGTTTCCACTATAATTTGATATGATCCATCAAGGTATGGGTTTATCCTCCCTCTCCAATCAGTTTTCGGCTGGTTTGAGGTCTCCCTGTCTCCTTATTTGTTTGACTGAAAAACATAGGGTTTGGATTGATGGGTTTTGTGTTTCCTCCTTCAATAGGGTGTGAAAATAATCTCTTGGGACCCATTCATGTGTATTCTAAAAAATACATCCGAATGTGAAGCAGTTTTCTTCAATTCAGTCTAACTTCATCACTTTGAGGTATGATTTTAAATCACTAAATTGTTCAGCACCCTCTATTTAGGATATAATTGTGTTTATGATACATAAATGAATTTTTGTCGGGTGGTGCGAATGATTCTATGTTCATGAACACATATTCCAAGGTATGAATATATATATATATATCATCAGTGTGTGTTCCCTCGTGGCGTGGGGAACACATGAAGATGTTAAAGGATATTTATACGGAATTGCATCTATGCGAGTATGCTACTTCTAGATCTAGAAAGTGTTGAATTCCAAACATTGGCTTGGTCTTCTTGAGGTAGGGTCCCTCTATTACCCTATTTAATTAGATAAAGTTTTAAATTTCATATAGATTCCTTCTTAATTTTGTGTGTTAATATTGAGTTTGATTTCTTGAATAAGAGTGTAGTTATAATACTTTTGTAGAAAATATGTCATGTTTTCTTATAAAACTCCTCCAATGGAGGTGATCTTCCATTAATCTAAAAAGTTGTGAAATGATTATATCATGTTTTTTAAACTTATTGCATTAGTTTTTCTTCTTGCATTGATTGACACAAGTAAGGTTTGTATTTTCCCTTTTTTATTAAAACACTTGTTTAACCAGATCACCCACTTATGTTTTTTACGATTTTAGGATGGAATTTACCAAGTAGGAAAGTGCTGTGATGACTATGTCACCACTAAGTGACCCCTTTGACCTTAGAAATGGAAGTGCCATGTTTTAATTAATTGAATGAGTAAAATGAAAATGAACATGGTTAACATGTCACATGATAAGTAATTCCTCATGTAGTGAATTATGTAATGGTTATGCCTCCTTTCTATAGTTTAATTGGATGGCATGAAATTAATAGAGTGGCTTATTCATAGTCTTCTATGTTTTTGACTCACTTTGTATAAGGGATTACCCAAGTCAGTAATTTCCCTCTCAACCACTGCACATTTTATGTGTTTTCTTGACACATAAAATTCAGTCACCATGTTTGATAAATTAAATAGTATGATTTGGATGGAATGTCTTGTCATGGGGGTAGTCACTGTGTTGAGTATATAAATTGAAAGGAACATATAAAAATAGAATGAATTTCTATGCTTACTTGAATTTAATGACATGTGTATGATTAAATGGTTTATTCTATATGAATTTTTTAGGTCTTGTTGAAAAGCCTCTTACTTAAACCTTACATATTTTTATTGATTACTACCTAGTGATATTTCAACGAGCCCAAGGTTATATTTGTGCTAAATGATCTATGCCATGTTGATGGGTTGGATTGTTTTTCAGGGTAGTATGAATAGATTGTGTCTCACGGTGAAAGTATGACATAATGATTTCTGTATATGATTTCCATGTAATATATATGTTCATGTTTTCCTTACAATTTTCTTTGGATATAATGGATGTATTGATATGGGATATGTGAAAACATGGGTTATGTATTAAGGACTCATGGATGGACTCCTGTGATCGGGTTGTTATTCCATGACACATAGGGGAAACAATGTATTAGGATTTTACAGACAAGGTTTTCCAAGGATTTCTATAAATTCATGAATGATACTAGTTCCTTAAGGTACAATTGAGAAAAAAACTATTGACAAAGTGGATACACCAATCCCTGGGTGGTACTCGACCCCTTATGTGTGATACCCTAGACAGACTCATGATAAACCATGCCTCGAGTGATATTTGGTCATTAAGAAGATTTCCATGGATGGACTCGATGATAATGGATAAATTGAAGGATGTAAATTAGACATAAATTTGAGATTGGATCAGACTCCAACTCTAGATTTGTATAAAATGAAATTAATGACGGCTTTGGTTAAATTTTTTGTGCAACACTTATTTCTTACAATTATATTAGAGAAATCACTTTTGAATTTTTCCTCTTTCTTATTAAAATATTTATGTGATGACATTGGAATTATACCCCAAGACTATGAAAAATTTTGGGGTGCACCTTTTTTAGTTTCCTTATTACTTTTGGAATCAGTACACATATTATGATTGTACATGTACCTTATTCTAAATTTTTTAATTAGGCCAAAGTAGGTGGTATGGGAAGGGTGTTCATTTAGGAACCCAGAACAAGTTTCTATAATGAACATGTTATTAGTCACCATTTATTTTATATGGAAGTCTTCTTAATTTATATTTCATTATTTGGATTGGGCTAGACACCGGTGGTGTGTGCATAATGAGTTTTATATCTCACACCCTACTTGGGGAACCATTGCACTTGGGTAGCCAAGTATGAATTTATTATTCACAGGTCTATGAACCATGATTGACTACTTATTCTATTCGGTTTCTACAAGGATGTTAGGAACAATAGACTGAGCAGGAGGTCAAGATTCTCATAGAGATCGCCCTTGGGGATTTAATGTATTTTCTTTATTATTGATCTATATTTCATGGAATGATATATTTTTTATTTCATTTAGCTAAGTATCATCACCATGAAATGAATTTATCTATTTTATAATATGGAATTGTCCACTTTTATAAAATTGTAAAATATTGACTTCCACTACTACTTTGTCAATTATTGATTACTATTTATATTGTTGTCTATTAATGTTATGCTTCCACTATCTATTACATGTTTTTAATATTTGTGTATTCTCTGATCTATGATGGTATAGTATCCTCATGTGCACACCTTATGACCATGATGCTATTCAGTAGCCTTTAGAATTGGGGGACATTTGCTTGAGGTAATGTGATCCATCGGTCTGACCACTATCTTAGAGGTGATCCAAGTTGGGATGTTACAAAGTGGAATCAAAGTCTTATTTTCCTTTTGCCTTACTATTTTGGGTTAGTAAACAATAGACTAAGAATGTGTCAGGGCTTGTTTAATAGTTATACCTAGGACTGATCACCCCACATACAGGAAATGACCTAGTGGTTGGGTTTGGGAAATGATGTTCATGCTTTTCAATATTACAGTAATTATGATTTCATCTCATGCAATTAGTGTAATTTCCACTGCTTATGGATTTATTTAATTTATGTAAATTTAACCTTATCATGGTTTGTAGAGGATCATCCATAGCATGGATCATATTAAGAACATTCAAATTCACATTCCATGTATTGTTCCATGCCATATAGGTGCATTTTAGTTTTCTTATTGATTAAAATGGTGTTCCTTGAATGTATTCAATGTATTGAAATTATTTAGAATGCCTCTTAGAGACCATGTTTTGGTGATATATTTATCATTCTAGCATGTTTCCATGCTACTTGATTACTATCATATTTTCCTTATATCTGTCTTCTGTGCTTATTACCATGTCCTTGTGATAAAAATATCAGGATTCTATGACTACAACAAGATTCACCTTATTAGATTAATGTATTTACAAGATATATTGTTAGATATTTAATTGGATTATTTTGATAAAATGTATTGGTTGTAATTAAATGGGAGCCAAATGACACCTTTAAAGTGTATGGGCGCTTTAGGGATTGGTAGATGGTCGCCCATATGACTGGACTATTGAACATGTGCATGTTGTATTATGAAATGGTTTTAAGTGTAAAGGGAAGGGACATGGAACCTGTAGTGGTGTCCTTTGTTTAATATCATCATGTAGGGGTAGATAAATATTCGATGATTTTCCTTATAACAGAAGCGTGAGTGTTTTCCATAGGAACTCAATCTTTTAGAAATGCCTTCGATGATCAACCTTTGAGCCTAGGGACTTTTTTTATCATGACTTGGTGATAGATTCTTCGCTTTTTCTTTATAATGTACTGGAATGTGGTAGTTAGTACCCTTAGAACATTAATTCCTTACTAAGGTTACGAGTTTTCTATTTTTAGTGTCATTCTTGTATCATTGTATATAGTATGAATTTTATTTTTTTAAATGAACACTTTTTTCATATGTGTGGTCATGGTATCCATGAATTTTGTTTCGATTCTGAGCATCAGGTAATGAAAATTTTTAATAGGTCAAACATTCCTCTAGTATGGTCAGCAAGTTCATCGGTCGTCTGACCCTCCCTTCTCCATAGTGATGGATGACTCGATATTGTTGGTCTTGGTGGACTTTAGTCAAGTAAACCTAAACATTCATGTAGTGCCACAGGTCGTAGGGGCATAATGATCAGTTAGTAATGGTGTGTCTGCAAGTGAAGTTAAGATTCTATCTAAATTAGTCAACCTATAAGGGTTTGGAAATTCTTTTCCGGAGTTTGGGAATATTGGTTTAGAATCGTATCGATCACTCTTTCCTGATATGGCGGGAGTGTCTCATATATTTTTAGTAAAATTCAGACTCCTCTTAGTTTACTCTTCCTAGCAATGATTATGTACCCAATATCGATGTTAGCCTTGATACACGTAGAGAGTGTCAGTCTTACGCCATGATAAAGCATTAAATCCATTGAGATTATGTAGTGGTCTCCTAGTGTTTCATACTAAATTTGTGGTTTTTATCAAGGCTTTGTTAAACATGAGTGACCCTTGGATTCCCTTGTAGGATTTCCTTGGATGAACTCTTGAGCACTTTATATTTTATCTTACTTGGCCACAAGGCCGATGCCGCTCTAGGATCATTCAATGTTGTGATGTGGGCATCTTGTCTTTGTACCAACATTCCACTCTTAAGAGAGCAGTATGAACTACATTAGGTTAATACCTTATAATGTTTTTAGCCCAATACAAGGTTATCCTAGACTTATTGTCATGATAAGTGATGCTAAAATCAAGAAAAATCACTAGAGGTTAGGTATATAATTTGGTGGATGTGTTCATGGTGAATGTGAGATAACTTGGAAAAATACATCAAATTTTAGATCGTAAAATTTGGGCCATCTTAGATGAGTGTCTTCATGAACGGTCAGCTAGAGTGGCTCGAATAGTTGTCTCCCTTGTTCAATGGTGAAATTAGTTAAAGACCATTTCTGGCACGCTGTTAGGTGAGATGAGTGTGGTTTTTTTCGACCAGGGATTTTCATGATATGCTGGCTTGACATTGGATTTGAGGATGATGATGAATTGACCATTTTATTCTTTTTTGGAAATAAATCATGAAAAGTTTCTAGAACACTTAAGGGAATTTAATGTATGCAATTACAATGGTTGAAGGTGTCGTGGTTCAGAATTTCTCCATTTCTAACATTAAAGCCTTACGTGGGAAGTATCATTGGAAAGATGTTTAACGAGACGAAGACATTATCGTGTCTCTAGATAAATGGGATCATGTATGTTCTCTCATGGTGTTTTGATTGAAAACTGAGAATTGTCTCCAATATTAATGGTTTATGTTCCATATTCCTAATCAATTATTGATGGTGTGTTTTGTGTTTGGAAATATAACATGAACATTTCTGAGTCTTCACGACCCATGTAGATAATATGAGGATTATTTTTTCCCAAAGGCTTCTCGGGGATGATATGTTCTAATGTGGGAAGGTTGTAACGTCTTGTGTTTTTAACCAGACTAGAAAGAAAACGAAATTAATTTTTTCTATTTACTGGGCATGCCGGTTTTAAGACAGAGTGTCAAAATGTTTTCTTTCTGAGATTTGACATTGCGATCTTTGTTTTTTAAAATGAAATGAAATTAATTAAAGTAAAGTTAAAATGGAAATTAAAATAAATTATAAACAAATGGAAAATAATAATAATGAATTTAAATAATAATAAAAATAATTTAATTATTTTTATGATTACTACTACACCTATTATTAGTATACTTATTATCATTTATTATTATTATTATCATCATTATTCTTATTAACACTTATTATTTATATATAAATTTTATTATGATAAATTTTTAGGGTTTTTACTAACCCATGAGGGGTCCCTTTTTCCCCTCCGTGCACACTACCTTTGTCCCACTCTTAGAGTGTGACACACACCAGCCCCATTCAACATCATGTGTGCAACCTCATAAATTACACACCCTGGATATAACTACTACAGTGCGACACCCTATATGGAGACCTCCCTTCGTGTGACCTCCTTGCGGTGTCACACCCATGGTGGAACCCCTTAGGTCTGCAACCCCATCTTCACATCTTCCCATTTGAGGTGTGACACACCCTTCTCCAAAATACTTCATCCTCTCTAATTTCAACCAATTTTCCACTAGATTTTGGACTGATCCTTCAAGGTATGGGTTTTCCCTCCCTCTCTTCTTTAGTTTTGGTTGATTTGAGGTATCCTCGTCGCCCTATCCATTTGACTGTAAACCATGTGTGTAGGATTGAAATTTTTTGTGTTTAGTCCTTCGAAAGTGTGCGCGAATAATCTCTTGAGACCCATTCATGCGTGTTTCGACAACCATTGTGAAAGGATAATCAATTTTCTTCGATTTACTCCATTTTCATCACATTGAGGTACAATTTTATGCAACTAAAATGTTTCACACACTCTCTTTAGGGCCTAGTGGTGTTTATCAAACCCATGTGAATTGTTGTAGGGTGTTGCGAACAATTCCAAGGGCGCGAATACATATTAACAGGTATAAGAATATATATATATATCCCTTGTTTGTGTGCACCCTCATCACACAAGGAACACATAAAGTAGTTTAGGGATATATATATTTATATGTATCATTTTTCTTACGAGCATGCTACAAATTGAGTTATAAAGTGCTAAATTCCAAGCATTTGATTGGTCTTCTTGATGTAGGGTCTGTCTCCTAGCCTTTTTAATTCGATAATCTTTGAAATTACATTTTACTTCAATTTTAATTCAACATTTTTATATTGAATTAGATTTCATGAATAAGTTTTTAGTTAAGATAATTATTTTGTTTGAAGAAAAAGCTATGTTTTCTAATAAAACGTTTCCAAGGGAAGTCAGATACAATCAATCTATAAAGCTATGAAATTTTTATATCATGTTTGTTATGGTAATTGCATTATTGTTTCTTCTTACATTGATTTTAAAATGGAAGGTTAATATTTCCCACTTTTTATTAAAATTACTTTTTAACCAAATCACCCATATTAGTGCTATTATACTTTTAGGATGGAATTTACCAAGTAGGAAAGTTCTGTGATGACTAACACACCACTATGTGACCCCCTTTGACCATATAAATTGAAGTGTCCTGTTTTAATGAATATAATGAGGTAAATAGAACCAAACACGATTAACTTGGAATATGAGAGGTAATGAATCACATAATGAATTTTTTAACGGTTATGCGTCCTTTATAAATTTTAATTTTATGGGAAAAAATTATTATAGTTGCATATTCATGGTCTCCCAAGTGTTTCAATCACTTTGTATAAGGGATTACCCATGTAGGTAATCCCCCTCTTGACAATTCCACATTATAAGAGTTTTATTGACACTTAAAATCCAATCATCTTGTTTGATAAAGTAAATAGAATTAATTATATGGAATGAATTGTCTTTGAGAACTGCATTTCCTTCAATGTTTAAATTTATAGGACCTTGTTAGAATAGAATTAATGGCTATGAGTACTTGAATTTAATGACATGTCATTGATTAAGTGGTTTATTCTGTATGAATTTCATATGTATTGTTTCTAAACCTCTTTTTTAAACATTTATAAAGTTTATTACTTATTACATAGTGATATTTATTAGATCCCTAGGTTACTTTTGTTCTGAATTATCTATGCTTCATTAATGGCTTGGATTGTTTTACTTGATAACTTGAGTAACTTATGGCTCACGATGCTAGTTTGACAACATGATTTATGTATATGCTAGCCATTTGATATATGTATTGATGTTTCCTTAAAACGTTCTTTGGATAATACTATTTTCTTGATACGGGTCGGGTGAGAACCTGGGATCCTTATTAAGGACTAATGGATGGAGTCCTGTGCTGGGGTGGTTATACCACAACACATTAGGGAAACGATGTCATAGGCTTTTCAAGATCGGGGTTTCCCTATGATTTCTAAATAGTCATGAGTGATACCGATTACCTTAGGTAAAATCAAGGATGGACCCATTTAAAAGTGGCTATTCCAAACCTTTGGTGATACTCAACCCCTTAAGTGAAATACCTAGGAGAAACTCAAGATTAACCATGCGTCACGTGATACTTGTTCTTTTGGAAGATTTCCATGGACTGGCTTGGTGGTAATAGATAAATTGAAGGATGTACCATAGAGACACCTTTGGGTGGTCTTAGACTCCAACACTATATTTGATTGAATTGCATTGAATGAATACTTTGGTTATATTGCTTGTGCTATTCTTGTTGCTTCTACTCATATTAGAGAATGTACCTATGACTTTTCTCTCTTTCATGTTAGAATTCTTATACGATGACATGGGAATTATACCCCATTCCTATGAAAAATATTGGGGGTTTACATTTTTGAGTTTCCTTTTAACTTTTTTCATTGGTACACTTATTTTACTTACATAGGTAGATTCTTCTAAATTATGGCTTAGGCCAAAGATGGTGGTATGGGAAGGGTGTCCATTTAGGAACTTGGACTAAGTTTTTATTACTAATATATTATAACTCCGAATTTATTTGATATGGAGAACTCTTTAATTTATATTTAATTTTAGAGATTAGGCTAGACACCAGTGGTGCTGACCTATTGAGGATTATATCTCACACCCTACTTAGGATTCCATTGTACTAGGGTAACTGAGTAGAGATTTCTTGTTTATAGGACTATAGACCATGATTGCTTACTTATGTTGTGCTATTTTTACCTATAATTTTGGAGCAAAGAACTAAGCTGGAGCTCAGGATGCTCGTGGAGATCTCCCTTAGGAATTTGGTTTGTTCTCTTTATTATTGATCTGTATTTCAAGGCATCATATATTGTTTACTACTTTTAGTTATGTATAATACCCATGACATGAATTTTTCTATTGTACAATTTCTCCTTGGCCACTTTTATAGAGTTTTTAAATATTAGAATCCACTACTATGTCAATTATTGATTACCGTTTCTTCTCATTTCATCTCTTATTATGATTCTTCTATCTATTATATATTGTAAATGGATGTATATAGTCTGATCTATGAGTTAATAGTCTCCCCACTGATACACCTTAGTCACTCGCTAATATTCAGCATTCGCAACCATTTGGAGAGATGGACTTGAAGGCATGTGACCAACCAGTCCATCCATCGTCTTAGAGGTGAGTGAGGTCAGGACGTTACACAAACACTATCTTATGCTTTATGAATAATGAATCCTCTAGAGTTAAATTATCATACACATGATATTTAGTAAGTTATTGTGGTTCTTTTTTTAAAAATTCTTAGGAATTATTTTTGTGGATTGATGTTTGGAAAATATTATTCTAAAAAATAGTTGAAGTATATATTCGATTAAAAATAGATGAACATGAGGTAAATAATTTGGTTTAATGTGATTAAGGATAATGATTTCATGATAAATTTTTATCCATGAAAAACAAACAAAAGAGTCATTGATTGGATTAAAAAAGATAATGATATATCAACCATATTACATTTAGTACATAAAACCTTGTTCAATTATTTTATGAATTGCAAGGTAAAAGTTGTGAGTGTAAGAACATCCTCTTTTTTATCAGTTTTGTTATTATCATATATATTTTAGATAATCAAACAAGATCATAAATAGGAAAAATATTTATGGGAAATTGTAGAATCTATTAAAATACTATTTTATATGATTTTAATGTTGATGAATTATGTTTTTTCTGATTTTGAAATAGATTAGGTGTTTCTTTTGATTCCAAGTTAAAGAGAGAATTATTGTGTAACACTTATAGTTTAACATTTTTCATTCATCCTAGAAGAACAATTAAATACATACACATTTAGTATTATGAAGTGGGAGATGAAATGAAATGTGATATTGTTGAATTTTCCTTGAAATGATTTACTTTTCAAAGGGTTACAATAAGATGATATTAAATAAAGGGAATGAATCTTTCTTCTACTGTACTATAGTTAAAATGAGAAAATATATTAATGAATTTAGTGGCGGTATTGGAAATGAAATATTGAGGTAATAATATTATTTCTGTTATTATTTATCAACTAATTATATATAAACATTTCATTCCCCATCCTGGTAAAACATCTTTAGATAATATTTATTATCTATATACAGGGAATAAGACAATGTAAAATCGACTTCCTATCTTAAATGTATTAGATAATGATCCAATCTATACCTCTAATTTATGTAAAGGTATTTAAAATTCATTTCATGAATTAAATATCTGTATATCATTTAATAATCAGTTTGATGGATTTTTTGAACAAATGGTTCTAACCTCAGAATTTAAGATCCATTCATGTTTAATTGATTACCAGGGATATTGGGATCATCATATTTCATTTATGGAGTTATATTATAATAGAAATTTTCATTCAAAAAATATCTGGATTATTTTTAGGAATTATATGGAATGGGGTTTCAGAACCCATCTTATTGGGATTGAGTAAGAAAAATGAAGATGTCGAGAATATAAGTAATAGTTGAAATGGTTGATAATGTGATGATGTTTTAGTAATAAAAAATGAATTATTATACAATAACAATTTTTTTTGAGCATAACCATATAAATATCATTTTTTATTGGTTGGTTATAGTTTTTCATTAAATTATCTCCATGAAAAGGTATTATTCGTTTTTGGTAAAAAAAAGTTAAGTCTATGGTTCACAAGGCTATATGAAATATTCATAAATTTATCATTAGTTTACCAATGATTGGACTTTTTTATATGTTTATCTTAGGTATGTGACATACTTTAAGTTTCATTTTTAAGAAAACTTGTCTTGGTTCCATCTCATATTATGAGTCGAGAAGTAGTTCAACTAGTATAAAACCGTTAATATGGGGAATTGCAATATAAATTATTTTCCATAGAGATAAATTTTTTTAAAATAAAATAATTCATCAATTTAATAATTTTTTTGGAAACACATATGATTTATGAAGAATACTACAAATAAAAAAAACTACTGTGAAGAAAACATTTCCCCACTTGTTTATGTAATGAATAAAATTAGGAGGGCGTAATTTCAAAAAAGGGAGTAGAATTAAAAAACCTAGATAATGATAATATAAATAATTTTATTTCTTATTAAATTACTTTAATAATATTTTATAGATTTATCTTCATTATGTTAATATTATATAATTTATTTTTCAAAAGGAAAAACAATTATTTCAAACCAAATTGGGTTGTCATGGTTTGTATATTTCTATTTATAATTTTTTACTTCTAAAAAATTGATATTTTATAAAATAAAATTATTATAAAATTTTAATTCAGAATGAAAAATTATATTTGGAATTATATTTAACAATTTTTAAAAAATTATGATTTTTCAATGAATAGATAAAAGAAAAGAATGTAGTAAGTTGTCATTTCATTAGAAAAAAAATAAAATGTTACATTTAGTTTAAAATAGGTTAAAAAGTGAATTTAGTTCATTTTTTTATTATTAGCCCAATTAATTTTATTGGAATGAAAATTGTACTTGTATTTTTCATAAAGATATTTTTATACATAAATGGTCATATTTCTAAAAAAGTAAATTTCCTCATGTTTTTATGGTATAAAATTAAATTTAATTGAATAAATAATATAATATTAATTGGATAAATATTTTTTCGTAATTAGTCATAATAATTAATATTATATGATATTTTCAACAAGATTTACCTTCATAATTAATCATAAAAAAATAAGTTGACATTGTTAAGGTTAAAAATGTTAATTGTGGGGTTAGCATGAAAAAATAACAGCTAAAATGAGATAAAAACACTACTATATAATAATTATCAACCATATTTTGACCATATCTCATTTAATATACTTAAATAATCTATTTTTGAACCATTTTTCTTGATTATGACATTAATATATCATTACCATTATTATAATTCCACGTGTCTCCTCTCCTTATTTTATAAATGGAAACCCAATATACACTCTTCTCTACACATGAAGGAACATTTAGTTCAGAAAATACTAGAGAAAAAATATTCCTAAAATCCCTCACCATTTCCGAGTTTCTTTAGTTTGATAAATAAACAATCATATGATTTCATTTGGAATAAACATATACAGGTTTTTCACAATAGAGGTAGAGTTCTTAAATGATTTTTTCTATTTTTTATTATTCTTCTGCACCATTGAAATATTCTCAAAAAATTATGAAATAATAAAAAAATTATTTTTCACATATATATATTTTTAATGGGATCACTTTTATCCATTTATTATTCTGTCAAATGAGAATATAAAATATTGTTCTTGTGTACAGCGGACAACCGCTCCACGAACTGATGTAATTTGAATTCCATATCATCCTCTAATAGATAGTTATAAATAAACATTTAATATATATATATATATATGATAGTTGTGACATAATTATCATTATATAATGACAATATATCATTTATTTTATTACATTTCCATCAGTCCAAAAATGATATCTTCATTCCTGTGTATGTGTGGCTGACCAATTCAACAATGCAATGTGATTCATTTTTCTTAACCAAATTTTATAGTATTTATATATATTGGTATTATATGTCATAATATAATATTTGTGATATAATAATCACTATATAATGTTTAAATGAATCTTATAATATGTCTCTTATTCTCCATTATAAATTAAATATTTAATCATATGTAGAGATGACATATCTCCTTGATGATTGCAACATAAATAATTTTTCAAAACAATAATTCATCGATGGTTTTAAAAGTATAATTGATGTTTTAAAATATTAACATTGTTAAAATTATAATTATTTATATGGAATAACTAACACCTTTTCCATAGTTAATTAACCAAATTTATTTTAGACATATGAGTTAAATATTTATAAAACATTTGAAGTTAACTAAAATGATTAAGAAATTTTCTATAACAGGGAAATATATTAAATAAAAATTATAATAAACCAAAAAAATGATCTTGATAATGTAAAAAAAATAACATCTATTTTTTCATATGAAAATGAACGTTTTTAGGAATCAGACTCAAGGTAAGGGAAACATTACTTTGAAATAATCATTTTATATTTCTTAAAACATTCTTTTATAAAGCATTTTTATCTGTATACTTTTTCTCTAAAAAATAATTTTTATATTCACATTCATGGAAATAAATTAATTTTAAAAGGCATTTTGTGTCACTTATAAAATTATTTTAATTGTTTTCAAATGGAATCTTTTCATGTATTTAATAGGGAACATGTTTTCAAAAAGTAAGAATGAATGTTCTATATTAATTTATATGGCCTCCACAATATTTACAATTGCTATAACCATTCATTGATATTTGAAATGCATCAAATTCATTAATTTTATCTTAAAATAAAACCCATTTATCTCTTTTTTATATTTATTTTATTTTTTAAGGTTTGTTTTAAAAATGAAATAGTATTTGGATATCCAATTTTTTTCCTTGTGGGTTCAAAAGATATTTTAATGGTTTTAAGAAGAAATAGTGTAAGAATAAAATATTTTATTTACGATATGGTAATTTATCATTATAGATGATGATTTTTTATATTGATATATCATATGTTAATGGGTGATACTAATAATTCTTATATGAATAAGTGAGCCTGATAAAACATATACGATGAGTGTGCCCGATATATCTTATATTATGGTTGACCTTGATAAAGCTTATATAATGGGTGATCTAGATATGGCTTTTATATAAATGTTTAATCATTATTTTCTTCAAATGGAAGAAGGAGGTAATTAACTGGGGTGATTTATCATATGGATTCCATTGGACATGAATATTTTTTTTACATGAGTAATGAATATAATAGTGTAGGTTTCATAAAATTTATTATTTTTTCATGATTTGGGCCATAAATGTTTTCTTTGAGAAAAGATTTGGTGTTTTTTATGTGGTAATGAATTATTTCATAATCTAAAATCCAACTATGCTAAATATAATCATTTTATGAGTTTTATGTTTTTCATTAAACTAACATATTTTTTATTATTATGTCACTTATTCAGATTTCTCTTCTCATTGCACTATCTAAATGTTTTTTTAATGTTTCTTAGGAAAAGTAAGAACATTGAATATGACAAGTTGAAAATAAAGAGAAAAAATGTTTCATATTAAATGTTTTACATTTATTTTAAAATTTGAATTGATCAGAAATGTTCTATTTATAATATATATATATATTCATTTTTTGGGATTTTGTACTTGTACAATAATATTTTATTTTATTGTAATAAATGTTCAAAGGTTTTCCTCTGACTGAATTTCAATGGTATGTTCTATTTTAAATAGTTATTATAAATTTGAAACAATAATTTTTATTTTTAATTTTTTTTTAATTTTTAGAGATGATATAATTACATTAAATTCTTCCACAATACCAATATATGTTTTTTTAAATCATTAGAGAAACAAAGCAAATGATGTTAAAAAGTACAAAAGTATTATTTAATATATAATTTATTGTATTAAAATAATTTTGAATATAAATATAATAAATTATTTATTATTTTAATATTTATATTCTAATAACATGAACGCATTGATTATTTTTCACAGTTCAATTATGTGAATATTTCTAAAAATGAATATAATGGTATTTTATGTGAGATAATATTTTATTAGATGATTTAGAAATCATAAAATAATATATTTATACATTTTAATGGGATAAGGTTTTCCATAACAAATATTCTTTATATATGGTTAAATATAAGTTTTAATCTACATTTCTTGACCTCTAAATAGTGAAAACAATTTATATCTTGATTGTCATGAAATGGGTTAACTAGGGGTTAAAGCTAAGTGATATGTGTTAAAACATCATATAATATGATATAAATACTATTATATGAGAGGATTTAGAATAATAATCATCCTATATTACAAAGACATCAATTTTTATATGTGAATATGAAAATTACTTTATAAAAATTTATCTCTTTAAGTAATTTCAAGGGTTCCCCTATATTCTCTTATAAAAGGACACCAACATGAATCTATTCCATAAACATGATGAGCCCATAGAATAATAAAAACATAAAAAACCATAATAAATTCATTTTTTACATTATAGAATTTATTGTATTATTATAAGGCCATCTATATGGTATTTAATTATGGAACCAAAGGAGGTTCTGCAAAGAGGAGGTAAATGACTAATTCATTATTTTTCATTTTACTTGATCATTTACCTCTATAAATTCTATTATAAACATTAAAATACAATATCATAAGTATATCTCACATAATTAGATTTTATTATGTTAATTTAATAACCTTAAACAACTCTTTTTCCACAAATGGTTAATGAAATCATTATTTCTGCCTACATGTGGACTACCGCTCCATGCAGAGATGTGGTTCATTTTCCATAAATTCTTGTTAAATATAAATATAATTATTTATAATATATATATATATATATATATTATTTTTTAAATATACCTCACTACTTAAATAAAACATATCATCGTTTTTCTTACACATAAATCTATTGAAAAAAGAAACTATCATTCGTGTCGACATGTTGATTACCCCACCATAATGCACTGGGATTCATTTTCTTGTATTAAATTCATTGATGGATATAAAATTAAATTAAATGTTTAAATATAATAATTATTTCTTGTAAATTATATTATATATGATTTAATAATTTCCTAATTATATGTGATCAATCTACCAAATTCATTATGCAATTTTGAAAAAAAATCATCAAAACACATGTTATGAACTTAACTGGATGAGTAATTAAAATTATAATGAAATAAATAAAATAAATGATCTAATAAGAAATTAATAAAACATAAAAAAGATATTAAGAAAGTTAATAGTTATTATTTTGTTATTATTATTATTTTAAAGGTCATACATAGAGTGTTTGGACTCGTTGAAAGTGGTTTCAAAACTCAATATCCTTTTGTCAGGTCACAACACATCACCATTGAAATTGTAATGCCATGATTTTTGTAAAATATTTTCTTCATATTATTATAATATATTTATTATATTTTATGTGGATTTACTTATATAGACATAATCAAATTATGGATTAATTATCACTTCATATATTATGATATTTGTAAGGGTTTTCTTTATCTCATTCTCATTATCCTCACACATGTTTCATTTCAACTACCATTATTTTATTATATTGTATATTTAATTCCACATGAGTTAATTTTTAAATATTAATTCATATAATTAATAGTATTTAAAAATCCAAATTACTTAATTTCTTTTAATGAATTTCGATTCAATAATTACAGATGAATTTAAGACATTATTTTATAATGAAATTTCAAATATGTTTAGTTTAAGTTAAAGTTATTCTAGGGTAACATGTATGATATTAATATTATAAGGAACATTTTTAATATCCTAATATGAATATTTATGAGATTACATGATTTACTTTATTCATTTTCCCATTATTTCTTAAAGTGTTGAAGATATATTTTTTTATAATATCATCTTGTTTATTTTTTGGTAGAAAATGTTTTTGTTTCATGTGCATACTATGCATAGTAATTTTTCTTCTATTTCTTAATTGTAAATTAAATATATTAAAAATTACATTTTCACTTCCTATAAAATTATTTAATTTATTTTTTTAAAATTATTCATTCAAAAATATTTTAGAATAATTCATTTGTACTTTTTACAAATGTTTTAAATGATTGTTTTATTTTAACATATAAGACACAGTCTAATTTTTCCACCATAATTACCATTCATTTAATTAAAAAATTAATTTTTATTTCAAATTGTTATATTGAAATAAAATATTTTTTCCAAAATATTTTTATTTTTTGGTACTTAAAGGGACCAAAAGAATTACTTATTTCCCATTATTCTCAATGAAATGTTTTAAATATTGTTCTGAAGTGATTATCATATACATCAAAATCCATTAATGATTCCTCTATTTAATTAGTAATATGATCTTATGATATAATCAATATTATTTGTCAAGATAGAATATTATGATGTTTTAAAAAACTCTTTAAAAACTTATTTTTTCAGGGTTAAATAAATTTATAATGTAATGAAAGTGATTTTTAAAATATTGATGATTAAAATGAATGATTCAATGTGTAATATTTATGTACATTACATGGAAATTATGGATAATGACATGATATCCTGATACGGCTCATAATTAAAGGTGAGATCGATATATCATAAAAAAGGTGATCCCATTATAGTTATCCAATATATTGTGTAATTTTCATCACCATTAAATGTAATAAGGCTGATGTTAATTAGAGGAATTTATCCTATATATTTGTCTTGTATATGGTTATTTCTTATAGGAGTGGACATGGGTGACGAAGATAATGTACCTGGATACCAATTTGTTTTCACAATTCATGATTTTATACCAATTCCATTTATCACGATTGATTTATGATCATGATTAATGAATCTTATGACTCTTTTTATTTGTTAAGAATTATGCAATGCCATATGTTTTATCCACCAGGATTTTCTTGGTAGGAACTGTAATATATTATTCTCAATGTTTTTATACCCATAAGATCACCTCATGATCACTAAATATATTCAATTGTTAATGCCTATGTTTACCCTAATTAAAGATTTGAGATCACCCTTTCTTATGTTTTATTTTACTTAGGTTATAATATCATATATTATATATGATATGTATATAATTTTTTCATATCTGAGATTTTTAATAATTAATATGGAATAAAAAATGAATTTTTATTAGGGAAATATTCTCACATAAAGTCAAGTGTAACAATATGTGTGTGTTTTCCTAATTCTTTATAAAAATAATCGAAAATTAAATTTGTGTATATAAGTTCTTGAATATTTTTTTTATGATTTGTATTCACAAAATTGGTCTAGGTATATCATTATCAATTTTAGATATTTTATGATTATGTTATTATCCCCAAATACGAGAGTTCCTTTTCAGGGCAGTTATATCACATGGAAAATAAAACCTAATTTATAAATGATGGAATAAATTATGCTATAAAACAATATGTTGTCAACAAAGAATCAAGAAAAGGATTCTCACATACTATTGTGACATTATTCCAAGACATTATCATTTTTTGGTTTGACATACACCAAGATATACCTATTATTATTTGTCCCATGAGACCTACCTAGTTCGTAGAGGGATTATATCAATCCCGGACCACCCATTATTAAATCATCAATATAATGGAATAATATATATATAAATAGACCTAAACATAAAAATACCCATTTGTTTTTTACCATGATACCTATAAATGCATTGATAGGATATATAATTTGTGGAAAGACCCATTAATTAAAAATGTTCAATGCATTATTTGTATATAATATATCATCATAATTAATTACGAATAAAATTTTTCACGTATTGAATCAAATATAAGCTATTTCAATTTTACCCAAGTTTAAAAATAACCTTCATTATTAATCAATAATCATTCAAATGTAATATACACATGAATAGATTGCATTTGTTTTACCTGTTAATATATGATCTATTATTCTTGGTAAGAAACCCAAATTTGATTAATGTAAAATGGGTTATTTACACCATATAATGTAAAGTGTATATGTATATTTCAGTACCATAAAAAATTCTTATTATACAAAGGATAATAAAAAATACATGAAGGAGAATATAAATAAAAAATAAATTTTGGAGATATAGTAAGAGAAAATATTCTATGATATTGAGAGGAAAATGGAACTGAATTTTTTTAAAAGAACTTTGCTTCAAATTTGTTATCATTGTTTCAAAAACAATGTTTTAAATCACATAAAACCTACTTTTCATGATATTCAAAGACACATTTTCAAAAAATATTTTGAAAATAATATAATATAATAGACCATTGAAAAGAAAAAAGTGGTTATATATGAAAATGTTTACTGAAGGCTATAAATATTCATATGTGGAATAAAATATTTTTTTATAAATCTTAGAAACATAAAATAAATGTTTCCTTTTTAGAATATATAAAATTATATTTTATTTTAAACCCATAATAATATTGGAATAAAGTTAAATCTTTAAAAATGTCCATGATTGTGGGAAATTATGTTCCTACAGAAAATTTTAAAAAATAGATTGTTTTCAATCATTTGTAAATAAAGTGAAAATTTATTTTATTGAAATATTATAAAATATATATATTAAATATTTGAATAAATGTTCTTATTTAACATATATTTACTATTGTAATTCACTGATACACAGAAAAAACTATCTTCATACACTCTTATGACTTTGGATATGGTTGGGAAAGAATCATAAATAAAATAGGAAATAACATCTAATTTTTAGAAATATACATTTGGTTATTTTGAGTACCGAAGAGAATAAAAAAATAAATATTCCCTAAAAATAAAATTAATTTCAAGATGTTAAAAAATAGTCAGGGAATAGGAGTTAAATAACTCAATATTCCTTCAAGTGGAAATTGTAATAGAAAAAATGTCATCACAAATTTATACTGTAAAATAAACCAATAATCATTTTTATGATTTCATCAAAATATCTGAAAAGGGAGACCGTGAAAATAAAAATATTTACCACATTTAAATATAGATTCATGATATAATATTTCAATGTGGTATAATATACAACATATAATGAAAATATGTGTGCAATTGAAAACGTACCTCAATGATGGAGGTTTGATACGAGAATAAATTTCCTTAGATTATATATTAGAAAAAAATTATATATTAAACCATCATTATATATTAATATTTATCATGTATATATATAATAACCATATATATGTATATATTACTTTATTTAATTTACTTATAATTTCCAAATACCTCATTAGTATTAATTCTTTGGTAAAATCATTATTTAGTATTTAATTGTCATGTTTGCCAAGAAATTTTCACCTCAAAAGTTCTCATCTATAAATATTTTTCATGTATTCAATAAATTACTAATATTCATAATGATTTTTATATTATTATGGATATCTATAGTCACTTTATGGAATTTATAGTAATAATTCCAAAGGAAAAGTTAAAAATATATCTTTTTAAAAAATTTGATTATGTAAATATAACTAAATCTACCAGTGAATAAAAATAGGTATATAACCCTGAAAGAACATTAAAAAAAATATAAATATCCTATTCATAGAATAAAAAAACTCATAACCATATAGGTAAATAGGTGATGAAAAATGAAATATGTCGTTTGTAGAGGGGACATTCTGTAATTACACATGACTGATGTTTTCATTTTCAAATAAATGGATAGATAGATGGTAGATAATGGTTTACAATTGTATAATAATATTTATGTCATATATATCATATCAATTATTTAAATATGAATTTTTATAATTCCATTTTATCTGGGGATGATAATTGAAATATGTCATTCATGTATGTTGTATCCCACACAAAGGTATGAGAATTTTTTTTTACATTGGATAGAAAAGAGGTAGATGTTTGTTGTTCCATAAATATAATAAAATTTATTTTAGATTAATTTTTTATGCTATTGTATTATTATTTTTATATAATATTTGGAGGTGTTGGGGAAAAATGAATGTTGAATGAAGTCAGTTATGATTATTCCCACTTCTTAGGGAATCATTCTTGAAATCATTCCATAAGCCTTTTGGGGATCGAATTGTTTTGAAACTAGTCCGTATATGTATTGTATGAAGGTTTTATAATGTTACTAGTTGAATATCATGTTCAATATAATGTTTGTGATGCGATTATATATATGAGGGTGGGAGGACATCCTTTTAAAAGTGAGGGGACTGTCACCCTTGTAAATACTATTTACCTGAAAGTAAAATAAAGTTATTTAAATGTAATATGTAAAACAATAATTCCAAAATCAATTATAATATTTATTTGGGTAATAGTTCCCTCATATTATAAACATATGGTAATATTATTTTATTTTTGTAGCCATATCACTTATTTTTAACACCTTTTAACCATTTTAAATGTTATGGTGGTGACTAAATTTTACCACTATAACTATATTTTAGGATAAAAAATAATATTATCCCCATAAATTAATAAAAAAATTAAAAAATGAAATGGTTTTTAATGATTTATTTTCTATCATGGGAAAAACTTTCTTCCAACATAACTTTGAAAAACACAGTGAAAAGATATTTTTAGAAAAATATATTTTTTATCTTATGAATGATTTTACACCAAAAAAATGTGTAGAGGTGAAACTCTTGAAGCTTATGTTTTTATGAAAAAATTGACCAAAGTAATATTATAACCAATCAAAAACCAAATAAACCATTGTAAATATTTAATCAAAAAAATGGATAATTTTTTTGTTTTATTTTCATAATACATCCCATTATTTTAAAATGTTGAACATATGTTTTCAAATATAAAAAATTATCTTTAAAAGATTTATTTTAATCCTTAAACAAATATATGGTATAGTAATAATGTTTTATAATATTTTATGAAATTGTTATATCATGGTCATTTCATAGAAATGATAAAATTTTTAAAAACTATATTTTTAACAATTCATAAAAAAATAAACCACTTCTAAAAGAACTCTATAATCACCCATAATCTAATTTTGACATTATTCATTTAAAAATAAAAAAAATTTTAAAAAAATTAAACAAAAAAATTAAAAATTCACTATATTAATAAATAATATATAATAAATAAAAAATAATAATGTTGTTAATAAACATATTTTTGTTTAGGCAAGGATAATCAAACTAAAATTCCTTATTGTCACAGAATTAATTTTTACAATTTATTAAAATACCATATAATGAATTTATTCTATACATTTTATTGATACTATTATAATAATGTAATAACTCTAATAAAATATAAATTTTTTAAAATATTCCTTTAAAATAAACTTTGTTTTCAAACATAGATTTGTGTAATTTCATTAATGAAACAGATTGTAATATCTCAAAATTCTTTAAAAACATTGTTTTTTTAAATCCATAAAATTAATATAAGATAGAGATAAACAAATAAAAAATCATTGGATATAATTAGTGTAAGTTGTGTTAATTATCTTTTATATATAATAATTTATAAGATTCTATTAAAAAATTTACAAGGATATAAATTCTACGTGTCTTGCCATGATTGAGATGATGATTGAAATGGGGGAAATATTGTGAATATACATGCATGACATGTATCATGGTTATAAATATTTATTTGGTACCAAGCATGAGTGTATAACAATTTTTTTATATTTTCAACTATCCTTGTATAAGAGCAGATCATGTTTTGTAATAGTTAATAATTTTCAATATTACTTAAATTTATACAATGTATTTTATTTATTTGAAAAAGTTATTTATGAAGAAATTACTAATTTTTCAAATAGTGTTGTTAATTATAAATTTATATAATATATATGTGAAATTATATAGAAATAAGAGAAAAAGGTGCTATGATATATACTTATACACTATATTTCACTTCTCTCCTAGAACATGAGAAAGAATTAATAATTAATGGTTGATTCTTTGTATTATTTTTAAAAATATTTAATTTCTTTAACCACTAATGAGTGTTATTTGGAAGAAAATTTATGATACATGTTTGTGTGCATTTCTACAAAATATTTTCTATATAAGGCATGATGAAGTAAAAAAAATATGTCTTGATTTTTTAAATCATTTTATCCACCTCATCATAAAAAAATATTCTATATTATCATTATATATATATATTTATAGTCCATTAAATTAATATTAAATGTTTATAGAAGGTTGAGTTGAAGTATAAAAATTTATTTTAACTCTAAAAAATTGCCATATACACTTCGAAAAAAACCGACCTCACTTAAATAACTTGGAATCAATATCATGAAACCCAAAAATACTTTAATTTGTCCAAAAAAATAATAATGAACTCAATTTGTGTAACTTAATTTAAAATATGGATGTCCTCATTAAATAAAATATAACTTTTTAAAATTAGATTATTCACTCAAAATTAAAATAAACGGAAAAAATAACTAAAATAAAAATAGAAAACAGGAAATTACTATAATAAAACTAACAAACCTAAAACAACACAATATTTACCAATGCAAACAAAATAAATGATGATAATTAAGAAGCCAAACAAAAACAAACAAATTTAATTTTGTCCAAACCAAAAAATAATGTTACAGAATCACAAATTTTTTTGAACCAAACATCATTTGTATTGGCCCCACAAGGGACGAAACCACTGGGGAGATCCTTTAGTAGATTATGGTTTCCTTACCACTGTATTCCCCCTACCTGCCTTCTCTTCCTCTGATGGGCATGATGTAGTCGAGGGTTGGGTTGTGTAGCGATGGAATGGTGGTGTTAGTCACTCAAGAGTTTTGCGGATCTGAATATCTGTTAACTTTATTCACCGCTCAACCTCCTTTAATGAACACGGTTGGTAGGAATCCATTCTCGCTCCCGTGATGGCCTCGACCAATCTCTGTTGTCACCCCCTCTATTCTGTTCTAGACCCCAGGTTCATTTTCCTCCTCCTGAGTCACTACGAGCTCAAAGAGGCCATCCTTCAGAATGCTCGAGGAATGTAGTGGTCCCTTGTGTGTTTTTTCCTATCTGGTTGCATGTTGTATTTGTTACGATATGATAGTGTCTTTATCAGGTTAAGATGATGGTGTATGAGCAGATCGTCAATCTTTCTCGATGGTGTTCTGGTTTATTCCCCATATCTGGTACTACCATCCAATAATTATCCTACTATTTTTTGACCTACCCCTCCACAAAAGACCCCAAAATGGTCAGGTTTGAAGGATTGATAGGCAAACTAAGACGGTGTCGGTGGTTCAAATTATGGAGACACTAAACTGGGTGTGGTTCCTGGTGATTATTGGTACAATGGTGCTGGCCCCTAGCTTTGGACCATGGTTATGGTGGCAGCTTCTTCAGGTTCCAAAGATGGTTTGTAGGAGAAAGGACGAGGGACCCTATAGTGTCCCACCTGACATATATTGTTATTTGATCTGTGAGATACTCTGATGCGATGGACATCCTAAGGTAGTGCATGGAGGTGGTGGTGACGTCGTAGGATGTTGGGGTTTTTGGGAGGGTCGGTCCTAGATGTTATTGTTGTTATTTAGGTGGGTCAGCCTGAGACATGGTTATTTGGCCGACCCGTTTATGGTTTTTTCATTTTGGTGTTATGTTTGGGTTTTTGGGTGGGCTTGTTAGTTGGCTCACTTATGGAGGAATTTTTGGGTGGTGGGGGAGGGGGTTATTATTAACATCGGTTCCCCATTTTCTTTAGGTATGAGTGCCACTTGATGTGGCGCTGATCTCTTTCTCCCCTATAAATACCCATCCCCCCACACTCATACTCATTCTTCTCCCCTTCCCAATATCTCTCCCTCTTTCCTAATTCCTCCTTCCCTTTCTCTCTATTTTTTCCTCTCTCTAACATTGGAGTTCCACTTTCCAGTTGTGCAGCCACCGTATAGATACCTTCTCACAAAATTTAAGCCACTTTTCATTTATATTTATGTAATATTTTCAATTGTTTATTTAATTGTTCAGTTAATCTAAATAGTTAGTTAATTAATTATAATTAGTTAATTAATTCATTTTAATTAGTTAATTGATTGCAATTAGTTAATTAATTAATTAATAGTAGTGAAGTTAATTAATTCAAATTAAGTAGTTAATTATTTGTAATTAGTTAATTAATTTTAATTAGTTAACTAAACAATTGTAATCAGTTAACTAATTAATTCTAATTAGTTGAGTTAGTAAATCTAATTAGTTAGTTAATTAATTGTAATTAGTTAATGAATTAATTATAATTAGTAATGTAATTAATTATAATTAGGTATTTAATTAATTGTAACTATATAATTAATTCTAATTAGTTTATTAATTGTAACTAGTTAATTAATCAATTCAAATTAGTTAAGTTAATTAATTCAAATTAGGAAGTCTATTAATTTTAATTAGTTACTTTATTAATTCAATTTATTTAATTAATTAATTCTAATTAGTTAACTAATTAATTCTAATTAGTAAAGTAAGTAATTATATTTAGTTAATTAATTAAATCTAATTAGTTAATTACTGAATTCTAATTGGTTGACTAATGAATTATAATTAGTTAATTATTCAATTATAATTAGTTAAGTAATTAATTATAATTAGTTAACTAATTATAATTAATAAATTAACTGTAATTAGTTAATTAATTGTAATTAGTTTATTAATCAATTAAAATTAATTAAGCTAATTAATTCAAATTAGGTAGTTATTTAATTGTAATTAGTGAAGTTAATTAATTGAAATTAGTGAATTTAATTAATTCTAATTAGTTACTTAATTAATTGTAGTTAGTTAATTAATTCTAATTAGTTAAGTAATTAATTCTAATCAGTTAATTAATTAATTCTAATAAAATAATTAATTAATTCTAATTAGTTACTTAATTAATTCTTATCAGTTACTAAATTGATTCTAATGAGTTAATTAAGTAATTATACTTATTTAATTAATTGCAATTAGTTAAATAATTATAATTATTTAATTAATTGTTATTAGTTATGTAATTTTAATTAGTTAATTAATCAATTCAAATTTGTTAAGTTATTTAATTCAAATTAGGTAGTTAATTAATTATAATCAATTACATAATAAATTTAAATTAGCGAAGTTAATTAAGTCAAACTAGCTAGTTAATTAATTGTAATTACTTAATTAATTCTAATTGGTTACTAAAATAATTCTAATTAGATAATTAATTAATTTTAATTAGTTAGTTAATTAATTATAATTATGTAGTTAATCAATTCAAATTAGATAAGTTAATTAATTAAATCTAATTAGGTAATACAATTAGGTAGTTAATTAAATCTAATTATGTAATTAATTATGCCAAGTAATTCTAATTATGTAGTTAATTAAATGTAATTATGTAGTTAATTAAGTCTAATTAGGTAGTTAATGAAGTCTAATTAGGTACTTAATGAAGTCTAATTATGTAATTAATGAAGTCTAATTAGCGAAGTAGTAACAATAATTAGTGAAGTAGTTATAGTAATTAGAAAAGTAGTTACAGTAATTAGAGAAGTAGTTACAATAATTAGCTATGTAGTTACAGTAATTGGTGAAGTAGTTACAGTAATTAGTGAAGTAGTTATAGTATTTAGCAAAGTAGTTACAGTATTTAGTGAAGTAGTTTCAGTAATTAGCAAAGTAGTTACAATATTTAATGAAGTAGTTACAGTAATTAGTGTAGTAGTAACAGTAATTTGTGAAGTAGTTATATTATGAATTGTTTATATAAAATATTTTTTCATTACATTCTGAGTATGATAATGAATTTTCTTTGTCGTCTACCTTTACCTCGGTTTGTAATTGAAGTACTGAACTTGAATTTAGTAGGTGAATATATTTTTTTTCATATTAAGTGTTAGAGTTGTCATGAACTAAAATGCTTCCTTGAGTAATGTATCCTTGGATAGAGGGGCTTTGGGTCGGACCACCTACTTTCCTAGAGGTTTTCCTTGTCTAGGAAAGTGATTGGGGTTGGTTATCTGTTGCTCAAGGCTTATTCATGTTGAGTTTTTCAATTTCATATAACTCTATGATTTTACAAGACGTGTTCATGTACCTCATGAATGTGATGCATGTGGATATGTATGAATATGTTTGACTTATTATTTTTGGGTAAATAACACAAACTTGTGGGTTGTGTACAGAGAGTTACAAATCAATATGGTTGGAACATATTGATTTGGTGGAGGACTAGGAATCCAACATAAATTCTAGAAGCATGCAGAAATAAATTAATTGTTTGATCATATGTGATTAATTACTTGGGTTTATTTTATATAAAAAGATATCTTCTTTTATTTATTACAAAAGAAAAATAATTGAGACAGAACAAGGATGTAGTTATATTATACAGCCAGAAGCTGTTGTAATGCTTGGAGGCTATACAAATTTGGGTACTCTTCAAAGCAAAATTCATCGAAAGTTTAAAATGAAGAGAAAACAAGAGATAAAATCTATCACATATAGGAATCTACAATGTGTTTATAGGTTTTGGCATGTAGCCTTTCTAATAACTGATGATGAATAATAGGAATACATACTGTCATTTTTTAAGTTTCTACCTACCAATCAAATGATGGAGTTTTATGTGACCATAACTACAATGGAGGTTATGTCGACATTGGAAGTTGGGTCATCACAATGTCACAATACTATGTTATATTCTCCTATTAGAACACATCAATAAGTTTAATCAACAATGATAACATCATTTCCCTCGGCTACAATTTCAATGGATAGTCCCCCGTATACTGTAGTTGTATTAGTTGATGATTTTGAGGATGATGACAATTTAGAAGAAGAATATGAATAGGAAGCTGAAGATAAAGAGGAAGCGCATGCAGAAGAATAGTTAGTGCCCACTCATGTGAGTCTTAATTGACCAGTGAACAGTCCGCCACCATTGAGTTCATGGTTGATAGAAGGCATGAATCTCTGGCCAAAATTCGATTGGTTAGTTATTACTCCTACTTCAAAATTTCCAGGAATCATTGAGGGCACAGATCGAGTGTCAGATGAATGCATTCTATATATTGGGAGATATTTTGATAGTAAATATGCAATGAAAAATGTGATAAAAGAATATTACATTGAAATACATTACTCTTATATTGTACAAGAGTAAAAAAGGCCTTATTATTTGATCTGTTGTGACAAATATGATTCGAACTATCAAATGCATCTTCGAGCTATAATTGATAACACTTTTCACAACTGGCACATCACAAGATTTAATCCATACACATGTGTGAACCCAATATTGTCACATGAACACTCTTCTTTAGATGTTGAATTTGTTTCAATAGTTATTGTTGAAATGATTAGATCATGTCAAGATGTTCCTCTTGTTCTAGTGATGGAGCGAATCAAAAAACTTTTTGGGTATCATATATTTTATTGGAAGGCATGGATAGAAAGACAAAAGGCTATTGTGAAAGTGTATGGTGATTGAGATGGATCTTATCGAGTTTTACCACAAATTTTGGAGCTTTTACACCACAATAACAAGTGATCTATCAGTTACATACTACTGAATATGTCAACCAATAAAACCAAGTTGATCAGTCAATGGTTGTTTTTGATAGACTGTTTTGGGAATTTTTACCATGTGTGGTGGCTTTTAGACATTGCAAGCAATTTATACAAATAGATGGAACATTTCTGTATGGAACGTATTCAAGAACATTATTGATTACTTCCACACAAGATGGAAATATATCCCCTCTACCTTGGGAATTTTCAATTGTGGTGAAAGAGAACTTCTCATCATGGAGTTGGTTTCTGGCATGTTTTCTAGCATTTCTTACGGGCGTGGAATGGATTTTCCTTAGCTCAGATCATCATCGTGCAATCAAGGAGGTAGTACAATCTTAGGGACTTTCATAGAGACCACCCTATTCCCATCATCGACACTGTATTCGACACATTGCTAGAAATTTATAAAAGAGATTCAAGAATGAGTCGATGAAGAAATCAATCTTAAAAATTGGTATGAATATCCTTTTTCCTATTAAAAATTACTGTCATAGTTATGATCATATCTATTAAGATTATTTCTTTTATGATAGCATACGAGCCTCCAAAAAAAATAATGGAAGAGCATCTTCAAGATTATCAAAGAGTTAATACAGAAGTTTATGATTACATGATTCAAATTACAAAACAGAAATAGTCATCGGCATATGATAATGGGAGGAGATATTGTCATATGATGACCAACATCATAGAATTCATAAATGGAGTTTTCAAGGGAGTTTGAAAATTACCAATCACTGGTAAATATGAATATTTGATTATACGTTGCTCAGAAAAGAAGAATTATAATATAATATTAGTATAATGACTTAAATCTAAATTATAGGTTTGGTAAAAGATACCTTCTATCATAAAGTTGAGTATTTTCTAGAATAGGGAAAGCAAGTTGAAGATTGCTTGAACAGTGGGATGTGATGTGGACACCATTCCCAGCGTTGTCTTGATACAGTTCTTCAGGAAGCTGTAACTTATCATGTCACTACATTTAATCGTCCAGAGCAAAGATTTGACGTCACTGAGCCCAGGGATACTCTGGCTTGTAGCAATGGTTGTATCCTGGTTTTTTTGTTGGAGCAGCATTACTGTGAATATGGAAAGTTTCAAGCATTGAGATATCTTTGTGGCCATGTGATTGCAGCCTATGGTTACGTACACGTATCGTGGGAGCAGTTTGTTGATCTAGTTTATTGACTCGATAGTATCTAATCATGCTACAATACTCCAGGGATGCTAATCGGAGAATATCAAAAATTTTGGCTCTCTTATGAGACACCCATGCTTCTACTGAACAACAGTAGACATCAACCTAAAGGGAGGCCAAAGTCGACTCGTATTCGGAATGAGATGGATTGGCCTAGTGAACATGCACCTGGAAGAAGGTGAAACATATTCCGCCATAAGGGTCATACAAAGACATGTTTCCCTAGACAAATAAGGCAGTCATCTAATGGTTAAAATGATTTTTGTACTCCATCAGTTACTGTAAACACATTGTATGTGTAATCAATATTTGTCCATCGATGCGTTCTTAACGCATTCATAGTGAATACATATTATCAACATTTAAATAAGTGGTTGTTGTTTTATAAAAATAACAATAAATTTTAAAATATAGAAAATATAAGATCTAGGATTTAATAGAATCTGATAATCTTATAGATTGAATACTAGTGAAGTTTAAATTGAGGATATAACAGAATCTAAGACTACTAGCCGAGAAAATCACAAGTATAGAAATCAGGACAACAAGGTGGGTCTTAGGGAATTGAAACTGACTTATTTCTGACATCATCTTGTTGTTAAGAAACAAAATAACCACTAAATTACTTTATTTAACTCATTATATACTTCTTTCATACATTAAATGATAAATTTCATACCTTAAATGATAAATGTGATGTTTAACATGAAATTAATGTTTTATAATATGTAAATTCAGATGGAGAAGCCACTATTATATAAACAGGAGACGCATGTGTCACGTCTTATGTTGGCGTGACGACCTGTTCGACAACTTGCTATTTGGAGAGCACATCATTATCATCACGATGCGCCCTTGGCAACTATTTGTCTATACCTTAGACCTATGATATTTTATGGAGTCGCTATGTGTGACTTCAGAACTATTGACCATCATTTGATTGTGGTATTAGTTGAATGATGGTGGCTAGAGACACACACTTTTCATCTCCCAGAGGGGGAGATGACCATTACATTAGAGGACGTCGCCTACATGCTTGGTTTTCCCATCCATGGATAGATAGTTCCGAGTGCCCCTAGTGGAAATTGGGCTGCCGTCATACAATGAAAATTTGGCATTGATATCATTGGCGTATGAGGTGTCCTGGTGGGTTCGTGATTGCACATGACATTGCTGGATGAGTATTTCACTATCATTCATGATGACACAGATGAGGATACACTTATTAGGCACACACATTCATATATTCTACGACTTCTCGTAGGCCTGTTATGCATCGACTACTCCACCCTTTTGGTACACATGATGTACCTCCCATTACATGAGGATCTTGATCATACAACTACATAAAGTTGGGGATCCACTGTATTAGCACATATATATAGATCCCATTGTACCGTTTTCCAGGTAGATGTACAAAATATTGTAGGTTGTATTGATTTAGTATAGATGTTGTCCTGTGCGCATTTTCCACGCATCTCTCCTTGAGCTATCTCACCACTAGAATCAGAGCTATTTAAGGATTGTCCTTGGGGATGATTGTATGTTTACATCATTACCTTCATTTATTAAGTATTCTTGTTTTTGTTTTTTATAAACATATTTTATATTAATCTTTTGTAACTAGGTGGAGTCAGTCTCAGAAGCATGCACACACACTGAGACATATTGTGCATAGATTTCGACAGATATTCGATGCATTAGTTCCAGCTGATGTAAGTCAAGAAATACTTTTTTATAGAACAATATGTTTTGTTTTCACTATTTTAAGTTATTTCAATGTAATCTTACTAACATTATCTTGCTAATATGTAACTTACTTTTTTAGTTTACATTTCAGGTTTCATGGACTCCATATTAAGGTTATGTCTATGTGTCACTTCCACCATACTACACAGCTATGATCAGAGATCGTGTTGCAGTGGTGCCACTCATCCACTTCCATATTATTGGGTGGCACCATCCAGACCGAGACATGCACCAATTTGGTTATATACAACATATCTCGATGGCACTAGGATAGCCTCATGGGTTGTGTTCGATTGTTCTTACAGGTAGACAGTCGACAAACTAATGACAGTTTCATGCATCTCATATTGAGCTGTGAGACGTCATCATCCACATATGATTTTGGGTCATCATCCATGCATGATTTTGGTCATACCTTTACACAGCATCATGATGTGGCACCAGATGCACCAAAAGCATAGGATCCCACTACTAGGACGCCAGAGCAATGCATACGTCAGACGTAGGGAGGATGTGGGATTCAGACACCACGTTATGGTATCGAGGGGCAATGATGTTGATTTATTCAGATTCCATGATATATATGTTAAAAACCTTATTTATTTAGATAAATGATTGTTCTTTAGACAAATAATTTGAAAATAAAATATATAGTATATCCATAATAATTTAAATGAATATTGAAACATTGATATCCAATATAAATTTTGATATCCAATTCACAGCAAGAAAGGCCAAAAAGTCCAAACATAGTGTGTTTATGTGGACCTTCAAGCCTTTCTTGCAGTGAATTGGATATCAAAAATTATACTAGATTTCAAGAAAGGTAGAATCCGCCTTTTTTTTGGGCGGAACACCCCCACAGCTTCTTACATCCAGCTTATCCGTTCAATTTAGCATCATTAAATCTGTATAGCCCCTCATTTTTACCGAAATATCACTCACATATCTAGATTACCCCTCCCCAATTCCGACACCTATGGGTTCAGACCATTCTATGGAGGAGAGGTGGCCATGGTAATCCTCCGAGTGAGAGTGAAGGAAGACACACTTGCAGTTTTTGATAAAACCCTGCTATTGACATGACGGTTAATCATGAACTCACATTTCTGATGTCATAGATATTTTTTATCTATTATAACAAGTTTTATTTAGTTATATGATATATATCTTATACCTCATTATTTTAGTTAAGACTATTGTTTATTGTTTGATGTTATGATAACTATGACATAATAATTGATTATATTCTTACTTCTTTATCAGGGGAAGCTTTGATACTGTTAATGATTCTACATTTGGGCAATTTTTGGACATGTTTCATGCCCATCCTGTATCTAGAATTCATTGGAAGGCATATGAGTTCTCAGAAAAAATGTCTATTGTACTGCAATTCAAACTGCTCCCTTAGTGAATCCTTGGTATATAGATGTTACAAGAATATTTTCTGGCTTGGGGGAATTTTACCTTTTATTTTTTCCCTCGATCTTTCAGGTTTTTTCCTGAAAAATTGTTGGTTTTTATGTTTATAGTATACTTGTATGCGAGTGTTTGGAGTGGATAGATCAAGGAGGTCCTACAATAGCCTTTTGTAGATGATAAGGGATAAAGATTTGGTGATGAATAGTTCGATGGGCTATGGGGAATCATTGGTGTTTTCATCTGATCAACTGGGCCTGGTGAAATGGGGTGACAATTGTGGAAGATATTATAATGGTTGGATGCATGCTGGTGTTGAAGGTGTTGGAATCTACAGGAATGAGAACATATGCACATTTCATGTGGTATATCTTTCACCATACACTGATGCGGCCGGATGTTGATGTGGATATGGACATGGCGGGAGGAAGAATGGATTTTGTTGTCCCATGAAAGGAGATATAACATGTTCCCATGAATCAATGATTAAAGATGTATGTGATACTAGAGGCACAATTCATCATATTGATGCGGGGTTGAATCCTATATATTTTATCAATTTTTAAAGTTTCATTCATATTGTTCTTATATTTTAGGTATTATAGTCTTTCAAATTCACATACTTGAATCATTTTTAAGTTTCAAGTAGCCGGTTTTGAAAGATTATAAATTACTTTTCATAATAACGTTTTTATAAATTTCTTTTTGTTTTCAACTATTTCTTATATGTTTAATCGGTGTTTGAAGTTTCATTTATATTGGTCTTATAATTTTTGTTTTATAGTCTTTCAAATTCATGTACTTGAAACATTTGTAAGTTTCAAGTAGAAAGATTTGAAAGATTATTAATTAATTTTGGTCAACATTTTTTAGAAAGTTATTTTTTGTTTTCAACTATCTCTTATCTGTTTAATTAGTGTTTAAGGTTTCATTTATATTGGTCTTATTGTTTACATTTTATATTCTTTCAAAGTCACATACATGAAACATTTTTAAGGTTCAAGTATGCTATTTTGGAAGATTATAAATTAATTTTGATCAACATTTTTTAGAAAGTTATTATCATTTTTAACTATTTCTTATATGTTTAATCAGTTTTTAATGTTTCATTTATATTGGTATTATAATTTACGTTTTATAGTCGTTCAATGTCACGTACATGAAATAGAATGCCACATCAAAAATGCAGAATGTATTGAGTAGGAAAAAAGGAACCAGAAAAAAATATAAATGAATATATATATATATATATATAACAAAAAAAATAATTTTTTTTAAATAAAAACAAAACAAAACAAAACAAACAAAAATTATATATCTAAAACTTTTTTTAGAACCGAAAAAATAATAAAAAAAATTCAAATTAAAAAAAATTATATATAAACAAATAAAAAAAATAAAATAATAATTTAAAATAAAAATTTATTATTTTTATCCAATGGAGGCACCTAGTTTGCTGGCTTTTCTCATTATTGTGTGGGATGGAAGCACATGAGGTGCTGCCTTCCCCTAGGAAGAAATTTCCCCAAAGGCGGCACCTGGTGTGTCGCCTTTAAGGTTTAAATTTTATATTAACCTAGAGGTATTTAAATTATTTTTTTAAAAAATATATATAAAAAACAATTATAATAAATGTATAATAATAAATATTATAAATTTAAAAAAATATTAAAAAAAACTAAAGCACCACTTAAAGTGGCACTTTACGGTAGAATTCAATAGTTCCACCTGAAGTGGCGCTAGGACGACCCATTTTCCTAATTAAACTCAACCCTACCCCATTAAAATAATAAAAAATTGACCCGCTCCCCTAAATTTTCCCACTTATGGCTCTTGGCTGACGATGTTTTTTAGTTATCACCTATCCTTAATTTTTTTTATTTTATAAAATAAAAAAATTGTTTGGCTATAACAATCCCAAATGACTGTCAATATAAGAAAACATGAACAAAAAAAATCACCTATTATTTGACCCAAAAAAACATTACAAAAATAATCCCAATGAAATCAAAACCAACTTTTCTAAAATAAAGTATCTTATCTCAAAATTTATCATTCTAAAATACACCAGAAATCTCATCTAAACTGATCAATGTATACAAAAACTAATGGGAACCAATAAAAATATAATATTAATACACTTAATCGATTAAAATTATATATTTTACCACAAACAAACTATACTAAATTGATGCTATAATGAACTATTTCTTAAACAACACATAATAACATGATTTATAAAAAGGGTTTCACTTTTTAACATTTACATTATCTTTTTTGGATTATTATTCAAGATAATTAATAAAACCGTTACATAAAAAGTTGATACTTCAATAGATATCACATCTTTTCAACAAAAACATTTCTCTTTGTATACACACATATCTCTTTTATGAAAAAAGTTCATTATTCTAGGAATGTCACAAATAAAGTTCACATAATCTACAATAATCCCTATATGAAACATTAAAAAAGGTGGTATTATAAAAAATATCATTAGGGGGTACAAAAAAATATTACACCTTTTGTTCCTTTTAAAAAGTAATGAAAACCCATAAGTAAATTTAATAATTTAACAAATATACATTGATCTAAAAATAATCATTAAATACTGATGAAATAAACATCAAATCCCTTATTTTCATAAAATAGTTTTTAATCAATAATAATGGGAAATTTAAAATCATGAATGTTACATATGAAAACAATGACGTCATGAAAACAATCATGCCACCTTTATAAAATAATAAACATTCCCATAAATCATGAATTAATTTTTATACCTTATAAAATCTAAATTTTCCCTCCAAATCCCAAATAATAATTTAAAAACCATGTATGTGTATTGGAGAAATTATCATTACAAAACCATTTCATGATCCCTACCAGTTGAAAAACCATCATGGTTTGTTCACTTATATATCTTATGCGTAACTTTGTTCCTATTAAATCCATCAAAATTACCTAATGCATTGGAGAGATGTATATTGATCAACCATTATTTGAGAAACATATTGATTAAAAATTATATTATAAAATGAATAAAACACTATATGAGGACAAAAAATCATAAAATAACTCATTTTCATTATAAAATAATTAAAATTTTCCTCAAATCCCATATGAAAACATGTTTCACTTATCACATGAAAATGAGATAATATACCATTTTCTTGGGAGTTTTTTTAAAACATTCCAATAATAATGAAAATGTGATATTATTTAGAAAACCATTGATACTTTTTGAGTAATCTTGATTGGAAATAAAAAATAATAATGGTGTTAAACAGTGGTCATGCTCTTGACATTAAAAAAATTAATTCCGCACTATTACAATGAATATTAAAATAAGTCATACGGAAAACCATATAAATATTTTTTTTTAAAAAATTATATATAAACTAAAAAAGAGTTGAAAATTATCATTAAAAATATTTTATGTATAAAAATATGTTTCATGAAATATGTTAGAGAATATGGATTTGGTGTAAACTGAGACAAGTTGAATATATTGAATACATGATTTGAATTAAAATATATTATGATTTTAGTAGATTTTGAATCAAAATAACATTGAATGAGAGAACATGTGATATTTATATAGACCAAGTTAATTTTATTAAATTCATGACAAGAGATATACATATGGAAGTATATAATAAAAAACATGTGTTGAAAATGGTATGAGTCTTAATGAAAGGAAAATGATATGAGAAATCCCTTACCTCATATCCTGACATTCCACATACTTCCTATGCTTTCAAGAATAACATGTTTTCATTAATTTCAAACATTTTTAAATATTTTATTCTATTTTATTCCCTGATAATAATCCCATTAATTTTATTTATTATAATGTAATATATAACTATTATACTAGTTAATTTCATATTGGTTGTTTTCATAAATTTCAATTTCTAAGCAATAAACAATATTGGTATGTTCAAAATATTCAAATTGATCATTGTTCAACCATATAAAAATTATTATCCATTAAATAATTTTATTTTTGTTCCATTAAAATACTTTTATCACCATCCATTTATGGTAGTCATGGAAAATAAAACAAATTGTTTCATTGAAATGTTAGTCTGAATATACCCATGATTGAGGAATTAATTTTTTTAATGGGTGGAAAATAAAGAAATAAAATAATATTTCCATTTCCACGGTGATAAATATATTATGAATTTATTAATTCATTAGTTTCATACGTAAAACTATCCATGTTTGGAGGTAAGGAAAATATAATCATATCTTATCCATCTTTTTAATCATCTATGAGCAACATATATGAAAAACCAAATCCATCACTTCACGAATTTGTTACCTCATACATACGCATGAGAAATGCTTTAGTTTCTCATTTGATGAAAAAAGGGATGAAAAACATGTTATAACATAATAATAATAATAATAAAATTTTTGTTTACTTTTTATTTTAATGTTATTATATGATCATGGTTAGGACAGGTTTGAAGGACATTTAAGAATAAATAAACATGAAAACTATGGGTTAAGGGTTATACAATTTATTTATAAACATTATTTTTAAAACAAATTAAAACTTAAAGGATTGGTCTTTTGGAGAAACCAGGACATATAAAAATTAAGGAATGTATTTGGTATTGTATGTTTTATTGATTGGAAGATATAGAGTGCTCAGTGCTTCTAAATAATTGTGGACATGTGGTTCCCTTTTTTACATTAGGTGAGAGGTGCACTTGTGAAAAGCGTTATCTTTTAAATTTTATAAATGTATTTTTAATAGTAAAGTGGAGCTAAATCAATAAAATTTCACAACTAAGGATATATGTCTTTAAATATTATCATCCAACAATAAATAGGATAATATGTTCTTACCACATCAATTTGTTTTTACCTTAATTAACATTTTTTACATGTTATCATTACAACTAATTTTTATACCAGCATAACATTACAATCTAAGAAAAAATCAAATTGGACCCATTACTAAATTTAAAGAACATGATTTAAAATATGAAATTTATTTTAATATTAGAATATAATAAAGTAGAAGAAGTCGGTTTTATTGTTAGAATACAAAAAATGGAAAAAAACTGTATTAGAAAATGTATCTAATGCCAACAAATAAATTTTTTCCCAAACAGAATATAATTATAAATATATGTAATAAATTGGATATTTAGTAAAGGGATACTGATGAAAATTTAAAATAAAAAAGCATTTAAATTCATCAAAATAAATTATATTCAATATAAAAAATGATATTTTTCACTATTAACCTAAAATCAATTAATTTCAAAAACACCCCAAACTTTTTATATTAAACATATTTTAAAATATTAATTTTAAAAATAATTTCCAATTTATCAAACAAAATATCCCAATTTTTAAGAATTATTTATAATAATAACAATGAAAATAAAATAAAAACCATTTTTATATTATTTTTTGAACTATAAAATTAATTTATTTACATTTATTTTCTACTAACAGTCACTAAATAAATTTTATTATTTTATTAAATTTTATGATTATAAATTTTATTATAATAATTCATATTTTTTTATTGACATAATTTATCTTAATGAAGATAAATTTTTAAAATAAACATGTATTTTTGGAAATATCTCCCTTAATCATATATGATTTTTTTATAGTTTGATTAACATTTATGAGGTATTAATCATTAAATTTTAACTATAGAAAATTTATATATATATACATATAAATATGTAAAATAATGTGGTTATTCTTCTTCATTCCATTAAAACCAATGTCAAGGTTTTATGGTCCACATAATGATATTTATATAGTATATCACATTTAATTTTTAACAATGTATTTTTTGTGGTAATTATTCTAAACATAATAAATATTTAAAGGAATATTAATTATAGTATCTCAAAAGAACTAAATTCTAAACTTTAATAGAATTATGTCCTCATAATTTTATCTCAATTTTAGTAAGGAAGGTTTTATAAAATGAAAAGAAATTATCAAAAAAAATTCATAAGAGAATTTAATTAGTGATAGATGCCTTTGATAATTATAAATTTCAATATAAAAACATAAAATGGAATTATGAAAAATAATTAAATGATGTGTAAAGAAAATGTGGAGTGAAAGATAAAATATATGATGCTAAAAGGAAACACATTTTTAATATTTAAAAGTTCCTTCCTTAAATACCCACATCCTAAGAAAAGAATATAAAACATCCCTTTTGAAAGTAGAAAGTGTAATAAAAATATCAACTCGAATAACATATAATCTTGTTCCTAAATAATGATAATATTGGAATGATTTGAAAATATTAACATGTAAGATAAATAATTTCTAAAGAGGAAGATAATTATTCTAAAAAATTTATATATTTCTATAGAATATTTTCAATAAAAATGAAGCATGAAATTAAAATTTCATTTCCCAAAATGGGAAGATATACTCAATGCATCAAAAATTGTTATAAAATAATGAAATTTATATTAAATGTTACTTTTATATATTGGATAAATTATTTTACAACCCTTAAAATAATATAAAAATATATAATTAATTTTATTTCCAAAATTTCATTAAATTTTTCCCTAAATTTCTGATATGTTTGAAACTAATTACATATATATTTAATCCCATATGAGAAAAGTATGAATAACCATGTAGAATTTTTCATTATTTAAGAAAAAAAAGTATGTTTTCATAATCAATGAGATCCAAAAAACAATGAAATGTTATTTTCCTAGTCTTTAGAGGCTTACTAAAACTAAAATTGTTTGCATAAGATAAATTAAAATAAAATATTAAAAAACCATAATACATTATTATAAAAAAAATAAAAAATATCCAATGGTATACTCAAAATATTAAACACCTCAAAATACAAATGATCAATTTTTTAATATAAGGTTATGAAATATTTGATCACATTTTCTTCCATGATAATTGTAAAAATTTTCTCTAAGAAATATGAAGCACTGATAATTTTAAATACAAAAATTATATATAACATAACAACATAATCTACAATATAAGATAGTAATTTCTATCAATACCTCAAAAATGATCAATACATTTTAAAAATATATAGTACCCAAAGAAATAACTAAATATTTTATCCTTGAAATTAGTTTACCATAATCATATAATGTTATAAATTTATTAAACCCATTCAAAATAATTATTATCCAATTAGTTACAAAATAATTTTTCAATCCCACGGGTTTCTATAAAATATTCCATATGTTCCCAAAAAGTTATAAACCTGAAAATGATTAACAATAATGTCTTCAATGTTGAAGAATATTATATCCCTAACTATTATATTTATATGACCAAAAATATTAGTATTATTCATAAATAACGATCATTGTTGGTCACATGTTAAACGTAAGGTTCATATATACCTCAATAATGTATTGAAACGCAATATAAGTCCCCCAATAAAATATTAATCTTATTAAATTTCTTTTAAAAACATCAAAAGGATATTAATTCCCTTAAACATATTATTATACTTCAATTTATCATCAATTAAATAACATACCACTACATCGTCACTCTTGAAACCCTATATGTATAAACATCAATCATTTAACATTCATTGATTTTTTTTTACTATTATTCATCACCTTATTATTTAATAATTACATCATATAATAAAAATTATTAATTATTTTCTAAGATTCATCAATCCTAGTCTAATTTTTTTCATAGTATATTATTACATGAAAATTCAATAATAATTCATATCTTTTGTATGTTATTAATAATTGTATTCATCTCCAAGATATGATCTTTTTAATACATTTGTACTTTTATATTACCTCTCACTTTTTTATATTTTATCATCAGGATTTAATTTAAAATATGAAAATCCTGACCACATATAAAACATTCCTTCGATATTGTTGGAATAATATATTCCTTCTTCATGGTGTTTGTTAAACACATCGTTTTTAGAGTAATTTATTACTATATTACATTCATTACTAAATATTAAACATAATACCATTACTCTATGTCATTTCCTCTGGTGATTCCTCACATCTTCATGATATATATGTAGTTACATCCTTTAAATTTCCGGATCTTTATCCCATGAAAATACGTTAAAATAAATTTTCCTCTAATTTGATGAATTATGAAACTCACCGGGGTTTATATTTTTATTTATAACTTAAGACTTCTATTTAATTATAATAATAAGAGTTTTTAATATAAAACCTTCTTGTTTGATTTTTTGTTTAGAAAACAACCGTCTTTTCATTCAGAACAAATTTTTTAGTTAGTTCCTACTAGTTCTATTCATTTATTAGAGAAAATATACTTTGTGATAATGTTTTTCAAAAAAATACTTCTTAAGATGAGGATAAATTCTAAGATAAGATTTAATACACCATATTTTATTCAATAGATTGGATTTACTGAAAAATAAGTGTAATTATCTTTAACATACTAATCATAATGGACATAGAGGAATTCTAAAATATGATCCCAATTTTTTTAAATGAACCTTAATTTTGTCTCATCGAACAAAATATTAACCTATTATTTTATATAGAGACTTAATCTAAAACCAAATTCAATGACCTGTATCATAAATAACAATTAATTTCATGTTTTATAGTAATCGATGGTATTTATTACATTTGAGTATATATTTGGTTTTGTGCTTTATTGAACTATGAAAACCCATTAATAAATTATTTTTTATTTCAATAATGGGTGCATTTTTTGTACATAAATAACATCATATGTTTACACTGATCATTCATTTCATTCACTTTTTATTCATTCAAGATGTGTCACTAATGATCATTTTATTGATAAAACACATCCATATGACCAATGATAAACATGGGATAATGTAGAATAAGAAAAATAGTTATTTTATTTTTATACATTAATAATTAAATCCCATTATTCAAATTAATAATTCATAGAAACCCATTAGGGAATTTTCTTCATTACATTATAGTATTACAGATCAAAATAATGATTAAAAACTCAAGAAAATAACTTTAATGAAGCAATTTCTTAGAAATAAATTTCTAGGAACTCATAAATCTAAAATAATAATAATTAATTGTAATTAGGAAAATATAAGAACATATAAAAACAATACATTCAACTTAATAATATTATAAACATTCCATTAAATCAGGAGTTCATTTTCATGCCTTATGAAATAAAAATATCTCCTTTCATTCCCAAATAATGAATTAATAAACCATATAGTTGAATTGATACCTTAAAATTATAATCACACTTATAATAAAAGTTAAAATGAAATAAAAATAATATGTAATTACTTCATATCTCTTATTAGTAACTTATTTCTAGTTAACTCCTTCTACATTTCCTAATGAATTATAGAGCTATACCATGATCACCATTTTTAGAGAAATATCAGTCTCATTTTTATTGAATAAATTTTCCAACAATAATGTCAAGATACCAAAACAATTTATTTAATTTATATGATAAAACCATTAAAAATGGAATTTTATCCCTTATGAAAAACAATAGTTATTTATCTCATAAAAATTAATTTAAATATCCTTTTACATAGAAATAAATTTAAAAACAAAATGTTCCCATATCAACGGTGTAACACCCAAATTTTTTGAAAACAATAACATTTTATTAGACATAATATATGATATGGAACATCAAGAATAAAATGGAATAATACAACATGAGATGATATAAATACTATTAAATATAAATTAAATATTTTAAATTGCTTTCAATGCACACAATACTAAGTTTTCTTTGAATAAACCCAACAATGACTTTCTTTATGGATTTCGATACAGGCAAGACCAAGACTTACCAAATAATATAAATATTACTATTTTATAGGTAAATTATATCCTAGACATTAAATGGGTTGTAAAAAATTAGATTAACTAACTAATGAAAATATATAGATGAATTGATGGGACAAAAATTAATTATAAATGAATATAAAAACCAATTCAATAAAAATGATATGTTTTTGTAGAATTTTTTTTATTCCATATTCATTTTATCTAAATAATTTAAATTAATAAAAATTAATGGATTAAATTAATTAAATTCACATATTATATATTCAATAAATTTTTTATATGCATCTAATATATTTTATTGGCATTAGATAAGAAAAAAACTAATTTGGCGTAGAAAATGAAATACTTTTCTAAATAGATTTACCGACCATTTAGTTGAGAACTTGTTTTAAAAATATATATTTTTTTTGATTTTATAAATTTAATTTTTTAAAAAATATATCATATTTTTAATGTGTAATATATGTACTAACATAGGGTGATTTTTTGTTATTTTTCTCAGATGTTTCATTTTCTGAGGAATAATGAATAATACTAAATTATAATTGAAGACTATCCTTCAATAAAATGAATAAAAATGTTAGTTTTTATTTTTAACTAGTTTTAAAATAAAAATATCTCATTTATTCTTATGTTAATGGAATTTATTTCATTTAAAACATAGTTTTATTTAATTTTGATATAAAAACATTATAATATTTTCAAAGATTTGAAATTAAAAACTCCCATTATCCTCTTATCTACAAGATTAATATTAAATAAATTTGTCCTCTTCTATGAAATTAATATCAGAAAATGGATTCTATATTTGGAATCATAATATTTTATAACTTAAAAAAACAATTATTTTTAAACCGTATTTAATAATGAAAGAAATTAAAATTAATTACATCGAGTAAAGTAAAAACAAGGTTACTTAGTGGTTAAACATAGAAAATAAGGTGTATTAATGACACAAAACATTTAAAAACACATTCAATGTCCATATATATACGTTAATTGTCCATTGAATATATTTTCTGAATTATTTAATCATTTTTTATATAAAAAAATGGGTTCACCAAAACTCTTTTAAAAATGAAGAATTGTGTCATCTATCCCACCTATAAAATGCATCCAGCTATCCTCATAATTTAAAATACGAAACCCACTAATGTTTGGAAAATAAATACCCAAATCAATCTCAAACAACAATAACCTCATTCTAATAATCAGATGTTGGACTGAAGTCCTTCATAGTAAAGAATTCGTGAAAACCAAAGGAAGATAACCGAGGAAGATGTAATGTTTTTCTAAAAGAATTTTTATTTCATTTAACTAATAAAATCCTTAAATTTATATTATACCATGATTATATAATATCTTATGTATATTTCATATACTAATATCTTGCTATCTTAAGGTTACTACTTAAAAATTAACACACTCCCATCAAATGGGTTATAAAATCATCGTTCAGCACGAACTAATGTCCTTCATTTTTCCATACCACCTTTCAAGGCTTAGAATAATGATGGATTTATATTTTATATTTGATATATATAATATTTATGATTTTTTCATGTAAATTTTATATTACACATTCCAAAATCATTTCCATTTTGAAGGAATATGATAACATCACTCATATTTACGATGGACTACCATCTGGGGAAGCAGAGTGATTCATTCATACTATACATGGAATGTATTATAGATGGGTTTAAAAAATATATTTCATATATATGAAATAAAAATTTTCATTAATTATAATATATATATATTACTCTTCATTTGTTTAATATGAAAATAAAATAGAAACAACGTTCATGCGTACATACGACCTAACATCCTCATGAACAGTGTATTCAAATTCCTATCACCAAATTTTATGGATTAATATACATATATATGTATATTAAATATATATGATATTTAATTCATATTTTACATTCTTTATATAATCAGATTATTATTTAATTAGTCGGAAAAAATCACAATTCAAAACAGACATGGAAAAAAATATGTTAGTACCCGAAAAAATGAAAATAATTGAAGATTATTAATGAAATATTGATAATATGTAAATAAATGATCATATATGATATCATATATATAAATATGCTTTCAAATTAGGTAATACCATTAATAAATAAAATATATATGAGGTTAAAGGGTGTTCAACTAAAATTAATTGTATGGTAAGAGATTTCTCCGGAATTCTATTCCATTAAGGCATATAGTAATGTTATACACCTAATTTATTTATATGGTGTATATAACTCCCCATTAAGTTATAATTTAATAATAATTAATTCTTCATGGTATTTTATGTCTCAATTAGAATTATTTTATCTAAGGAGAACTGGATTATAATATTCTAACTCGTAATGAATTTCATAACTCAATTTCTTTATATTGGGTTATATTACATATTTGTTGTCCTTAATATTATAATATTACGTGAATATTGAATTTTAATTATCATTTTATATATTTAACATTTCTTTATGTTGATTTATAGTTGATACACATAATTGTTCAATTAGATGATTCTTAATCTAATGTTATGATCACTACAAGGGTTTAATTCACAATATTGGTTTATTTGGGATTGTTAAAACATGCACTTCCATTAGGGAATGTTTTTTAACATATTTAAACAAACCATTAAATTTTTCACTACTCTAGTTATTAATTATATTTTCATGGAATAATATAATTTTACAACTCTTTTTAGATAAATGAATTAATAAAATATTTTATGAAATTTTGACTTCACTTCAACCACGAACCGCCTTCACCAAGATGAGGGAAGGAACAATAGATTTACAAACCCTTCCTTTCTCAAGTTTATGGGGACATAATGATCCCAATACCCACCTTCAATATGTCCCTGAGTAGAGACTAGAACCAAGGGTATAGAATCACACGTAATTTGGAAGGCATTACACTTTTAATTTCATAGGATCATGATATAAGATAGTAAATCCCAAACAACAACAAATCTGGAAGTAAATGTAAATAAAAAAATATCCATTCCCATATGCATGTTCTACTAATAAAGTGTTACCAAGTACAAGAAAACTCCAAAGAGATGTACCAAAATAAAAGAAAAACAACAACGTCAACGGTCCCGACGTTTGAGCTAATAGGGTCCGACATAGTCTTTAAAGTCCTCTTAAAAACATGAAAGTAGTTTTATACAAATAGGGTTTGTATACATTCATAAGGAGTAGGGAAACCAAAAGCTCTCGTATAGAAGTGGGGAGGAATTCTAATGCCCCATGAGAAAAAGAGATAACCAACACACCTAGTGAGGAAACTATCCACCCGAACCTCACAAAGGCACACTCCCCAAATAACGTAATTCATGTAAAGTAATAGTAATAACATATCGATGTTTGTGTACCCCACACCAATTTCCCACTAGTTATTGAAGACATCCTATGTGTCAGACCTTTCTGGCCATTTTCACGTCAATCCCACTGCCATACCCCGCTCGCACACACCTGGGATACCACAACCACACATCCCGCCCAAAAACACCTGGGCCACAACCACACGTAACCATGCCCATAGAAACTTGTTCCAGAACAACTCTCTCTATTCTTGAAGACACTTGGGAACAAACAACTCCTCCCATGCCCAAAGACACCTGGGCCTCATCCTAAAGAAACTTGAGAAACAGCCTGCCTGCACACACCTGGGCCAACCACCACAACATACCCTGCCTGAAGAATCTTGGGATATAATGGTCCTCAGGCCATCACAGCCTACCTGAAGAGTCTTGTGCTACTCCAGAAAGGGAGAAGAATAAGGGATAACAACCATCCACTCATTGGAGTGTTGGAAAAAACACCCTCCCCCTTGCAACATGGGTGTTCGGCATGAATTGGTCAAAATGGGTGGGATGTGAATAAGAAACTTAAGAACTAGATTATACATATAGGTGAACAAGCACTCATTTTAACCTAGGGATTCCAACACTATCCCACACACAAAAACCCTCGTTACTATTCATTCATAAAATACACAATAGCCACAACTAGGTCACAACTCATTCCTAAACGACAATTTCCCATTGAACCCATTATTGTTTTCATATTCTACTGATTCTGTTTAAATAATTCTTCCATATTGGGCAGCTAACTAACATAGCGACAAGACAAAGACGAAAAAATGACCAAGTAGCAATTTAATCATTCACACACAGTTCTCTGGTAATGTCATGACAACAAAAGGGATCCATGAGATACCTCGAAGTACAGGAACCAAACCAAGCTCCAACATATAGCCCCACACAGCCTTAGATCCACAAACCAACAACTGCACAATAATATGGATCCCATCCCCATCCATATCACCCTACAAGAAACAATCAAAACCACCAAACATGTTACCATGAAAAAGTAAGGGAGTTTCAATATTCAAAATCACAATTCATTAAGTTTCTTCTTTCCACTTGGTTAACTGGGGTGATCACACAAGGATTATTATTCATTTGGTATCCATTTAATTAGCTGAGTTTTAGTGATTAACTAGTTTCCATGTTACAACCTTTCAATTCACAAAATTTTCCAAAAAAACATAGCTTCATTAGTTCACAATAAAATACCACAAACAACCATGATTTTTAGTGAACATAATCCCATAAAATTCAAAACATAAAATCAAAGGAAAAAGGGTACAAAAACATGATCAAATACACCCCCTCATTATTTAAAAGTACATTTATTATCTTTGTTATGGTTTGGTTTCATCCATCCCCATCAGAACATTACCATACCCACCCCACATGATAAAAAATAAAGAGAGGTGAAAGAAGAACCCTACCTGGATGATCAATGATCGATGTTTTTCTAAACGCATCAAGAACTGGGGATGCGTAACTTATAGGGGAGGAACTTCAGGGATTCCAAGACTGAGTAGGAAAGGCTCTAACACATGAACACTACTAACCTTTAGAAGGGGGACTCCAAATTAATCAAGGAAATAAAAATAAATCTACCATGAAGAAGAAGAAGAATAAAAAATAATTAACCTGGTGCGATAAAAGGTGAGATCCTGGAGTTACTGGATATGAATTATGAACGGATTAAAAGAAGGATGGTGGATTAACCATGCGGTTGGACGATTACAAATGATGGAAATAATTTTTATTTAATAATTATCATTCGAGAGGTTTCTATAATAGTTTTTTGTTGAACTGTTTCCTTTAATAAGAGTAAAACACATAACCGGGATGAAACTAGAAAGTACGGGAAAAGGGTGTGGCACTGAGGAAAAATCCACAAATTTTGGTATGTCAAGAGACTTCTAGATCTTGTGGGATATTGGATATCATTTATGTGATTTAAATGGCATTTAAAGGGTTTATTAAAACACTTCTATGCCAAAAGATATGTTGTGAGAGCGAAATTGAAAAAAGAAAAAAAGGTAGGTCACTATTTAGTGAGACACTGTAAGCAGTGCCATGGTGAATGTGCCATAGTCATGGTGCCACTGTTAGTGGTGCCACCATTTTGGTGTGTGAACGTTATAGTTCCACCATCTTGGTGCCACCATTTCGGTGTGCGACTGTGATGGTGTGACCGCTACGGTGCAACCGCTACGGTGCCACCGTTACGGTGCCACAGGTTTGGTTGAACACCATATGTAGTGCCACTATTTTGGTGTGCAACCGTGATCAGTGACACTATTTTATGGAACCAAATTTTGAGAATACTCCTTAATGAGGCACTACCCATGTCATTACATCAGACACCTTTCAAACTATTATCACCCTCGTGAAAAGAAACTAGACATGAAGAAAAGAGAGGGGTCCGAAAAATAACCATGAAATATACCTCTTAGGAGAAAATCTCATCAACATATAAGAACACATCTCCCTCAAGTAACCACAAAAATATATAAGGGTGTCACTGTCTATATGTATGAATTAGGGAGTCTCATTCCACCATGTCATGATGCTATCTACTTTGGGTGGCACTAACTCACCTGCATGGGATTAATTGCATCCACCTTAATGTGTATCGATTAGGGATCATGCTCTCCTTTCCCCGCAATCAGGACTCTTCACAAAAATTCCAAGAATTATGAAAACAAACCATCTCATAGTTAAAAAGGTCATGGATTTCATCTCAAATAAGAAAAAAAAGAACAAAACTCAAAACGGCTCTGGGTACTAGGGGTGCATTTGTGCCTCCTGTTCCCAGGTACTCTTCTCGAGGCCACCATGCCTCCATAACACACAAACCAAGGTAATGGTTCATCCCTGAAGAACTTTCACTTTATGACCTTAAATCATTAATGGTTTCTCTAAAAATGTCATGTCATCCTTGATATCCATCTTTCCCTAGTCGAGGACGTGTGAATCATCGTGTAGATACTGACGGAGTTGAGACACATAGAAGATGTCATGCAGCTTCAATAGTGTTGGTGGTAGTCCTAGCTGATAAGCCACTTTGTTGACCAGCCGTAACACCTCGAATGGTCCAACGAACAAGGAAGAAAGATTACTCTCTCTTCCAAACCTCAATTTCCCACGCCGAGGAGAGACCTTCAATAACACGTGGTCCCCGACCTCGAACTTCAAGGGTCTCCTCCATTGATTGGCATATGACTTCTATCGGTCTTGGGCATCCTTCATCCTCTCCCGTATAAACTGAACCTTATCCGTCACGCTCTTAACTACCTCTAGGCCAATAACACCTTCTTCTTGACCACTTTACATCACATTGGTGAGCGACAAGATTTCCCATACAAGGCTTCAAATGGAGCCATTCCAATGGTAGAGTGATAGCTAATGTTTTAGGAAAACACTACCAGAGGCAAGTGTCATACCCACGATCTCCCAAAGTCCAAAACACATTCCCGTAGAATATCCTCCAATGTTTGGATGGTGCGCTCTATTTTCCCATCTATCTGGGGGTGGAAAGTAGTGCTGAGGCAATAATGGGTGCTAAAAGCATGTTTCAATCCTTCCTAGAACCGTGAGGTAAATCGGGTTTCCCAATCCCAAACCTCACCACTTCGTCCACGTACCACTATTATAGGGCTTTCACTACACTCGACTCCTTGATTTCCGATAAGTGAACTGATTTCATCAGCCGGTCCACCACTACCAAGTAAACATCACAACCCCCTTGAACTCTGGGTAGTCCCATGAAGAAATCCATCGAGATGTCGTCCCACTTACTCTCAGGGACATCTAATGGTTGTAACATACCCCACGAGGATGCGGTGTTCATCCTTCACATGTTGACACATGAGGCACATCGCTACAAACTCGGCCACTACCCGCTTCCCCCCGGGCCACCAAAACTGACCCCTCATGCCCCGATACCTCTTTGAAACTCTAGGGTGCACCGCGAGGTGTGAGTTGTGGAACTCAAAAAGAACTCTCTAGTGAATTCCCACTTGGAAAATCAACTTCCCATGAAACATCATCTGATTCTGCCCATCTTCCCACCATTCACCTAAAGCATCACCATGGCTAACACGATCACGCATCACTACAACCTCTAATTCCACCACAAAGACTCCTCCTCTCGTCGCAAGAGAGACGACTACAATGTCATCTGGAACAGAAATACTCTTCCATCCTCTACCCTTGAATCTAGGTGTAGGGTGGAAAATGCCTCCATCGCTCTCCAATTATTTTCCGATTATCAAACCACATCCTTCTACGACATGCTACTCAAGGAATCAGCTACCACATTCCCCTTTACTAAGGTGTAGGAAATTTCAAAGTCATAGTTAGGAAGAAAGTCCACCCACATCCACTTCCGCAAGTTCAGGTCCTGCTGATAGAAGATATGCCTCAAGATATTGTGATTTGTGAAGATCAAAAAGTTCCCCCGATAAGGTAGTGATGCCAAAACATTAGTGAAAAAACAACCACTGCGAGCTCCAATTTGTGGGTAGAATTATTACACTCATGGGAACATAACTTCCTAGAACCATAAGAGATAAATCCCTATTGTTTCATCATCATACACCCCAATCCTTGGCCTTAAGCATCGCCAAAAACCTAAAACATCTACCCAAATTCTGGAAACCTCATCATTGGAGCTCGAACCAACTTTCCCTTCAGATAACTGAAGGCTGTCTAACACTGTTCACTCTACACAATGGCCTGGTCCCTTCGGGTCAAAGCTGTCAAAGGAGATGAAACTCGAGAGAAGTCAGGAATGAACCTTTGGTAATAGCCGTTAAAACCCAGGAAACTACGAACATCCGTCACATTCTTGGGTGCTACCAAAGAAACAACTGCCTTGACCATTTATAGGTCCACCGCTATCCTCTTCTCGGACACCATGTGTCCAAGGAAGCAAACTTCTAATTTCTAGAACTTACACATGGAAAACAACCCATAGAGATGGTGCTGCCGGAGGACCCCTAAAACCATCCTCAGATGTTCAGCGTGATCCTCATCTGATCTTTAGTAGATCAGGATGTCGTCAATAAACACAACTATGAACCAGTCTAGATATTCCCAGAAGATGGAGTTCATGAGCCCCATGAACACAGATGGTGCATTCGTAACGCCGAACAACATAACCACAAACTCAAAGGGCCCATATCTTAACCTAAATGCAGTCTTCAAGATGTCACCCTACTTCACCCTCAACTGGTGATATCCTAATAGCAGGTTAATCTTGGAGAACCACCCTTCCCCATTCAACTTATCAAAAGGTTCTTCTATCCTCGAGAGAGGGTAACCATTCTTGACCGTTACCTGATTTAGTATCAGGTAGTCTATGCACAGCCTGAGACCACCATCTAACTTTATTGTGAAGAAGACCAGAGAACCCCAGGGTGATGCGATTGGTCTAAAAAACTCCTTCTTCAACATATAAACAATCTAAAACTGTAACTCCCATTTTTTAGAAGGCACCATCTGATATGGAGCCATCAAAATTGGATGTGCATCGGGTTGCAAGTAAAACCTGAACTCAACATCCCATCAAGGGGGTAGAGTCCCCACTTATTCAGGGAAGACGTCTATAAAATCACTGAAAATTCCCGAAGCTTCCACCATTTATAGGTCAGATGACTCCACTAACAGCCTGGCTAATAAGGAATGAAGGGGCTCCACTTGCCGGTTTCCCCCTGGCAACCCCTTTCGCTGGCGAAAGATATATGGTGGCCACCCGTATCTGAAAAAAAGATCCTTCTTCAGAAGAAGTAGATAATAGAACATATAGATAACAATGAGTCGATGCCTAAAATGACATCATATAGATACATCTGCAGCAAGAGAAGGTCCCCACTGGAATGATCTTGTCTCAACATTTGCCTACATCCCCAGCAAACACGAGACAAGCTGGTCTGACCTCTGATTGGCGTACTAAAAACTAGTGGTATGGGAAGTCTCCCTGTGTCTAGACCTAGATAATGGGATATAATGGGAGGAACAAAGGAGTTAAAATCTATTCAATCAAACAAGGTGCATGCAAGAGTGGAAAACAAGCTAATCGTACCTTGAACGACTTATGGCCCTGCTGAAACTACTGCCCCTTCAGCATTCAACTTCCCACGCACAGATCCTCTGTCCCTCGACTATCGGACACCTACCTGACCATGGCCTAGTCGAGGTCTCTATGGAGAACCCTGAGGTCTGCCTCCCCCTGTGACGTCTTCTCTCAGAGGAGCAGGAGCTTGCTTTCTCTACAGCTGCTACTGAAAAGGTCTCTCTGGAAACTGCGCTGCTAAGGTGGGTGCCGAACTTTCCCACCCTCAGTGTACTGTAATTTGTCCGGACACTAATTCCAATGGTGCCCATGACTTCTATAGGTGAAGCATATTGGTACTGGGCCAACAAAGAAAGGGATATTACTATGAGATCGAAACTGGAACTATTGGGTCCTACTCCCCACTAGCCGAAACCTGGAAGGCCCTGATGCCGGAGGCCTAATGCTGACGGTCTTTCTCTTTGACGAGCCCAACTAGATTTCCTCTTAGGGAACACCTCCCAACATGTACATCCTATACAATACTTCAACCTTCTTATAGACCTCCAATTATGTCGATAAAGTGAAGGGATTAACAACACACTGAAGAGAAAGTCATATTACCTCCTCTAAACATCTCGCCAGAGACTCCTCATCCAGAAAGAGTTCTGGAGCAAAGATAAGGAGATCCTTGAACATGATCCCCAACTACATCACTGAAATTATCCCCTACTGAAGGTAGAGTAGCCCCTTCCAGTTCTATGCCTTCATCATTGAAGAGAGAAATTCCACTCAGAACTCCCTCTCTAAGTCAGTCCATGAATATCTTCAGGCTGTCTCTTCTCCCCAAGATAGAGCATCCACCACTGACGCACTGCTCCATGTGTCTGGCTTATAGCCAAACGAACCCAGTACTCTATCGGATCTTGGATCAATTTGAAAGCTATCACTAGCTATTTGAGCTAGATAACTATCACCATGTCTGATATGTTGTCCTCATACTTCTCAAGGGTCTATCGGTGAAAGGCACAAAGAATATTTTTCCACTGGTCATCCTCCACCTCTCGATCATCCCTATACTAATCAGCTAAATTATCCTAATGGGCCTCGATCTCCCTCACTACTCGTGGTCATCATCTGGGTGCCTTATATGTAAGTAAAATAAAGAATTCCAAAGCTAGAGTAGTGTAGAAGATTTATTTTTAAATTTTCTTAAATGTTTTATTTATTTAGATCCCCATGTACCGAAGACACACTGGAACAAAAGTCATTATGATTTATGTACCTTCCCTAGGGTCTCTACCCTGCAATAAGTGTAGCCTCACTTGGTCACTCATTAGGTCCAAATTCCTTGAATTAGATCACGGTCCCCCCTTAAATCTTGTGTCCTAGACGACATTCCCTGTCCTATTTCATGCACCATGATTGCCTAACACTGTTGCCCTACCATCCCTTTCAATACTCACAGTTCCTAACCCTGGACTCCATCCTATCTCTCATACTCCTATAATATCATTCTATCACGACCTTCCTTCACCAAGATGAGGGAAGGGATAGTAGATTTCAAAACTATTCTTTCCTAAAGTTTATGGAGAGATAATGACCCCCGATACCCAACTTCAACAGTCCCCAGAGTGGAGACTATCACCAAGGGTATAGAATGACATGTAATATAGAATACATTACCCTTTTTATATAGTAGGATCCTGAGATAATATTTTAAATCCCAAACAACACCAAATATGGAAGTAAAAGTAATGAAAACAAAATCTATTCCCATATTCATGTTCCAATAATAAAGTGCTACAAAGTGCAAGAAAACTCTAAAGGGGAGTACCAAAAGAAAAGAAAAACAACAATATCAACGGTCCTGGATTCTGAGAAAATAGGGTCTGGCATGGTCCTTGAAGTCTTCATAGAAACCAGAAAGTAGTTTTATATACATAGGGTGAGTATATAGGTATACTCAATAGGGAATCGAAAAGCACCCGTGCAAAATTGGGGAGACATTCTAATGCCCTATGAGAAAAGGAGATAACAAAAGCACCTAGTAAGGAAACTATCCACCAAAACTCACCAAGGCACACTCCCCAAATAACGAAAGTCAAGTAAATTAATAGTAATAACAAATTGATGTTTGGGTACCCCACACCACTTTCTCACTAGTTATTGAAGACATCCTATGCGTCATACCTTTCACCCATTTTCCCCGCAGTCCCACTACCATACCCCACCCGCACACAATTGGCCTACCACAACCACACATCCATCCCAAAAACACCTGGTCCACAACCACACGTAACCATGCCCACATACACCTAGTCCAGAACAACTACAACCTTGCTCGAAGACACATAGGCACAAAAACTACTACCACGCCTGAAGACTCCTAGGCCCCATCTCAAAGACACATGGGAAACAACCTACCCACACACACCTGGGCCAACCAACACAACGTACCCTACCCGAATAATATTGGGCTATAATGTTCCTTAGTCTATAATGGCCTACCTGAAGAGTCTTAGGCTACTCTGGAAAGGGAGCAGAAAGGGAGCTAATAACCAGCCACTCATATGAGTGTTGGGAAAAACACCCCCCATGCAATGGGGGTGTTCGGTATGAAGTGCTCAACTTGGGTGGGATACGAATAAGAAACATACGAACTAGATTATACATATAGGTAAACAAGCACTCATCCCACCCTTGGGGTTCCAACACTATCCCACACACATACACCATTGTTACTATTCATTCATAAAAATCCATACATCCACAAACAAGTCACAACTCATTCCCGGAAAATAATTCCCCATTGAACCCATTCTTTTTTTCATATTTGAGTGATTCTGTTTAAATTATTCTTCACTAACGGGAAAATAAAAGGCATAGCCACAAGAAAAAGAAGGAAAACAAACCAAGAATCATTTTAAGCATTCACACCTCATTCTCTTGTAAAGTCACTATAACAAAAGGGATCTGTGAGATCCCTCGAAGTACTAGAATCAAACCAAGCTCCAACATACCACCCCACACAACCTCAGATCCACAAACCAACAACTCCACAATAATATGAGATCCCATCCCCATCCACGTCACCCCACAAGCAACAAGCCGAACAACCACACATGTTACCATGACAGATTAAGTGAGTATCTAGATTCAAAATGATCATTCATTATGTTCCTTCTTTCCCTTTGGTTAACTTGGGTGATCTAAATAGGATTCTTGTTCATTTTGAATACATTTAGTCAACTGAGTTTACATGATTACCATGTTTCTATGTTACAATAATTCAATTCATAGAATTATCCAGAAAAATAGAGGTTCATTAGTTCCATGAAAATACCACCAACTGCCATGATTTTTAGTGGACATAAGCCCATACAATTCACTACATATAATAAAAGGGAAAAGAGTACATCAACATCATCAAACACACCCCCTCAGTATTTAAAAGTCTATTTATTATCTTTGTTAATGTTTGGTTTCATCCATCCTCGTTGGGACATTATCATACCCACCCTTCATGATACACAATGAAGAGAGGAGAAGGAAGAACCCTACCTGGATGATAAATGATCGAAGTTTTTCTCCTGTACCAAGAAATGTGGATGCATGACTTGCAAGGGAGGGACTCCTAGGATTCTAAAACTTAGAAGGAAAGGCCCTAGCACAGGTGCACTACTATCCTTGGGAAGGGGGACTCCAAACACATCAATGAAATAGAAAAAGACCATCCAAGAATAAGAAGAATAAAAATAATGAATCCTATGAGATAAAAGGTGAGTTCCTAGAGTTATAGGATATGAATTTTGAACGCCTAAAAAGGCATATCATGGTTTCACCATATGGTTGGATGGTTACACATGATGGAATTAAATTTATTTAATAATTCTCATTGGTAAAGTGTCCATAATAGATGTACGTTAAATGGTTTCCTTTAATCAGTGGAAAAAAAATAATAGAGGTAGAATTGTAAGGTATGGGAAAAGGGTGTGGCATCGAGGGAAAAGCCAAATGTTTTGGAAGGTCAAGGGTCACCCGAATCTTGGGGTATTTTATATATCATTTATGGGCATTAAAGGGATTTGGAATGGGGTATTAATACAATTCTACGCTAAAAGATACATTGTGGGAGAAGGACTAGAAAAATAAACAAAGTTGGGTCACAGGTTGGTGAGACACCATAAGCAGTGCCATGGTCATGATGCCACCGTCACAGTGCCACCATAAGAGGTTCCTTGATCACGGTGCCATGTTCACGGTGTCACCATTTCGGTGTGCAACCATTACAATGCCACCCTCATAGAGCCACCATTTTGATGTGTGACCGTGATGGTGTGACCACTACGGTGTCACTGTCACAGTACCACCGGTTCGGTGGAACACCGTACACAGTGCCACCATTTCGGTGTGCGATCAAGACCAGTGCTATAGTTACGGTGCCTCTGTGACTGGTGCCACCGTTTCAATGGAACCATTTGATGGAACCATTTTTTTTGGAAAACTCCTTAATGAGTCACTGCCTGGGCCATTACAATTTCTCTGTTCGGTTGAAAATATGTTTTCAACCAAAATCATTTTTTCTAAAAACATTCGCAAATATTTGTTTATCCTATTAAAAATTATTTCATAAAGTAAATTTATCCCATTATTTTTTTGTTTTTAAATGTTATTTTAAATGAAAAAATCTTTCTATATATTTTTCAAAAAAAATGTTATTTTCCTCAATATTAATTTTAAATATATTTTTAGGGGATTTATATTTATTAATGAAAACAACCCTTCTATGTACTCAAATGGGTATACATAATATTTATACCATCCTTAATCACACTATAGTTGCTTTATAATTATTTTAACCAAGGATATAATTGACATTCATATCTTTGAAACACATTCTTTGTAATTAACTTTCTCTTGAGTTAGTCACTTTTCTATGATCATCTAACATTAAATATACCATAAATATCTATATCATTTATCATGGTTGTGATAATTGCATAAACAATTTACCACATTTACATATCGTATTTACATTAAATGTAAATTGATTTATTGGGGAAATTTTAAAAAATATGTATTCTTTACTCCATATGGATATTTGATGATAAGGCACATTAATAAATTTATTTTTTGATATTTGAGGAATTATTTGGACCTAATTAAATTGGTGGGGCCCTTTTAATACTATTCCTCAGATGAATCGGTAGTCTCATGGGACAAATAATTTGGAGACCCTTAGTTAAATGGGTTTTTATCCATAATTTTTAAATTTTCTTTAGAATAGATATTGATGGTAATGGTTTTCATGTGACTGGGAAACATTAAGTTAGATAATTTTTCATTTTCTACATTCAAAATTCAGTTATTACTATCCATGAGAGTCTAAGTATGAAATTTTATGTGGATTCATTTCATTTTCAATTTATTTATTAAATGAAATCTGTTGTATTTTACTTACCTTTCAATATTTAATATTCCTTATCTAGTTATTTATATGGCATGTGTGCTTAGTTATTTACCTAGACATATTTTATATTACTTATCTAGTTATTTAAAAGGATTGTATGTTTTTTAGTTACATTTATGTATAGATTATTCCTTATATAGTTATATAATATAATATTTTCTATGTTATTTACCATCATATATTTATTATTCTAATATATTCATTATTGCTTCAACAAAACATAACCCTTATTGGGAATTTGATGTGACCATTATTTGTTTTCTTTCCCCAAGATTTGATGATGTTTTTTAAAGATATGAATGGACATTTTAGATGGAATAATGTTTGTCTTATGAAAAATATGTTTTAATTTGTGTATTCAAATATAATATAAGAAATCAAGTAATTATCTATTTTACCAAGACTAAAAAACTATATAGTCATCAGGATGTGATTTCTTCTAACATAATATATTGGTATGTAGTCAGGCACTAGCATAGGAAATCTGGGGTTAGGTTCAATATAGTGGGTATAAAAATATATTTACAATCATCCATGGAAAATAGGTTTTGGAAAACATATATTTGGAAACAAAACCTTGTGATATACTTTCCTGATATGTATATAAGAGCATCATAGGGCTTTGGTACGGTATGTATTATGTGGAATTTACAAGGAATACATCCATGTATAGATAGAGTAATTGGTTCATGGGTTTAATATTGACGTATGTTTGAGGAAATAAATAACTATTTTTAGGTTTTATGTGATTGGTCCTTAATAATATTATATAAATTTGGAAAAATTTATGGAAGGTATATGTTTTAGTGGAAAACATTATTTGAGGAATAATTCCTTTAAATTTGATATACATAAGTATAAATTTTGTGGTAGGCATTGGGGTAAATATGAAAATTAATGATATTATATTAATAGGAAAATAATATTAGTATATTTTAAAAAAATGATTTGTTGTATTCAGAAACAAAGTAAAAGTTGTTATATAATAATTAAATATATTTCAAAGATTCCCATATTATCTTGGAAAACATTTTAGATATTATATAGATTATAAAAAAAGGCAACTAGAATTTAAGTTTATAATCCATTTAATATATCATGGAAGTGGGGATTAAACCTATAAATGAAGGATGATATGGTTTTTGCACCTGACAATATAATACATGATGTCCTTGTTAAAATTTAATCGTTTTTAGATAAACAACTTGATGAATTAATATTAACGACGAACCAATATTATTACTTTTGAGGTTTATAAGCTAATGTATTAAATATACTGGTTTTGGAAAATAGTTATACTCAAATAATTCCCACTCTTTTTGGGATCTTTTTATCTATTAAAAGAAAATTTTAATTCATTAGGCATAAAAATAAAATTCATTTTTGGTTATCAATTTCATGGAGTAATAGAGGAATTGGAATTTTATTAAAGCACAACCCAAAGAATAAGGGGTTATTATAAAATATAAAGATATTAAGTAATAATATATCATTATATTATCAAAGAGTGAAATAATTCCTCAACTCTAGAAAAAAGGTTCATGAAACATTTATTTTATCTTAATAACATCATTTTTTTAACCGGTGGTATTTTAAATCATCAATGATTTATGGTTTTTAGACCCTAAAAATTACATTGATCACTCAATTTCATGTGATCATTGACCTCAATCAATCTCTATAAATATTTATTCTTTCACCCCATGTTCTTATAGTTACATTCTACTAATGTTATCTTATATTGAAACCTAGATATCTGTTATTCCATATGAATTTTGTACTTACCTTTCTCTATTATTAAAGGGGTATTTTATTTACTCTATTATGATGTTGGTTTCTAAAAAATGGTATTTACAAATTCAAAAACCAGTATTTCAAAAAAAATGTTTAACTTTTGAGGAATGTATTTATTAATGATGGGTATAATTTAACACCCTGAAAATTCTGAAATAATAACACATTATTAAATAAAGTATCTAAACTGCTATAAAAAGAGCATTAAAAAATAAAAATACATGAGACTTTATGATATATTTATTACTTAAAATAAATTGAATTGGTTTTATAGTATGTAATTCACTCAATACTTAGTAATATTTCAATACAAGAATTAATTAATTTATTTAATGGCTTGTTATATATGGAAGATCGAGCATTAATAAATATTATTAATATTACTATTTAGAATAAGAATTATCTAATCACTATTACATTAGTTAAAATAAATAAAATTAAACATGTTATGGAAATATATGGCCAAATTCATTGGTTAATAATTAATTAAAAATAAATATAAAAACCAACTGAACATAAAGGAATTATTTCTGTAAAAAAACTATTTTTATACACAAATGGAAATTTGATATTATTAATTCAAATTAATAACAATTTGTGGATTATCATAATGAAATTTATATATTATATATTCATTAATTGTTTTTTCATTCATCCAATATATGTGATAGTAATAAGACAAGATTGAATACAATTTTACACATATTAAGATTTATTTTAAAAAAATATAGTTTTTCAGCCTGTTAATGGAGCACATGTTTTAAAACTAAACATTGAAAATTTTAAGTTTATTTTCAAAAATAAATATCATTTCATAAATTATAACATCAAAATTAAAATGGGCCTAATTTTATGTATTTTCTATGAAAAATCAATTTTTTATGAATATGTAAAAATACTAAATTTAAATTGAAAAAATTATTTTCAATTAAATAATTTATAATGATAAATTATATTATTAATTTGTTTTCAAATGAAAATAGTTCCATTAGACATTTATTATACAAATTTTGGTCATTGGATTCATTTTAAAAATGAATTTGGATATAAAAAACATTGTGAACTTTTGAATATTATCACTATAAATACCAGCATTCTCATCATGTTTGTGGGATTAATTTTAAATTAAATTATTCCTCTTATATGAATTTAATTAGAAAAAATTGATTCCATAATTTTATTCAAAATAGTTCATAATTTCTAATGAGGTTAAATTTATTTTTTGACCAAAGTTATTAGTGGATGCAATTAAAATTAATTACGATGATTAATTTAAAAATAAGATTCTTAGTGGTTAAACATAGACTATGAGGTGTAATAATTAAATAAAACTTTTCCAAACACCATTTTATATCATATACAGACCATAAAGTTCCTTATATATAATTTTGGGCATTATTTAATCTTTTTTTTGGTAAAAACGTGGGTTCACCAAACATCTTTTAAAAAATTCCCCGTCTGTCCTCTCACTCCTTCATAAAAGTCCAACCCCTTTGATATGCACACAACACATTAAAACCCCATAATTTCTTCTATTACATAACAAAATCATAGACATAATTACCTACCATCATCCAATATAACTTATATTTGGAATAATACTATATTAGTATGTTTTTAGAGCAATCCAAAAGGAAGATACCTAAAGGAGGGGTAATGTTATTTTAAAATCATTTTTATTTTATTTCATTTTCCACCTCCTTAAGTTTTTATTTAACCATTACTATATAAAAACCCAATTATCTCTTATATAAATATATTTTGTTACATTATGGGTAATACCTACAAAATCACACTCTTCAATCAAATGGGATATGAAATCATCATTAGTGTGTACGACAAACTACTATCTCAAGAATAGTTGTCATTCCTTTTTATGTTACCACCTTATAAGGTTGAGAATGAAGATTGATTTATAGTATATATATTTTAATTATGATATTTATTTTTTTATATGGTTTTCTATTTAGTATATTATACATATCTTCATTATTTTTATGGTAATATGATAACATTGCTCATGTGTATGGCAGACAAATACCTCATGAGGCGATGTAATTCGTTCATGCATTACATGTAATGTATTAAGGATGGTTTTAATAAAAACATGTGATAATAATGAAAAAATTAATAAAATAATGAATATATATATATAAATATATAAATCATTTTCTTTTTATTCATTCAATATGATAGGAAAATAAAAACATCGTTCATGCGTACATACAATATAATATATCCATAAATAGTGTATCTAGTTTCCAATCGAAAAATTATATGGGTTACTATAAATAAATAAATAAATAATATATATGATATTTAATTCATGTTCTTCATTCATGATATATTTAGATCAGGATTTATGTAAGAGGATAAAAATTAACAAGTCGAAACATACTTGAAAACTAATGCATTTATTATTAAATCTATTGAAAATAAAAAAATGAATTTTTAAAACTAATTGAAATGTTGTTATAGAAGGATAATATATTATTATTATTATTAATATGGATCTAAAATAATTTAATAACATGTTTAAATCAACTATACAAGAGGTTAAATAGTGTTCACTACAAGGAAGCGAAATGTTAAGCGATATCATCTGAGTTTCATTTCATCGAGGAATATTATATTGTAAGGAATATATTTTATTTATATGTCGTATATAGTTCCATTTTGAAATGTAAGATAATTAAAAATTTATTCATCATTTTATTCTATGTTTCAATTTGAATTAATTCATTTATGGGAATTCGACTTATATGTTACCAATTTGTAAAGAATTTAATAACTCAATTTCATTTCACTGCATTATATAACATCCAAATTAACGTTAATATTATATGATTATATGTGTAATGATATTTTAATATATTTTTTATTTATAATTTATTTATCTTAAATTATAGTTGATACAAAAAATAACGTCGCTACTTGATTCTCACATCAATATTATTATCTCTTCAAGGGCATAGTTTATAGTCTCATTAAATTCTAGATTGTTTACATTAGAAAATACACTAAAGGAAATTATATTAAATTTTTTAATAAAACCATTTATTTTATTCTTCTATATTAATTAATGAAATATTAAATTATTTGTAAATTTCTCAAATATTTTGTTAATAAATTAAATGATAAAATATTTAATGAAAATTCAACCACATATATTTCTTTAGTTTGATAAATATATTCTCTAAGAATCTTGATATTTAAATTGGATAAGAAAAAATATGTAACCTATTTCAAAATGACTTATAAATTTAATTTTATTCCTTAATGAAATGATTTATTTTTTAAAAATTGTTTTTTAATGAAAACAGTTGTCAAAATGTTTTTCAAAAAAGAATGTATATATTTATCATGTATATATTTAATTATTTTTAATTTTATTTATATTCACCTATGAAAAAATGCTTATTATTATGCCAATAGGTATATTTTGTATTGATAATATCCCCATTCATCATCTAGATTTTTTATGATTACTTTGACCATGGATATTACTTATAATCACTTCCTTGAATCACTTTCTTAGTGATTAATATCCCTTTGAGTTATTTAGTATCTTATAAAATTTAAATATTATATATCCACTAAAATTTCATATTCTTTATCATGGATGTGATTATTGCATAAAATTTATAAAATTTTAAATATGGTTTTTGAATTAAAATTTATATTATTTATTGGTGAAATATTGATAAGTCTATATTCATTAAGGAATACAGACATTTGATGGAAATCCACATTTTGAAATCGATTATTTGATATTTTTGTAATGATTTTGACGTGAAGACACTGATGGGGACTAGTAAATGATATCCCCTTAATGCATTGGTAGTCTCATGGGAGAAATCCGTTGGATACCCACAATTAATTTTTTTTCAACCAATATTTATTAAACATTCATAAAAAGAGTTAATGATGGTAAAGGTTTAATGTTCTTCAGAAACATAACCTCCCATAATTATGCAATGCCTTCATTAAAAATTAATTTTTTATTATCTATGAGGATTATAATATGATATTTTTTATGGATTCATTTCATTTTAATATTATTGAATAAATAGAATTTTTTAATTAATTTATCTTTCTGTTTAGACTATTCCTTATCTATTTATTTAAATGTCATGCGTGATTAGTTATTTAAATTTTCATATTTTTTATTCTTTATCCTGTTATTTAAATGGAATGTCTGGCCAGTTATTTACCTTTCATTATTGATTATTCTGTTATGAGTTATTTAAATGGAATGCTTTCCCAGGTATTCATCTTTATATACTGATTTGGTTTAATGATTCATGATAACTTCTATTATATATAACCCTTATAGAACAGTTGATCTCACCATTATTTTTTTTCCTTGTATTCTAGGATGTTTACTATGTTATGTATGAAATTTTATACTAAATAAAATAAATTTATTCTAAATGAATCTATGTCATATTTTTTTATTGAAATATAATGTAAGAAATCATGTTTATACAATGTTTTCCATGAATACTATATTATACATTAATTTAAGATGTGATTCATTATATCGTATTCCAATTTAATGTAGTCATCCACCGACTCCTAGATGCTGTGGTCGGGGTCTCTAAAGACGGAAATAGTATACTCTATGAAATAACATAGATACTTATAGTGGTACCATGATAATGAATAATGGTTGTGCTTATAAGAAAGGTCATTCATTTATTAAATGCTTAGAAGACAATTTTTAGAACTTTTTAAAAAAAAGTCAAAACGAGTCGTATAAAATATATATTGACGATTAATTTTTAAAAATTGTAAATAAAGTAAAAAGGAGTTGAAAATTTTAAATTTATAATTTTAAATTATTAAAATAAGAGTCTTGAAATATTAGTAAAGAAACAGATATGGAGTAAAAAGGTTTGAAATGAACATTTATAAAAGGTTTTCATGTAAAAACAAATTTGAAAGCTTCAATTTTTGAATCAAAATAAAATTCAAGGAGAGATCATGAAATGTATTTGAAAAAAAATTAATTATGAAAATTAATTGTAATATATATATACCTCCCAAATAAAACTTGTGGTGGAAATGGAACGAGTGTCAAGGAAAGTAAAATCAGATATAAAATCCCATACACCATCTCATGAATTTACATGTATATATTTTACATTAATTAAAATAAAAATGTTTTAATTTTTTAATTTTTTATAAAAAATTTCATGGTCATTCCATTATCATAAAAAAATTTATTTTATTTATTACCAGTTATTATAAAGCTTCTAAATCAGTTACATTCAAAATGGAGGTTTTGAGGCAATTCAGTTTATAATCCCAAAACTACTTTTATTTATGTACCATGGAAAATGGGACATTTTTGAATCATATATAGAATTTTTATAGAGAAATAAGTATCAATTTTTTTCATTTTATATACATTTAGAAATATTCAAATAAATAATTTAATGAAAATGAAGCACATCATCTCATGGAGATGGTAGTATATACATACACATGTATACCATTTAATTTTTTCGACTTGGTAGAAATGGTATAATGTATATATCATTTTTTACGTATTAAGTCATATATAGGTTATAAATTTCATATTTATTCAATATTTCTGTTATTTTACCAACCTTGTTAGGCCATAATTAAAAATGAATTATATCACTATCTTGAGGTGGTTGCCCACAAATATTCATGAGCGATGTTATAATTTCACAAACAAAATTAGATAGAATAAAGTTAAGTAATATATTACCATTAAAGAATCATATTTGTCTCATAAATATCATATATTATAATTTTATCGATCATTCTAACCATCATTGTGATATTATTAAGAGAAATTAAATACATATCTTCATAGAGATGGTAGTCTATACCAACGCATAAGATATAATTTCAATATTAATTTGAAGGAAATTGAGGTGAAAAGGGTTGTATATTAAAAATAATATCATTTTTCAGTATTAGATATATTTATGTTTTTATAACACCATTTCAATTATTGTTTTTAAGGAGGTGGTAGAATAAATATACCTGGAAACCATAATTTTAGAGTTATACGTAGAGCTTAGAAAACCTCATTTGATATACACATTAATCCCTAATGGATTGGTTATTTGGGGAGAACAAAAACATCATGAATTTATAAATGGTTATAATAATGGATTTGGGATGGTCTAGCTTATGCTAGTGTTATCAATGTTCATGAATAAGTGGTTATAAGAGGTTTCATTTTATAGGTGAGAGGAATTTCACACATATAAATATTGTTAACATTGAAATATTATGTATTTCATTCAATTTTGAGGTGAAAATATGGATATAAAATTTCAATTTTAACGATAAAATGTATTAAAACCACTCATATTATATGAATATATATAATATTATTGTTAATTTATTATATAGTTTTCAAATTAATTAAACTATTCTTCCCATTAACCTGTTATGTAATTTTTTACATAGTAACTATTAATTAAGAAAAAATTGACTCATAACTAAATATGAAAAAACAAGATTTAAAGTAATAAATAATTTTTTGAGATTAACTGTAATGATTTGGTAGAAATTTATATTATCTTAAAATAAAAAGCGCAATGAAAAACCAATTTTTAGGGAAAAAAATTAATTGAAAAATTGAATTTTAAAAAATATAACACATATTAAAATAGAATTAATTGGATTATATTTTATCAAAATATTTATATTTGTAGTTTAAAACCAATCCAAAAAATTATGATTTTTTTTATATACTTGAAAAAATGTTATTTTATTAAAACATCACTACTTAACTATAATAACCCCAAAATCATTTATTTAGAAAAATCCAAAATATTTATCTTAAGAATTCATTGATATAGTTATATAAAAATTTATATCAATTTTATAATATATGATTTCTAATGTATATAGAAAATAATTATAATATCCACAAACAAAAACTAATAATTCTAATTTATGATGAAAATTTATTTTCGAATTAAAAAATGAGTTTAGACATTTTCCTAATCTTGTAACCACCATCAGATGATTTTTAATATATTTTATTAAATATATGGTAAAAAATGTAACCAAAATAATTCATATATATTTATTAATGAAATATTTTTTTTGGAAATACATTACACACAAAAATTAATTTTATATAATTTTTTTTCATTAATATTATCTAGAATAATATATAATAGTTTTATAATTTATATTAGATTAATTAGAAAATTTTTATTATAGAAAAATGTCCAAAAATATATTTCAAAATCTGTTTAGTATTATTCAGACCTTATTATTGAATGATTTAGTTATAATAAGAAGAAAACAAATATAATAATATTATATCATAATTAATTTTAAAATCGTTATTATATATGGGAAATACCGTAAAAATAATATTTATTTAAAAGACAATAATTTCTAAAAAAACGACTTTTAAATATATGAATTAATTCTAATATTGTATAATATGAAAAACCAGAAAAAACAATTTGAAAAAATAACATTTCAATACACAAAAAAAATAGAAATAAACTTGTATGTCACAGACCAAACTAACAAAAAATACATAAAAACCAAAATTTTGTTAAATGTTATTATTATAATTGAAAAAATTCAAATAAATGTGAATCTTATTTAATTAAACTAATCAAAACAAATCAAATTAAACTAAACATAGTAAATCCATCTTTTTTCATCCTAAACTAATCAAAATTGATGTGGTCTAAAAAATAATAATTAAAACAAATACTATAATTCAATAACTGAGTCAACATACCCATGTTGAGCATAAACAATGTAAATAAAAATTAAATTATTGTTCATAAATGATCTCTTATTCTAATCCCATAAATTCTCTATCCCAACCTATACCCCTTACGATTACATAACCCTTGGTAGTGAAAACCAATGAATTTGTAATGGCATGGACCTCTTCAGTCCATTAATTTTTAAGAATATGATGTTTTAGGTGTTTTGAGAGGTCAAGGTGACTCATTTAATACATTAAAAAATTCTCACCATTCTAATTTTTTCAATTGGCTCACCATGATAATATCTCACCCAATTAGTCTATTTTTGGTTGTGGAATGATGACAGTGGATTGCTGATGATTCCTCCCTAGTGGTCACTTTCTAGAAGTTTCTCACTAGCGGGGAATCACTAGAAGTTGCTCGCCAGTGGTCGCTCGCTGGCAGGGACTTTCTGGCGGGGTCTTGCTTGTGGTGTCTCCCTGGTGGTGTCTCACTAGCGCTCGTTCACTAGCGAGGAATTGTTGGAAATCTCTCACTGGTGGTGTCTCACTAGCAGTCACTCGCCTAGCGGTACCTCATCCAGAAGTGTCTCTCCTCGCGGTGACTCATTGATGGCAGTAGGCGTTTCATCTGGTGGTCGCTCATCCAATGGTGCCTCATTTAACAGTGGCTTGGGAGTGGTGGCTCTGGAGCGGTGCCTCCCCCAATAGTGCCTCATGAACAATGCTTCTATCTTCTGCCAATTTTATATTTTTGACATCTTCTTTGAGGTAATGTTATTTTCAAGCATTATTTGTCATGATTTTTGACAGATTCAATGCAAAATATTATATCATTAAATTACAAAGGGTCCAGGGGCTTTTGAATGGTGAAAGCGAATTATCATGACCAGATCTTCCATTAATAGAAAATGAAATATATATCTAAATTGTTTCTCTTTATAGATCATCCAAGGGCCAAGATACCTTTCTCCCCCTTGTTCTTGCTTCGTTATTTCACTTGCTACTAGATTCCCTGGACCCTTCTTCCAGTATGAATTGAGTATGCTACTATAGATTTTGTTTTGTGTTTTCCTTGGAGTTATTCTTGCTGCATGGAGACCCTACTTCTATGCAACAAATAAGTGCCTATTTCATATTATTCCAAGTATGTTATCTTTTGTGTTTATTAATTGTGTATCATTCAGGGTGGGTGCATGATTGGTTCCCTTATAAAGATAGATTAATTTAAATAAATAAATATAATTGAACCAATTTAAGATCAATATATGGGGAAAGAAAAGTGAATTATTTTATTTATGATTTTTTCTTTTATTAATACTATGAATCATTTTTCCTAACTACCCATTAAAAATTGTGTCCTTTAGGGGTTCTTTGTGCACATAATGGTTTATGGAGTGTTGTTTGTTTCTTTTTTAATTATTATATGTGAAAATTGATTACCATGTCTATTTGGAAAATAAATGGATGCCCCAGGATCATTCTATTTTGTGATAACCCCAAAATTAACAAGTGTAAATAAAAGAAGGTATTCATGGTTAAATAAAAAATATGTTTTGTGTTGGTCCATGGGAAGATGTGTTTGGGGGCATGGTTGTGCACATGGGGTTGGTTTTGTTGATATGGTGATCTGGGCATGATGTGATTGTGCAGCATGACAATGAAATTGGTTTGCCTAAGATATATTGTTGGGTATGGTTGTGATTTGGGGTTTTTCGGTTGGTATGGTGGTTAGGGTAGGATGAATTTGAAGATGGATGTTAGATGTTTGTATGGGTGCTTCCCCACTGATAACATTCATTATACTTCACCGCATACCCCAAGGACATGGTGATGTGTCATTAATGTCATGTGTGTTAATTAACGATGTATATTTTATTATTTCATAGTTTCCCAGGTAGTAATGGAAATAAAAAATAATTCATTAGTGAAGTTTTTTTGGCCTAGGTTTGTTTGGTTAATGAAATAGAAATTGTTATATAAACTGTTTTGAAATGTGAAACGACATTTACGGATTGATGTGTGGGGTTATGCATTTAGAGGTAAAAAAATGGTGATAGTTTTATTGGTTGGTTATTTTTCTAATAACCTATAGGTGAATTATTAGTGTTTGGTATTAATTATATACTTGTTTCTACTTGTATTTTCTATAAACACCCCACACTAGTTGAGAACTATTTTTTGAACAACACCATAGTCATTGGGGTGGGAGTCTTTCCCCATATCCCAGTGGTAGGACAGAGTGATGGCCACCGACTCTTCCCAACTCCCTCTACTTGGTGATGATGGACCAAGTTCCATTAAGAATATTATGGTGAGATGTTGTAGCTCGAGTGTTTGAGGAAGAGGGTTTTTTTCACAAGTGTCTTCAAGATGAGTTGTGACATGATGTACCATGATTCTTTGGGGCGAGTTGTGATGTTATTCCTAGGCGTCTTCAGGATAAGATGAGACGTGTTGTGAGGTCCAGGTTTGTGCATGTGTGATTTTTTGTGAGGTCTAGTTGAATAATGGCATGATGTTCCTTGAGGACCATGTTTGTGTGGGTTGGATGTGTTGTGAGGCCTAAGTGTGTGCATGCGGTATTTGATATGGTTGATTTGGAAGAGTTGGGTGGATGAGAATATTTTCCATTAGGGTGTTAGAGAAACTAATCAATGGGAATGTGGTTAGGGGAACCATTTAATCGCTGTGATTTATATTATATTACATCACTTATGTTACTTGGTGAGGATGAATTCGTGTGGTTGGGAATCGTTACTATACCTAATTAGGTATTTTTTGTTTTTTTTGTTTTCTCACTAGAGCATTAGTATGCTTCTTTCACATGTTCATGAGAGACTTTGGATTTCCTACTACATATATTATATTCTCACCCTATGTATATAAATGGGTTTTTAGGTTTACAGGTGGATTTTGCAGACCCTGCTAGGCCTTTCTTGCTTGGATCATTGATAGTTATTGTGTTGCTACCCACTTTAACTTTTTGTATTTACCCGAGAGTCTTTTTAATTTTGCACCAGTTCTCTTTAAACATGCATGTGGGATGGTTTGGGATTTGTTTTTATATATTTAATGTAGTTTATTATGGTTGATTCATCATATCTATGATCCTATTTATATTATAAAGGGAAATGCCTCCCCTATTGTGAGAATTGTACACCATTTGTGGTAGTGACCAACCCAGGGCCTAATGGAGGTCGGAATTGGGGTTTATTATATCCTTTTCACCATTGCTAGACATGTTGAGGTATTTTTGGAGGAAGGGGTTATGACAGAGTTGTGTCAAAGGCGATGGTTGATAAATAGGATGTACATTGGATTTAGGCATAGTGAGGATTTCATGAGATGGTTTAGAAATAGTTTTAGTTGTAAATATATGTGATGTAAGCCATTGAGACTAGATAGGAAATAGGTTTTTTGTTCCCCCAAAGATCTAGTGAAAAGACTCTGAGCTTATTAAATAACCAAGTAATATGGACCATATTAGAGGGTAGAGATCTAAGAAAGGTACATGCATCATAATTAAATGTGTTATTTTATGAATTGGGTTGTTTTTGTAATGTTAAAGTTGATTAAGTGAATGAAATGAATAAAAATAAATCTTAATAAAATTACGTACTACTGGGGATTAGGATATCATTGTTTACCTTCCTGCTATGGATCTTGGTCATTGATCATGTGTGGCTTGGTATTTAGATGCTCAGTAGGCTGATCTGAATGATCATTGTTGGGTTAATATTTTTGTGGAATATGATAAGTGGAATATGAAATTGCATTCTTTACCGTGGTAGTCATTGGGGATGTACGAAGGTAGCATATATAATATGGAGACTGAAGGTTGGATAGAGGTGCTAGAGATCTTCTTCAATTTTATTTGTGCCCCAATGTTATACTGGGTCAATTTGGTGGTCAGTCATATGCAGGGATCTTCACATCAGTGGTGGAAATTGTATTTGGGGGAGAGGAAGAAGGTGTACATTTTTTGGGGTCAACTATCAAAATGAGTTCCAAGCATAGATCTTTTCATCAACTATGAAGGCTGAGAAGAGGCAGGATCTACCATCTCACTAGAATGAGAGTATGTCATTGTTGAGGTCTGGGATGAATTTGAAGGACTTATTAAATTTGCCCAGGTCCCTTTCCCAATGTGGTGTCTCATTCAAGTCATTTTTAGGATGCACTACATCCTTCCATCTAGTATGTTGTTACAGCTTTTACATTGCCAACATAATGGGAGGTTCTAAAATAGGCATAAGTGATCAATCAGATGCACTCTTGAGGAGTTATTCTATGAGTGGGGATTCATCATAGTTCTTCAATAGATAGAGTTGTCATTGGAAGGTCTCAAACACTAGGACCTTTGAGGTTTCGAACATCGAGTAGTCATCCTCGAAATCTTCCATTTCAACATTTTATTCTCTAGGAAATTTCTATTAGATTGGGGATGATGTGTTTATGTTGTGGGGTTCATGTCCATCATTAGAACCAATTCCTTGTAGATTCTTGAGTTCAGTTTGGTGGTGGTGGAGAGGTTCAACACCTTCCCTAACCGTAGTTTATGGGGATACCGTTTCAGCCGAAGGGGAAACCCACCTTTTCTCTATCGATATAGGATGGTGCAGGTAGAGGCCATCCATGGGATGTTTCTCAAGCTTGTTGAGTAAATAAGGTTTTCCTTATGACTTTTCCATTCCTTCATACTTGGGGAGACTGTTGAGTCCTTAAGGTTTCCTTATGAATTTACCATTCCTCTTATTCTGAAAATCACAAACACCTTATCTCAAGGAAAATATCGTTTTAACCTATGTTTTACTTCTATAAGGAAAAATTTACTTCCCAAATGAAAATTTATTCTTACCTTCTTTTCATTGTTCATATCATAATTTTTCTATGTATAAAATTTGGTTTGAAACCAAAACCTCGGAATCCTATAATTACCTTGTTATGAACCATTCTGTTTTAGGATCCGAATTCTCAGAAATCTTGTTACGGACCCTTCTGAGTTCTGACTCTGACTTATGATTACGAATTCTGGATACGAACTCTCCTGAGTTCTAACTCAGAATTATGATTACGAATTTTGGATATGAACTCCTCTGAGTTCTGACACAAAATTCTGATTACTAATTCTGGTTACGAACTCTTCTGTGTTCTGACTCCGAATTCTCATGAACTATGACTCCAAACTTTATAAGTTCTGGTTCTGAATTCTTGTGAATCCAGATTTTGAATTTCCTTGAAATTCACACTCTAGAATTTTATATATTCCGGGTTCTGAATTCCTAGAAAATAAAATCTGAATATCCTTGTATTATAGACTCCGAATTCATTTTTGGTTAGACTCCGAACTTTTATTTTCTAATACCTTGAATATTGAATTTGGTTACGTAACCATATTTTTCCTTACCCAAGTTTTTGTTATAAAACGATGTCATGCATTCAGTTACTAACTAACCATTATTTGAGTGAGACGTGTACAGGTCCATCCGAAATTCAAGGGAAAATATGAACGTTGGAGGAGGGAGCCGACCGTTGAAGACATGCCTATAAATATTATCTCATTTGAAAGAGCTCATAAGAAGTTGATAAATCTAGATATTACTTATTTCTATAGTGATTTATAGAGAGAGAGAGAGGATTTATTGGTTTGTGCATACTAAACTCCCAGTTCAGATTTTATTTGGGTGACTCCAAATGTTGCTGATTACATTCGAGGGCTTCCAAGGATAGGAAGACAGAGGTGCCGACTACCATCGTGTTGAGGGATTCCTTGCTGAGGGAGACAGAGGTGCCGACTACCTAAAAGTTGAGGGCTTACAGGGATAGTAAGAAGGACTCTGATATTCATATAAAGGGCTTACCCTGGTGTGGGTAAGATTGAAATTATTGAAAGTATAAATCAAGAGACCTT